>CM038672.1:631380463-632047213 GCA_021605145.1 Aegilops bicornis
GGCAATAATGACGACATTCAATGAACTGGTCGTGGCAAAGAGAAACTGGTATGAACTCGACTTGTCATGTTTGTATAAATATGTTTAACCTAGTATCCAGGCTTCAGCCCATTATGATTAAACATGTTTGCAATGACAATTAGAGATTATAGTTTCTCATGCCATGCATAAGTAGCTGGGAGTGGATAATGATTTATCTTGGATATCAACATAGTGTTAAAATGATTGTGATGCAGTATGATGATATGGTATCCTCCTCTGAATGTTCGAGTGGCTTGACTTGGTACATGTTCATGCATGTAGTTGAATCAAAACCAACATAGCCGCTATAATATTTATGTTCATGGTGTTCATATCCTACTCATGCTAGTGTCCAATGTTACTTATGCACAATGCATGGTTATGATCGTTGTTGCTCTCTAGCTGGCCGCTTCTCAATCTTAATTGCTAGCCTTCGCCTGTACTAAGCGGGAATTCTGCTTGTACATCAAAAACCTTGAACCCAAAGTTATTCCAGATGAGTCCACCATACCTACCTATATACGTAACTTGCCGTCCTAAGTATATTTGCATGTGACACCTCTAAAAACTTCTAAAAAATTATCCTTTTTGTGTGCCTGGATTGTTCATGGAATGACAGGAGGTGGTCGATATCTTACGTGCTAAGAGGGTTATTCTCAGGTCGAGTGTTTATTCACTCGCCATCGCACGAGAAAATAGGCGGTAATAGGGATGCCCAGTCCCAAACGGCAAACATGAAAAAGGGTTCATCTTTTAAATAATCAAACAAAAACGCCCAATGGAGTCAAAACCTTTACTTTTACCGCTTGGGAACCGCTACTAGCGTGCTTAGCATGGAAGATGTTGATAACTGATGATCGTGAAGTGAATAAGAAGGGTGCATGTCTCAAAATATCCAAACTGAGCTCTGGCACCTCTACAAATCACTGCTTCCCTCCGCGAAGGGACTATCTACTTACTTTTATGTTGTGTCATCACCTTCTAAAACAAGCGCCAGAAACTGAGTAGAGCACAGCTATCATGATTTATGCATTGTGTGTAGCAAATGTCGGGTGCATCATGACTAGATCTTTTCTACCATGAATTACAATGTTTAGTCGCTACTTGAACTTTGGAGGTGCTCTGCATTTATGTTTTGCGGTCTCAGAAAGTACTAGCGAGATACCACTATTGTCATATTATATCATGGTTGTTTTGACAACGTGTTGCCGTTTGAGATATCTTATTATTGCTCGCTAGCTGATTATGTTATTGATATGAGTTAATATAATCTTTAAGAGTTATTGTTCACATGGTTAGTTATAATGTTGGCTGAAAACTTGGGTGCTATTTAAGCTTATTTATGCAAACAAGAGCAAAAGAGTTCGTAAATCTTTTTCTTTCTCACTTTCAGTTTATCAACTGAATTGCTTGAGGACAAGCAAATATTTAAGCTTGGGGGAGTTGATACGTCTCCAACGTATCTACTTTTTCTCACGTTTTTCCTCTTGTTTTGGACTCTAATTTGCATGATTTGAATGAAACTAAACCCGGATTGATGCTGTTTTCAGCAGAACTACCATGGTGGTGTTGTTTTTGTGCAGAAATAAAAGTTCTCGGAATGGAACGAAACTTTGCGAGGATTTTTATACCAATAATAAGAATTTCTGGGGCCAAGACCTGCCGGAGAGTGGCACCTAGGTGGGCACAACCTACCAGGGCGTGCACCCCTCCCCTGGCCGCCCAGGTGGGTTGTACCCACCGGGTGGCCCCGCTGACGACCCCCCTGATACTATAAAATCACATATTTCCAAAAAGATTTAGGGAGAAAGAATTATCACGATCCATGAGACGGAGCCACCGCCAAGCCCTGTTCTTCCTGAGAGGGCAGATCTGGAGTCTGTTTGGGGCTCCGGAGAGGGGGATCTTCGTTCTTCGTCATCACCAACCCTTCTCCATCGCCAATTCCATGATGCTCCCCACCAGGAGTGAGTAATTCCTTCGTAGGCTCGCTGGTCGGTGAGGAGTTGGATGAGATTCATCATGTAATCGAGTTAGTTTTGTTAGAGCCTGATTCCTAGTATCCACTATGTTCTTAGATTGATTTTGTTATGACTTTTCTATGCTTAATGCTTGTCACTTTGGGCCCGGGTGCCATGAACTCAAATCTGAACCGTTTATGAATTCATCATTATATCCATGTTTTAGATCCGATCTTGCAAGTTATAGTCACCTACTACGGTTATGATCCGACAACCTCGGAGTGACAACAACCGAGCCCATTTTCGGTGATGGCCATAGTTTGAGGAGTTCATGTATTCACTATGTGTTAATGCTTTGTTCCGGTTCTCTATTAAAAGGAGGCATTAATATCCCTTAGTTTCCAATATGGACCCCGCTGCCACGGGAGAGTAGGACAAAAGATTTCATGCAAGTTCTTTTAATAAAGCACGTATGACTATGTATGGAATACATGGCTACATTATATCGATGAACTGGAGCTAGTGCCGTATCGCCCTAGGTTATAACTGTCACATGATGAATATCATCCAACAAGTCATCAATCCAATGCCTACGAATTTGTCCTATATTGATCTTGCTAAGTTACTACTGCTGCCATCGTTACACTTGCTACAAATTATCGCTATCATCATATCAAGTACTCGCTGTCATGTCACTATTATCAAAACTATCAAACTACTTTGCTACTGATCACTTTGCTGCACATAATTAATCTCCAGGTGTGGTTGAATTGACAACTCAGCTGCTAATACCTTCAAATATTCTTTGGCTCCCCTTGTGTTGAATCTATAAATTTGGGTTGAATACACTACCCTCGAAAACTGTTGCGATCCAATATACTTGTGGGTTATCAAAGCTTATACCAAAACTTGTCCCAATTCAGCCAAAAATTATACATATGAAAACAGGGTTTAGATTATCCGAACATCTCGCTACCTAGACCAATGTACTGCGATATGAATTCAACATAAAATGGATACAAATATTTGAATTGGAGATCGTATGGTATATGTAGTTCATAGTGAAATATGATTACTGCTATATGCATGTTTTTTGTTATCAAGATAATATTTAAATGATGGTATAAATTGACAACAATCGTATTCAAATAAGGAAAATTGATTCAAATTTAGTCCATATGGTAGACGACAATATATATGTTCATAGGGTGGAGTAAAATGTTCATATATGATGGAAGATCAAAATGTAGGACTACATCCATTATAAACCGCAAGTTCACCTAACGATATATTCGAATTCAACAAAACATGGATTCAAAAATTGAAATTCAAGATCCTGGCATTTGTAATCATATAAAAAGGGACATGACTCTTTCTTGTGGTGGGAATTGATTTGTTTTTTGTTGTTGTTGAGGGAAGTGCGAATTGATTTGGTACTCTACAGGGTAATCTTGTTCTCCCGACTTTTTTACATTTTTCTTGTATTTTTTCAATGGCATTTATAGCAATATAGTAAAAGGCGACATAACTCTCTTATGTCTTGTATGAATTGTTTTTTTGTACACGTTAAGTTTGTTGTGCCGAACATGGAATCCGCGCCTTGTTATCCCAAAATTTTCAAGCTCGAGTATCTTTTGTCTCATCGGATGTGAAACTCCCGCCTCTTCAACGATCTATCACGCCACCTCCATCCCCACAGCGCCCGTCTTGACCCGCCCCACCAGAACCATAGCACCCTCACCAATTCCTCTGATGAAGCCGAGGCCTACTCGGCGCCACCAAGGAGGTTTTGCACTCACCGCTGCATTTTATCTTTTATTCGATCTCACGGGGCTGCCGGTGCTCAATACCGAGCAGCCATGGTGGGTCTCCATCGATGGCGCAGTCGCTGCCACTTCATGCACGGCGTCTCTCCCCCATGTCGTTGCTTCCTCGGCGGCGACTTCCACACCAGCACTAGCTGCAGACGCTCCAGCTCTCGCTCGCGTTGGTGCTGCTGCTCCGGCTCTCGCTCGCGCTACAACTTTGTTCTTGCCATCGGTCGCGCTGCTGCACTGCTCCTGCTTTCGTTCGTGCTGCTGCTCTGCTCTGCTATTGCTGTCGATCGCACTGCTACTCTACTCTTGCTCTCGTTCGTGGTGCTGCTCTGCTCTTGATCTCGCTTGCGCGGCTGCTGCACGACCTCCGATAGCTGCAGGAGTTGCTGCTTTAGCACTCGCTTCATGATCTTCTTTGCATCGACTTGCTCTCTCCTAGTGTGTTCCCTCGCCGAGCGGTCACTGATTTAGATCACTGCTTCTCTGCTACTAGTGCTTGAATGCCCTAAACATCTATTGCAATGCTCTGTTACTAGTTCAATCAGTTTCGACAGTAAAATTTAGTTTCGACTGTAAAGTTCAGTTTCTTCAGTTAAGTTCATAGTGAACAGTATTTACAGCATCTGTCGGAGCGGTCGTGGCGCGGATGATGCGTTTTACATCTAGCACTTTTGATGTATTTTATATCATCTATTGCAGACCATATTAGAGCCCCACTTCAGATTAACGTTATTTGCCTTGTTCTGCTTCAGCCTCGCCGCCGTACACCTCATTGGAGCTGCTCCAACGACGAAACCATCCATCACAGTGGAGCAGTATCCTCGATGCCGTTTCCAAAGGCCTCAGATCTTCTTCCCCGCCTCTGACAGTCACACCAGCATCACCATCCTCCACGTCCAACCCAATGATGCTGAGGTCGACAAGGCTATGCCAAAGAAGTTGTACACTCGTCGCATCGGTTTGTTACTCTGCATTCATGTCGATCCCTCAGGGATCCTTTGCTATGGAACTACTATGGTACTACTATTCATGCATTTGGTTAGAAGGAGTGGAGCAAAGCAAAACTGGAGGATTTTTTCCTTTGGTGTCTCTTTCAAAGAAAAAATGTAGGAATTTTAATATGCACTTGGACGTCCTTTTCAAATTAATATGCATGAAGAACAGGACAAATTGCATTCCTGGCATAATAAGATTCTTTTTTTTTTCATTTTCACGTGGTTTGACTTTAATTTGACCAGGATTCTCCATTCCCGTGTTCTTCCAATTCATGTGAACCAAACATCCAGGTTGAAAGAAATCCTATGTTTGCAAATGTTGTGTTTTGCACGTGCATTCCTATCCTATTCCTGTGTTTTCCAGTCCCTGCATTCATAGAATCCTCCAACTCTAAGGAGCCCTTACAGATTTACTTCATTTTTAGATAGGCGTCAAAGAAAACTCTGTGTGTTATGTCATGCTCCTGCCGTGCCATCATCCACCCCACCCGAGGTGCACCATCGATGGAAGCTTTCACTGCAGCAGAGATTCCCCCTGCAGACTTTGTTTCACTGCCTTAGATCATCTTCCCCGTTGCCGACAGCCATGCCAACTGCATTACCATCATCGACTAAGCAGATGAACCTGAGGATTACACAGTTCCGGAAGAGAGGCCGCACTCTTTCGTGTTTGCTTACGTTATACATATTACCTGCCACTTTATCGTTCAAACATGAGTTTTAAAATGCCCATGGGGTACATATCGAGGCAGCAACAAATAGTATATGTCTACTATTTGGTTCATCTGTGGTCTTCTATGTGGTTCATGTTGGGTGGGCAACAAACAGTAGATGATCCATTGTCTATCTTTTTAAACTGAAGCTATAATCTACCTGCTATCATTAGTTTTGGATCTATCCACTCGTTTGCTACCATCAGTCTTGATTTCTGCATGCACCCCTTAGGCCTTACAAAATCTAACTAATTTTTTATTATGCATGTTAGTTATTTTACACAATCGTACTGAACATGTAGAGAAAAAGAGAAGACCGTTGCATGGGAATACAATGTCATGCAGATGCCGCTCCATGGTGGCCGAAGTGCCCCCCCCTCCCGCCATTCTAGATTGTATTCTAGAGGAAGATAACTGTTCAGATGGGGATTCAGAGGGAGCTGAACACTCCTATTTACCACCTAAGGTGTTTGCTCTAACCTGGCATGCTGGTGTTGGTCATATCATGCATATGGCGCCTCGCATTGCTTACATTATTCATCTTATATGTCATTAGCTTAGTTTAGATTTGCTTTGTGTGAATGCCACCTGTTTGGTTTCTATATCATACTCCCACCATTCCTAAATATTTGTCTTTTTAGAGATTTCAACAAGTGACTACATACGGAGCAAAATGAGTGAATCTATACGCTAAAATATGTCTATATACTTCTGTATGTAGTAGTCCATTTGAAATCTCTAAAAAGACAAATATTTAGGTCCATTTGAAATCTCTAAAAGACAAATATTTAGGGACGGAGGGAGTATATGGGAATTATGCAATGCCATCTTCTTTAGCCAGGCATCATATACATGAATTATGCAATGCCATCCTATTTAGCCAGTCATCGTATATGTGAATTGTATCGTGCCATTTTTTTTCATAATGTATTCCATTTGTCAAAAATGTTTATACATTCATCTACTCTTCCTGTACATCAGCCATTTGAGTCGGTCATGGGAAAATCTGGAGTGAAAACAAGGTCTTCTGAGCAGTCAGTGCTACCTGTCGATGCAGATTTCTTGCTAGTTACAGATAGCTCCTCAGAGGCGGATTCAAAGACAGATGACCAGTCATGTCCCCCCCCCCCTTGAGGTGCATGCTCTAGCTTCGTAGGGTTATATTGCTCATATCATGCATATGGTGTCTTGCATTGTCATGCTATGTCCTTAGATTAGACATGCTTTGTGTGAATGCCTCCTGTTTGTTTTCTATATCAGATATGTGAATTATGCAATGCCATGTTTTTCAGCCAGTTATCATATATGTGAATTATGCACCGCCATGTAGCCAGGCATCATATATGTGAATTATCTCATGCCATCTTTTTTCCATTACATATTCCATTTGTCGACAATCTGTGTATATTGAACTACTCTTCATGTGTATCAGCCATTTGAGCCGGTTATGGAAAACTCAGGAGTGAAAACAAGGTCTTCAGAGCAGGCAATGGTACCTGTTGAAGCATATATCTCGATGGTTATAGGTAGCTCCTTAGAGGAGGATTCAGAGACAAATGATCAGTCCTATATCCCACCTGAGGTGTATGCTCTAAGTTGCAATGTTTATATTTCTCATATCATGCATATGGTGTCTTGCATTGCTTAGTTTACACATCATATGCACAATATTGAATTCCATCTGCTTAGTTTAGAGATCATACATGCGAGTGACAGCTGCTTAGTATATGAATCAATTATGTCAATTATATCATGCCATCCTGTATACTTAGACAACATGCATGTGAATTATTTCATCCCAACCTATTTTAGAAAGACATCATATAGTTTTGTCATGTCATCCTATTTAGATACTCATCATATGTTGAATTATGCCATTATATCATGTTAAGTTATCCATCATATATCTGTAACCGTGTCATGCTATCCTGTTTAGTTAGCATCATATATGTGAAATTATGTCATGATGTCATGTTTGGTTACACAACATATATGTGAATTACCACATCTGTCTATCATACAATGTCTGTACGTTCAATTTTTTTTCTTGTTTATCAGTCATTTGAATTGGAGGGGTGATGGCAGTATCTAAGGGAGCAAAAACCCATTCTTCACAAAAGACGGTGCTTACCGTCGATGCAGATAGAACCATGGTTGTACTGGCCCACGAACTAGCCCCACCACACATAATCGAGACTCTTCCAGATTACACACTTACACCGTTGGATAGAGAACCAGCTACAACCCATCTAACCCCAACCCCAGCGGATAGTAACCCACTTCTAGTTGACACAGCACCATGTCCACCATAGAGTACCCCCACACGAGCAGTTTGTAAAGCAACTGCAGTGCCCAAAGCACGAAGACCACCACAAATAACCCAAACTCCACGTTTAAAGCGGAAGAGCAACCGTTCTTCCGTCGATTTCATAGCTATGGTCCATACTCCTTGTCAGAAAGCATCACTGTATTAACTCATACCAACTACTTTCGAATTTGAAGGATCCAATTGAAACTCCAATGGCGCAACATGTATGTTTTAAACCTGTTTCTTTAACTGCATTGCTGTTCTAACATCTTGCTCTATGTTGATTTCAGTTTCAGTTGTATAAACAGTTAGGTTCTCATGTGATGCATATTACAAGTGTTGCCAATGTTGTGTAGTTTCTCACACTTATATTTTGTCTATGCTACTGTGTCTTAAAAATATATGAGTTGAATTGTGTCTCTATCTTGATTTGGCAACATAAATTAGAATGATATTGACAATACAGTGACCATAGTACATAGATATATGTTTGTTTCATGTTGTTATCCTGTCCACCTTACAACTGAACCGGTTTACCAAAATGAGTTTCGTATACTACATGCTAGACTGTTGGGGAACGCAGTATTTCAAAAAAATTCCTACGATCATGCAAGATCTATCTAGGAGATGCATAGAAACGAGCAGGGAGAGTGTGTCCATGTACCCTCGTAGACCGAAAGCGGAAGCGTTACGTAACGCGGTAGATGTAGTCGAACATCTTCATGATCCAACCGATCAAGTACCGAACGCACGGCACCTCCGCGATCTGCACAGTTCAGCTCGGTGATGTCCCTCAAACTTCTAGATCAAGCTCAGGTCGAGGGAGAGTTTTTTTAGCACAACAGCGTGTTGACGGTGATGATGAAGTTACCGACGCAGGGCTTCACCTAAGCACCGCGACAATATGCCCAAGGTGGAAATATGTGGAGGGGGGCACCGCACACGGCTAAGAATAAACTTGTGTGTCTATGGGGTTCCCCCTCCCCCGTATATAAAGGAGGGGAGGAGGGGGCCGGCCGGCCTCATGGTGCGCCCCCAAGGGGGGAATCCTACTCCTACTAGGAGTAGGTTCCGCCCTTTCCTAGTCCTAATAGGAGGGGGGAGGAAGGGGAAGAAGGGAGGAAGGAAAGGGGGGCCGGCCACCTTCCCAATTCGGATTGGGCTTGGGGGGGCGCCCCACCTCTTGTCCGCCTCCTCTCTCTTCCACTAAAGCCCATGTAGGCCCGTTAAGCCCCCGGGGGTTCCGGTAACCTCCCGGTACTCCGGTAAATGCCCGAACTCATCCGAAACCGTTCCGGTGTCCAAACATAACCTTCAAATATATCAATCTTCATGTCTCGACCATTTCAAGACTCCTCGTCATGTCCGTGATCACATGCGGGACCCCGAACTACCTTAGGTACATCAATACACATAAACTCATAATACCGATCGTCATCGAACATTAAGCATGCGGACCCTAAGGGTTTGAGAACTATGTAGACATAACCAAGAATCTTCTCCGATCAATAACCAATAGCGGAACCTGGATGCTCATATTGGTTCCTACATATTCTATGAAGATCTTTATCGGTCAAACCGCATAACAACATACGTTGTTCCCTTTGTCATCGGTATGTTACTTTCCCGAGATTCGATCGTCGGTATCACAATACCTAGTTCAATCTCGTTACTGGCAAGTGTCTTTACCCGTTCCGTAATGCATCATCCCGCAACTAACTCATTAATCACATTGCTTGCAAGGCTTATAGTGATGTGCATTACCGAGAGGGCCCAGAGATACCTCTCCGACAATCGGAGTGACAAATCCTAATCTCGATCTATGCCAACTCAACAAACACCATTGGAGACACCTATAGAGCTTCTTTATAATCACCTAGTTACATTGTGACGTTTGATAGCACACTAAGTGTTCCTCCGGTATTCGGGAGTTGCATAATCTCATAGTCATAGGAACATGTATAAGTCATGAAGAAAGCAATAGCAATAAACTAACAATCATAGTGCTAAGCTAATGGATGGGTCTTGTCCATCACATCAATCTCTAATGATGTGATCTCGTTCATCAAATGACAACCCATGTCTATGGCTAGGAAACTTAACCATCTTTGATTAACGAGCTAGTCTAGTAGAGGCATACTAGGGACACTCTGTTTGTCTATGTATTCACACATGTACTAAGTTTCCGGTTAATACGATTCTAGCATGAATAATAAACATTTATCATGATATAAGGAAATAAAAATAACAACTTTATTATTGCCTCTAGGGCATATTTCCTTCAGTCTCTCACTTGCACTAGAGTCAATAATCTAGTTCACATCGCCATGTGATTTAACACCAATAGTTCACATCACCATGTGATTAGTTCACATCGCCATGTGACTAAAACCCATAGGGTTTTACTAGAGTCAATAATCTAGTTCACATCGCTATGTGATTAACACCCAAAGAGTACTAAGGTGTGATCATGTTTTGCTTGTGAGAGAAGCTTAGTCAATGGGTCTGTCACATTCAGAGCCGTATGTATTTTGCAAATTTCTATGTCTACAATGCTCTACACGGATCCACTCTAGCTAATTGCTCCCACTTTCAATATGTATCCAGATTGAGACTTAGAGTCATCTGGATCAGTGTCAAAGCTTGCATCGGCGTAATTCTTTACGACGAACTCTTTATCACCTCCATAACCGAGAAATATCTTCTTATTCCACTAAGGATAATTTTGACCGTTGTCCAGTGATCCACTCCTGGATCACTATTGTACCCTCTTGCCAAACTCATGGTGAGGTTCACAATAGGTCTGGTACACAGCATAGCATACTTCATAGAACCTATGACTGAGGCATAGGGAATGAATTTTCATTCTCTTTCTATTTTCTGCCGTGGTCGGGTTTTGAGTCTTTACTCAACTTCACACCTTGCAACACAGGTAAGAACTCCTTCTTTGATTGTTCCATTTTGAACTACTTCAAAATCTTGTCAAGGTATGTACTCATTGAAAAAACTTATCAAGCGTCTTGTTCTATCTCTATAGATCTTGATGCTCAATATGTAAGCAGCTTCACCGAGGTCTTTCTTTGAAAAACTCCTCTCAAACACTCCTTTATGCTTTCCAGAAAAATTCTACATTATTTCTGATCAACAATATGTCATTCACATATACTTATCAGAAATGTTGTAGTGCTCCCACTCACTTTCTTGTAAATACAGGCTTATCAAAAGTCTCAGAGAAACCATATGCTTTGATCACACTATCAAAGCATATATTCCAACTCCGAGATGCTTGCACCAGTCCATAGATGGATCACTGGAGCTTGCACACTTTGTTAGCACCTTTAGGATTGACAAAACCTTCTTGTTGCATCATATACAACTATTCTTTAATAAATTCATTAAGGAATGCAGTTTTGACATCCATTTGCTAGATTTCATAAAATGTGGCAATTGCTAACATGATTCGGATAGACTTAAGCATCGCTACGAGTGAGAAAACCTCATTGTAGTCAACACCTTGAACATGTTGAAAACCTATTGCGACAATTCGAGCTTTGTAGATAGTAACACTACTATCAGCGTATGTCTTCCTCTTGAAGATCCATTTATTCTCCATGGCTTGCCGATCATCGGGCAAGTCAACCAGAGTCCACACTTTGTTCTCATACATGGATCCCATCTTAGATTTTAAGGTCTCAAGCCATTGCGCGGAATCTGGGCTCATCATCGCTTCCTCATAGTTCATAGGTTTGTCATGGTCTAGTAACATGATTTCCAGAATAGGTTTACCGTACCACTCTGGTACGGATCTTACTCTGGTTGGCCTACGAGGTTTAGTAGTAATTTCATCTGAAGTTTCATGATCATCATCATTAGCTTCCTCACTAATTGGTGTAGGAATCACTGGAACTAATTTCTGTTATGAACTGTTTTCCAATTTGGGAGAAGGTACAATTACCTCATCAAGTTCTACTTTCCTCCCACTCACTTCTTTCGAGAGAAACTCCTTCTCTAGAAAGGATCCATTCTTAGCAACGAATATCTTGCCTTCGCATCTGTGATAGAAGGTGTACCCAATAGTCTCCTTTGGGTATCCTATGAAGACGCATTTCTCCGATTTGGGTTTGAGCTTATTAGGCTGAAACTTTTTCACATAAGTATCGCAACCCCAAATTTTAAGAAACGGCAGCTTAGGTTTCTTGCCAAACCATAGTTCATACGGTGTCGTATCAACGGATTTAGATGGTGCCATATTTAACGTGAATGCGGCTATCTTTAATGCATAACCCCAAAACGATAGTGGTAAATCGGTAAGAGACATCATAGATCGCACTATATCTAATAAAGCACGGTTACGGCGTTCGGATACACCATTATGCTGTGGTGTTCCAGGTGGCATGAGTTGTGAAACTATTTCCACATTGTTTTAAATGAAGGCCAAACCCGTAACTCAAATATTTGCCTCCGCGATCAGATCGTAGGAACTTTATTTTCTTGTTACGATGATTCTCAACTTCTCTCTGAAATTATTTGAACTTTTCAAATGTTTCAGACTTGTGTTTCATTAAGTAGATATACCCATATCTGCTCAAATCATGTGTGAAGGTCAGAAAATAACGATACCTGCCACGAGCCTCAACACTCATCGGACCGCATACATCAGTATGTATTATTTCCAATAAGTCAGTTGCTCGCTCCATTGTTTCGGAGAACGGAGTCTTAGTCATCTTGCCCATGAGGCATGGTTTGCAAGCATCAAGTGATTCCAAAAGCCCATCAGCATGGTGTTTCTTCATGCGCTTTACACCAATATGACCAAAACAACAGTGCCACAAATAAGTTGCATTATCATTATTAACTTTGCATCTTTTGGCTTCAATATTATGAATATGTGTATCACTATGATCGAGATTCAATAAACCATTTACATTGGGTGTATGACCATAGAAGGTTTTATTCATGTAAACAGAATAACAATTATTCTTGGACTTAAATGAATAACCATATCGCAATAAACATGATCCAATCATATTCATGCTCAACACAAACACCAAATAACATTTATTTTAGGTTTAACACTAATCCCAAATGTAAAGGGAGTATGCGATGGTGATCTTATCAACCTTGGAATTACTTCCAACTCACATCATCACCTCTCCCTTAACTAGCCTCTATTTATTATGCAACTCCCGTTTCGAGTTACTACTCATAGCAACTAAACCAGTATCAAATACCGAGGGGTTGCTATAAACAATAGTAATGTACACATCAATAACATGTATATCAAATATACCTTTGTTCACTTTGCCATCCTTCTTATCCGCCAAGTATTTGGGGCAGTTCCGCTTCCTGTGACCATTTCCTTTGCAGTAGAAGCACTCAGTTTCAGGCTTGGGTCTAGCTTTGGGCTTCTTCATGCGAGTGGCAACTTGCTTGTCATTCTTCTTGAGTTACCTTTCTTTCCCTTGCCCTTTTACTTGAAACTAGTGGTCTTGTCAACCATCAACACTTGATGCTTTTCTTGATTTCTACCTTTGCTGATTTCAGTATCACGAAGAGCTTGGGGAATCAATTTCGTCATCTCTTGCATATTATAGTTCATCACAAAGTTCCAGTAACTTGGTGATAGTGACTAGAGAACTCTGTCAACCACTATCTTATCTGGAAGATAAACTCCCACTTGATTCAAGCGATTGTAGTACTCAGACATTCGAGCACATGCTCACTGGTTGAGCTATTCTCCTCCATCTTGTGGGCAAAATACTTGTCAGAGGTCTCATACCTCTCGACTCGGACATGAGTCTGAAATACCAATCTCAGCTCTTGGAACATCTTATATGCTCTGTGGCGTTCAAAACATTTTTGAAGTCCCGGTTCTAAGCCATAAAGCATGGCTTACTAAACTATCAATTAGTTATCATACCGAGCATGCCAAACATTCATAACGTCTGCATCTGCTCCTGCAATAGGTTCGTCACCTACCGGTGCATCAAGGACATAATTCTTCTGTGCAGCAATGAGGAGAATCCTCAGATCACGGACCTAGTCCGCATCATTGCTACTATCATCTTTCAACATAGTTTTTTCTCTAGGAACATATCAAAAATAAACGGGGAGCTACATTGCGAGCTATTGATCTACAACATAGATATGCAAAATACTATCAGGTACTAAGTTAATGATAAATTAAAGTTCAATTAATCATATTACTTAAGAACTCCCACTTAGATAGACATCCCTCTAATCATCTAAGTGATCACGTGATCCATATCAACTAAACCATGTCCGATCATCACGTGAGATGGAGTAGTTTTCAATGGTGAACATCACTATGTTGATCATATCTTCTATATGATTCATGCTCGACCTTTCGGTCTCAGTGTTCCGAGGCCATATCTGCATAAGCTAGGCTCGTCAAGTTTAACTCGAGTATTCTGCGTGTGCAAAACTGGCATGCACCCGTTGTATGTGAACGTAGAGCTTATCACACCCGATCATCATGTGGTGTCTCGGCACGACGAACTGTAGCAACGGTGCATACTCAGGGAGAACACTTATACCTTGAAATTTTAGTGAGAGATCATCTTATAATGCTACCGCCGTACTAAGAAAAATAAGATGCATAAAGGATAAACATCACATGCAACCAATATAAGTGATATGATATGTGCATCATCATCTTGTGCCTTTGATCTCCATCTCCAAAGCACCGTCATGACGACCATCGTCACCGGCTTGACACCTTGATCTCCATCGAAGCATCGTTGTCGTCTCGCCAACTATTTCTACTACGACTATCGCTACCGCTTAGTGATAAAGTAAAGCAATTACATGGTGATTGCATTTCATACAATAAAGCGACAACCATATGGCTCCTGCCAGTTGCCGATAATTGTGTTACAAACATGATCATCTCATACAACAATTTATATAATCACGTCTTGACCATATCACATCAGAACATGCCCTGCAAAAACAAGTTAGATGTCCTCTACATTGTTGTTGCAAGTTTTATGTGGCTGCTACGGGCTTAGCAAGAACCGTTCTTACCTACGCATCAAAACCACAATGATTTTTCGTCAAGCTTGTTGTTTTAACCTTCAACAAGGACCGTGCGTAGTCACACTCGATTCAACTAAAGTTGGAGAAACAGACACCCACTAGTCGCCTGTGTGCGAAGCACGTCGGTAGAACCAGTCTCGCATAAGCGTACGCGTAATGTCGGTCTGAGCCGCTTCATCCAACAATACCGCCGAATCAAAGTATGACATGATGGTAAGCAGTATGACTATTATCGCCCACAACTCTCTGTGGTCTACTCGTGCATATAACATCCACGCATAAACCTGGCTCGGATGCCACTGTTGGGGAACGCAGTATTTCAAAAAAATTCCTACGATCACGCAAGATCTATCTAGGAGATGCATAGCAACGAGCAGGGAGAGTGTGTCCACGTACCCTCATGGACCGAAAGCGGAAGTGTTATGCAACGCAGTTGATGTAGTCGAACATCTTCGCGATCCAACCGATCAAGTACCAAACGCACGGCACCTCCGCGATCTGCACACGTTCAGCACGGTGACGTCCCTCGAACTTCTAGATCCAGCTGAGGTCAGGGGAGAGTTTCGTCAGCACGACAGCATGTTGACGGTGATGATGAAGTTACCGACGCAGGGCTTCGCCTAAGCACCACGACAATATGACTGAGGTGGAAATATGTGGAGGGGGCACCGCACACGGCTAAGAATCAACTTGTGTGTCTATGGGTGCCCCCCTCCCCCGTATATAAAGGAGGGGAGGAGGGGGCCGGCCGGCCTCATGGTGTGCCCCCAAGGGGGGAATCCTACTCCTACTAGGAGTAGGTTCCCCCCCCCCCCCTTTCCTAGTCCTAATAGGAGGGGGAAGGAAGGGGAAGAAGGGAGGAAGAAAAGGGGGGCCGGCCCCCTTCCCAATTTGGATTGGGCTTGGGGGGCCGCGCCCCACCTCTTGGCCGCCTCCTCTCTCTTCCACCAAAGCCCATGTAGGCCCATTAAGCCCCCGGAGGTTTCCGGTAACCTCTCGGTACTCCGGTAAATGCCCGAACTCATCCAAAACCATTCCAGTGTCCAAACATAACCTTTCTATATATCAACCTTCATGTCTCTACCATATCAAGACTCCTTGTCATGTCCGTGATCACATCCGGGAATCCGAACTACCTTCGATACATCAAAACAGATAAACTCATAATACCGATCGTCATCGAACGTTAAGCGTGCGGACCCTACGGGTTCGAGAACTATGTAGACATGACCGAAACTCATCTCCGATCAATAACCAATAGCGGAACCTGGATTCTCATATTGGTTCCTACATATTCTACGAAGATCTTTATCGGTCAAACCGCATAACAACATACGTTGTTCCCTTTGTCATCGGTATGTTACTTGCCCGAGATTCGACCATCGGTATCACCATACCTAGTTCAATCTCGTTACCGACAAGTCTCTTTACTCGTTCCGTAATGCATCATCCCGCAACTAACTCATTAGTCACATTACTTGCAAGGCTTATAGTGATGTGCATTACCGAGAAGGCCCAGAGATACCTCTCCGACAATCGGAGTGACAAATCCTAATCTCAACCTATGCCAACTCAACAAACACCATTGGAGACACCTGTAGAGCATCTTTATAATCACCTAGTTATGTTGTGACGTTTGATAGCACACTAAGTGTTCCTCCGGTATTCGGGAGTTGCATAATCTCATAGTGATAGGAAATGTATAAGTCATGAAGAAAGCAATAGCAATAAACTAAACGATCATAGTGCTAAGTTAACGGAAGGGTCTTGTCCATCACATCATTCTCTAATGATGTGATCTCGTTCATCAAATGACAACACATGTCTATGGCTAGGAAACTTAACTATCTTTGATTAACGGGCTAGTCTAGTAGAGGCATACTAGGGACACTCTGTTTGTCTATGTATTCACACATGTACTAAGTTTCTGGTTAATACAATTCTTGCATGAATAATAAACATTTATCATGATATAAGGAAATATAAATAACAACTTTATTATTGCCTCTAGGGCATATTTCCTTCATAAACCTGTGATGTGTCTGCTTGTTTCTCTTGTAGTATGTGAACAGAATATTGGAGAAGAGCATCCACTATGCAATGGTAGAGAAAGTAATGCAGATAAGGTTCAAGATAGTGAGACAACCCTATTGGTCCCCAAGAAAGGTGATAAAAACAATCTTGTAGACAGTGAGAAACCCCCCCCCCCCAGTCCTGCGTTGAAGTAGTGTTCGAGTTACTGGCCAGTACCGCTGGCACAAACTCTTAGAACTCGCTACCTAAATCACTTCGGCTTCTTCAGTCTCAGCTCCAAGCTGAAAGGCATCCGTCAGCTGTGCTGCGGCAAGAAGCCGAAGGACTGAGGAAGTCCCTGCAGAATTCAGATGCATACTTTCTTGTGCAACAGCAAGCGCTGGAGGATTTAAGCGCCAAATAAGTAAAACTTAATAAGCTTGCTAAGCATCTTGCCAGCATTATGGGTACCCAGGATATTTTTCTTGAGCTCTTACGAAGTGGTCTCGATTACGGACTTGTTATCTTTCTGCGTTTATTTACCTTTGAGTCGCCAACTTTGACAACCAGTGTATGTGATATGCTGCTTTGTTCCCTATATTTGCACTGATGGCGAACTTTGATGCCTAGTGGATGTAATATGTGTAATAGTCGTGATAGCCTAGTGTAATTTGCTTGCTTATTTATTTCCTTGTTGTCTTGTTTATTTGTTTGCTTGTAGTCAGTGTAGTTATTTTTCCACGGTTTGCTAGTGGTCGCAATAACCTATTTTTTAAAACTAGGCCACAATAACCATGGGCTACATATTTACTGTAGTGACCCTGGGCCTCCTACGGGCCATAGAAACAATGGGCCTTCTACGGGGAGTAGCATCAATGGGCCTTCTACGGGCCGTATGATCGATTGGCCACACATGGGCCAATAACGGACTGCATTATGGGTCGTAGACGGGCTAGAGTTGGAATCGTCCGTTCATGGGCCGACCATAACGGGCCATCGTTAATTGGCCTTATTTGATGATGATATGAAAATGGCCCAATGGATTAACGGGCCACAAACGGGCCGACTGTAACCACGGGTTGAATTTGGCCCACAAGCGGAAAAGGCGAGTAACAGGATGTAAGTAACCGAATGCTGGAAACGAGCCCAAGAATAAATGGTCCCTGAGAAGGCCGAAAGATAACATGGGCTTGAAACGGCCCGATGGAATAATGAGCCGTTAATGGGTGTAAAGCGATATACTGTTCATTAGGGGCCAGTTTCACCACAGGCCGTTAATGGGCAAAGAGTTACAAAGTGCCTCATATGGGCCGAAAGACGTCACGGGCCATACATGACCGGAAGTTACAACGGGCTAGAATCATATTGGATGGCCCAGATGCGCTACTTGGCCTAATTCGGATAGGCCGTAACGGGCCCTGGGTTAGCAGGCTGTAAATGGGCTGTGCGCGAACAGGTCGTTAACACGCATTCCGTGGGCCGGCCCGCTATCTTTTGACCAAGTCCAACAGGCCGGCCTTTTCACAGGAATGGTCCTCTGTTGGGCCGTGCCATGTGTCGGCGTATCATTGGCGTCTTCTGTCCAATGAGTGGATGACATCTGTCCCAATGGTGAGCCGACACGTGTTTCTTCCAGCCAATGATGATTTTACACATGGAAAACCCCCATTGGTCTGGGCTGTTAATGGGTTATCGGATCCAAACCGGAACCCGATACCTTAACAGTGACCCGTTACGGTGGATGCCACGTGTCGGTCACCCTTGACGAAAGCACTTCTATGACGCGCGATTTATCGTCATGGAAGTGGACACTTCCATGATGATAATTTTGGTAATGTCATGGAACACTTCTACGACAGCACATGTATGACTATCTTGATTCTGTCATAAAATCGTCATGGATGTACATGCATGACAGAAAATGTGACCTACTATGACAAACATGTATATCATCACGGAAGTGTACTATTTTTGTAGTGCTTTCTTCTGGATTAGTTAAATAAAAGCTATGGACAATACCGGCAGAGAAGGAGAAGAGACTATGTTCGACATCATACGCTCCCCGAGCCCACCAGATGAGAATGAAGAAGATGACGGCTCGCAATATCTGAACAATACCGGTGAGGGTATGATATTTGATGAAGACAAAATAATAGATGAAGTATAGAACAATGATGACGAACGAAATGTTGTTCTTCAAATAACAAAGACCGGCGAGGTATATTTATATAAGGCATCTGGTGATCATCACATGTTTTAATTGATTTGTATATATATTAACGGATCAATCTTTCTTTTCTTTTAGCCCTCCGAATCGAGGAAATCTTCTACAAGCAGCTGGGCAGTTCGAGGCCCAGCCAAAATGTTGCAGGCTGGCGTAAAGTACAACATCGATGACATCAAACCTAATGGTGAACCGCTTGAACCTAAGAAGAATGTGAAGAAGTTCAGTCATCAATGCGGCGTTATTGTCAGGGACCAAATCCCGATCTCCGTTCAAGAATGGAAAAGGCCAGCAAAGGGAGATCTAGATGTTACTTTTGTCGACCAAAGGGCAAAAGATCTGCTTTGGGAATTGCTCATGTCACATTTCACCCTACCAGATCATTTGACAGATGCAGATCTGGAGAAAGTCAAGAATAGTGCTCTTAAGAAGATGGCGATAGCATTCAACAACCACAAGAAAACTATATGGGCCGCGTACGTCAAAGCAGGAAAGCAGACTCCAGAATTCAAGGGAACACTGGAGAAGGCAAGACATCACTGGGATGCTTTTGTGAACTTCAACGAATCGAAAGTAGCTCAGGAACGGTCGAGAATAAAGAAGATTAATGCCGTGAAAAAGCAGTGGCACCATAAACTGGGGCCAGGTGGATACAAGGTGGCCCGGCCTAAGTGGGATCTCGTTGATCAAGAGATGATGGATGCAGGGGTCACTCCAGTTACATTGAGCTGGTCCCCCAGGTGCAGGACTTGGTTCTATGCACATGGGGGGAGTTGGACCCAAAGACAGGGATGGTTTTGGAGCGGGCAAGTCTTAAAGGAGCCACCGATAGTTTACTTGTTGCAATAGAAGACGAACGAGGGTGTTCACGCCCAACAGAGAGAACGATTAGCTTACACGCGCGGCGAAGAATCCTGAACACCCGGGAAGAACACAAGGCAAAGGCGTTGTTCCGTGGTTTGAGGGGTTTGCGCATTGGAACGCCGACTATAGAAGCCGTGCGAGAAACAAGCAGTGGGAGGAGCAGAAGAGGAAGCTGGAGGAGGAGCAGAGGAAGCAGGAAGCAGACCGCCTTCGCATCGTACAATCAAAGCACATGGAGTTGGATCTCGCTTTCAGGCGGCGGTAGCAGCAGATCGACTCACTTAGCCAGGAAAGGGGGTCTCAGCAGCGGTAGCAGCTAGCGGATCCAACATTGGATAGCATGGTCCCATCCATGCCGAGAAGCAACATGGGTTCCGCCCCGGGAAATGATGCACTGCTGGATAGATACCCTGTGGATGATATCATAGCTACAACAACTTGTGAGCTACACATTAAAGTGAAGAACATATCCATGAAGGTGGCGGACGGCTATGCTTATCCCCCTAAATCAACCTTCCATTGCAATCCGATTCCAGCTGGCTATGCTCGTGTCGGGGTTGATGAAGTGATGACAGGATATGTAGGGCTAAAGCTTGACATTCCTAGAGGTGACGATGAGCGCACACTGGGAGAGGCCATACATCATATCATTCTATGGAAAAAGGATTGTATCGTCTTTCCAAGGCCACCGACACCGCGTCAGCCGGCTCCTCCTCCAAGTCCGCCACCGCATCAGCAGACTCCCGCTCCTCCAAGTCCGCCACTGCGTCAGCAGACTCCTGCTCCTCCAAGTCCGGCACTGCGTCAGCCCACTCCTCCTCCTCCAAGTCCGGCACCGCGTCAGCCGACTCCTCCTTCTCCAAGTCCGGCACCGCGTCAGCCGACTCCTCCTCCAACTCAGGCACCGCGTCAGCCGTCTCCGCCGCCTCAGCGGGCTCTGTCGCCTCAGCAACAGCGGAAGAGAGGCGCCGCAGCTACGGGGGCCAGCGGTACAAAAGGAGGCAAGAAATACAAATATGGTCCAAGCCTCAAGCCTCTTCCGAAGTTGCCTTACCACCTGAATGAGGAGGAAAACGAAGCCGAAGTGGCTGCCCAAGTGAAGGCCCATTTTGGACCGAAACCGCCCTCGCCGCCAAAGGAGAAAGTACCTGAGCATGTCATACATCACTTTATTGATAATGCTCAACCAGCTGTCAAGCATAGGGACTCAGACTATGAGCACTCTATCAAGAAGTCATATCATGCACAAAAAAGAAGGAGTCGAGCTCGAGCTCGAGCCAAACAGTTGGCAAAAAAGCAGGAAAATTGTTCCCCAACTGGGAGAACAGGCAGTGCAATCGATCCCCCGCTCATTGTACAAACACATGTGAGTACCGCCGATCAGCTGGTAATAACCAACGATCATAGAAGGTAGGCTGAAGAGGCCAGTATCACTGTTGAACAACTCCTAGGCATCGTGGAACTCCCCAAGTTTACAGAGGGGGAACTAAAATGGAAATATGTCCGCGGCCAACCTCTGGTCAAGCCTGAGGACGTACTTCTATCAACGAGAATGTATGAATTGCATGAATGGTACCTGAGAGAAGTAAAGACCAACCGGGAGTACCTCGTGGTGAAAGTCGAGGCAGAGCATTACTTCCATGAAAAAGATTTGTGGTTTGAGTTTCAAGAAATGTTTCAGTTATTCAATCAAGACGCACTCGACAAATCTATCGTCAGTTGCTATTGTCTGTAAGTGATTTCATTCTGTATTGAAGTCCCTAGCTATCTGTAGTGCTCTTTCATTACCTGTAATTATCCTCACCATATTCTTTTCTGTGGTATTATGCATAATAAAGATGTATGAAATGAAAAGAGCTGGACTCTATGGCATTTGGTTCATTGACCCAAATACCATTAATCAAGAGACATGGTCATGTGAATATGATCGACCATACACAGAGAGAAGCTTGCTAGAGTTCTTGAAGCGACTAAATACCCAACCATAAATACTACTTCCTTACAAATTCGGGTGAGTGTTACTATATCTTGTACTACAAATTCTGTATTGCTTACTAGATGTTAATAATAAGTGTAGTTGATGAGTTATGCACATGCCCGCTTAATTATACAAACGTGTGTGCATGCATTTCCACTTGATCTTGTTAATCATTAAAGTTGACGTGGGAAGAGTTCAAGTACTGGACTCACTATATAAAGATAGTAATGAATACGCAACCGTGAGGGGGATGGTCGACAGGTAATTTCAATCATTATCGCACTATGTCGGCCTCTTTAGTTCATTTCCTGACATTAACTAATTAATAACTACTTTATTCATTTTCTTTGCCGGCGGGCAGGGCTTGGCAAAAGTTCATCAAACAGGTTGAAGGCGAATTGAAACAACAGCTGAAATGGGTGTGACCCAAGGTAATTAAGTACTACTAGCTACGTCTGCGCATCTCTTTAATTCTACTTTGATCAATACTGTTATCATGCTTGATTAATTATTATCTGATTGAATTCTATTCTCGTAAAGGCCATGAGGCAGGTGCCGGGGAATAATTTATGTGCATACTACGTTTGCGAGAACATTCGCATGATGACGTCCGAAAGGAGCATAGCTGACAGAGCGCTATGGGTACGTTTGCCAGAACATAATTCACAAATCTTTTTTTCATAATCTAATATATACACACATAACTAATATATTCATATCGATCTCCTTCTTTAATAAAGATGCAAGAGATGCGGGATAAGCTCCTACCAATGGATCGCGTACGAGCAAGTCAAGAGGAAATAGCGGGATTTTTGCTCGACCAGGTCATAGATCCCAATGGAGACTACCATTACAAGATGTAATGCCTCCATGTAATGATCTGCAAATTGTAGGATAAATTGTATATACCAAATTGTGTGTGTGTGTCTGTGTGTGTGTGTGTGTGTGAGTGTGTAAACACTATTCTGATCACGGGATCAGAATATTATTCTGATCACAACCTGGCCTTCCTGAGGTACACAAACCTGAACTTCCCTTTGTAGGAACCCGACCTTCGGGCTATCTTCCCAGTCGTGTCTTCCCGCGTGAATTTTTCTGGTGAGTCATGTTCTATGTGACGCAAGTGTAAGCTGCAAACGGGTTTTAGCAACTAAATGCCTGTTTTAAATAGGAATCTCACTCTTTGGCGGATTTTGCTCTTCGGGCGTGATGAACATGCGTCTGTTGCAATTTTACTACCTGAGTTGTTCGACCTGAACTTCCCCAGTGCTAGGTTGAACTTCCGCAAACATTTCCCAAATGGGGCTTGCGATATACCGTTGGAAAGCTATGGACACGAGTATCATGACCCAAGTTAAATTTTTTGGCAAAATGTAAGCGGTTCAAGAGCAGTTTTGAAAACCATTTTTTCTTCATACAAAAAATGTGAAACGTATTTTTGATCGCATTTCTAAATCGTTTATCAGAATAAGCCAAATAATATGGCGTTGGAAAGATGCTGCAAAACCGCTCCTTCCACATGTTGAAAGTTTTCTCTAATTCCCTATGGTTAAAGAGTAATTTGGAAAATCATAAAATTTCGCAAACCGAACATCCAAGTTCGTATTTTCTATACCACTTCTAAACGGCTAATCCAATTGAGGCAAATGATATGGCATTGGAAAGCTTATGAAAAATGCGCTACTCTTTCATGTTCAAAGTTTTTCCTAATTTTGAACTGTTTAAGAGAAATTTAGAAAATGGTTCAAGTTCTACCGAGTTTGTATTTTTTAGGTAATGTTTTAACTGTACGTCCAAATTCAGCAAATGATATGGCGTTGGAAAGTTTGAACAAATGCGAAACTTTTTGGTATATATTGTTTCTCTCAATTCCTTACAGTTTTAAGTCAATTTTGGAAATGGCTAAAAACGTTGTTTGGCTGTAATTTCTACAAATTTTATCGGAATGGGGCAAAAAATATACCGTTGAAAAGCTACGGATAATGCAAAACTTTTTCATATTGATGGTTTTTTCTAATTCCTAGCCGTTTTCAAGTAATTGTGAAAATAGCGAGATCATGCGTTCTGCCTTTATCGTGAAACAGATCCTTCGAAAATGCACCGCGTGAAGAACTTGAACTTCTTCGCATGTCTACTTGAACTTCACTATGTTTTTCACGTGCTTTTTTGCTCGTAGCTCTCCATCCACTCACAGGAATTGAGCACGTGATATACCGATGGAATGCTGCTGTAAACACACAACTTTTCCGTGTTTATCATTTTTTTCATACTCGCGACGGCTTTTAAAGTATTTCATCTGAAATTCATTGTAGTAATAGAACTTCCTGCTGCTTTCACGTTGAATTTCTGTGACGTATTTTTGTTTGCAATTTTCTCATCCATTCGTTAGTGTTACACAAATGATATTCCTTTTGTACAAACCTCTCTCACAATATTTTTTTTAATTTTCTCCGATCGAGGACTTGAACTTATAACAACAACAAAATTTGACCTTGCCTTTTAATTCATTTTTCTCATATTAAACACACACTATGTAGTACATGAACTTTTCCCATTTTTATAATTTGAATTTTTTATTTTCTTTTTTGAAATCAAATTGCTCCCATATAATAACTGAACTTCTTCGTGGATTGAGAGAATTATTTTAAAACGCAAAATAACAATTTATTTTTTGTGTTTTCGATCATGGAAATATGCGGTGAACCTCTCTCTCAAGTATTTTTGAACTTCCCTGGACAAAACAGTTGAACTTCTAGCAACAACTTTTTTAGATTTGAACTTCTCTCTGTTTCGCTTTAGTTATGAAAAACTCTTTTTTTTACATATATCGAACCGCACTAACTTTTTTATTTTATTTTTGTATGTATTTTTAGAAATATGAAAATTGTATTTTTGTTAGAAACATCAAACTTCTTCGTTATTTTGAATTGAACTTATTTGTTTTATTCTTTACTTACCATTTTTTTAGTTTTTAATTAAATATCAAACTTCTCCACATTTTTAAATTGAACTTCTTGCTTTATTCTTCAGTAACGAGATAAACTGAGTTTTTAGTGTACATTGAATTATTCTATTTTTTAAATTGAACTTTTTGTTTCAATCTTTAGTACCGGGGAAAATCCGAAATTAAAAAAACAGGGAAAATATTTTTTATAACTTTTTTTGTTGTTCCCTTATTTTAATTTGAACTTATTAGTTATTCTTTACAACGAGAATCAGAGGTTTTTATAAACTTTGAACTTCTCTGTTATTTAAATTTGAACTTCTTAGTTTTATTCTTTAGTAACGAGGAAAATCGAGAATCAGAGGTTTTTTGAACTTTTTCGTTTTAAAATTTTGAACTTCTTGGTTTTTATTTTTTCATAATGTGAAAAATCTAAAAAAATTATAGACATCGAACTTCACCATTTTTTTAAATTTGAACTTTTTAGTTTTATTGGTTAGTAACGGGGAAAATGGTTTTTGTATATAAACGATGATACAACGCCGTTATGTTAATTTGAACTTCTAGTTTTTATTGAATGGGGAAAATCAGTTTTTATACATTTTTTTGAAATGCTCCTCTTTTTAATTTGAACTTCTCTGATTTTTTTACAAACGGGGAAAATTCGTTATAAAGATTTTTCAACTACTTTTTTTGTACTTCTTGCTCTATATTTTTGAACTTCCGAATTTGTCTTTTAGATATTAAAAACTTCATTTTTTTAACGTTGACCTGCTTCGATTTTTAAAGTTGAACTTCTAATAGAATTTTGTTGCGACATTTATGCATTTTTTGCTTTTCGGTGAAATGGCCTAGGTGGTCACTTTTTTCATTTGATGAGTTTTCTTCTGTACGTGGCACGTGAACTTCGGAATTTCTGAAACATGAACTTCGCGTGCTATTGATGTTTTTCACTAAACTCCATAGTTTTTATACTTTGAATTCCATGATTTTTTGTTTACATTTTTTGGTTTGAACTTCGATGTTCGTTACACCTGAACTTTCGAAATCACACCTTTTTTATACACATTTTCCTTTGAATCCAACATGTGCAAAAACAATAGGAAAATTTGGGACAATTCTCATAAGCAATAGGACAAACATTTTAGAGGGCACCCATAATAGTTTTTTTGCTATATTCAATGTACTACGCACAAGCACATGCATAGCACATCCACACAAAAAATTTGCTCACCTAAACTGAAAAAGATTTCAGTGTCACAGGACGACCATATAAGCATCTGGAATTTAGAAAACATGTACTTTTTAGTACATCATTTTCAGAAATGCCCCTTTTTCACTTCGACTTTTTTAGGGTTCTTCCACTTTTTTATATGAACTTCATTGTGAATTTACATTTTATTTCTGCACACGATATTCGTACATGAAACTTTTTATCATGTTATATGTTTTGAACTTTTTCATTTCTTATGTTTGAACTTCTCTCTTTCTCTTATATACACAACAATTTACAAAACAATTGGCGGGTAATTACCGAAAAATTTACCCCAGTAGTACCCATCTAGCCATGTTTGTAGCGAACACTGCATCAAAGAGAAAATTCGTTTTCTTGTTAGTGTTTTGAAGTGATTTTTCTAGCCTCAAATTTTGTTTTGTGCTCTTTTTATATGTGTATGTCACTTCAAGTTCTAAAAAAACACAACTCTCGCATGTTTTATCTTGCATGTCTAAATTTATTCGAACTTGCTGAGATAACACACTCGACCTTCTCGAACACAACATTTTGACCTTCGGAATAAGTAAAGTAAAGCCAAATTTTTTTACCCACAGAGCATGTACAATTTTCTCCATGTTTTCAATAATAGCCAAAGCTACATCATCGGATTCAGATTTCAGAGCAAATGCTTTTCAGAAAAGAAAATGAAAAAGAATACAAAATAACAAGGGAGATCTAGCTGAAGGCAGCAGTGTTGAGGTGGAGCGGGGGAACTAGATGCAACCAAGAAACAAGTTAATTATTGAAGGGCGATCAAGATCATCTCAAGAAAAAATTCAGTAGTGGCAGCAGCAACCATTGACACTAGTAGAAAAGGGGGCTTTGGTTCAGGCCGGGTCAGGCCGTTAGTCCCGGTTCAGTCCAGAACCGGGACGCATGGGGGCATTGGTCCCAGTTCATGAGCCCAGGGGCCTGCCGCCCCTCGGGGGGCATTGGTCCCGGTTCGTCTGGCCCTTTTGGTCCCGGTTGGTGGGACGAACCGGGACCAATGGGCCTCGCTCCTGGCCCACCACCATTGGTCCCGGTTGGTTGCTTGAACCGGGACCAAAGGCTGCCCTTTAGTCCCGGTTCATGCCACCAATTGGGATCAATGAGGTGCTTATATATACCCCCTCGCGTAAGAGTCCCAGTTCTGGCCGCCGAGGGGAGAGGGCTTGGTGGTGCTCTAGCTCACCTCCTATGCACACAAGGTGTTCGATGGAATGCCCGAGCCACACTACTTAAGCTTTCTCCTCTCCAAGCTCGACCTCCAAGCCCCATTTTTCTCAATATTTGTCTAGGTTTAGCGGTCTGTCACGCCCCGTCCCCGTCAACACCGCCGACGATCACCCGCGCCGATCTCATCGCCGGCACCACCATGGTGAGCCTCTTGTTCTTATCTTCTTTCTGAAAGTAAAAATATTCTTACTTGTATGTTTAGGTAGATATTTGTATTATTTTCTTACTTTTATTATTGCATCTTATATAGTGCGATGGTTTTGGTATCCGCCTGGCCCCACGTCACATCTATGATTCGGATGTGGTATATATTATCTTTATAACTATTGGTTCATTTATTGTTTATGAAAATTATGCCGACCAACGTGACATAGATTATATTTATCTAGGAGGTATTTGAACCGGAAATTCCAACCGACCCTATTGTCGAGAGGTTAAATTTAGTTGAAGAAGAAAAGAATTTCTTGAAGGAAAAAATAAAAAAATTTGAGGAGGAGAAGATGATATTGGAGTTGCATGTTGCGGATGTAAATGCGATGATCACAAGATCAAGATGGATGCAATGCGCTTGAAGATTAGAAAGATTAGAAAATATGCCATTCATACCGAGGCTTGGTATCATTATACCGTTGGATCAATTGTTACCTTGGTTGCGATTATGGTCGCATTTGTTTTCGCATTGAAATGTTGTACATAGTTTCAATGTATGGTTTAATTAATTAGATGCTCTGGAGAGCTATATGTTGTTAGATGAGAACTATGTATGTACTTTGGTTTCAATGTGATGATGAACTTCTATTAATTTGGTCACTTAATTATCTATTCATGATGTTCTGTAATGGTTTTTGACACACTTAATTATATATAATGCACGCAGATGAACCGACAATGGATGTACGGTGATAGACACACCCCTGAGTACATTAAGGGCGTGCATGATTTTCTCGAAGTGGCTGAGGCAAACAAGCAGAATGGTTTTATGTGTTGTCCATGCCCTATATGTGGGACTACGAAGTCTTGCTCTGACCGGAAAATCCTTCACACCCACCTGCTTTACAAGGGTTTCATGCCACACTATAATGTTTGGACGAGGCACGGAGAAATAGGGGTTATGATGGAAGACGCCGAAGAAGAAGAGGACGATGACAACTATGTGCCCCTGAATATGGTGATCTTTAGCAGGGGAAGCTCTTTGAAGATCAAGAGGAACGAGACGATGTGCCCAATGATGCTGCAATGGGGAAGCTTTGAAGATCAAGAGGAACCAGACGATGTGCCCGATGATGATGATCTCCACCGGGTCATTGTCGATGCAAGGACTCAATGCGAAAGTCAAAAGGAGAAGCTGAAGTTCGATCGCATGTTAGAGGATCACAAAAAAGGGTTGTACCCCAATTGCGAAGATGGCAACACAAAGCTCGGTACCGTACTGGAATTGCTGCGATGGAAGGAAGAGAATGTTGTGCCTGACAAAGGATTTGAGAAGCTACTGAAAATATTGAAGAAGAAGCTTCCAAAGGATAACGAATTTCCGGCAAAGTACATACGCAGCAAAGAAGGTCGTATGCCCTCTAGGATTGGAGGTGCAGAAGATACATGCATGCCTAATGACTGCATCCTCTACCGGTGCGTACAAGGATCTGAACGCATGCCGCTATGCGGTGCATTGCGGTATAAGATCGAGCGAGATGACCACAGTGATGTTGATGGCGAGCCCCGGGAAGAGGGTTCTGCGAAGGTGATGTGGTATGCTCCTATAATACCACGGTTGAAACGTCTGTTCAGAAGCGGAGAGCATGCCAACTTGATGCGATGGCACGGTGAGGACCGTAAGAAAGGCGGGAAGTTGAGAGCACTGGCGGCGGGTCGCAGTGGAGAAAAGTGGAGAGAAATCTTGGGCTGAGTTTGCAAGTGACCCAAGGAACGTATGGTTTGCTTTAAGCGCGGATGGCATTAATCCTTTTCGGGAGCAGAGCAGCAATCACAAAGACCTGGCCCGTGACTCTATGTATGTATAACCTTCCTCCTTGGATGTGCATGAAGCAGAAGTTCATTATGATGTCAGTTCTCATCCAAGGCCCTAAGCAACCCGGCAACGGCATTGATGTGTACCTAAGGCCATTATTTGAAGAACTTTTACGGCTGTGGAATGGAAACGGTGTACGTACGTGGGATGAGCACAAACAGGAGGAATTTAACCTCAAGGCGTTGTTGTTCGTGACCATCAACGATTGGCCCGCTCTCAGTAACCTTCGGAGACGGACAAACAAGGGATACCACGCATGCACGCACTGTTTAGATGACACCGAAAGTATATACCTGGACAAATGCAGGAAGAATGTGTACACAGGCCATCGTCGATTTCTTCCGACCAACCATCAATGTCGAAAGAAAGGCAAGCATTTCAAAGGCGAGGCAGATCACCGGAAGAAGCCCGCCATGCGTACCGGTGATCACGTACTTGCTATGGTCAATGATTTACACGTAATCTTTGGAAAGGGTCCCGGCGGACTAGCTATTCCGAATGACGCTGAGGGACACGCACCCATGTGGAAGAAGAAATCTATATTTTGGGACCTACCCTGCTAGAAAGACCTAGAGGTCCGCCCTTCAATCGACGTGATGCACGTGACAAAGAACCTTTGCGTGAACCTGCTAGGCTTCTTGGGCTTGTATGGGAAGACAAAAGATACACCTGAGGCACGGGAGGACCTGCAACGTTTGCACAAAAAGGCGGCATGCCTCCGAAGCGGTATGAAGGTCACGCCAACTACGCTCTTCTGAAAGAAGAGAAAGAAATCTTCTTTGAATGCATGCTCGGTATGAAGGTCCCGACCGCTTCTCGTCGAATATAAAGGGAATAATAAATATGCCGGAGAAAAGTTCCAGAACCTAAAGTCTCATGACTGCCACGTGATTATGACACAACTGCTTCCGGTTGCATTGAGGGGGCTTCTACCGGAAAACGTCCGATTAGCCATTGTGAAGCTATGTGCATTCCTCAATGCAATCTCTCAGAAGGTGATCGGTCCAGAAATCGTACCAAGGCTAAGGAGTGATGTGGCGCAATGTCTTGTCAGGTTCGAGCTGGTATTCCCACCATCCTTCTTCAATATCATGACGCACGTCCTAGTTCATCTAGTCGACGAGATTGTCATTCTGGGGCCCGTATTTCTACACAATATGTTCCCCTTTGAGAGGTTCATGGGAGTCCTAAAGAAATATGTCCAGAATCGCTTAGCGCTAGGCGAAGGAAGCATCTCCATGGGCCATCAAACAGAGGATGTCATTGGGTTTTGTGTTGACTTCATTCCTAGCCTTAAGAAGATAGGTCTCCCTAAATCGCGGTATGAGGGGAGGCCCTGGAAAAACACGCTTGGACCGGACTCAATAATATGCGAGGACGGATATTCTTGGTCTCAAGCACACTACACAGTTCTCTGAGATCTCTACCTTGGTGACCCGTATGTCGATGAACACAAGAACAGTTTGCGCTCCAAACACCGGGAGGCGGTCTGACGATTGGATTACATGTGAACACATCGGGACTTTCGGCAGTTGTTTGGAAACACGTCTCCGAGGTTACAACACTGTTTTTGATGAGTTGTACTTGTTGTCCAGGGGACCATCTTTGACTGTATTGACTTACAAAGGATACGAGATAAATGGGAATACATTTTACACGATCGCCGAAGATCAAAAGAGCACCAACCAAAACAGCGTTGTCCGCTTTGATGCAGCAACCGAGAGGGGAAAGGACACATATTATGGTTACATAGTGGACATATGGAAACTTGACTACGGACATGATTTTAAGGTCCCTTTGTTTAAGTGCAAATGGGTCAATCTGTCAGAGGCGGGTGCGAATAGACCCACAGTACGGAATGATAACAGTGGATCCGAAAAATCTTGGGTACACTGACGAACCGTTCGTCCTAGCCAATGATGTGGCATAGGTTATCTATGTGAAGGACATGTCTACCAGACCGAGAAAAAGAAAATATAAGGAAGCCAATACATCATACGATGAGCCAAAGCGCCACATAGTTCTTTCAGGAAAAAGGGACATCATGGGAGTGAAGGGCAAGACAGACATGTCTGAAGATTATGAAAAGTTTCATGAAATTTCTCCCTTCAAAGTCAAGGCTGACCCAAGCATCCTGATAAACGATGAAGATTATCCATGATTACGGCGCAATAAGCAAATGACACAAGCGAAGAAAAAGTGAAGACTTTCTCCCGCAACTATTATGATGATACCATGCCAACTTTGTAAAAGACGAGTATGATACCATTGTTCGCTTTGTACATGCACATGCTATGTGGGTGAAATTATGATACCATGTCAACTTTCAACTTTTTTCAGAGTTCATTTGAAATGCTTTAATGTCTTATGGTTCGGCCCTCGTAATACCATTAATCCCGGTTCGCTCCTTGTCAACTATGTTCTCACCAAGAACACTCAAGAGGGCAGCCACGTGGGCCATTGGTCCCGGTTAAATACGGACCTTTTGGTCTCGGTTCCGCATACGAACCGGGATCAATGCGCCTCGCCTGCCCATGACCATTAGTCGGTTTGTGCCACAAACCGGGACTAAAGGGTTGGTCCTCGTTCTTGGTCAAAGTTTAGTCCCACCTCGCCAACCAAGGGCGCTCACACCGGTTTATAGGCCCCTCCTCTACCTTGTTGAGCTCCTCTCAAAGTGAAAATAGATGCCCTTATACAGGGAATTTGACCTAAATTCATACTGAATTTCTCTGAAATTCATAGAAATTTATTATGAATTTAGGTTGAATTTTCTCTATAGGCGCATCTATGCTCATTTTTTTAGTAAAGTTAATCACAAACTTGTGATTTACACAAATTTCAAAGAATTCAAATTTTAACTATTCAAATTTGAAAACTAATGGCACTAACAGAAAGTTTATAATTTTTGTAAAACTAATGGCACTAACAGAAAGTTTATAATTTTTGTGACCTAAAAGAAAAATAATTAAAAATAAACTTTAATAAAATAAATAAAAATAGCAACAATAAGTATTTTGTTGTAAGTAGAAACAAAATAAAATAAATAAAGCAACAAAGAAAACAAAAAAAAACAAAATAATTTTTCTAAAACTAATGGCACTAACAGAAAGTTTAAAATTTTGCTGACTTAAAAGCAAAAAGAATTAAAAAATAAAGCAAAAAAAAACAAAATAAATAATCCAAAAATCAAAACAAAAAAACTGGAAGAAAAACTTTGAATTTTAAACACAGTAATATTAAACACAGTAATTTTAACTATTCAAATTTGAAAACTAATGGCAGTAACAGAAAGTTTATAATTTTTGTGACCTAAAAGAAAAATAATTAAAAATAAATTTTAATAAAATAAATAAAAATAGCAACAATAAGTATTTTGTTGTAAGTAGAAACAAAATGAAATAAATAAAGCAACAAAGAAAACAAAAAAACAAAAAAGTGCCACCCATCGGGCCCCCACGGCTGAATACGACTAGAAACCCTACCATGGGCCAGATTCAGTTCACAGGAGGCCCAAGAGGGCCCCACAGAACACAAAGGTACGGTTAGGCCTGAAAGCCTGCAATTGAGAGGAGCTCGAGAGGGTGAGCGCAGGAGCGCTTATAAACCACTCTCGAGCTCTCTCAGCTAGCGAGGTGGTACTAAACTTTTGACACGGGGCAGCGCAAGGCTTTTGGTCCCGGTTTGTGCCACCAACCGGGACTAAAGGGATGTATTGGTACCGGTTTGTGGCATCAACCGAGACCAATGCCACCCTTTAGTCCCGGTTGGTGCTACCAACCGGGACCAAAGGCCGCCGCTTCCCGCCCTTTGGGCTGCTGAAAAGAGGCCTTTGGTCCCGGTTGGTGGCACCAACCGGGACTACAGGGTTGCATTGGTCCCGGTTGATGCCACGAACCGGGACCAAAGACTTTTCTATATAACCAAACACTTAGGAAATTTCCCCCCACCCGCCATTTTTCTCTCGAACGCCGACAGGCTGCTGCTGCTCCTCGGCCGGCCCTGCCCGGCGTCGCCGTCGCCTCCGAGCCGCTGAGGTCGCCGTCGCCCGCCCACTCGCCGTCGCCCGTGCCCTCGCCCGACGCCGTCGCTCGCTCGCCTGCCTCGGCCAGCGTTGCGTGCCCGCCCGCCCGTCGTCGTCGTCGCCTGCCCGCCCCTTCCTCACCGGCCGTCGCCCTGCCGTCGCTGTCCTCGCCGCCCGAGCAGCGCCCCTGCCCGTCGGCGTCCTCGCCCAACCAGCGCCCCTGCCCCTCCTCACCTTGGTCCGGCGGCGCCTCCCCGTCCTTGTGTTTTTCATATATTATATGCTTGTTTTTCAGATTATGTATATATGTATATATGTGAGTATATGTATTGTGTATATATGATATCGCCTTCTTTTCAGATTTTTTGTTCAAATATATGAGGATTTGTATTTTGCTTTTTTATAAAAATGTATATATGTTTGTATGTTCTCTGTGTATATATGTTCATATATGCAAAAGTTAGATTTATATATTTAGAAAAGGATTATCTATATATGTTCTCTGATTTAGTACATTTTAGGTTAGTTTCATTTTTAGAAAATTTTTATATATTTAGGAGAGGAAAAAGGAAAATAAGAAGAGGAAAAAGGAGAAGAAGAGGAGAGGAAGAAAACGAAGAGGAGAAGAAGAGCAGAGGAAGAAAAGGAATAGGAGAAGAAGAGGAGAGGAAGAAACGGAAGAGGAGAAGAAGAAAGGAATAGAGGACAAGAACAAAAAATAGAAAAAAAAATTATTTTTTCTTCTTCTCCTCTATTCCTTTCTTCTTCTCCTCTTTTTCTTCTTTTTTCTCTCTTCATCTTCTCCTCTATTCCTTTCTTCTTCTCCTCTTTTTATTTCTTCTTCGTTTTCTTATGTTTTATCGGTGCAGTAAATCGTCGATATACCCCTCCGATAACTTCAACACGAGGGGTCGATATACCCCTCCCGATAATATTATTTTCCCATGTACGTATGTAAATGCGTTGTCGATATTACCCCTCCCGGATAACCCGACATGAGGTGCGGTCGATATATATACCCCTCTCGATTGTGATAACTTATACATGGGAGCACCCCCGACCCTCTTTCTCGACCAAAACTCTCGAGGACACCCAAACCCTAGAAAAAAAGCGATGTCGGTCTCCTACCCCTCCCTTGGCGCCCTTACCCGACAAACTCTCTCGAGGCCACCCCAAACCCTTGAAGCGTTGTCGAGGCCACCCCAAACCCTAGAGAAGCAGCATCGAGGCCACTAATTAATATGATTCTTTACTGTGATTAGCTAGCTAGTTCTACGTTTGCCACTAATATATCCATATGTCATGTTTGAATAATAATTGCCATGTTGTAAATATTTGTAGAAACTATGGACATCCCCCGAGACGAAGCAACAGAAGCGGTGTTGGGGGGACATAATCGCACAAGGAAGTGATGTCGTCTTCTCGTTTCTCGACGACACCGATGGTCTGGAAGGACAGGGTGAAGAAGCAGGCTATGATTATGATGGCTCCTTTGACCCAATGCCGGTGCAAGAAGGAGACCGTGAGGACGGCTCCGGTGACCTAATGACGGTGCAAGAAGGAGACCGTGATGACGGCTCCGGTGACCGAACCGAGTCCGGCCAGGTATATATATTAGTTAAGCTTGTGCTGACTAGCTAATTGATGCATTCATTGTTTTGGTATGTACACATATTAATTAACTCTCGTCTTTCTTCTTTTCTCTAGCCCTCCGGATCGAGCACAACTTCGGTAAAGAGACGAGGCCCGAAGAAAAAGTTGTGCTTGGATGAAAGGTTTGAGATCCACAAGAATCGTATGACGGCCAACCGATTGAACCCATCCGGACAAAAGATGCATTTTCTGCTCAGTGCGGGGTTCTTGTTAGGGACAAGATCCCGATCAGCATCCACCAATGGTATAAGCCTAAGAACGAAGATCCTGAGGTGACTTATGTCAATGATATGCAGAAAGATGATCTTTGGACTGAGCTGAAATCAAATTTCACCCTACCGCCAGAGAAGGATCCGGAGAAGCCAGTGATAGTGCAATTAATCAAGTCTTTTGCTCTTAAGAAGATGGCAGACCTATTCAGGAGGTGGAAGAATGAGCTGAAAAAGTTTGTCGACAAAGAAGAGACACCAGAATTCATCGGCAAATATGAGAAGATCGGAGATCACTGGCCTGCATTTGTGGCCCACAAGACATCGGAAAAGAGTAAGAAGATGTCAGCGACAAACAAGCAAAATGATGCGAAGAAGAAGCTTCACCATCGCACGGGGTCAGGTGGATACCTCAAAGCCCGGCCTAAGTGGGCCAAGGCTGAGAATGATAAAGGGATCGAACCAGAGACAATGAATCGGCGGACCGTTGCGGACTTGGTTCTTGAGGGCTGGCGGAACCTTGGACCTATGTCGTGAAGTGCCTTTGGATGGACGAGCAACTGAAAATACCGGTCAAGAGGCTTCAAAGCACTATATCGATGCTGTGCAACAAGGGGCGTTCGTTCGAACGAGAACGACGAGCTCACAATGGCCCTCGGGAATCCACGAGCACCACAGGCGGACCACGAGGCACGCCAGGCTCCGTTCCGTGGAAGGCTGGTTTTCCGAACGCAGGCGGTTACAAATGCCAGGAGAGGAGGAAGAAAGTGCAGCAGACCGAACTACAGGCGCTGCACGCAAGGGTACAAGCGATAGAGGAACGACAAGCAAATCGCAGCAAACGAACTGCCGAAGCTTCCCCCGAAGCTACCCCGTCATCTCAGTGGAGAAGCAGCGTGGCTTCCATCGAGCTGCTTCAGCCGGAGCAAGTCTTGATGGCTCCTGCTAGCTACCCCGTGGATGCTATCACGGAGTCTCAAAATTGCCACCTTATGACGCAATGGCAGAACTTAAAAGTCAAGGCGGCTGTCGGTTGTTCGACCTTGAACCCGGCGCAACTTTTCACCGTCGTCCGATTCCGTAAGGATATGCTAGGGTGACGGTGGGCCGAAATAATGAGAGGATTTGAGGACCTCCGGCTTGAACACCCTACGGTGAAGGGGAGACTTCGGCTGGGTTACGCTCAAGACTCCATGCCTATGGCGGAAGGAGTTCATCAACCTTCCGAATCGGGCGCCTCCGCCTCCTCCTCCTCCTCCTCCTCCCGTGAGTCAGGCACTCCGCCTCCTCCACCGCCTCCTCCTCCGGCGAGTGACGATCAGGCACTCGGCCTCCTTCTCCGCTGCGCTGCTGGCGCCGAGCAGCCAACAGCCTCCTCCTTCTCCGCCTCGCCAGCAAGGGCGGAAGAGATCCGCCGCCGCCCCGGCTGCTCCGGCGCGTCGTAGTCCTTCTCCTCCGCCTCGTAAGCAAGCACGAAAGAAGACAGCCGCAGCCGCTCCATCTGCTCCGGCGTCTAGCAGTACAGCCAGAGGAGGGAGGCAATACAGATACGATCCACCGCTCAAGCCTATAGAGAAGTTACCGTACGAGATGACCGTGGAGGAAAACAAGAAGATCGTGTGGACCTAAGTGAAGGACTTCTTTGAAGGGTTGAAAGCGCAGAGACATCCACCTCCGGAGGAGAAGGTAGATCCGTTGAAAGAAAAGCGCACTATCGATGCCCTGAGGAAACCACCAAAGTCTCCGCCGAAAACCAACTATGAGCGAATTACTGAAAAGGCATATCTCGAAGCGGAGCGGTCGGGAAGTACTGTCAGTGATCAAAGGTTAAAAGAACGAGCAGCTGGGAAAAAAATTGCCCAGCTCGGCGAACAAGCAAAGCAATCGTCCCCCCCGCTCAATGTGTCTAGCAACATCGTCGCTAATGCTCCGGGGACGGTGCCCGGTTATAGTAATCTTGGAATTATCTGCCTGACGATGTAAATTTTGATTTCATGGAGGTGGTCGAACACAGATATGAGTACGGGAAGCCTCTCGTCAAAGATGAAAAATCTCTAACAACGATGATGCGAACATTCCATAATTGGTACATGAAAACCTGCAGAGAGTCTGGGGGGACAAATACTTTTTATCTGAGAATTAAAGAGGAGCATGACCTCGTTGGAACTGATTTGTTGCCTGTTCCATTTGAGGAGTTCTTCGAGTTCTTCAATCAAAAGGCCCTCGATAAATTAACGGTCATTTGCGTAAGTACTATTTCTGTCATTAAGTCTCTATATATAGCTCGGCTCTTTCATTGCATGTATTTATAATTAATTATCCTCACTATATTATGCAGATTGAAGATCGTCGAGTGCAGAAAACAAGAAATGTATGATATTGGGTTCATTAACACAAATATCATAGATGAATTTCTGGTTACAAAGGGCCTTGAAGAGGCCGAGGCCTACTTGCTACAATCGTTGATCAAAAATCAAAACAAAGATTTAATACTCTTTCCTTACAACCTCGAGTGAGTGTTACTGTCGTGTGCATATTCGGTTTCCCTTATTACTCGAGCGAGGTTATAGTAATGTAATTGATGAATTATGCATGCGTGCGTAGCTTCCACTATGTTCTTCTGGAGATTAAGCTTGAGTGGGGACTAGTAACCGTCTTAGACTCGAGACGAAAAGATCCCGAAAGTATGCGGGCATGTCTAAAATGCTCAACAAGTAAGTTCAATCAATCATTATCGCACCATATCGGTAACTTTTTGTTCATTTCCTGATATCTCAAGTAATAATAATTATTTTCTTTGTCTTGCAGGGTTTGGAAACAGTTCACCGCAGAAGCTCCGGGACTGCCGAAGGAGCTGCGATATACATACCAGTAAATACTACTAGCTAGCTAGTTGCGTGCATCTCCCGTTGATTCTATAGCTATACTTTCATCAATGCCATTTATAATGCTTCATTATCAGTTTGATTGACCTTTATTTCTCGTAAAGTGCTTGTGGCAGGAACAAGGGAATAATTACTGTGGATACTACGTGTGCGAGTTCATCTACAACGCGACTTTGAAAAATAAGCGAGGCTACTCTAAAAGACAATATGAAGTGCATAAGCAATAATATTCACAATTTCATTTTATTACACCATCATTTCTGTTGAATTTCATTCATATATATGTATTAACCCCCTTCTTCAAATTAGACGTGGCAGATCCGGAATGAACTCCTACCACAAGATCGCATTAAAGCAATTCAAGAGGAATTGGCGGGATTCTTTCTTGACTACGTCATTAATAAAGCCGGAGAATACCATGTGGAAGTTGATTTCAAATGCTAGGGGATTGTAAGAGATCTTACATATTGTATATGTATGTAGCCAGTGGCGTCGGATAGATAATACGAAAACTTGTTGTTCGACCAATCTCTCGGAGAAGGAGAGGTCGATCGATCACTTCTCTCGGTATGCATGACGAACTTCTGTACTTAATGGTTTCCTTCATTTTCTTACTAGCTAGTGTGATGAGGGCCTCTCTATGTATAGTACGTAGCGTCGACCAAGCACGGACATAAGAGAGGACACTTCTCTCTATTAAATAGCTAGCTAACACAATATATGAGACACCTAAATTAACCCCCAAAACCCCCAACCCCCCTTCAAAAAAACAAAAACCCCAGCCCACGAAATGTCGGCGTGGATGCCTTTTGGTTCCGGTTGGTGCCACCAACCGACCAAAGGCCCTCTACTGAGCTCGGCGGACCGTCCTCGTGGTGGCCCTTCTTTCCCGGTTCGTGTTAGAACCGGGACTAAAGGTCTAGGGCATTAGTAACGACCCTTTAATCTCGGTTCAAGAACCGGGACAAAAGGCCCTAACCAACCGGGACGAATGGGGTTTTTCTACTAGTGTGAATTATCCATCAACTCCCCCTAAAGTTGTTGTAGGTTCTGTATATGTATATATCTAATTTTCTTTTACACGTGACGGTAGGATTGGGATTATCACTTTGGTAGGCAATATGGTTTTGAGGCTAAGGGAGGCCATCTCAAGAATACACAGGATGTGAGGTCGCATACCCATGTTGATTTTCACTCCAAAAACAACACAAAGATCATACCCCGTTCCTGAACTCTGACAATCTTCCCGCACCTTATGTGACCTTCTCTCTGCCTCTGTGACGACCTTCTCCCCGCCTCCATGTTGACCTTCCTCCATCTGTTCACGAGGGTAGCGGCACCAGGCGTAGTTCGTCGTCCTCCCTGGTCTGCACGCATAGACTGCCGGTCTAGCTACTCTCCGTGGCGTGGGACAGCGAAGCATCATCGACGGTAGGCGGCAGGCCGAGGGCAACGTTGTTGGCGCGATTTAGGCCGAACTGAAGAGGCTGCATAGATCGAACTTCTCTCTCAGCCTTGGCAGCATAGAAACCGGGGGGAAAAAGGAAACAGAGATTCTGCGGAAGCACCGCCATGCCGTGTCTAGTTGCAACAGGATCCGGCTATGGCGTCCGGGGCCGGAGCTTGGCGGCGGCTCTTGCAATCAAGCAAGATGTCGACTGGTGGCAGGGCAGCAAGGCATGATGGACACGCGGACAGCGGAGGAATCTGTTGATCAAACCCAGTCGTTGCATGTAGGCTTTCTTGCACATAGGCAATCTTGCATGTAGGCTTTCTCTTGGAGCCAAGCAGAATAGAAGAGGCTTTTGAGCCAAGCAGTAGAAGAGGCTTTTGAGCCAAGCAGTAGTAGTAGGCTTTTTTGTAGATAAAGGCTGAGCTGAACATAGTAGCAGCACACGTAAGTGCATCCTGAGTCCTATAAAAGGAGCTGTGCCCCTTCGGTTGTAGGCAGGGCAAATAGCAATCAAAATTCCAGTAGTACACTATTACTACTACAACCAGCCTCACTAGTAGTACGTGAGCATCTCCTACTACGTGTGTGTGTGTTTGCCCTCCTAGCTCAGTGTGTGCAGCTGCAGATAGTTTGGGCTAACAGAATCCCGCTGCGGAGTCGTGCGGGGATGGCCGAGTGGGGCGGCGGGGTCACGGGTCGTCATTTATGCGCCGCCGTGGGGAGATGTATGGGGGGCGACATCCATGGACGCCAGGGAGGTGCGAGCGGGTGGCTTGCCGGTGAGTGGAAGTGGGGATCGGCGGCGGAGGCGCGTTGGGTATGGAGGCCGGTGGCGGGATGCGCGCTGGGAATGGAGGGCGGCGGGATGCACGTTGGGGAAGGAGCATCGCATGGAGGAGGAAGGTGGGGCCGCGGTGCGTGCGGCTTGGGGAGAAAGGCGGGGTGGTGGGGGCGCGGTGGCCGGATCTGGGGCGGGGACGGCGGCGGCCGCGTGCCCGGAGGAGGCTGGGGCAGATGGCGGCGGCGGCAAGGGGGCAGTTGGGGGTGGCGGATCGCCGGGGCAGATGGCGGCGGCGACGCGATGAGGCAGTTGGTGACGGCAGATCGCCGGGGCAAATGGCGCCGGCAGCACACTAGGGGCAGTTGTGGTGGCGATGCGCTGGTAGTGGGTGGCTGCGAGGGTGTTTGGATCACTAGAGACTAAAGACTAAAGACTAGTAGTAGTCACATTTAGTCAGTAAACCTCCAAACACCCCTGACTAGTGGGTGACTAAAACTAGTTTAGTCCCTAGTCACCCCACCCCAACTTTTACTGACTAGAGACTAGTAGTAGTCACCTTTAGTCAGTAAACCTCCAAACACCCCTGACTTTTACTGACTAAAGTCCCCCTCTCTCTCCTCTAATTGATGTTGCACAAGGAACATTTAATAATGAGACATTTAATGCTGACTAGTAGTAGTCACCTTCCAAACAGGGCCTGACTAAAAACTTCTAGTCTGACTACTACTAGTCACATGACTAGAGAGTATCCAAACACCCTCTGCGTCGGGTGGCGGATCAGGGGAGGACGGTGCTGGGGTGCTTTTTTCTTTCTTTCTTATCTGCAGCCGGGATCTCGGGAGCACCTCCTCGGCCCTCCTCGGCCCTATATATAGTTACTGGTGTGATCCAAATAATTATTCTAATTCCAGGATCAAAATAGTGCTATCATATATATGTGAATGGTCGTGCGAGAAATTCAATGATATATATATATATATATATATATATATATATATATATATGATCGGTTCTACAAGAAACTATATTTAAAACTATACAGAGGCTAGCCAACTCGCTCCCAGGAGGCTCCCTCGATTTCCTGCTTCGTCGGTCGTTGGATGGTGGTTAAAATAGTCTTCTGCGTGATCTGGAACGTCGGATGGTTGCGCTGCTCGTTTTCACCGCGTGGTAACCTCGCATTGGCCAATGACGTGTGGGCTCATGCGATGTGCTGGTTGGCTGGGTCAACCGTTTAAGTGGTGTGTCGCACCCTGTCCTCCTGCGCCGCGTGCAAGTCGCGCCATTTGCGGGAGATCGTGCGAGAGCCACACCCATTGGTCACCGCCCGCACAAACCCTACCCTTTCCAGCTCCCAGATCGATGCAGCCTCCCTTCTCCCTCTCTTCCTCCCCAACGCGCGGCCGCCGCCACCGCCATACCGCGTCCCGCTTCTGACCATGGCCTCTTCAAGAGGCAGGCCCCTCCATGGTGCGAAGCAGCAGACCAGGATCCGGATGAGGAAGGGAGATCCGGGCGCCCCAACGGTGGATCGATCGATGCGAGGTGACGACGAGCTCCTCCGGACGTGGGGGAGCAGTGAGGCTGGAGATCCAGTCGGCGCATGCCCCACGGGGTTGGGGAGACGCCGGCAATAGGGGCAAGGGGCATCGAAATTGGTGCAGCACTCCGGTCCCCAAGCCGCCTCGGGCTCGCTTCCTCCTCCATCCTCCCGCATCTCACCCATCTCGACGGATACGAGGCGTGCGGGCATGGAGGCGAGGTTCTCCGGTGGCGGCGGGAACCTCCAGGCAGAGAGCGACCCCATGGATCCGTCCCTGCAGGAGAGAAGGAAGGAGAGGAGACAGGCCATGGAGATGGGATGAGAACGTCCATGGCCAGCCAATCGAGCCCCAGGAAGGATTTTGCGCTGCCGTCTTCTTTCGCTGGTCCGTGCCCTGGAAGAGCGGCACCAGCCAGGTAGGCCTCTCCCTCCTCTCCATACTCCACATGAGGTGTGCAGGTCACCACCGTGACATATCGTCTCTGCTCTCGCGGTTCTGCCTTACTTGCAGCGTGTGTGATGTGTGCGTGCTTACTGATGTGTGTCAATTTCTTAATTATAAGTCCCAGTTTATGCACTTTCTAGAAGGATGATGGTGAGGAGGGGCTACCTTTTCCTCAGAGAGGAACCTAACTGAACTTTGTATCGAAGCTTTGTGTGTGTGTTTCTCCTTAATCTGCGTGTAAATTCAGAGTTCTAATCACCATCCTGGTGCTTGCTGGTTTCAGGCATTGTATGGGAATGAAGCAAAAAGCATGAAGAAAATAGAGCAGGTTGTGTGTCATCGTGCACGTAGTCTGCCTTCCATTGGCGTGTGAGTACTTGCACTTGGACCTTTTTGTGAGCAGTACTAACTAATCTAATGATCTGATCCTTGCAATCTAAGGAAAAAATAAATCTAAGTCATTTCCGACCTGAAGATCTGGGTACCAACTATTTGTGTTTGTGTCTACAAGCTTTTGATTTTCTGTCGGGTCTATTTTCTATTTGCAATGTTGCACCCTCTTTTCATTTCTTGTGAATATTTTTTTGTTTGGTCAGTACTGCACATGGTTATCTACAAAGGAAGGCAAGGATAACTAGATTAAACATTTCACAAGACCCTCCCAATTACAGGCACAAACTCCTTTCAAGATATTACAAGTGTGGTTGATTACGGGAGATTGTCAGATGAAAAGAAGGTATATCCTTTATATTTATCTAGATGTTTAATTAGCTGCACAACCATACGTGATTCTATAAGGAAACTATTTATCCTGATGATCTTGATATCCATTCATGTATTACAGTATTAGTATAGGCTGTAATTTTTGGCTAGGAATCTATATATACAGAACCTAAACTGAAGACTCAATATAGCACATATACTTGGCCAGTTATCCTAAGAATATTAATCCACCTGGACTTTTAACTTGACTTCCAAAGAAGTTCTTAACGATCAAGCATTTTTGAGTTTTTAGTAAATTGAAATAACGTTGCACTTTGACAATACTATTCTGATTTTGCAAGTTAATAGAATCCTTCAATTTCGTACCACTTTTTTAATCGCACATTTGGATGATTGCGACATTATCTCTTCTTGGAATTCCGCTTGCATGTTTCCAGTTGAGACAATAACTGAGTTTGATAAGTAACCACTATATTATTTTCTATGTGTACACATGTTGTCGCTCTACTTGAGTCATCCATCTCCACATTACAAGCCCGAGACTTCCATCACAACAAACTATATGTATCCAGGTAGTGTCCAATATGTACACACAAGCTCCTCTCACAGGCCGATTAAGATGATTGTAACTGAATGTGTGTGTGTGGCCGTGAAGCAGACTTTATCTTGGTCTGAGTATCAGTTCCTTTCAATGGTACAATTTTGGATACTATTTTATTCTAAATGTATAGGTTTCTGCTGGTCCCATTGGCTGCTACTCCCTCAGTCCCATAATGTAAGACATTTTTTGAAACTGCACTAGTGTCAAAAAACGTCTTACATTATGGGACGGAGGGAGTACATTTTAGTGATACGATAGCTCAATGTCATGCTCACCAATTGTTCTGTAAAAATGAAAAATCGACTTGACTGTATTTTGTACATGTTTTAGTAATTACATGATGTGATTATTTTCATTCTAGATATGGAAATATTCTAAGGATTAAGCTTTTTGAGACGTTAAGGTATCTGATGATTAATTAGCCTTTGTAAGATTTATGCACTCATATCATACAACCTAGATAATTCTCCTTGGATCTCCATAATTTCTAACTGAATATAGATGTATACTGACAGTAAATCCCGTTTTAGTAATTAGTTGGATATAATTGATAATTCTTTGACATGTTTTTATGAAATGTCTGCTTAAATCAGCGTTAGATGCTCCCATAATCGATTACTTTTTGGATATGAATTAATACTATAAGAAGTATATTGGTTCTCCGGTGTTTTCAGTTCTTACAATAAACAAATTATATTGTTTTCCACTAATCATTTCTCATGTAGTTTTACTCTGCAGTTTGTATCTTTTGCTTCATAACTCATTTGTTCACAAGATTGATGCCTAGAAATTTCAGCCTTCCGTGCTAAATGCCGTCTGCTCATTTGTAACGGCATAGAGATAGGAACGAGCAATTCATCTTAAGTTTGACAAAGTGGCGGACAAAAGAGAACTGGACTATTGTTGCTGAGCGCTAGCTCTGGCATATGATCATCTATATATATAGTTTTCAACAGTAAATGTATCCTGATTGTATAGCACAAATGGAAATCTTACTTTCTTCTAAACTCTTAATTTCAAGATGAACTGGAGAGGGGAATTTGTACTAAGTTTGGAATCTATCACAGTAAGTGTGTATTTGCGGTATTGATGTACAGTTATTAAGAAAGTTACATTTTTTCAGCTATTGTGCTACTGAGAAGGAAGCATCGCTGAGAATTGCTCTGGCTGGAGTTGAATGTCTTTGTGACTGAATACTAGAGACGCTGACTTGCAGCCACTCTTTACAGTCCTACCACCTAGCTTTTATCTCTCACCTTCCGTTATTTTCATGTCAACACTGCCATTGGGGCAAATCTATATTGCTTATTGATCGGGTCTAGCTATAGGTAGAATTCCATGTTTCCTACACTGTGTTATACCCATTACTAATTGAATGTTGATTCTGACAATCTTAAGACATCCACCATAGTCGTGGCAACTCGAAAAACGTAAGCTGGAGAAATATCAAAATCACACGAAACCTCCCCTTAGCTAATACCAGGGTTCGATTGAGGCTCTCTGTTAACAGCGCTTTGGTAAAAGTAAGCGTGTGGACGATGTTATACTGAGCTACCATCACTTCTCATTACTGACTGTAATCAATATATATACGTGTTTATGCCATAAAAGATGGATATTTGTCGAAGCCATTGTCGTGTCATGTAATTACTTGCAGATCAACTATACAGTTTTGTTCGGATTGTAAAGTGGAAACGATAAAACCCTACAACTCATGTGTGATTGTTATTTGATCATTTACTTCCTCAAGTAGTATGGATATGGTGCTGCCAGGATATTAAGTATATTCATGAAGTTGTATAAACCACGTTCTACGATTCACTTCTGTTATGCATATTTACTTTTCAGTTTTAGGACTGAAATCCATCCATTGTAATGAATTTGGTTGTATGGGCATTACCTATTTGACTTAGGCTTGCTTCATCACATATAGACTGCTTTTCTTTTCCCCGCTGCTTGGATGGCCTAAAACTATCATGTATATGAGGCAAGTTATTAGCAATGTTTCACATTTTCTTACTTGCAATACTGTGCTTGCCTATTTAGGTGTTCCAAGACCCAAATCATCGAAAAAACTACACATATAACACTTTTTTCTTTTGAACTTTGGTTACCCTTATACAAGCCCCCGTTCATTTTGTTTATAAAGTGGTTAGAATAGTAACCATATGTGCTTGCTCAACACTGATAAATGGAATATTTTCAATGCACGTATGGTGTGTTCGCAATTTGGCGCAACGGGAGATTACTAAAAAATACTCATTTTTTCAACATGACATGGTCTTGAAATGGGACTCTACTACCAAATTAAAATGTGTAGGTATATCTCATTGTAGATGACAAGTCTCTATTTTTATTAAAGGGGGTTAAATTTGTTATCATATATGCTTGCCCGCTACTAAAACAACTAAAACATGGAATTTCTTTTCATGCTGAACATGGATTCAGTGGGTCTCTGCGCCATTTGTTACCCAGCTGACGAACCGAGAAAGAAAGGAAGGGGATAGACAGTCTTCGCTCGCTCCGTCCCCTGCCGTTTCTTATTTAGCTCCTCACAGGCCACATGCATCGCTCTACGTGGGTTGGGCTAAATAACATATGGGCTATCCTAATACCTCCTGATCCCTGTATCTCCATATATGCACAACAAAGACATGTTTTTTTCTTAGGTTTCTTATCCTTTTCCCTATTTTTTTAGGAAAAATATGCATAGCCAGGTTTCTCATCATGATAACCATGTTTCCAAACTTGCTAAAAAATACAACCATGCCAACTTTACTCTCTCATCATAGTGCCCATATTTTCAAACTGAGATATTCATATTATGCAAAGTTTCCCTTTTCCTAGACTATTATTTAACAACGTAATAAACATGTTTAAAAAATAGCATGATTTAGTTGAAGGTTCTTGCAGCATGAAACTATTTTCATCAACAACATGTCTGCAGCAGGTCTTTGCGCCATTTGGCGCAATGGGTCAACTAGTTTATATATATGCATAACGTGTACAATATGTAGTAGCGTAAAATATGTTTGAAATGAAAAAAAATGGAAAACACAAAATGAAAAGGAAAAATCTCTCCCTAATAATAAAGCACGGATTGACTTTGTCGGGTTCACCGTCACAATACGCTTTCTTCTCATGTCATAATACGCTTTTACAATTTACTAGCAAAAATGCCCGTGCGTTGCAACGGGAAAGAAGATTCAATTATGCTCACTAAACTGAATTTTTTGTATAAGCATCTGGTCTCACCCTGATTTTGGGTATATTCCAATAGAAATATGATGTGTCTCACTCCAATAGTAGTGCCGTTTTTCCATTATATACAACAAATCCCCACAAAACAGAAGTAAAACACACCAATTTCAAAATCGCCTTTATGTTTAATCTTGTATAGATGCGCTAGTATTTCTTGAAGATGTCACCGAAGCACAGTCACCTCTCATCATATCTGAAAATTCAGAGTTGTACATCCAAACCAATAGAGCACTTCTCACAGTGGAGATTTTTTCTCCTTGAGTCAAGCAAATTCAGAAATGACATAGAATTGACTGGGAACCCATAAGGAAAAATGTGTTGGCCCTAGTATTTATTCATATAAGGTTGGTTTTGCCTTGATATTTTTATCCATATAAGGTAGGGAGACAACATATGTATCACATAAAGCAATGTAGATGGGTTTAACCTAACGACTGCAAGTATTTATGTAAACTTGTAAAGTGCAAAGTTTCATGTACACTTGCTGCGGCTGGGCGTTAGGAAGAGCATCAGTGCGCTCGTGAAGGTTTTAGTTTTATGTAATGACAATACAGAAAATTTAAGATTTGTCACCTTGAGGGTGACTCTGTGCTATCACCTTGTATGAAAAAATGAATGAAAGGAAAATATATATTAGACAGATTGATTTGCTTGGAACAACCCTGTAAATTATACCATCACAAAAGGATAACATACTGCTTTGAAGATTTCTCCATTACATTTAAGTATGTTGTAGCTTCTGCCTAGATGTTTTTGAAGGTGGATTGTTGTTGGACTTAAAACTTTCACTGTACATTGATCGTGCCCCTAAACATGAGACTGGTGTTGGTGCATTGAGCAATGAATTCAATCACCGACGATTAAGACAGCGTGTCATCCATACTCAAAAATCTAATTGCATCGTTAAGACATACAGACCTATTCAACATATCCTTGACATATTCATTTATTCAAAATCGAGACTCAATATTGTGCAAACTCGAGACTCTGATTTTTTTCCGAAACGGAGGCATAAGATTAGCCTCATCTATTAAATAAGGAAGAAGTAGAGTTTAGAGTTTAACAAGGGCACCGACATACACGGCATGACGATTACTCACGCAAAAAAATATTCAGGATGACTCTGAATATTCAGGATGGAGAATTGAGTGTAGAGATGAAATCCTAGAATAGAACTGCATGTATACATGAGGACGGACATGAACAAGACTTAATCTGTTTGTTGTTCATCCACATATAACATAAAAAGATCCGTGGCATCATCTCAGTTGAGAATGTGATGTGAATGTAAGTTTCAGGGAGGCTGCGCTAACCTTCACATGAGTTCTTATTAAGATGTCGAGGGGTGAGACACGGAAGAAACGCTCTGTGGTTCTGTGCCACCAAAAAACTCAGGGATCTCATAAATCTTTTTTATCTGGGTTGACAATATGTGTAAAATAGTGCACATTTATCTCCAGCAATTGGAGGGACATCCAGCAAAATCTCCTGATAATACAAGAGAACATAGGGTGCAGCAGAGTGGAGTAGATCACCTATTTATGAAAAGAAATCCATGTTAAACTTTAATGAGCTTTATAGACGTGACATGTCTTCTCTTTTTCAAGAAAAAAGTGACCATGTCTTTGAGGAGAGCAGCTAAAATGAAGGTTAGGGGACACCCAGTGTTAAAGAGATAGTAACCGCACTTAAGAAATAGTTACTAACAGACCTCAAAGGCTCAAACCATCACACTGGAAACTGTGAATCACTCAATTTAAAACCCGTGGAAAATACATTTATTTTATCCCAATAAGGCAGTTTCAAACATGTGTAGAAATGACTGCTAATGTGTGCAAGCTAGATGTCGACTCTTGGCACCATAGTTGGTCGTGCATGGTAAGTAGAAATTTCTAGGCTTCAGTTGTAGCAGCAGCACTTATATAGTCTCATGTGCAAATAATCAGAAAACATAATATTGGAACAACCTCATATCACAGAATGGCTTTCATGGTGAACTGACCAGAAGTATGATGATGTAGATCTTGCGGATGGTCGTTCACCGTAGGTCTAGTACTTCATCATCCACAGCCGCCGCAAGCACTGGCCACGCCAAGACTACTACCCATACGCTGCTAGCCCCATACCGTTAATGATGTCCAGACCGCAGCTCCTTCATATTTGGGTCTGAATGTGATGGCGATATGCATCATGGTGATCTCCTCCTTATAGCTTTTAGTGAACTCAGTGGGCTTGGCATTGGGGATGCAATTACGCTGAGCCACGTCTCATAATGGAAACATGATGATCCTCAAATTCTTTCTATATCGAAATAGATATATTGATGCCAAACGAAATTCTGCACTTGGTTAAAACTGATAGACAACATCCCAGTTCTCAATGATAAAAAAGATTATAATTCAGTTGAAAAAAAATCAGTACCTTTGGAAATCTTATGACAAAGACCGCAGTATACATGTTGGGGACATTTATAAATTATAAGCCAATTAGTCCCAGTTCTCAATTTAAACCTCTGCCTTTATTTCCAAAATACCAGCTGCATCTATCGTGTGTGATTTCCTCCAGTCTATCTCGACCAAAAAATCTTATATTTTGAGACAGAGGAGTAGATGTTACCTTTGAAACGTAGCTGGCCAATTTGACTTCACCTTGAGAGCTCGGATGAATTTCTTCCGAGTGATTGTCTGCTCCTTCGTTTGGCCAAGCGCACATCAGCCTGAACCAGCGCCCTCTAGGAGCCAGCAAAAATTTAAATTAGTCTTTTAAAGGAAAAGGAAAACCAGTTCTGAATTGCCGAGCATGTACAAATTGGAAATAAAAAAAGGCTCTGAATCTGCATCTCTGCAGAACACTTCACACCCTTCATCCCAGCAGAGAACCAAGTCTGAAGGTCCTCTGGATTCTATTACATCATGCATTCGCCCATGACATACGCATCTCTGCGGACTTTGATTTCTGATTCTACCTGCAACAAGAGTGTTTTCTCTCTAAAAAAACCAACCAAAGTGTACACAATAAGCTTCAGTTCGTACATGTAGCAGAAAGGCAGGGAACATATGTGCTCTGCTGTGTCCGACCAGATGAGGGGGGCATGGGTCTCCACGCCTTGATCCGGCCAGAAGGAGGCGTTGTTGCCGCCGATGGAGCACGCTGTGTTTACGGAGGGGAGAGAGGGGTTAGGCGTCTAGATCGGGCTGGGGTAAGGGAGGGAGCGGTGAGGATGGTGGACGTAGATGGCGGGGGAGGGGGAAGGGGAGATCGAACTGCCACCGGCCGCCTTCGGGGCAGGCGAGGCGAGTCGGGTGGCGGGATGGTGCCGCCGGTGCCAAGAGAGGTGAAGCCGTGGGTGCGAGGCGAGCGTAGGCGTGCGGGTGGGAGGATGGAGGCGATCCTTTTTTTCCCATGGCGAGGCAGGAGCCGGCCGACGGTGCGCGGTGAGGCCGTGCTGGGCGGGGCGGAGAAGGAGGCGGCCGGCGGCCGGCGGCGCGTGGGGCGTGGCAGGAGGTTGGTGGGGCGGGGCGGAGCGCCGGGAGGCAGAACGTGGCTGCGTTTTTCCCTTTCATACCGGTTCGATTTGGACGGCGGGTTGATTCCCAGAAAGCTAAAGGGGCTTTGTAAAAGTGCTAACGACGGATGACCAGAAGCGATCTCTGGTTTATTAGTTGATAAGATAAGATAAGATATAGACAAAATCGTAATATAAACGAGGTGGTACTAATATAAATATAAACACGATTCAACGAGCCCTGTCTCCCGCACGATAACTCCAGACGCCCTCCGCCGCCACGCCCCATCCCTCCAACTCCGCTGCGCACGGGAGCAGGGGGAACCTGCGACGGCGGTGGCATGATCTCCGGCAAGCGGCGGGTTCGAGCGATGGGGCCGGGATCTGCTGGCGGCGGCAAGCTCCTGTAGATCGGCGGCGAGCGAGAGAGAGAGGGATCGAGAGAAAGGAAGATGCAGGGGAGAGAGAGGGGAAGGAAGGAGAGGAAAAGGAGTAGGGGCAGTGGTGCGGAGGGAGGGAGAGATGGAAGGGGGCTGCCTGTGTGGTTACTCCGGTGATGGCGTCCGGCGGGGTCGGGCGGCAGTGGGGCGTAGGGGAGAGAGAGGGCGGAGGGACGGAGAGATGGCAGGGGGATAAGTGGAAAAAAATGTCTGTCCGTTTTGGATCGGATCTTCATACGAGACCTACTCCAACACGAAGCCATGGGTGCGTCTACGATTTCCTTCTCACAAATACCCATGATTTCCTCCTCCCATCGCACCACGAGACTAGAACCCAAACAAATCAAAGAACGCATCCTTGAGCCGCTTGCCGGAGGCTCGCCGCCGACGAGTTCAACGAGGAGAACACGGAGCGGCTCCTACTGGACCTCGCGTGCTACAGCACCGATGGGGGACGCATCCTCAAGGCCATCTACGGTCGACCTGAGGCTCACCGTCGCCGATCTCGAGAAGGAAGACGGCAGCGCCATATGCGAGGTACATCCATGGCCGACGCTTGAGCCCAATGGCGGTTCCCAACTTTGCCCGTGGCGATGTACCTACGAGGCGCACACACACCCGTTTGAAGTGTATGTGCATGCTACCGGCAACGGGGTTGTCGAGTTTGGGGCGGAACTGTACTTTGTTAAGGCCGCCTTGATGTCGTCCATGTCCACGCCCAACCGTGTTACCTACACCCGCTCAAGGTCCTCCTTGCCTCCCTCACGGGCTACCCGCGCCACGACTGCTGGATGGATAGATGGATTCGTCGCAGTTGTGGGGAGAAAATCGGATCATTCTTGGTCGGTTGTTGGGGCAGCCGGGCAGTGCATGAGCTTCTGAACATGGCCTGCCTAGACCTTGGGCTTCAACACATGCACCATGCACCGCGCTCAGACCAGCTCCGCATATGTTGTCCTATGCCCAAGCATCCCCGTGGTCGAGGACAACGAGCAGAGATGGCTGCCGGCGAGCCGCACTTCAGGCACTCCCCTTCCCCAGTTTGCGCACTCAAGAGGGCAAGGTATAGCCTGACCGGTCCACGACCCTCTGAACATTGCACGTCCACCCCTCTCCTCGCTCATCACCCATGGCACCCTCTCCTAATCTCTCATGGTTGTGTTGCCTCTTCTGGTTGTAGGCTAATTGGAGTTAACAACTTGGAGTAACCACGTTCTCTCTAACTCTGTGCGCAACCCTACTCTGAATTTCTAAATTATGTGTTGCCTATTAATTAGGTTGTTTTCTGAATTTCTGCATGCGACCAAAGTGCTGCCATGTTCCCTGATAATTTTCTTCCTCTGAATTTTTGTGTGGTGCCATGTTCTGTACATGACATGCACTCTGAAATTCATAGTATCTTGTGCAGTCAGTATTGGGTGCATAGTCTTGACTTCTGAGGTGCCACTGGATGTAAAAATTCATATGCCCAATGCTACATGCAAGCTCTTGGGACGGTGGATCTTGATAGATCTTTTCACGATCCTGTATATGCATACTGATGGATGGGGCCGTGTTTTTTATTGGTAATTGCTGCCGAAGCAAGCAGGGAGCTTGGCTCTGTACATAATGAGTTAATTGTTCTTGATCGGTTGTCGTGCGTTAATTGATTATTAGGACAGCCTTACATTAAGAAGATTAATGATCTCTTTTGATTTGCGCCATGTAGATTTGATTTACTGATCATCCAGGTCAATCATTGGCCATCGATTTGTTGTGGAGATTTGATGCCATTGCCCACCTACACGGCCTCAAATTGTGCGCTCATTGTTTTGAGTGAAAAGTAAAGAACGAGAGAGTTTGAATGAAAGATGATCCATCAGTCTTTATTGATGATAAAAGTGGGGTATTTATACCCGAAGTGAGAATACACATGGTGCTTGGCGGTCAAGTAAACACATAGTTACTTAAGAGCCAAGAAATTACATAGTTGCCTTGAGAACCAAGGAAGTACATGGTTGCTTGAGAACCAAGCAACCTATCTAACAATTAACTTAATCCTAATTAGCTTAATTAATAAGCCTCTTCTTTGGTGCATCCATCATCTTGACAAATTCTTTGAATAATCTTGAATGTCTCCTCCAAAAATCCTGTGGGAAAAATATGAGGAGAATAGTGCAGATATGTTGCTAAAACTCCTTTAAACCCAGTGGGAAAAAATAACAAGGAGAAAATGATGCAACATATAATGATTATTGTCTCTTGTTAACTCATATGAGAAAAACCTTTGAAGAAGGAGAAAAATCATTGATGAGTTTAGAGAACAATTAATATGTCTTGAGGACTTCCTTTAAAAAACCCGATAGGGAAAATAGAAAGTATGACGTATTATCTTTGATAAGATATTGCCTCATTAAAAACCATTATAAGAAACTTTGATAGAAAACTCATAAGGGAAAAGAGTGTGATATGATATGCCATTGAAAACTCCTTTAAAACCCAGTGGGAAAAATATAAGGAGAAAGTTTATGACATATAAGGGCACTTGTGTTTATATTGTCTCGTTAAAAACCTTTTATGAGAAACCATTAGGGAAAAACCCATGAAGGAAAAAAGAGTACAACATATGCAATCTTACAATTGTTAACAGGTTATAGTTTTGGAGATTACTCCCCCTGAAGTTTGCAAATCTAAAGGATGTGTCATACCAATTCCATTGACATGACCATGGCATTGTGAATAATCTGTAGGATTTTCACAATATTTTGTTTGCAAATTGTTTCCTCACTTTCTGTAATTCGTAAGGATAAGTGATTTCAAGCAATGTGCTTTATGATATTGCTCTTCATATAACCTGTAGGTATTGAGTAACACAAGTGGTAGAATCTTGATAAAATCAAGTTATGTGATTCTGATGAATTTCAACCACATGATTTCGAGTGTGGTTAATCATTCTACTGAGCCATACATATTTTGCAATGCTTTTAAAGAATGATAAGTGGAAATAGTCGTTAAAGTATATTTAGATGACTTTCATGAGAAGACTATTATAGTGAATTTAGTCATTGGTATGGCATTGTTGGGATCAAATAAGGAGCCAATATCATTACATCATATTACGGTCATATTTTTATTTTCTTGATAGAATTGTCCAAGATTTATTGTGAGCTTGAGATATAAGCTAATAGTTCTTATATCAACCATATACCTTTTGTTAGGGGTTGCACTCTGAACAAAGATAGCAAATATAGTGTCAGGCCTGACGAAGTTTGCAATGATATGAGTGCATTGACATTAGTGAGATATAGAACTTCAGGTCCTGATATCACTTCATTATCACCCTAGGTATGAATGGATTTGTATCCTATCAGGGGTACTATGACCATATTACATGTCTTTTATTGGTATGGTATATCCACATTGAACTTCTCGTACATGTCTTGGATATATGTAGACTAGTATGTATTCTTGAGAGAATGCTCAAGTTGTAAGCTAAATTTGGTTAAATCCGAATTTCCCGTCTAGAGATGATTATGTGTATGTTTAAGTCTTGTATAGACATTGATGATGAGGTCATCAATATACACTGAGGTGATGAAAGGATATCAAATTTGGGATTCCTTTATTAAACACATAAACAATCATCATTATTCGAGTAATCCTTTTGAAGAGGAACTCATTTAGTCGATAGTACCATATGATTTTCGACTATTTCAAGTCATAAAGTGACTTATGAAGTTTTATACAAAACTTGTTGTAATTTGCTTTTGGATTTGGAAGTATAAGCCCTTCAGAGACTTCAATAGAGACTTCCAAAATAAGTGACTCATATGAGTATGTAGCCACTTCATCCATCAACTGCACGGGTAATATTATTATTTTTATTGCCAATGATATTTAGTATCGAAACATAATTCCACTCATACCAAGAGGGTATGTTACATCGTAATCGATGTCGGGTCTCTGCGTGAACCCTTTTGCTACAAGCCTCGCTTTCTCACCACCTCATTGACTTTGTCTATGAATGAGAAGTTTTTGTATTCCATATGGAAGATATGTATGAGGAGTAGGTATTACTGCGGTAAATACCACTCGTTTGCAGAGCGAGTGCTATTCTTCATTACTTGCTTCCTTTTATGTGAACCAATATGAGTGCAAGAGGCACTCTACCATGGATTTTGGTTCAGGGCCCAAAAGGTTTTAGCAATTTGAGAATAAATATATGTCGACAAATGTAGTCTTTAGTTTATATGATTCTGATGGAGTCATTGAAGTTTGTGGATAAAATATTTATTCCTTTTTAACTCCTTGTGATTTCCTATAACAATGGAGTCAAGGTGTTTCGATGTCCCGACACCAAAACATTTGTGCACATTTATGTCGGGATTTGGATGATGAGCATCCAGTGAGGTGTCCTTCAACTTGATGTTGAACTACATTTACTGGTTGAGGATTTGATTTCCTCTGTTTCCGCGGAAGCATATGAGAAATTGTATCTCGTCTTGTCAGATTTTCTCCCCCTCTTGCTCTCATTTGGGGAGAAGAGTGGTTTATCAGGTACCTCCACTCTTTCTAACACTTTACTGCAGGAATATAGAATTTAGTAACACCTTGTTATCAGTAAATGTATGTGGCAGATTTGCAATGTGTTGCAAATATATGATTCTCTAAACTTCTAGTTTAGATTCTTTGAGTACGTGGATATAAGGATTGAATGTCAATAACATTTCTAAATTTTTTCGACATTCCTTGTGGTACTTATCTCCCCCTAATGCCGAAAAATATCCTTATTGCTGATGCAATCAGCATACGGGCTATGAATAATTTTGATTGACGGATAAATTGTTATTCCTCACATAGATCCCTAATTTTCTGTGAGGGCCCATTGATGTATGCCGGAGTAGTGATATCGATATGTAACCGAATTATCACAGATGGGAAACACTTTGTAGATTTCCACGTGATTACTACAAGGGGAAAGTAGTATGATATGCAGTTGGTATGATTTAGATCATACTTACGGTGTGTAAGGCCGTATGTGTCCAGCAAGAGGCTGGTAAATTTACAATTCTTTAAAAGTGATCATGTAATTCATTTAACTCTCTTTGATAAGAAATTTAGCTAAATCATTCTGAGCATGTACATAAAGTACTTAATGCAAAAAAAATGCTCATTGAATGATTTCAACAACATTGTTCATTTGAATGGGTTTATAGATCCTGTTTTCAGGAGAATTTGCTCTTACTTTGATAAGTTGAGCAAAAAAAATTTTAGTACGATCATGCATGGTTGTGTGTGATAAGAGACACACTTAAAACATTTTATGAATGTGTATATGAGTACCATGAAGTATCTAAATTACCCCAGATAATGGTTAAGCAATCCAGACATATCTTTTGAATGTGTTCAAGGAAGAATAAGTGTCCTGCTTAGAATTTTAAGGTGAGAGTGCCTTAAAACTTATTTCCCCTATGGCACATGCGGTGCACATAAAATCTGATGATTTGGGAAAATATGTAACTTGATAAGTTGTGACCAACAGAATTGTCAAATAATTTTCTAATCATCCCCAAACCAGGATGGCTAAGGCTATCAAGCCTAATATTTAATTCATTAATACTTAGAAAATCATTGTGTACGCGACAATATTGAGTACGAATTGAAACATACATACAAAATTATTGAATATTGTATCCAATGGATATGATATTGGACATTCTACTACATGTAGTAGTACAAGTATATGCTAATAATATGTTGGGATAATTAGGAGATCACCCGAGGTCTCTGATATGTGCAAATGAGTTTATCCTCCATTTTACGCATTAGATTGTGGTCCTCCTTCGATGAAGATTAAAGAACAATCCTTTACCAGAATCTGGTTGTTATTTGCAAATTTTCAAGTTTATCCCATTGAACTTATTGGCCTTTTAATAACTTTGCGATGTGGTTCGACCATATGTTTGAGGGTTTGGTAATCATAGGTACGATAGTTATATAACCACACATTTGACAAACTTGAGAGTTGTCGTTTGATCATTTTAAAACGACAGATTCCTATTAAGAGATAATTCTATCTTTGGTTGTCTATGAGCCTCCACTTTACTTCGAATTCCTCATGGTTCTCTTTTGTGACCACTAACTTGCATAGTATTCTCGGTATGAGCAAGAATTTCAAATAATGGTATAGCACCCGTTGGGTGAATCTGATGATTTTAAGAAATTTCATGTTTCTTCATCATAAAAATGGTAGTACCATCATAAGAGGATGTAAAGTGTGTTAAGAGCATATGAAAATATTTGATCACGAGATCTCAACTTGAAGTTGATTAAGTGACAGAATTGTAAGCTGCGATAGACTTGAAGTCTTGAAAAACGAATGGGTAATCATTCGCGATGTGCTCAAGGCATCATGTTTATGTTAAGGGAAATATTTAGGGTGAATAAAAAGTCATCCATTATGTACTTAGTATGAGAACTAAGTGAAGTTGGGACACATAAAATGCATATGAGTGTTGCAACTTTAGAGTCACCGCCAAAAATATAGACGTTGCATGTTTGACATTTGTTAGTCACTGTGGAAGTATAACCATAATGTGATGTGGACATTGCAAAAGTGTTGAGACACTCAATCGTTGTCATAATTATGGGATCCATCTTGATGGATGGACAACACTATAATTATAAATAGTGACATAGGCTTCACTGCCATGTATTTTACCAATGTAATAGACGGTAATCACTGGTATATGCAAATATTTGCATAGTTTGCTGTGACATATTCAAGCAAAATGAGGCTTGACTAGTTTATATTAGCACAAAAATACCATTTCAGCATATAACAAGTGTGCAAGAACAATATTTACTATGAGAGTAAATCGTTTTAGTGAACAACAACAAATGCTTCAGAGGAGCCAATTTTAGAACAGCTGATGCTTTATAACCATATGTGTAGGCCTCAATTTATATAGGATAACACTTTGAAGATAATCACTAATATGGTGTAGATCCTGCAGTAATAGAAAACATAATCTGACTTTTGTCAGTCGATGTTCATAATTCTATTACCTTATGTTATGCTAAATTTATGAAATCACTTTGAAGGTAATTATCTGTTAAAGTGACATGATGTAGACCTTGCAATAATAGTGGATAGTCTGCAAAATTTTGCAGTAGATGCCAGTATTACCTTATGATATCTTGAGGTAGTCACATCAAATATTAATATTTGGAAGAGCACTTCGAAGGTAGTCATCTTGTTCAAATGGCAAAATGTAGACCTCACAGTAGTGATGGATAATCTGCAAATGATACAGTAGATGCCACCAATACCTTGTGATTCATAAATAAAATTTGGGCTAGTCATATTAAGTATGACACTATAGTTCTTAAGATTTGCAAGGAAATATATTTCTGTGCATACAGTTGTTGTCCTAAGATCGCATGTCACAGGGAATGTTTGCGGTGAAAACATAGATGATGCCTTAAATATACGCAAAACATTCTTTTGCATTGTTATTACTGTGGTAATACATATAGATGCAAAATTTTAAAAACTACATATTTATGTAATATATGAAGACTAATATTATATTTTTGCTTGATCTAAATGATACGTAATTATATTTTTAATGCAATTTGGAAGACATAAGAGTCTAGCCTGAGGGCTTAAACATGCATAATTAAAACCAGATGGTTAAATTGGTTAAAACAATAAAGTCTGAGGGCTAAACTGCAATTTCCAAATGGCCTGATTGTCCAATGTCGTAAGCCAAAGGGCTATACTGCAAGGTTTTCTTAACCTGGGGACTAAAACAGAAATTATGTCTATATGCAGGATTGGTAATACCCAAATATATGCAGGATTACTATAGCACCGGAGACTGAATAAGCCTGATGGCTCAAGAGATAAATAAGGGCATTTCTGTTAATAATAAAATAGAAAAAAACCAAACTGCAAACCTGCCGAAGGGATAAGTTTTTCCCCAATGCTTATCTTGTGCGTGAGTGTGTGGTGGCGTTGGAAAAACACCGCCGTTGTTCCTGCCAAGAGGACGCCTTGCCGACACGATCTGTATGCCTGCTGTGTTCTCGTGTAGTCGCTCCGCGGGAGGCTGTGTCTCGGGTGCGAGTCGGAAGACGCCGGGCGCCGAGCTACTATCTGCGCATCGCCATGTCGGGGCCGAGGGCCGCCGCGCGGGCTGGGTGCCGCCTCTATGCCAGTGGGCTGAAGGGAAGAGCGCCGCGACGGCCGAGCGTGTGAGACGCGCCGTGCCGCCATGTTGTCGCTCGACAGCCTGAGCGCCTGATGGCGCCTTGCCTCCTGACGGATCGACAGGGACATGTCTTGCTGTGCTACCGGGGAGCGTGGATCCTTGTTCATGTAGTCGGCATTGTGCAGACGCGTCTTGAAGATGTAGGTGTGATCCTGAGTGGTCGCTACTACTATCTTCTTCATGTGCTCCTTCTTGCCGTTGACGGGTGGTAATCGAATCCTTACTTCCAGCCAAAATCTCCTTGTTGCAAATTGATGCATGCGGACAAGGTATTGTATATTATTAGTATATTTGTTTAATCTAAGCAAGAACAAACAATCAATGCATGAAGTCTTGATTGATCGGGATCAATTCTTCCTGTGCACGACGCATGCATCCACGACAGCCTGTGATCCTCGGCAGCGAGCGGATGATAATTGCTCTTCTCTTCGACTCTTCGTAGGATGGCTTCGCCAACCAGGGGAACGGTGCCGTAGTCTTCACAATGAAGCGCAGTTCATTTTCTTGCTTCTCTGGTCATGGCCGAATTTGTTTCTTCGGCCGATTGCTTTTCTCTTCCACTTTGTGTGTTTCGCGTGAGTGCATATGCGTACAGGATGAACAATCCATTGTTAGATCACTGTTTGACCACAAGAAAACATGATCTAATAGGCAAAGATTAAAATAGGGAAACACTATTAGTTTTCCTGATCAAGGCCTTTAATCCTTGGATCGTTGGGGATCAACAAGATCTGTTCTTCATCCTCTGCAATGATGTTCTGCTCTTCTCTTGTCCGGCCAAATCGCTCGATAGGAGAGCAAAGTGCATGATAACGTGTTTTGAGTAAAAAGTAAAGAACGAGAGAGTTTGAATGAAAGATGATCCATCAGTCTTTATTGATGATAAAAATGGAGTATTTATACCCAGGCGGAAGTACACATGGTGCTTGGCGGTCAAGTAAACACATAGTTACTTGAGAGTCAAGAAATTACATAGTTGCCTTGAGAACCAAGGAAGTACATGGTTGCTTGAGAACCAAGCAACCTATCTAACAATTAACTTAATCCTAATTAGCTTAATTAATAAGCAACTATTCTATTCTTAACACTCATAACGCTACAATAAAAATCTGCTTGTGCGTGCTATTTGATCAAGGGTATAAATTGCAGGAAGGTGGGTTAGCTTACATTGCATGATTGCAAACAAAAATTATTTCATTTATGGTGTGAAATGTTCTTCACTATATGACGAGAATAAAGAATTGAAACATCAGCGAGGATGATTATATTTTTTATCATAGAGAGAAAGAATATATAGGTATGCCTCTACTTTTTTTTCATCCTCTCTTCCTTGCTTGGACTGCCTCTGTATTCTTGGTCCAATAAGAAGATTTTTTTTTCCTTTCATCGACACTTTTCCTTCCAACTTGCCTCCTCAGTTTTTTGGTTTTGCCGACTTTTCCGACTGATTTTTCTTAAGCCGCTTAAACTGCCCCATGTCTTTTTGGTCTACCACATCTCACATGTGGACACGGGCATTTTTGCTAGTAATGATAATATATATATATATATATATATATATATATATATATATATATTTTCTAATAATAAAGCATGAATTGACTACGTGGGTTCATCGTCACAATGCGCTTCTTTCCATAAGTTTACGCTTTCACTTTAAATTTAAAACATATACGTGAGGTGGTACTATATGTTTTACGTGCCCAAACTTCTCGCTAAAATTTCTTTAAAACGTTCTTTTTTCTTCACGGGCCTACGACGTTACGTTTGGACCGTTAATGTCTATTGGGCCTGGGCGAGCAGCTGTTTTGGAAACCAACTAGCAAAAGGCTCTATGGAGCCGAACGCCAAACTTTGGCTCTTCTCAATGATGGAAGTGTTGTCACATGCTTCTTTTGTCAAACTAGCAGTTACACTTTGGGCGATATGGTGGGCTCGCCGACAAGCTATTCATGAAGGAAATTTTCAGAGCCCTTACGCTACCCATGGTTTTGTTGAGAGATTTATAAGCGAGCTGCAGAGCACAGGTGTAAGCAAGCCAATGGGCGAGGCGAGAAGCTTCTCAGAATAATCACGCACCCACAACTTGTCCGAAGCGCCGCCAATAGGGTTTGCCAAAATTCACGTTGATGCGGCGTGATGAATTTTAACAGAGGAGGTTCAGCGCACCATTTGCGAAGATGACAACAGACGATGCACAGGCGATTCGGCATTAGTGATTCGAGGTGTCGATGATGTCGGGACTCGAAGCGATCGCATCTTAGGAGGCGATATGTCGTTGGTGAAGACTTGCACATCCATGATTTCATCATAGCTTCAGATTCCCAACAGGTGGTCAATGATATTAACAAGGGTTATATGGGTAGATATGGTGCGATCTTGACGGAGATCGGCTTCCGGCATGTCGTTGGCTGAAGACTTGCACATCCATGATTTCATCATAGCTTCAGATTCCCAACAGGTGGTCAATGATATTAACAAGGGTTATATGGGTAGATATGGTGCGATCTTGACAGAGATCGGCTTCCGGCATGTCGTTGGCTGAAGACTTGCACATCCATGATTTCATCATAGCTTCAGATTCCCAACAGGTGGTCAATGATATTAACAAGGGTTATATGGGTAGATATGGTGCGATCTTGACAGAGATCGGCCTGAGAGCCTCTGCGTTTAATTGTAAATTTGTGTTCGAGGGGCGGGCGTCGAATGGTGACGCTCACAAGATAGCTAGATCGGCTCTTTCTCTTCAGCAGGGGCGCCATGTATGGCTTGTTAATCCCCATGCAAATTGTATTCCACAAACTGTGGCTTTTGATTAATAAAGTGTGTTACACCCCTAAAAAAAAAAGCAAAAGGCGCATGTTGACGCACGACCGACCAATTGACCAGGTTTTCTCAAACCGAAGCCATCATCGTTCATCGATACCGATCATACTGGGCCCACACGAATCCCTGTCCCGATCTGATACGGAGACTCCGTCACCTCCCTAGCCATCGGGATAGGACCAGCACACCTATAAGTAGCGAAATCTGAGAGACCGCTGAACCACGCCGATCGAACATCGTGGACGCCATCATGGATACGCGCGTGAGCTGCGCCGTCGAGACACCGGTGAACCACGCTGATCCAACGTCGTGGCCGTCATCGTGGGGACGCGTGAGCGTGGCGCCGCCGAGTCACCGGTGAACCGTGCTGATACAACGCCGTGGCCGTCATCATGGAGACGCACAAGCACTGCGTCGTGGCCTTCATGGATGAGCCGTCCACGACACCACCACACCCCAAGAGCGGCCGCTGAGCTGTCTTCGGCGCCACCTCATCTAGCCAACCCCGGCTAATTCATGCCATCCGGGGACAGGGATCCATTATCCGGCGCAGAGATGAACGGAAGTAGTTTCGGCACCACCACCATCCAAGCCGCCACAGACCTTGCGCCACCGGAAAACCAGCAGCACCACCAGACCGCCTCCCGCGCCTCCGCCACCAGCCCAGCCAGCCACCGGGAGGATGGGCTCCACCATCGCCGCACGGGGACGCCTCCGCCACAGGCCCAGCCAGCTCCCGCGTGTGTGCTGCCGGCCGTCATATCTTCGCCAGATCTGGCGAGCAACGGAGCCACTGCACGCGGGCCCTGCAGCCCCCGTCATCCACAGCCACCAGGAGGGTGGGCTCCACCACCGCGGCACGGGGACGCCGCCGCCGCCCCAGCCGCAGCGGCAAACACGCCGACGTTGCCATAACCAAACGGGGAAGGGGAGGAGAGGGGATTCTAGCGGTGGTGTGAAGTTTGTGGGGGAGAGAAGAGGGGCGGGGGCGGGGCGGGATCCCGGCGGCGATGGGCGGCGGCGGGCGCAGACCAGGGGTGGATCGTGGCATTTGGGTGGAGGAGATCGGGATGTTGGTGGATAAGGTTGCGAGAGCCTAAAATGTAGCAGAAGACTGCGGTTGAGTCTGACGCGTGGAAGAGCGCTAGCCACCCGACGTTGCTAGCGTGGCAATGCATAAAAAAGAAAACTACTCCCTCCGTTCGGGTTTAGATGTCGCAACGTTTTTTTTGCGAAAACCCCCTCCATCTATTTCCGACCGAACCCGCGGTCCTCGACCTCACTCTCTTCTCCGGCTGGCCGCCGCGGTCCGCTCGGTGCTCTTCTCCGGCTCGCCGCCGCGCTGCCGCCGAGCTCTCCCCCCTTCCCTCCCCACCTTCTATCGCGTCGCCGCGCTCTCCTCCCCCACCTTCGGTGGCCTCGCCACGCTCCTCTCCTCCTTCCCGCGGCGACGGATTGGGTTCAAGCTTCGACCTTTGAGTTCAAGTCGGCGACGGATTCCGTCGATGCGAGGCCTTCACCGCCGCCAAGCTCCTGGCGCCGGTGGCCGCGAGCTTCAGGGGAGACCCCATCCTCTCTCCCTCCCAGATCCACCACGCACAGCTCGCCTCGCTCGCGCCTGCTCCGCTCCGTGCCCCCGACGCTCCGTGCCCTCGCGCCTGCGCCTGCTCCGCTCCGTGCCCCCGACACCCCTGCTCTGCTCCGCCATGGAGGATGCCGCTCCGCCATGGAGGATGCTGCTCCACCCCGCCATGGAGGATGCTGCTCCACCCCTGCTCCGCTCCGTGCCCCCGACGCTATGGAGGACGCCGCTCCACCCCTGCTCCAGCCTCAAGGTACTCCACCCCTGCTCAAGCCTGAAGGAACAACCATGGAGCTGCTTGTGAATGCTGCGCTGCTGTTCATCTCTGAATGTTGGGCTCCATATCTGAATATTGAGTGCTCCTGCATATTCTGAATTACTAGTGCATCCAGGAATCATTTAAGTTATGAACCATTGCATATTCTGAATTTTGTTCTACTCGTTGTGGTAGTGTTGCTGCTAGATGATGATGCCATGCTCTATGTTGTACTCGATGTTTCAGACTGCATAAAAGTTCTGCATTGCCACTGAACTGGAGCATTTTCTGGTCGCCGCCTTGCTTGCGGGTTGCGCCGACATAGGGAGGCCACGAGGACCATGTTGGCGAGGTCGATCGGTTGGTCGCCCTGCATCTCAAGTAAGCAAGGAGGGAGCTTGCTGCCATCAAGATCACCTGGTACTCCTCCCAATCCTGAATCCAATCTTATTACCTTACCTACAGTAGCAATCTCAAAACTACGTAGTCCTGAATTTTTGCTACTCATCATCTGAAACAATACATACATTCTGTTTTCTTTCTTGACATTACATAGCATCCCTTCCTTTAATACCAAGGCCATCAAATACCAACTGAACAGTCACTGCCCAGTTTTTGATGATCAAAAACCAGTCCTCAACCTGCAAGTTTGTTTCATAAACTGGGCAGTGGCTGATGCATTTGGAAGTTTTGACCTATAAATAGACCCCATTTTCATTTGGAACCAGCATTCTTCATAGACATAGGATTCTTGTTACATGAAGACCATCAAATGCCAAATGAACTGTCAATTTTATATCATCGATTATTAATTAAAATAATAGGAGTAGATCATGAAAATGAAAATGCAAATGCAAAAGTTTTGGAGGTAGTACTGTACCTGTTGCTTCATTATTGACTGGTTCCTGATTGTTGTATTGTTGTTGACTGTTGTGTTCTTCCTGTTGATCTGCAGGTTCTGAGGCATCATCTTGTGGAGGACTCATGTTGAGATCAATCCCAAACATCATTGCGGCGGTGGAGCACTTGCTCAGGTAACTGTTCATGTTCCAATAAGAAAGAACATTCTGGTCAATTTAAATCAGCTAAATCAAAGAGGCACCTGAAAATAGTTCTCTCCACAAGAATTGTTTGCTAGACTTATGGTTATTGCTTCATTGGTTATTTGCTTCATTAGTTATTGCAGAACAAGTAGGTAGTGATGGGCTACTTGCTTGAGCCTACACCATGCTGTCTTTTGTTCAGACTTGAGAGTAAGCAAAGAGCAGCTGTTAAAAGCTTTGTTTCTTTTACAATTCCTAGATAAGTGGAACAGTGGAATGACATTTGGCATTCAGGACATGTACCACTTATTTTGCATTCAGGACATGTTTGCAAAATGCATAATGCAAATGTTCAAGCTCTATTCAAGTTCTGTTTAATCCAGCTTCATTTGGTATTCAGGTTCTGTTTAATACCAGCAGCAATTAACTTCTCTTTAATTCAGTATTCAGTACAGAACATCAAGTATTCAATATTCATAAACATCAAGGTGGACCCGGCCGAGCTCTGCCGGTGGCTCAAGAGGAAGATGAGGAAGGATGTCAAGATCGTCTGCCCTCATCCGCCGGCTGCGAATCCTAAGCAGGTGTGTATCTATCTTGTTTCTCTCTAGTGCTACCTTCAGATTGAAGGATCATGTGTACCATCAGTATTCCGTGTAATATTAATACCCAAAGGAATGCATTTCTGAATTTGTACCGTACTTTGGTTGGTATCCTCTGCAAATAGCAAAAAGGAACATACGTACTGTGTGCTTGCCAGAATGATGATACAGAGACCAAATTGCAATAAAAAGTAGAAACCAGAGAACCTATTGGTCTAAGGCCGTTGTAAAAGAAGAGATCAATCTGCAGCTCCAAACAGTGAATTTGATTGACAGATTTTACAACTTCAGAGAGTGATATTTTTTTCCCTGTTTCCACAATTACCTCCACAACTCAGACTAAACCCCGCTTCTTGTTTGCAGAAAATGATACTGGTTCTGGGAAGCAGCTCAAGAACCGGGAACCGGGGACAATCAAAGGAGGTGATCAGCAACAGTAAGAAGGCTCTGCTAGACAATGCCCTGAGCCAGCCCGACGCGTTCAAGAAACTAGAATCACTCACTCAGTGCCCTGATCTTTCAAGTATTAAGCAATCTAGCAATTAAGTACTCCTGGTCTGAGTAATTCAGTATTCAACTTTATAATCAAGTTCTTTTTAATTCAGCAGTAACAGCAACAGAGGCGGGGGCGGGGAATACCAGCAGCAATAGAGGCGAGGGCGGGCGCGACCTTCGGAGGAGGGCCAGCACGGAGAGGAAGACCCTGGGCTTGGAGGAGAGGTTGAGCAGGGCCAACGCGGCGATGAAGACCCCGGGCCAGAGCGGCGACGAAGACCCAGCGCCGCGACGGCGTCCAAAATTGTCCGCGGCGACGGCGGCCAAGGCGGACCAAATCGAGGACCTAGTCGTCGATTTACTGCTTCTTGGCACGATTCAGAGGGAGGTGACAAAGAGGAAGAACTTTAGGAGCAATCCCGCTGCTCAGGTAGGCGAGGGCACACCCATGGCGGCTGCGCAGCTGGGCGGCGGCGCAAGGCGCCTCCGTGGAGGTCCTGCGCGTCTCCTCCGCGACGACGCAGGTCGTCTCCTGCACAGGCGGCTTGGGTCCTGCGACGCGCGGAGACTCTCTCTGGGTGCTGAGGAGAACGGGGGAGGAAGACGGGGGATGGTGGCCGGAGCCGGCGACGCGCGAGCGACGGTGGAGAAGTGAGGAAGGAGATGAGGGCGTTTTTCAAATGATTCAAAAGTATAAGGACATGTTTGCAAAATGCATAATGTACAGCAGCCGCGACATCTAAATCCGAACGGAGGGAGTAGCTAGCGTGGCACCATTCTGGATCCTTCACACATATTGTAGTTCTCCCAGCCGTGCACACAATACCTTTTTTTAAGGTTGAAATTTGACTCATCTAAAAAAGTTGAATTTGGGTTTTAAAAAGTTGAATTTCATTCTGGTTCGTACAAAATAAAAGAACTTCACTACAAAGGTCATATTTTTGGTTTCGTCCCACTTCATTTGTTCCCGCTTCAATTAATTTCACGTATACTATTTGGTTTCTTTACTTGCCAACCATTTTAGCCCAGCGGAGAAAGCCCACCTGTCGGCACACTGAAGCCCAGGTCCGGAGAGCTGGCAAAAAAAAAATTCCAATGGGAGGGTTCGATCTCATAACCTGCGAACAAGCCACGCACAGTTTGTCCAACTGACCCAGCTAGAGACATGAGAGAATTTTTCTCCCGTTGCAACGCACGGGCATTTTTGCTAGTAAACCATAAACCCCTAAACCTTTTAGTCCCGGTTGGTGTAACCAATCAGGACTAAAGGCCCCCAGCCCCCCGGCACGGGCTCATGGCACGTGGTGGGCCTTTGGTCCCGGTTCGTGATGAACCGACACTAAGGGGAGGGGGCTTTAGTCCCCACCCTTTAGTGCCGGTTGCAGAACCGGCAGTAAAGGTCCTTACGAACCGGGACTAAAGCTCGATTCTGCACTAGTGAGTGTGGCTCCTCGCGTCCACGCCCTTTCGCCCACGTGCATCATGCGGACCTGGCTCTGGAGAAATTGCTGATTTGAGCGTTCCCAGCGAGACAAGCCCAGAGATGGTTCAAACTTCATGCGATGCAGGCCCAATAGTGTATGCGGGCAGCCAAACAGACCGGATTCTTGCCCCACGGGCCTGGTTAGACCTAATGCAGGCTACCAAACACGTCGTTAAATGGTTGTCGATTTCTGTCGAGCCGTGCCACTATGGCAGTGTATAACCTGTAGAGAGAATATGACATGGAAAACATGTAGGCGTGGGCGTTTGGTATAAACCGAAAATTCAGTTTTGTACTTACCGGCGTAAACGCTGACAGGCGGGTCCGCCTAGCCCATCGTGTGTGCCGCAAAGCACGGACGGCCTAACCCGCGGGCGCACCCTATGCCACCCTGTCACGATGGCCCTCGGCGCAACCAGCAGTCCACCCGTCATGGCCCTTCCATCAGCACCCGGGCGTGAGCCGTTCGAGTAGATCAGACGGCTCGCATCAGCTCTGAAAGGCTCCCGTGACAAGCTAGCCCGAAACGGACGACCAGAAGGAGCTCTCGCTCGCGAGGAGGCCAGGGAGACAGGTACTCCAGCATCCTTTGTAGGATTAATTGGCGGGTTTTTAGTGGACACAGTGTGGTTGTTGTTTCGAAAAAGAAAAGATGAAACTGGGCCAGTACGCATCGGCTTCGCACGTGCTTTGCTAGAAAATAAGCGCCGAGCTGTGCAAGGGGAGCGCCTATCGCCCCCCCCCCCCCCCGCTCCCCTTCTGGCCCGGCCCATGTGTGGCCGGGAGGCCGCCTGTTTTTTTGCGGATGTTTCCTTTTTCTTTTTTTTCCTTTATTTTTTTCAATAATTCGGGATATCAAAAGGTCGTAAATTTCAGGAAAGTTGCTAATTCTGAATAAAACAATCATGATTTCCAAAAAGATGCTCAGTAATTAAAAAATTGTTCATGAATTTGGCTAAAAATGTTCACAAATTTTAAAAATGTCATGAATTTAAAACAATGTTCATGATTCCAAACAAAATGTTCGTGAAATTGAAAAATGTTCACAAAATAAGTAAATCATGATTACAGAAAAATGCTCTGGAATTCAAAAACTGTTCACGAATTTGTAAAAAATGTTCACAAACTTAAAAAATGTTAATAATTGAAAAAAAATTCAAACAGATGTTCGCTAATTCGAAAAATGTTCTCGAATTTGGAAAAAATATTCATGATTCAAAAAAATGTTCACGAATTTGGAAGAAATGTTCGCTAATTCGAAAAATGTTCACAAATTTGACAAAAATGTTCATGATTTTGAAAAATTAGTCTTTAATTTTAAGATGTTCATTATTTCAAGAAAAATGTTTATGATTTGAAAAACATGCTCATGACTTAAGAGAATGTTCACAAATTTCTAAAAAAATTGTTAAAAATGTTCACAGTTTCAAAAAAATAATTCAGGATTTAAGAGTAATAATTTAGTAAAAATAAAAACAAGATTTTGGAAAAAATGTTCATCATTCAAAAAATACGATTTTAGAAACAAATTGTGATTTAATAGTTTTTCGGAAATTGAAAAACAAGAATAAAAATCAAAACATAAAAGTAAAGAAAAAATGAAAAGAAAAGAGAACAAGGAAAAGAAAAAACGAAATAAGAAAAAGAAAAACATAAAAACCCGGTCCAGGGAAGGTTCTAGAACCTTCCCAAAACGGGTTGGGGTTAAACCTTGCAATGGGCCGGCCCATACAAACTGCAGCGGGCGAGGGGGGGGGGGGGGGTGGGGGGGGAGGTGCCACGGCACTCGCGGGCGCGGTACGCGCCGTATAGGATCTCCGCTGTGCAAGTACAATGTCTCCTAGTGCTTGTAACGATATGGCGCGGCGTGACCGGTCGGCCCAGATAGGGGTGGAAAGTGGTAGCGGATAATCCAAAATATCCGATATTCGTATTCGAGAAAATGCCTATTTGTATCCGAAACATCCGCATCCGAACCAAAATGGAAATGGAAATTATCCGTATCCGAATTTGTTAAACAAATAAAAAATAAAATATGGTAGGAGATTTTGACACAAATATGGATATGGAAGTGGATATATCCGTATCCGAATAAGATTATGGGAGGTAATTTTCAAAATTCTAGACCCAATATTCCAATTATCCAACATAAAAGCCAAATAAGTAGTCAAATTTTACTCTTTATATGATTAAACTTATAAATTATTATGCATTACAATAGTATTTATTCATAAACCTATTTATCATTGAATTATTGTATGTCACAAGTTGATTATTTCAGGTCACATAGCTATCGACTAATTTACTTAAGCAATATGTTGATATTATTCGTATCCGTTCCGAATCAAGAAAATATCCGATACATATCCGTATTCGAATAATATCCGAGCCGCATTCGTATCCGATAACATCCGTATTCGGATTCGGATTCGTTTTGAAAATATGAAAATGGAAGTGGTAAGAGCACTATCCGATCCGCATCCGATCCGTTTCCACCCCTAGGCCCAGATCGTGTTTGTTTCTTCTCTTTTGTTCGGTTTTCATTGTTTGGGCTGGATTTTTTTGTGTGGGTTTTCTTTGTCCAGTTTTCATTGTTTGGGTTGATTTCTTGGGGGTTTCTTGTTTTCTTGTTTTTGTTTTATTTTTATTTCTTCGCTGGTTTCCTTCGTTTTTTCGTTGTCATTCGGTTTTCTTTGTTTTTTCACCTTTTTGTTTGATTTTTTCTTTGTTTTATGTTGATTTTCTTTTTTTCTTGGTTTTTCATCGGTTCTTTGCTTTTCTTTTTTCTTTTATTATTTTCAACACAAGGATATTCTTAGTACACACTATACATTTTTTAGTGTCTATGTAAAACATTTTTTGATGCACATTGAACATTTTACAAATACACGATGTACATTTTTCTTTTAATACATGTTTTGAACATTTTTCTGAACACACGTCAACAATTTTTCAAATAAACCTTGAAAATTTTAAGGATAATATACATTTTTAAAATACACAAACATTTTCTTACATCATATAAAAAGTTCTTAATCTTCACAAATTTTTTCAAGACAGTACATTTATTTGAACTATCTTCCACAATTTTATTAATGGTACCAAATATTTTTTATATTATGCAAAATAATTTTTTGCATTGTATACACAGTAATGAAAAATTTTCCATACATTTTCCTGAATTGTAGGAAAAAAGTACTTTTCGTAAACAATTTTTTTGAAAGCTACCAACATTTTTTTAATATGATGTTAACATTTTCTTGAAATCATGGTTTTTAATTTTCTAGTTGTATTAATTTAAAATATAAAAAGGAAATTAAAAAATAAAGAAAGTTGAACATAGTGTGATGTAGGTATGGCATCAGCACAATGACCCACATCCCTGATCGGTCGACAAAGCACCGGCTCCTTGTAGTGACACCACCTTCCACCTTGTGTCACACGAGGTATAGGTGTATAGTGTAGTCGCACCCTGGAGGGGGTGACCGAAGGAGAACCCACCAAATCGGGTCTTTCTACTATTTGTTCAGGTTTTGTTGTCCAACAGAAGAATGCACGTGGGCGACTTTTGCGACTATATGTCGCTTACAGACACAATGGAAGGTTGTCTCGCCTCAAGCAACGCTGCCTTCTGGTCGCTATGGGCCGGCCCAGGTTAGTAGTTTTTCTTCTTTTTCATATTTTCTCCTTAAAATAAATAATTTAATCATGAATTTGAAAAATCTTAGCGCGGTATAATTTGAAAAAATGTTGATAGCATCCAAATAAATTGTTCATGTGTTTCAGAAAATATGTTCATGAAAAATGTTTTATACGATGTAAAAAAATAATCACGTATCATATAAATAAATTTCAACCTGTATTTTAATTACAAGTATTTGAAAAAAATAATGAAAACATGTGTTTGAAAAAAAATTAATCATGTAATTGAAAAATAATAAACTTGTATAAAAAATGTTGCAAGTGTCACAAAAAAATGTACAATCTGTATGAAAAGTAGACATCAAGACATATATTTCAAAATATATTAATCATTTATTAAAAATGTGGAACATGTATAAGAAAAGTATCATATGTATTCAAAAATATATAATATGTAGGAAAAATAGACATCCAAAATGTATCTTTTAAAATTTTAATCACGTATTTAAAAATGGTTAACATATATAAAAATATATTTCTTATGCATATGAGAACTGTATAATGTGTATGGAAAAAAGTAGACATAAATATATATACTCCCTTCGATCCATGTTAATTGACATTACTCTAATACAACTTTGGTACAAAGTTATACTAAAGCAGCGACAATTATTTATTTGGATCAAAGGGAGAATTAAAAAAAATTAATTCATGTATTTAAAAATGTTTAATGTTTATATAAAAAACGTTCATGTTGTATAAAAAAAGGTACAATACATATGAAAAAAGTAGACATGTACTGAAAAAAGAAAAAATAAACAAAAAAATTTGAAGAAAAACCTGATAAATATGAAAAAAAATGAAAACCAAAGGGAAGAAAAAAGTGAAACCGAAGCAAAACTGCTCCTCAACACGTCCTTACTGGCGTGATCACAAGCAGCTAGCGGTGCAAGTGCCAGAGGGAAGCCAGAGCTACATCTCGCAATATGTGAGTATAGCGGGAGCATGTAACTGGCGGGTACCCCTTCGGGGGGATTCCCAACGCGGCGCACGCCCTTGCGGGTTGGGCGCTCCCGAGGGAGCAAATTTTTTCCTACTTTCTACACATGTTTTTTTATTTTGATTTTTGGATTTCGCTAGGTTTTTCCTAGGTTTCTTCAATAAAATAAATGGGTTTTTATTCTTATTTTTTCGCATGAAACATACCGTGTAAAAAGCACAATTGTGCTATCGCGTAAATCAAATATGTGCTTCCCGAAAGTGAAAAAGCACAGCCATACTTCCGCACAAATCGTAGTTGTGCTTCCCGAAAGTGAAACAGCACATGCTTCCGCATGAATCGCAGCTGTGCTTCCCGAAAGTGAAAAAATCACAGTTGTGTTTCCGCGTGAATCACAGTCGTACTTCTCAAATGTGAAAGATACAATGATGCTTCCACGTGAAGCATAACGGTCCTTCTTGAAAAGAGAAAGCATTGTTGTATTTTTCCAAAAAGTGAAAGCACATGTTTTCTTCACGGTGAAGCACAACTGTGGTTTCGCATAAAGCACACACGTGTTTTCCGAAAAATGAGAAGAACATGCGCGCTTTCAGAAAAAGTGAAAAGCACAACTGTGCTTCCCTGGTTTTTGCTTTATTCTTGCGGGGTTTTTTGTTGTTTTCATTTTTTTTCCTGGTTTCTATTTTCTTTTCATGTTTCCGGTTTCTTCAAAAAAAAAAAAATCATCTAAAGCTATTCACATGAGATTTAGTTTTAAAAATTTTGACGCGAAAAACCCAACAGTAGTGAAAATTGTTCATACTTTGGACACATGTTAAAAGAGTTAAAAACATTAAGAAGAAAAATCTACGAAAGAAGTGCAAAACATTCAGGTTGTGATAATTTTCACGCATACAATGCGTCACTTGTAATCATTGTAGAAGACGATAAAGTGATCTTTGCAAAGGATACCCTACAAGTGATTTTAGTGTATAGGAATAGAAATTTGTTTTTTTTAAGGTAACTAGAGGCTTTATTCAGACCTTAAAAGTCGAGGAATACAAGCAATGTCAGGCAAAACCCCTAGTCACACGTGGCGACCCACCGCCAGAGACGCAGCTCCTTTAACTAACGAGTGGGCCTCAAAATTATTTTCTCTATGCTCAAAACAAAAAATAACAGAAGAAAAAAGGTTCCTACTGAACTCTATCTCCCTGATGATCGGTGCATAAGTAGGTGACCCTCCATTGGTGATGTTTGAGATTACTTCCTGACAATCCGATGTTGGGGAACGTAGTAATTTCAAAATTTTCCTACGCACACGCAAGGATCATGGTGATGCATAGCAATAAGAGGGGAGAGTGATGTCCACGTACCCTCGTAGACCGTAAGCGGAAGCGTTATGACAACGCGGTTGATGTAGTCGTACGTCTTCACGATCCGACCGATCCAAGCACCGAACGTACGGCACCTCCGTGTTACGCACACGTTCAGCTTCGATGACGATCCCGGACTCCGATCCAGCGAGGTTGTCGAGGATGAGTTCCGTCGGCCTGACGGCGTGGTGACGATGATGATGTTCTACCGACGCAGGGCTTCGCCTAAACTCCGCGATGATATGACCGAGGTGGAATATGGTGGAGGGGGGCACCGCACACGGCTAAGGAACGATCACGAAGATCAACTTGTGTGTCTTGGGGTGCCCCCTGCCTCCGTATATAAAGGAGAAAGGGAGGAGGAGGCCGGCCCTAGGAGGGGGCGCGCCAAGTGTGGAGTCCTACTACGACTCCCTAGTCCTAGTAGGATTCCACCTCACATATGGAACATGAAAAGAGGAAGGGAAAAGGAGAAGGAAGGAAGGGGGCGCCCCCCTTCCCTAGTCCAATTCGGACAAGACCAAGGGGAGGGGTGCGGCCACCCTTGAGGCCCTTTTCCTTCTTTCCCGTATGGCCCAATAAGGCCCAATACGTATTCCGTAACTCTCCGGTGCTTGAAAATACCGAATCACTGGAACCTTTCCGATGTCCGAATATAGTCGTCCAATATATCGATCTTTACGTCTCGACCATTTCGAGACTCCTCGTCATGTCCCCGATCTCATCCGGGACTCCGAACTCCTTCGGTACATCGAAACTCATAAACTCATAATAAAACTGTCATCGTAACGTTAAGCGTGCGGACCCTACGGGTTCGAGAACTATGTAGACATGACCTAGAACTATTCTCGGTCAATAACCAATAGTGGAACCTGGATGTTCATATTGGCTCCTACATATTCTACGAAGATCTTTATCGGTCAAACCGCATAACAACATACGTTGTTCCCTTTTGTCATCGCTATGTTACTTGCCCGAGATTCGATCGTCGGTATCCAATACCTAGTTTAATCTCGTTACCGGCAAGTATCTTTACTCGTTCCGTAATACATCATCCCACAACTAACTCATTAGTTGCAATGCTTGCAAGGCTTAAGTGATGTGTATTACCGAGAGGGCCCAGAGATACCTCTCCGACAATCGGAGTGACAAAACCTAATCTCTAAATACGCCAACCCAACATGTACCTTCGGAGACACCTGTAGAGCACCTTTATAATCACCCAGTTATGTTGTGATGTTTGGTAGCACACAAAGTGTTCCTCTGGTAAACGGGAGTTGCATAATCTCATAGTTGTAAGAACATGTATAAGTCATGAAGAAAGCAATAGCAACATACTAAACGATCAAGTGCTAAGCTAACGGAATGGGTCAAGTCAATCACATCATTCTCCTAATGATGTGATCCCATTAATCAAATGACAACTCTTTTGTCCATGGCTAGGAAACTTAACCATCTTTGATTCACGAGCTAGTCAAGTAGAGGCATACTAGTGACACTATGTTTGTCTATGTATTCACACATGTATTATGTTTCCGGTTAATACAATTCTAGCATGAATAATAAACATTTATCATGAAATAAGGAAATAAATAATAACTTTATTATTGCCTCTAGGGCATATTTTCTTGAGTCTCCCACTTGCACTAGAGTCAATAATCTAGTTCACATCGCCATGTGATTTAACAACAATAGTTCACATCACCATGTGATTAACACCCATAGTTCACATCGATATGTGATCAACACCCAAAGGGTTTACTAGAGTCGATAATCTAGTTCACATCGCTATGTGATTAACACCCAAAGAGTACTAAGGTGTGATCATGTTTTGCTTGTGAGATAATTTTTAGTCAACGGGTTACATCACATTCAGATCCGTAAGTATTTTCTTAATTTCTATGTCAACAATGCTCGCAAGGAGCTATTCTAGCTAATTGCTCCCACTTTTCAATATGTATCTGGATCGAGACTTAGAGTCATCCGGATCGGTGTCAAAACTTGCATCGACGTAACTCTTTACGCATTTAACCTTTTTTCACCTCCATAATCGAGAAACATATCCTTATTCCACTAAGGATAATATTGACCGCTGTCCGATAATCTTACTCCTAGATCACTATTGTACTCCTTGTCAAACTCGATTATAGGGTATACAATAGATCTGGTACACAACATGGCATACTTTATAGAACCTATGGTCGAGGCATAGGAATGACTTCCATTCTTTTTCTATCTTCTGCCATGGTCGGGCTTTGAGTCTTACTCAATTTCACACTTTATAACACAGGCAAGAACTCTTTCTTTGACTGCTCCATTTTGAACTTACTTCAAAATCTTATCAAGGTATGTACTTATTGAAAAAACTTATCAAGCGTCTTGATCTATCTCTATAGATCTTGATGCTCAATATGTAAGAAGCTTCACCGAGGTCTTTCTTTGAAAAAACTCCTTTCAAACACTCCTTTGTGCTTTGCAGAATAATTCTACATTATTTCCGATCAACAATATGTCATACATATACTTATCGTAATGGTCGTAGTGCTCCCACTCACTTTATTGTAAATACAGGCTTCACTTTGCAAGTCCGTATAAAACTATATGCTTTGATCAACTTATCAAAGCGTATATTCCAACTCCGAGATGCTTGCACCAGTCCACGATGGATCATTTGGAGCTTGCACATTTTGTTAGCACCTTTAGGATTGACAAAACCTTCTCGTTGCATCATATACAACTCTTCTTTAAGAAAACCATTAAGGAATGCAGTTTTGACATCCATTTGCCGATTTCATAAAATGTGGCAATTGCTAACCTGATTCGAACAGACTTTTAAGCATCGATCTGGTGAGAAAATCTCATTGTATTCAACATCTTGAACTTTGTCAAAACCTTTTTCGACAAGTCTAGCTTTGTAGATAGTAACACTACTATCGACATCTGTCTTCCTCTTGAAGATCCATTTATTCTTAATGACTCACCGATCATCGTGCAAGTCAATCAAAGTCCACATTTTGTTCTCATACATGGATCCTATCTCAGATTTCATGGCCTCAAGCCATTTCGCGGAATCTGGGCTCATCATCACTTCCTCATAGTTCGTAGGTTTGTCATGGTCAAGTAACATGATCTCCAGAACAGGATTACCGTACCACTCTGGTGCGGATCTTACTCTGTTTTACCTACGAGGTTCGGTAGTAACTTGATCTGAAGTTACATGATCATCATCACTAGCTTCCTCACTAATTGGTGTAGTAGTCACAGGAACAGATTTCTATGATGAACTACTTTCCAATAAGGGAGCAGGTACAGTTACCTCATCAAGTTCTACTTTCCTCCCACTCACTTCTTTCGAGAGAAACTCTTTCTCTAGAAAGGATCCATTATTAGCAACGAATGTTTTGCCTTCGGATCTGTGATAGAAGGTGTACCCAACAGTTTCCTTTGTGTATTCTATGAAGATGCACTTCTTCGATTTGGGTTTGAGCTTATCAGGTTGAAAACCTTTTTCATATAAGCATCGCAACTCCAAACTTTAAGAAAGCAGCGACTTAGGTTCTTTGCTAAACCATAGTTCATACGGTGTCGTCTCAACGGATTTAGATGGTGCCCTATTAAAGTGAATGCAGCTATCTCTAATGCATAACCCCAAAACGATAGCGGTAAATCGGTAAGATACATGATAAATCGCACCATATCAAATAAAGTGCGGTTACAACGTTCGGACACACCATAACATTGTGGTGTTCTAGGTGGCGTGAGCTGTGAAACTATTCCATATTGTTTTAATTGAAGACCAAACTCATAACTCAAATATTCATCTCCACGATCAGATCCAGAAACTTTATTTTCTTGTTACGATGATTTTCCACTTCACTCTGAAATTCTTTGAACCTTTCAACTATTTCAGACTTATGTTTCATCAAGTAGATATACCCATATCTGCTCAAATCATCTGTGAAGGTCAGAAAATAATGATACCCGCCGCGAGCCTCAACACTCATCGGATCGCATACATCAGTATGTATTATTTCCAATAAGTTTGTTGCTCGTTCCATTGTTCAAGAACGGAGTTTTAGTCATCTCGCCCAAAGGCACGGTTCGCAAGCATCAAATGATTCATAACCAAGTGATTCCGAAAATCCATCTTTATGGAGTTTCTTCATGCGCTTTACACCGATATGACCCAAACGGCGATTGCCATAAATAAGTTGCACTATCATTATTAACTTTGCATCTTTTGGCATCAATATTATGAATATGTGTATCACTACGATCGAGATCCAACAAACTATTTTTATTGGGTGTATGACCATCGAAGGTCTTATTCATGTAAACAGAATAACAATTATTCTCTAACTTTAAATGAATAACCGTATACGCAATAAACATGATCAAATCATATTCATGCTTAACGCATAAGCGCCAAATAACATTTATTTAGGTTTAACACTAATCCCGAAAGTATAAAGAGTGTGCGATGATGATTATATCAATCTTGGAACTACTTCCAACACTCATCGTCACTTCCCCTTCAACTAGTCTCTGTTTATTCTGTAACTCCTGTTTTGAGTTACTAATCTTAGCAACCGAACAAGTATCAAATACTCAGGGGCTACTATAAACACTAGTAAGGCACACATCCATAACCTGTATATCAAATATACCCTTATTCACTTTGCCATCCTACTTATCCACCAAATATTCGTGGCATCTCCGCTTCTAGTGACCATTTCCTTTGCGATGTAAGCACTCGGTTTCAGGCTTTGGTCCAACTTTGGGCTTCTTCAAAGGAGTGACAACTTGCTTGCCATTCTACTTGAAGTTCCCTCTCTTTCCCTTTGCCCTTTTCTTCAAACTAGTGGTCTTGTCAATAATCAACACTTGATGCTCTTTCTTGATTTCTACCTTCGTCGATTTCAACGTCACGAAGAGCTCGGGAATCGTTTTCTTCATCCCTTGCATACTATAGTTCATCATGAAGTTCTAGTAACCTGGTGATGGTGACTAGAGAACTCATCAATCACTATCTTATCTAGAAGATTAACTCCCACTTGATTCAAGTGATTGAAGTACCCAGACAATCTGAGCACATGCTCACTAGTTGAGCGATTCTCCTCCATCTTTTAGCTATAGAACTTGTTGGAGATTTCCTATCTCTCAACTCGGGTATTTGCTTAAAATATTAACTTCAATTCCTGGAACATCTCATATGGTCCATGACGTTCAAAACGTCTTTGAAGTCCCGATTCTAAGCCGTTAAGCATGGTGCACTAAACTATCAAGTAGTCATCATCTTGAGCTAGCCAAACGCTCATAATGTCTCGCATACGCTCCTGCAATAGGTCTGTCACCTAGCGGTGCATTAAGGACATAATTCTTACGTGCAGCAATGAGGATAAACCTCGGATCACTGATCCAATCCGCATCATTGCTACTAACATTTTTCAACACAATTTTCTCTAGGAACATATCAAAATAAACATATGAAAGTAACAACGCGAGCTATTGTTCTACAACATAATTTGCAAAATACTACCAGGACTAAGTTCATGATAAATTTAAGTTCAATTAATCATATTACTTAAGAACTCCCACTTAGACAGACATCTCTCTAGTCATCTAAGTGATCACGTGATCCAAATCAACTAAACCATAACCGATCATCACGTGAGATGGAGTAGTTTTCAATGGTGAACATCACTATATTGATCATATCTACTATATGATTCACGCCGACCTTTCGGTCTCCGTGTTCCGAGGCCATATCTGCATATGCTAGGCTCGTCAAGTTTAACCTGAGTATTCTGCGTGTGCAAAACTGGCTTGCACCCGTTGTAGATGGACGTGAAGCTTATCACACCCGATCATCATGTGAATTATGTCAGGCACGGCGAACTTTGGCAACGGTGCATACTCGGGAGAACACTTCTTGATAATTAGTGAGAGATCATCTTATAATGCTACCGTCAATCAAAGCAAGATAAGATGCATAAAGGATAAACATCACATGCAATCAATATAAGTGATATGATATGGCCATCATCATCTTGTGCTTGTGATCTCCATCTCCGAAGCACCGCCGTGATCACCATCGTCACCGGCGCGACACCTTGATCTCCATCGTAGCATCGTTGTCGTTACGCCATCTATTGCTTCTACGACTATCACTACCGCTTAGTGATAAAGTAAATCAATTACAGGGCGTTTGCATTTCATACAATAAAGCGACAACCATATGGCTCCTGCCAGTTGCCGATAACCGGTTACAAAACATGATCATCTCATACAATAAAATATAGCATCACGTCTTGACCATATCACATCATAACATGCCCTGCAAAAACAAGTTAGACGTCCTCTACTTTGTTGTTGCAAGTTTTACGTGGCTGCTACGGGCTGAGCAAGAACCGTTCTTACCTACGCATCAAAACCACAACGATAGTTCGTCAAGTTAGTGCTGTTTTAACCTTCGCAAGGACCGGGCGTAGCCACAGTTCAACTAAAGTGAGAGAGACAGACACCCGCCAGTCACCTTTAAGCACGAGTGCTCGCAACGGTGAAACCAGTCTCGCGTAAGCGTACGCGTAATGTCGGTCCGGGCTGCTTCATCTCACAATACCGCCAAACCAAAGTATGACATGCTGGTAAGCAGTATGACTTGTATCGCCCACAACTCACTTGTGTTCTACTCATGCATATAACTTCAACGCATAAAACCAGGCTCTGATACCACTGTTGGGGAACGTAGTAATTTCAAAATTTTCCTACGCACACGCAAGGATCATGGTGATGCATAGCAACAAGAGGGGAGAGTGATGTCCACGTACCCTCGTAGACCGTAAGCGGAAGCGTTATGACAACGCTGCGGTTGATGTAGTCGTCGTCTTCACGATCCGACCGATCCAAGCACCGAACGTCACGGCACCTCCGTGTTACGCACATCGCGTTCAGCTCGATGGCGATCCCCGGACTCCGATCCGGCAGGTTGTCGGGGATGAGTTCCACAAGACGAGGGTGTGGTGACGATGATGATGTTCTATCGACGCAGGCTTCGCCTAAACTCCATGACGATATGACCGAGGTGGAATATGGTGGAGGGGCACCGCACGGCTAAGGAACGATCACGAAGATCAACTTGTGTGTCTTGGGGTGCCCCTGCCCCGTATATAAAGGAGCAAGGGAGGAGGCCGGCCCTAGGAGGCGCGCCAGTGTGGAGTCCTACTAGGACTCCCTAGTCCTAGTAGGATTCCACCTCCCATATGGAACAGGAAAGAGGAAGGGAAAAGGAGAAGGAAGGAAGGGGCGCCTCTTCCCTAGTCCAATTCGGACCAGACCAAGGGAGGGTGCGGCCTCCCTTGAGGCCCTTTTCCTTCTGTCCCGTATGGCCCACTACGGCCCAAGACGTATTCCCGTAACTCTCCGGTACTCCGAAAAATACCCGAATCACTCGGAACCTTTCCGATGTCCGAATATAGTCGTCCAATATATCGATCTTTACGTCTCGACCATTTCGAGACTCCTCGTCATGGCCCCGATCTCATCCGGGACTCCGAACTCCTTCGGTACATCAAAACTCATAAACTCATAATAAAACTGTCATCGTAACGTTAAGCGTGCGGACCCTACGAGTTCGAGAACTATGTAGACATGACCTAGAACTGTTTCCGGTCAATAACCAATAGTGGAACCTGGATGTTCATATTGGCTCCTACATATTCTACGAAGATCTTTATCGGTCAAACCGCATAACAACATACGTTGTTCCCTTTGTCATCGGTATGTTACTTGCCCGAGATTCGATCGTCGGTATCCAATACCTAGTTTAATCTCGTTACCGACAAGTCTCTTTACTCGTTCCGTAATACATCATCCCACAACTAACTCATTAGTTGCAATGCTTGCAAGGCTTAAGTGATGTGTATTACCGAGAGGGCCAGAGATACCTCTCCGAGCAATCGGAGTGACAAAACCTAATCTCGAAATCGCCAACCCAACATGTACCTTCGGAGACACCTGTAGAGCACCTTTATAATCACCCAGATTCGTTGTGACGTTTGGTAGCACACAAAGTGTTCCTCCGTAAACGGAGTTGCATAATCTCATAGTTGTAGGAACATGTATAAGTCATGAAGAAAGCAATAGCAACATACTAAAGCGATCAAGTGCTAAGCTAACGGAATGGGTCAAGTCAATCACATCATTCTCCTAATGATGTGATCCCGTTAATCAAATGACAACTCTTTTGTCCATGGCTAGGAAACTTAACCATCTTTGATTCACGAGCTAGTCAAGTAGAGGCATACTAGTGACACTATGTTTGTCTATGTATTCACACATGTATTATGTTTCCGGTTAATACAATTCTAGCATGAATAATAAACATTTATCATGAAATAAGGAAATAAATAATAACTTTATTATTGCCTCTAGGGCATATTTCCTTCATCCGAAGCAATCTCCAAGTCGTTCAGATTTAGGTCTCGCGCGATGGCTAGTGCCTCGCTACACGCTTTCGCTTCCAGACTTTCCGGATCGACCAAGCCTTCGAAAACAACAGCCGAGGCTCCCAGATATGTGCCTGACTTGTCTCTGCAAACAACCGCGACAGCCCCTTTGTCTCCCAAAGTAGATAACCCACCATCACACTTCATCTTTGCTGCATTACCTGACGGTGGTGACCATTTCCTGGCCTGTGGCCGATGAACAACACCCGTGTGTTTCTGTGGCAAACGGACATCAGCAATCTCTAGCTCTTCCAAATACCTCTTAATGAAGCACATCGTGGACAGTGGGCTTTGGAATTCGTTGTCGTGAATGGCCTTTCTCCGAGCCCACCATATCGCCCACATGGTCACTAGAACTCGAGCAAGATCATGCTGACTTGTGGACTCAAACAACCAGAACAACCATAGCCTTGCATCCTCATTTTGGTTTGATAGCACATGTTCCAGGAGTTCTTCATCTCCTAGAGCCCAAACGCATTTGGCCATACTGCAGCTAAGAAGAGAGTGGCGCCACGAGTCCTCCGCTGCATTACAAATAGAGCATATTGGGTTGTCCGTCATATTCCTCTTGAATCGGACTTGTCCTGTAGGGTTCGATGTATGTGCGAGTCGCCAAACGAACACTCGTATTTTAGATGGGACTTGCACTTTCCACAGCTGTGTCCATGATCTCCTATCTGCAGCAACATTAGAGTGTCCCGTCCGATGCTCTAGCCAGTCCTCTCTCTGCCTTAATAGCATTGATCATTCTATATGCTGATTTTCTTGAAAAAACACCCGTCGATCATAGTGCCACGCCGTAAGTCCTCCTCATGAATCGGGTGCCGATAGGTATATTAAGAATCACATCCACATCCGGAGTAATGAAATGATCCATGAGAGTTTGCCTATCCCAAGAGCGTGTTCGGGTCGATAAGTTCATCAACCATCATAGGTGGATCGTTTGTTCTTGCGCAGATCGGCCGGAGCTTAAAATCTCGCGGCAGCCAGTTGTCACTCCAGATTCGGGTGCTCGCGCCTGACCCGATCCTCCTGATGAGGCCCAAGGAAAGAACATCCCGTCCTTCCAAGAGCGATCGCCAGACCTAGGAGGGGGCCGTGCCCAAAGTGGCGTCTAAGATGTTAGCGCCAGGATAATAGCGGGCTCTGAGTACTCGCGCGCTTAGCGTTTCTGGTTCTTGTAAAAGTCTCCAAACTTGTCTGGCAAGAAGCGCCAAGTTAAAAAGCTCCACATCTCTAAAGCCGAGTCCTCCCATGAACTTGGGTTTTGTCATTGTATTCCACGACACCCAAGCTGTTTTCCTTTCTCCATTCTTGCTTCCCCACCAAAACTTCCGGATTATCTTTGTTAATGTGCTCACATAAACCACGTGGAAGCTTAAAGCATGCCATCGAATAAGTGGGAATGTATTGTGCCACCGATTTAATTAGGACTTCTTTTCCTCCCATTGATAAACACTTCTCCATCCATCCTTGAATCCGTTTCCAGATTCTATCCTTTAAGTATTTAAAGGACCCTTCTTTTGCTCTTCGTACATCTGAAGGTAAACCAAGATACTTCTCTGTTAAAGATTCGTTAAAAACATTCAGAATCTGTTTAATTGAGCCCTTCGTAGCATCTGCCACACCCCTTGCTGAAGAATATGGGCGACTTGTCTGCATTTATTCGTTGGACGGACGCATTGCAGTATTTTGTGAGTATCTCCATGACTCGTACAGCACCAGCATCGGTGGCTTCAAAAAACAGTAATCTATCGTCTGCAAAAAGTAGATGATTAACCACCGGGGCACCAGGTGCGACTTCTATGCCCCTAACCACTCCTTCTGCCTTTAATAAGCATGATAAACCCTCAGCAGCCAGCAGAAAAAGATACGGCGATATTGGGTCTCCCTGCCGTAGACCCCTAGATGGCCTGAAAACATCCAAACTCCCACCATTAAAGAGGACTGAAAAGGATACCGATGTTATGCACCTCATTATAGTTTCAGTGAATCTGGGGCTAAAACCCATTTTGAGCATTACTGCCTTCAGATACGACCACTCCAAACGGTCATAAGCCTTCATCATATCGAGCTTTAGCGCACAGAATCTATTACCCTTCACCCTTCTAGTTTTCATGTAATGCAAACACTCATACGCTGTTATGAAATTGTCCGTAATGAGGCGTCCAGGAACGAAAGCTGACTGCTCTTCGGAGACGATACTGGGGAGAATATATTTCAGCCGGTTAGCTAAGACCTTTGAAGCAATCTTATAGATTACATTACAAAGGCTTATGGGCCGAAACTGTCCTAAAACTTTTGGACTAGCAATCTTGGGAATCAAAACGATGAACGTATTATTTATCTCCTCCGGTGAATCAACTCCATCAAGCACTCGGATAATCATCCTTGTGACTTCATCACCACACAACTCCCAATGCTTCTGGAAAAAGTGCGCGGGAAAGCCATCCGGGCAGTGATTTTGTCAGAAACATTTGAAAGAGGGCTTCTTTTACTTCCTCTTTGCTGTAAACTGCATTCAGTTTTGCATTCATATTGCCATCAACCCGTACTGGTATATGAGAAAGTACCTCTTCCATGCCAATGGTGCCCTCCGAGGTATAGAGATTAGAATAAAATTCAGTTGTCATACTAGATAACTCATTCCTGTCATTGCAAACAGTCCCATCATCTCGGTTTAATTGTGTTATGTTATTCTTCGCCCTTCTACTTTTCGCTTTCCTCTGAAAAAACTACGTGTTTTATCACCTTCCGTCAGCCAAATGATCCGGGATCGCTGCCTTGCCATGATCTCTTCCCTGTAAGATAGTTCAATCATGCGATCTTCAATCCTTTTCTCTTCCTGACTAGGGCCCATTCGCCCCGGGGCCTCCCGGAGCAAAGCGAGCTGACGCCGCAAAGACCGCAGCTCGACACGGACAGAGCCAAAAGTTTGCCTGCCCCATTGCGTCAGTGCCGTAGATACATTGTGGAGTTTGTTGGCCAGCTCCGCAACTGATCCAGCAGGGGCATCAACATTCCATGCTGCATACACCGCTTCATTGAACCTGCTATCCGTTTCCCACGCGCATTCATACCGAAAAAGTTTTCTGGTATCCATTCTTGTAGTACCCACCTCCATGTCAGTCATCAACAAGATGGGACTATGATCACTTTTAGCTGCTGTCAAGTGTTCCAGACTTGCAAAAGGGAATATATTTGACCAGCTCAGAGACGCCAAAGCTCGGTCTAAATGGACTCTACAATATTCACCACCTGTCACCCCGCTTCTCGAACGTCCAGTCCAAACCTTTGTAGCCTAGATCCAACAAACCACAAACGTCTACAGCTTCTCTGAACCCCGCGATTTGTGAACTATCGTGAGTATTTGGCCCCATCTGTTCATCTTGGCGTAGAATTTCATTGAAATCTCCTATGCAAACCCAAGGTAGAGTGCTTTCCCCCCTCAGCCTTCTCATGGTATCCCAGGTTTTGTATCTCAAACTCCTGTTTGCCTTGCCATAAAAACATGTGAGGCGCCATTGCTCACAACCTGGTTCAGAGACCCATGAGTCGATATGGTACTGCGAAAAGTTTTTTATTACAAGATCAACATCTGATTTCCAGAACAAACATAAACCTCCACTCCTTCCACTACTAGCTATTGCAAAACTAATTCGAAAACCTAATGAAGCCGCCAAACCTTCCACTCGATTTTTTGCAATCTGGGTCTCCACTATGCAAAGAACCGACGGCGCACTAGCCTCCGCAAGATCGCGGAGCTCACGCACTGTCGCAGGATCGCCAATCCCGCGGCAGTTCCAGCAGAGTATCCTCATTTGGCCCGGCGGCCCTCCTCAAGGGAGGCCGCCTCTTCTTGTTAAATAAATTCTGAACATTCACCGCCTTCTCCCCCTGTCTCCTCTTCTTGATAATGTGATTCTTCTCGGGGTTGTAGTCAATGCATCAGCCTTGGTTGACGAGGTATTACCTTCCAACAAAGATGACTGCATTCGCCACCCTGCCGCCCATGTTCTGCAACTCCTGTCCCCTGATATTGAGCGAACCATCCGCAGCTACTAGTCTCTTTCTGACCCCTTTTCCACCCCTCGTTTCAGCAGGAACTACAGGCTCATCCTCCTCCATCTCCTGCAAAACACTAGGGCCGCCACCCCTTCCTGCGTCCCCCCTTCCTCCTTCTCCTGCAAAACCTCTTCCCCCCGATGCACCTCCACCATCTCTACCTCCTGTCCTACCCCTACCTCTTCCTCCTCCATCTCCCCTTCCTCCATCTCCCCTACCTCTTCCTGCGAAAGGCTGGCTCCCATATCAGCCACTCACCCCATCCAAAGGTTCTCGGGTCGTGCACCCCATCGCCGCACTCATCAGCAAGGTGCCCCATCAACCCACACGCGAAGCAAAAATCCGGGAGCTTCTCATAGTACACACTGTATTTCTTCCTCTCCTTCAGAGTTATGTGAACGAACCGCACCAGTGGTACATTTACATCAACAAAAACCCTAGCCCGCAATGTACTGGCAGGGTTAATTCTCCCCTCGTTCATGATAACAGTAAATGGGGGGTCGCCCACCTTAGCAGCTACCTTCTCCGCCAACTCCCTCTTCCTGGTGAGGCCATCTGGCAGCCCCTTCACTCTAGCCCACACCGGGATAGTGTTTAATCTATATTCCTTGACATATGAGAATCCATCGTACTCCTGGATCACCACCGGCGCCCTCCTAAACAGCCACGGTCCTCCCTCCATGATCTTCCTCCAATCCCCCAAGCAATGGCATTGCACCAGAAATAAATTAGGTCCCTTGATGTTGAACGTGACGCCTTGCGCCGCTGCCCAAGCGTTGCGCATCTGCTGCAGTAGAGCCGCATGATTGAACGGCTTCGCCGTGTGGACACGGAAAAGAGCAAGCCAGCGGACGTCTTTTATAAGATCTTCAACTTCTGATGAGAAATCTAGATCCTCACCTTCCTTCCCATGCAATTTCAAGCCCGCAAACTGATCTTCTAAATCATGTTCGGGGCCATGGACGTCCCCAATCTCATCATCCGTCTCCACCAGATAGTCCCTCTCCTCCAAACTTCTTCCCCGACCTCCCGTCCTCCTGTTCTCCTCCGCCCTCCTAGCCTCCTCGCCTCCTCTAGCTCCTTCAGATCCGATCGTCCCAGCCGCCGCCACAGATGCAGCCGCCGTCATCATAGAACCAACCCCCCCATGTGTCTCCCGATGCGTTTGTTCCGCCATGCAACCAGATGTGCGTGGAAGGAACAGGTAGATCGCCCCCGTGGCCGGCGAGATCCGGCGATCGTGGGAAATTGACGTAGACTCTGGTGAGATCGCCAGAGGAGATGTGGAACCCTAGAAAAACTAGGGGAAAAAAAGGTGCGTGGTGGGCCGGTATAGAAATTTGTTGGCATGCGAATGTAATGCGCGCGTCCGTGGTATCCCTGCATGGGCCGCCGATGTTCACATGGGCCGCCGATGTTCACGATATAAAAAGGTGGGCCACAAATGTAGAGCTGCACACACTCTCCATGTACGACGGTCAAAGGCTCAAAAGCATTACGAGAAGCACGGACGGATTTGCTGAAAACAAGAAGAAAATTAGTACGTACCGACCGACGCATGACATTAGCAAACGCGTGGTGAATCTTGGCATGACGACGGACCCGCGCCGGAGAATCAGATCGTAAATCTCCGGCGAGGATGAGCGATATGACACCTAATTTGTTTCTTTTGGTCAGCATGCAGCGGATCGAACTCGCACGGGCCGGTCAGCTTTGGACATTGAACTCAACCATGCATGCAACGCAGTGCCAATGCTGCATATCTACTGTCCCTCGCGACCGTCAGAATCAAACTCTCTGACTAGCCAGCCGGCAAGACCGGTCGGCGGCGTACGTACGTGTCGGTGGCCAGCGCAGGTTCCATCCAGGTGCATGCGCACGCACGTGCTCACTTGATGCATGGATGGATCGATCCATGTGGGCAATTGCCGTGCGCGTGCGCCGAAACGGGGCCTGATCAATTCGTCCACGGGACATGCATGACGCATTGCAGTAGCTGTTCAGTAGCACCGATTTGGCTGTGGTCGGCGGTGCATTCACCTGCACCTTCGCGATCGACACCGACCCGTGGTACGTCCGTAGGATGTTATCTTTGAATGAATTGATTGAAAGGCGTCGTACGTACGAATCGTACCGAATCGGCTGGCGAAGCGAGCGTTGATCGGCGACTGGCCGGACGGGCGTCTTTTCCAGATGATGAAATCGATCGGCGACTGGATGGGCCGGAAAGGGAACTGCGGGATGGATAACGCGTCCCGTCCAGCAGTCCTCCTCCTCCTACGGAGAGAAAAGCAAGTAACATGTGCGCCTCGGCTCGACGGCCCATGTACAAAACTCCGTACTACATAAGTACGGACCTACGTACGCGCTGGGTATGTACGAACGGATGTACATGGGCCTCGAATCAAACTTTTCTGTCCATCAATGTGGCTATAACCCCTGCAAAGAAAACAAAAATGTGGCAATAACCAAGGGGAATTCTAGGGCTAGCTCACCCCTTTGGTTATGAAACATACATTTCTTGTCCGCAAAAATACAAAAAATCATACATTTCTCATGAAACTATCATTCTCTTTTTCTTTTAGAGGGAATCAAACTATCATTCTCCATAGAAGCTTTCGCCCCTGCTTTATTATACATAAAGCAACAACCAAAGTTCCAACTACGAGGGAAAGAAATAATATACATGTTCGACAGTGATGTTCTGATCTCGAGTTCACATGCACATGATGCATACTAAAATAAAAAAAATGCAATTTTTTTTAGCAACAAACATTGATGAGTGTTTTATCTGCGTGCAGAGCTCAGAATAGGAAACTACGTGCCCTAGACATGTTGTACTATCACTGATATAGCATATACTCTCTCAATCGCTTGTACTATACATAGGTTTGTTTTGTCCTTGACACAAAAGCTAAGGAGATATAGGTGAGGTGACCATTATATGAAAGTATATGAATCTAGTGGTATTGATTTAGTATTCTAGATGTTTATAAAATTCTCTATAACTTGATAAAAAATTCCAAATTTTTGTCGAAAAATATTTTCGTCCCGCTTTATATAAAGCAACGATCGACATACAGAATGGATATGACCCGACACCACACACACATCCAAGGGAGATACATGGGAGCTGACGAACAACTACACTACTCCAGATACCCCAAAGCAAACAACAAGTAGACATAAGAGCATAACTAAGGATCTAAGGACCTCTCCACCGTGAACGAGTCATCGCGAGGAGACAAAGCCGAAACTCGACGAACCAGAGACTCCAAAGCGGTGCTTCCAGGAAAGAAATGACACCGGAGAGGCGCCACAACCCGATCCTCTGAATCGAGTATTTCACCTAGAGTAACTCAAAGGATGCAGGACCACCACTATGGTGCCTTCAAGAAGGGAACGATGCATGGACGCCACCGCCATCGGTCTGACCAGAGCCAGACGAGGTTTTCACCCCGGCCACCACGCTCCGCCTCCACCTGGTGTATGGCCCTACATAAGAGCGCCGACCACATCACCACCGTAGATCGTTGAAGGCCCACCCCACACGCCGCCCACATGGCCATGACAACTAGCCCGTCAGCGCTCGAGACACGAGCTCCGCACACGAGCTCGCAGCTCCTGTCACCCTGCATCCAGACAGTCCGGAGACCATCAGAGGTACGGGATTTGAGCTGACCAGCAGACCCCTCGCACCATCGGAGCCGCGGGTGACCGTCCCGCACCGAACAACAATCTGCAACTAGGAGGCACTAGGCCTAGAAAAGTGGAGGGGGAGCGGAGCTCACCCAGACCAGCGCACCCCTGCGTCGGTGACAGGTAGCCGGGCTACCCGTCCCTCCAGCAGCCTCACCTGCGTCGCCCCTGACGCCCTACCACGGCCTCCAGCTAGATCCACACGAGGAAGAGGCATCCACTCGTCCGCTGGCGAGGGCTACCGGATCGATCGCACCCTGCCGCCGAAGAAGGCCTCCAGAAGAGCCAACACACTGACATGCACCACCGCTGTGATGCTAGGATGACCCGCCGCCTGAGCCGCCCAGCCCGTCTTGAACAGAGCCGCCGTAGCTTGCGCCGCCCACGGGGTAGATCTACCCGAAGCCGCCGCCGCCATATCGGCCACGCACCCCCACCAACCACCGAAGCAACTAGGTCTTCATGCCCGAGTCAGATCTGCCTCCGAGGAGTATTATAGATCCATGATTTGTTGTGTAGCTCGTACCCCCTCTGTAAACTTTACACAGGTAGATTACAGGGATATCTATATTTTTTGGATAAAAGATAATATATTAATATCAAGATGACATTGTGCATGTGAAATTTGTAGTATGTTTTTTGAACGCTAGAAAATGCCGGGCTCACATGATGGGTGCTAATGAATATTAGACTTTTTTCACCAATAACAATTACTGCCTCCAAGCTTTGCATTAAAGTTGAACTAAGCTTAACTTAAAACTGCGACACTTATTTTGAACGGTTGTGCTATAACTCAATCGACTGAGTTTTTATGAAGTCTCAGTCTGATTCCCCTTACCGCTCGATTTTTGTGTAGCTTCACGATGTGTGTAGCCCTGTTGCAATTTGTTTTTTCTTTTGATTTGACGGGTTGTTGACTATCGTAAGTGAGCACATGTAGGGGACGAACTGGGTGGGCTGCTTTTTTGTCCTGTTTGTTTGTTTGTCGGGGCAGGCTTTGGACGGTGGGCTGGAAAAGGCATTTTTTTTCGTGTAGTATTATAAGCAGTCAGCTGAAACACCAAGATCGTGTGTATCTTGAGCATAACATGGCCTTGCTACTGCTGGTCTGCACACAATGTACGCTCAGTCTCCAAAGTCGGTCTAGCTACGAGTCTTAGCACGTGGCGATGGCATCCATACCACAAATGATCATAATAACAATCAACAATCATGGAGGAGAATATACATACTTCGGTCTCATGCAATCCTGCTAGCTATAGCAGCAACCACCAAAAACGTATATTAATCTCATTAAACTCTGCAAGAGCTGCGAGACGACGAATGGACAGTCGGACACTGGACTTGTACCTAGCTAGAGAATATAATCTTTGGTCAAGACTAGCTTAATTACGACCGCACGGGGATGGCTTGACCTCCTCCAAAACCATGTAGTCAAGACTATTGCAAGAGCTAACCTGTTTCTTGCTACTCCCTCCGTTCCGAAATAGATGACTCAATCTTGTACTAACTTTAGTACAAAATTGGGTCATATATTTTGGAACAGAGGGAGTAGAAAACTGTATACATGCCTACTTGCTTATTTGTATATTCACGGATTAGTACTACGATCTACTGTATTATTCAATTAGTGGGCTACTAGTTGACTAGTTACGTGATTAGAGTACGTACATGACCTCTGGACAAAGCAATACTACTACTATACTAGCTAGGAAAGGTCTGCGAAGATATGAACAAGCGTACTATAATTTAGTCCATTAGTCAGCTGCAAGCTACTACTTTTACCTGATGGGTCTCTGATTTGGTCTTGCTTACGTTCTGTCTTTCGCGTTCCCTTTACATTCTACGGTCCAGTTGTTGGATGGTCCTGAAGAAGAAATTCAAAGTTTTCTGTGAATGAACCCATGCTCTTGGCCGGCTGGTCTCTTGCTGATTTTCTGGGTCTCTTGAATCTTTTTCGAGCGATCTTCTCTACTGAATCCTGACGACTGAATACTGGTGAAGAGTGTACATGTACACCCCGGGGGCATTATTTGTACATATAGAACATATCGAGGGAATGTACACGAAATTTCCCATACGATTACTGGTAAGTTCTCGAGCATTAGCTAGTAAATGGCATGCTTACATACGTCTGGTAAACTAGAAGTGTATAATGTCGCAGTCAGAGAGTCATGCACGTTTACCCTTTGCTTAACTGTGGGTTCCTTCGTTGAAATCTTTGTAGTCAATTTTGAATTTATTTCAACGAGCTCTCCACTCTGTCCAGAAAACACAACTCTGAAAACTTTGTTATTCATACTCTGTCCCTTTTCTGTCAACGCTACTGTACATAGTGTGTCTGTAGATCCGTACGAATACACGAAAGCTGGACTATTACACTCTCACACTTTCACATTCACAGAGAAACGTATGGTACCAGATCTGGCTTAAGCAAAGGTCGCGAGTGCTTTGGTTACGGGTGGGAGATGGCAACACCGGCTACTTCCAAGCTCAAGCCGCCCACCATAAGAGGATTAATCGTATCACTTCTTTGGAAAACTCACAAGGTCAAATTCTGCAAGATTCGGAGGAGGTGAAGGAAGAAATTAGCAACTTTTATCACGCCTTGTATCAGACACAAGGCTTCCATCCCATGGATGAGTTATTGAATTGTGTGCAGCCCAGCGTTACCGTGCAAATGAATGATCATATCAACAAACCATATGAAAAAGGCTCTGTTTGACATGGCGCCATCTAAGGCCCCGGGGGTCGATGCGTTCACAGCAGGGTTTTACCAACGGTATTGGGAGGTCCTTGGTGAGGACATCACAGTGGCCGTGCTACAGTTCCTGAATGGAGGAGAGCTACCTTTGGGACTGAACGACACTTCCATCACATTGATCCCCAAGGTACGACACCCGCAAAAAATTTCTCAATCCAGGCCGATTGCTCTTTCCCCTGTTCTTTATAAGATTGCAGTCAAAGCAATTGCAAATAGAGTTCAAGGGATATTGGACGAGATGATTGGAGAGGACTAAAGCGCCTTTGTTCCGGGTCGGTTGATCACAGATAACGTACTGGTGGCGTACGAAAGTATTCATGCTATCAAGAGGCGAAAGAAGGGTAAAAATGCATGTTGCGCGGTGAAGCTCGACATGCTCAAAGCATACGATAGAGTGGAATGGCATTATCTCGAGGCAATGCTCCTCAGGTTGGGCTTCGGTGATAACTTTTCTCGCTTGATTATGAAGTGTGTGACTTCGGTCCAGTTCACGATCAAGGTAAATGGAGATCTTCTCCCTTATTTTACTCCTTCGAGGGGGCTTCGTCAAGGCTGCCCCATGTCACCATATCTGTTCTTAATATGTGCTCAAGCCCTTACTTCACTCTTGAATAATTTTGGTGGTGCATATGTGGACAGAGGCATTAGGGTGAGCATCCATGCACCTTGGGTTAATCACCTATTATTTGCTGACAACAGCTTGATTTTCCTCAGTGCAAAATCTCAAAGCACAGAGAGGCTCAATGAGATTCTCCGGATTTACGCTGAATGTTCTGGACAGGCAGTGAACCGGAAGAAAAGTTCGATCTATTTCAGTGCCAATACGGGACAGCCCCTACGACAGAGTCTAAAACAATCTCTTGGTATTTTTGTGGAAGCTTTCTCTGAACGTTACCTGGGCCTCCCGACGGCGATTGGGAAAATCACCAGTGGGACTTTCGAACACATGGTGGACAGATGCCGCGATAAAATGCGGGGCTGGTCAGAGCGAAACATGGCCTGTGCGGCTAGGGAGGTTCTTCTTAAGACGGTTGTCCAGTGGATTCCCACCTTCAACATGAGCTGTTTCCTCTTGACGAAGAAAGTTTGCAAATCGATCACTTCCTGCATGGCAAAGTACTGGTGGGGTAGCTCGATCGACAAGCGTTCGCTAGACTTGGCTGTCTTGGGACAAGCTCGAGGTGCCTAAAGTAAAGGGTGGTATGGGTTTCCGCAACATGCATTTCTTCAACCTCGCAATGCTTGGGAAACACGGCTGGCGTCTTCTTACAAGACCGGATTCTTTGTGTGCTAGGGTACTGAAAGGAAAATATTACCCTCACACAGATTTTCTCAATGCAACAGTTCCGGCCAGAGCTTCGGCAACCTGGAAGGCAATTGTGGCAGGACGAGATGCCTACTACAGGTTGGTCTCATTCGTCGAGTTGGCGATGGCTCAACTATCTCAACATGGACAGACAGTTGGATTCCGAACACGACCACGCTGAAACCTACGGGGCGCATTGGCACTACACCGCTTACTAGGGTTCCAGATCTCATTGATGAATATACAGGGAACTGGAATGAACAAATTGTCCGCCAAAATTTCTTGCATCCGGATGCGGTAGCCATTCTAAATATACCACTTAATCCGGCGGGTGGCGAAGATACTCTGGCTTGGGCTTTGGAGAAGTCGGGCATCTACACTGTAAAATCGTGTATCGTTCTCTTATGACTCGCAACGAGCTTGGCTCTCTAGAGGAAGGGGCGACTACAGAAACTTCATCAACTAACAAACAGTTGTGGAATGCTCTTTGGCGACTACGAGTCGTTCCCAAAGTTCGAGTATTCTGGTGGAGAGTTCTCCGAGGGATATTACCTGATTCGACTACCTTGCGTTTTCGCCACATCAAGCAGTTGGGTCTGTGTGATGTCTGCAAAGCGGTGGACGAAGACATGTTACATGCACTAATCCATTGCACCCATGCAAAGGCGTTCTGGGCGGCTGCGAGGGACAGATTTCAGCTCTCTCTCCCACGATTGCACCATGTCACGTGGGCGCGTGATATTCTGCTTGATCTTATGTTCATTGATGAAAACAGATGCAGGATAATCACTATCATGCATAGCATATGGACGTCACGGAACAACTGGACTCATGATCACGAAGGTTACAACCCTGTACAAGCGTTGAAGTGGGTTCATGAGACCTTGGCGATCCTGGAACTTCCTCCTTTGGGAAGGAAAACGAGGGCGGGTCAGTGCTGGAGGCCACCTGAGGCGGGTTGGGTCACTATAAACACTGATGGCGCACTTAATGTTGAGGAAATGAGGGGGGTGGGGGGGAGCGGGAGGTGTAGCGAGATCACACATCACGTTCCTTGGTGCCTGGTGCAAGCCTTTGTTTGGAATAACGGACCCCTTCATAGCGGAGTTGCTTGCTCTTCGAGACGGTATGATCTTTGCGCAACTTCGTGGCTTCTCACATGTGATCATGGAGATTGACTGCTTGGAGCTAGTTGATCTATGGAAATCGCGCGGCAACACCAGATCAGTTGCAGCGCCTATCTTGAATGAATTGAAGAAAATTGGTGCTACATTTACTTCTTTTTTTGTTAGGCATGTCAGTAGGGAAGCTAATGTGCCGGCACATCAGTGTGCTCGTTTAGCCAGCACACTGGATGGCACTGAGAGTTGGCTTGATGCAAGCCCTGAATTTTTGGTCTCTTGCCTGCGGGCGGATTGTAACACTATGATCTTAAATTAATAAAGTTCTTGAATTCAATGCAAAAAAAAAAGCTACTACTTTTACCTGATGTGTCTCTGATTTGGTCTTGCTTACGTTCTATCTTTCGCGTTCCCTTTACATTCTACGGTCCAGTTGTTGGCTGGTCCTGAAGAAGAAATCCAAAGTTTTCCGTGAATGAACCCATGCTCTTGGCCGGCTGGTCTCTTGCTGATTTTCTGGGTCTCTTGAATCCTTTTCGAGCGACCTTCTCTACTGAATCCTGACGATTGAATACTGGTGAAGAGTGTACATGTACACCCCGGAGGTATTATTTGTATATATAGAACATATCGAGGAAATGTACACGAAATTTCCCATACGATTAGTGGTAATTCCTCGAGCATTAGCTAGTAAATGGCATGCTTACATACGTCTGGTAAACTAGAAGTGTATACTGTCGCAGTCAGAGAGTCATGCACGTTTACCCTTTGCTTAACTGTGGGTTCCTTCGTTGAAACTTTTATAGTCAATATTGAATTCATTTCAACAAGCTCTCCACTCTGTCTAGAGGACATAACTCTGAAAACTTTGTTATTCATACTTTGTCCCTTTTCTGTCAACGCTACTGTACGTACTGTGTCTGTAGATCCGTACGAAAGCTGGACTATTAGTCTCGCCAAAAAAAAGAAATCTGGACTATTACACTCTCACACTTTCACATTCCCAGATAAACGTATGGCACGGTTACTATCTGTGAGCAGTATATACGTACTATTCAAGTCAAAGACAACACGTAGTTGAATCACCGCCGTCCATCCCTGAAACTAGGCCGCTCATTTTGGACAGGGAACCAGGGGCGATTTGGCTAGGTAGCTACCAGTTGGGTCAAAGTATGTACATCCCGTTGGAAGCGGCCCGTGCCTCTACGTATCCGACGTGGTGTCCAATAGACCAAAATCGCTATTTGAAGAGTACTCGTTACAAAGATCACTCTAATTCTCCTGGTTGCGATAAGTGACGTACATGCAGCGCGCCACTTGTCATAACCTGAGAGTTTTCCCTTTTTTCGTGGATCCGTTTATTCAAAACGTTTTATCTCTCAAACCGCGCGTCCAAATCTTGAACCGCTTTCACCGTTGGATTCCTCACATCAAGATTTTCAAAACTCGATCCCATGTTGATAGGTTTTAACGAACTTTTTTTTCACAAAAAAATCGGACGAAAAAAGGGACGAAAAAACCGACCGGGAGCACGCGTTTTTCCCTTTTCGAAAGAGGCACGCCCGTGCCTCTCACGAAAACACAACCGTGCCTCTCGCGGAAGCAAAACCGTGAATCTCGCGGAAGGAAAAAAAAGAGAAAATGCATTTTTTTTCGTTTCCGAGGAGGCACGCCCGTGACTCTCGCGAAAGCAAAACCGTGACTCTCGTGGAAGAAAAAAAGAAGAGAAAACACGTTTTTTCTCCTGCTTCCGAGGATTCACGGCTGTGACTCTCGCGAAAGCACAACCGTGCCTCTCGCGGAAGCAAAATCGTGACTCTCGCGAAAGAAAAAAAACAGAAAACCCGTTTTTTTCCGTTTCTGAGAGGCACGGTCGTGACTCTCGCAAAAGCACAACCGTGCCTCTCGCGGAAGCAAAACCGTGACTCTCGTGAAAGAAAAAAAAACACGTTTTTTTTCATTTCCGAGAGGCACGGCCGTGACTCTGGCAAAAGCACACCCGTGCCTCTCGCGGAAGCGAAACCGTGACTCTCGTGAAAGAAAAAAAACAAAAAACGCGAAAAAGAAAACACGTTTTTTCACAAAACTATTTTTTGATCAAAAAGCTAAGGAAGACCGGTGGAAAACCAAAACGTAAAAAAAAACCATTTAAAAAGCCAAAACGCGTGCGGAAAAGTAAAATAATAAAATCCGGAGGGAGCGCTCAAAGCGCGACACATGGCGAATGGCTGAGAGCGCGCCAAGTGGAGCTGATCGTTGCGAGGCTCCCGAAGGAGCGCCCATTAACTAGTTGCTCTTCCAATAGACGGCAAGCAGGCTCCGTCCGTCACATTCGACCTAAATAGGCTACAAAAATAGAAAAAACCAACACTAATGGGGTACAAACGTGGTGAATTTTGTAAAATGTGGTTTCTTTAACAGGAGAGAAGGACCCTGAGAGTGCATTAGAAATACTCCCTCCGTTTTTATATACAAGGCCACAAACTCAAATTACTGGTATCATGATAAAATTTAATAGATGTGTTGCAAGTCAACTTTTTTTCTCGTTCACTGGGATCATTAATACACCGCATACATGCAAGAAAACTGAATGGAGGAAGTAGCTAGGTGTCATTATGACTGCATGCATGCAAGTATTAAATAAGTTGCTAGTACGAGAAAACATCATTGATTTTTGTCTCGACTACTGTTGGTGACCTTGTATAGATGCAAAATGTATATTCCATAGTGCCCTTTTATAAGTAAATGGATGGAGTATCTAGAAACAATACAAGCACACCTTACACAAGGACCCCGAAAGAAAAGAAAATGACAGACCATTCCTTGCATTTTGCAAAAAGGACACGGAGCAGAATGCAAAAACGCAATCTACTTCTCCAAAACAATACTGGCCGAAAACTGAAGCTGCCATCGCCCGAGACAAACCACTTGGGGTGGTGGGTTCGTTGTGCCATCTCAATCGGACAGGAAGAAACGATGATGACCCACAAGCATAGCGGATCTATTGTAGTCCTTTCGATAAGTAAGAGTGTCAAACCCAACGAGGAGCAGAAGGAAATGACAAGCAATTTTCAGTAAGGTATTCTCTGCAAGCATTGAAATTATCGGTAACAGATAGTTTTGTGATAAGGTAATTTGTAACGGGTAACAAGTAATGAAAGTAAATAAGGTGCAGCAAGATGGCCCAATCCTTTTTGTAGCAAAGGACAAGCCTGAACAAACTCTTATATGAAGGAAAACGCTCCCGAGGACACATGGGAATTATCGTCAAGCTAGTTTTCATCACGCTCATATGATTCACGTTCGTTACTTTGGTAATTTCATATGTGGGTGGACCGGTGCTTGGGTACTGCCCTCCTTTGGAAAAGCATCCCAGTTATGATTAACCCCTTTTGCAAGCATCCGCAACTACAAAAGAAGTATTAAGGTAAACCTAACCATAGCATGAAACATATGGATCCAAATCAGCCCCTTACGAAGCAACGCATAAACTAGGGTTTAAACTTCGGTCACTCTAGCAGCCCATCATCTACTTATTACTTTCCAATGCCTTCCTCTAGGCCCAAAAAAAGGTGAAGTGTCATGTAGTCGACGTTCACATAACACCACTAGAGGAAAGACAACATACATCTCATCAAAATATCGAACGATTACCATGACTACTTATAGCAAGACGTCTCCCATGTCCTCAGGAACAAACGTAACTACTCACAAATCATATTCATGTTCATAATCAGAGGGGTATTAATATGCATAAAGGATCTGAACATATGATCTTCCACCAAATAAACCAACTAGCATCGACTACAAGGAGTAATCAACACTACTAGCAACCCACACATACCAATCTGAGGTTTTGGGACAAAGATTGGATACAAGAGATGAACTAGGGTTTGAGAGGAGATGGTGCTGGTGAAGATGTTGATGGAGATTGACCCCCTCCCGATGAGAGGATCGATGGTGATGATGATGGTGACGATTTGCCCCTCCCGGAGGGATATTTCCCCGGCAGAACAGCTCCGACGAAGCCCTAGATTGGTTTCGCCAGGTTCCGCCTCGAGACGGCAGCGCTTCGTCCCGAAAGCTTGCTTCTGATTTTTTCCAGGGCGAAAGACTTCATATAGCCAAAGATGGGCACCGAAGGCCTGCCAGGGGGCCCACGAGATAGGGGGCGCGCATATGGGGGTAGGGCGCGCCCCCACCCTCGTGGCCAGGGTGTGGGCCCCTTCTGGTTGATTCTTTTGCCAGTATTTTTTTTATTAATTCCAAAAAGTGCCTCCATGCAGTTTTAGGACTTTTGGAGTTGTGCAGAATAGGTCTCTAATATTTGCTCCTTTTCTAGCCCAGAATTCCAGCTGCCGACATTCTCCTTCTTCGTGTAAACCTTGTAAAATAAGAGAGAAAAGACATAAGTATTGTGACATAATGTATAAGAATATCCCATAATGCAATAAATATCGATATAAAAACATGATGTAAAATGGACATATCAACTCCCCCAAGCTTAGACCTCGCTTGTCCTTCAACAGAAAGTGATATCGAAAAATATGTCTACATGTTTAGAGACAGAGGTGTCGATAATATAAAATACGGACATGAGGGCATCATGATCATTCTTATAACGACAACACACACACACACACACACACACACACACACACACACACACACACACACACACACACACACACACACATATATATATATATATATATATATATATATATAGTCATATGATTTCTTATGCTAAAGTAACAATCTATTCAAAATGTCAAGAATGAAAGAAACTTCATTGAGAACCAACAAACTATAATCTTAGTCACTGAAGCAATTGCAATTTATCATAACTTCGTAAAGAGTCAATATAAGAGCTTTTCAGCAAGTCTACATACTCAACTATCATTTAGTCTTTCACAATTGCTAACACTCATGCAATACTTATGGTTATGGAATTTTAATTAGACATAGAGAAAGATAGGGGTTTGTAGTGTTGCCTCCCAACCTTTTACCTCAAGGGTAATGTCAACAATAATAGTTCATGCTAACTTACATCCAATTGCAAGTCTATATATATCAGCAAGTCTATATATATATATATATATATATATATATATATATATATATATATATATATATATATATATATCAAGATATATCCAACACAATGTGCTTGCCAAAAGATAAAATATAAAAAGGAAAGGTGAAGATCACCATGACTCTTGTATAAGGTATAAGACAAAAGTAAAAGATAGGCCCTTCACAGAGGGAAGCAGAGGTTGTCATGTGTTTTTATGGTTGGATGCACAAAATCTTAATGCGAAAGAACGTCACTTTTATATTGCCACTTGTGATATAGACCTTTATTATGCAGCCCGTCACTTTTATTTCTTCCATATCACAAGATCGTATAAAGCTTATTTTCTCCACACTAATAAATCATACATATTTAGAGAGCAATTTTTATTGCATGCAACAATGACAACTTACTTGAAGGATCTTACTTAATCCTTAGGTAGGTATTGTAACATCCCAAATTTTCAATTTGGAATGTTATACATAGGTCATTCATCCATATCATATTTAATTGCCTCTTCGTTCTGCAATCCTTGAAATCCTAAGCAACTCAAGGACCCACGGAGAGAGTTGGGGATTTTCCGGTTTTCATATTTGATTTTATCAAATAGCGAAAACGAGGATTTTTTATTTTAATTATTTTCTTTCCGAAAAAATATTTCATAATAAAATAAATGAGGGGAGATAATATGACTTCTACAAAACAAATGAAATATTGGAGGAAAAATGTTAAAATCATTAGTTTGATTTTATTTGATTTTTATTTGGATTTTATTTGCCCTAGAAAAATTGCACGTTTTCAGAATTGCATTTTAGGGCCAAGAAAATGTTCATCTCGTTCTAAATATTTCATTTAGACGGTGAAAATTTGTTTTGGCATTTTTAGATTTTTTCTTATTTTATTTTATAGGATTTATTTTTCTGTCGGCGGGATATTTTTTTTAAAAAATTTCCCCGTGCCCGACCGGGCCTAGGGCCCAACCGAGCAGGGCGGCCCAGCCGCCGCCGCCTCAGCACTCGGCCACTGGCCGCCACTCGGACCGAGTCCGAGTTGGACTCCGCCTCGCCGCCGCCTTGTCCCCTCCTCCAAGCCGAGCCCCCCTCTCTTATAAGGCCCCCCCTCCCCCCGCCGCCGTCACCACCACCCACCACCACCACCGCCACCCGCCTCGAGCCGCCCGAGCCGCCGCCGCCCGAGTCACCGCCGCCGCCTCCACGCCGCTGCCGCCGCCCGCGCCACCCACGCCCGCGAGCCCGCCTCGCCGGACCCCTTGCCGGAGGTATCCGCCGGATCCGAGACCGCCGGTTTTTTTAAACAGTTCGGTTTATTTTTTTTCGAAACTCTAGTTTTCGTTATTTTACATAGATTGGTTTTTCTCTGGTTTATTTATTTAGCGAGTGTTCGCTCGTTCGTTTATTTAACGAACGCGTTCTTCGTTTAGGTTCAGTTAACGAACGTTCGTTCGTTAAGCTGTTCGTCGTTTCTCTTTTTCTCAGATTTATTTCGCGATTTTTCTGATCGCGATTTCTGATGCGATTTTTGATCTAGTATAACTTTTCGCTCGTTTATCGGAACCAGGCGATTCAAGCGCCTATAGTTTCGTCTCGAAACCCTCTTTCCGAATAACCAACTCACACAAGTTTTGCCTCTGTAAAATTTGACCCTAGTTCAGATTAGTAAACAGATCTTGTTTCTTTCGCCGTTTGTGTTTCGTTGCTCCGTTTGGTTTGATTCTTTTTGCGAACCGGATTTCTTAAGTTGAACTCTCCGGTCAATCTATTTTATTTGAGTTTCGCTTGTGCATCTTTTCTTGTTGCTTATGAATGTTATTGTTTGCTTGCGATAGAATTCCCGGAGTGCGAAGCGTGTTACTACGAGTCTCTAGGATTCGCGGATCGTCAGCAAGGCAAGTAACACTTTGATCATACTCTTTTCATACCCAGTTTTTATGCATTATCTCAATCCTCAAACATTGCATGATTAGGATGTCATTAACTTGTGGGTTGGGAAGTATTAGATGAGGTAGAACCTATTGCCATGTTACTATTAAACCTTAGGAGTTACTTCTACGTGTTGCTTATATTGCTATGCTATGCTCGTAGACATGGATTGGGTTTGAGTGTTTCCACGACAGATGTGAGATTGTTAATTAATGGTTTAATTTAAGGTGGGAACTTTAATACACATCTGGGTGGATTGAGGCACCTGGGGAACCCAGTGTTGTCTGTTTTATTTTTTGGAAATCCCGGGGTACCCGTGTGATCTTCCTATGGACCACCACCCAGGCTCAAAGGGAACTGAGATTATTCATGCTAGAAACTTCCGTGTGCAGCCACAAGCTACTATGGGCTCTAGCATAGTTGAGTAAGTTACGTGAAGCTCTTGAAGAGGTAGATCAGCAGTGTAGTGGGTTTTGTAGGTTTGGTATGGTCTATCCGAGTAGAGAGTTAACGCTTCAAGGACTATGTCTCGTTATCCGCTTCTCAAACACCATGTAGTGCGAGAAATCAACGGAGGCAATCGAGTCTTGTGGGGAAAAGTCATAAACCTCTGCAGAGTGTACAATCTAATCATGGTTAGCTGTGTCCCCGGTTATGGACAATTTTGAGTATCTAGTACTTGAGTTATCACATGTATCTCATCACTCTTAACTAAAATTGTTGGGTTGTTAACTACTTCAATTGGGATTGAGTTGGGGTTATACCTTCTCAATGTTTCAACCACCATGATAGTTAAATTAAAATCTATTCCTTTGTTGTAGGAAAAAATTGGCTTTTCGCAAAACTATAACCATAGAGCTTTCCACCAGCCAAATATGTATGTAGTGATAGCATTATTTCGCTCCTGCTCATAGGTTATATTGCCAAAGATATTCCATGTGCTGGCCCGTTCTCGGGCTGCAACGTATTATGTTGCAGACTTTTCAGATGAGGAGTAAGGTTTGTTAGGTCGTTGCCGTGCAGCTCAGCTATGCCGTTGGAGTTGATGGACTCACTTTATCTTCCAAGCCTTCCGCTGTTATCGCATTAGATGGCCTTAAGCCATATTATTGTAATAAGTTCTCTTCTGAGACATTCGATGTAATAAGTGTGTGATTGCTACTGTTATAAATCCTTTGAGTAATCGTGGTGTGTCAAGACATTCGATCCGAGGATGACACTGAACACGTAGACTTGACCATCTAAGGTCGGGTCGCTACAAGATGGTATCGAGCACACACCGAAAGTGTAGGACACGACCACTAAGATAAACCATAGGTCACTCTTCTCTACTCATTTCTGACTCCTCTCCATTTTCCCACTCTTTAGGATGACGGAGATGAAGAACAAGTTTGCACAACCGGATGAAGACACTCCTTTTGGACGCCACTTGAAGGAAGTCACTAGGTACTTGAATATTGGAATACCAAGCTTCACCGGGACGTACAAGCCACCTTACCAGAAGAGGAGCACTGGATGATTCAAGTACAAGTTCCAGGAAGGACGTTCTCGCCAACTTCTAAACCCATAGAATTTTCTTTCGAAGCACCCACCTGGAGTCTAGGCATGAGCATGGCAGCCCACATCACCATGGGACGCATTGGAGAAGTCTAAAAAAGGAACTTAAGGACACCATCTATCAAATATGTGGGCGCCGAGATGAGCAATGGGAAGTGATCAACACCAAGAAGGATATATCCATTGCAACTTTCATCCAGGAGCTAAACCAGCACATTCGACGTCAGGAGAACCAGATGTGCGCAGACATGATGGAGTTGAAGAAGGCGAAGACCAGGATCATCGAACTGGAGGAAGAACTCAAGTTTACGCGCGATGGATACAAGGAGGAAATCAAGACACTACTGGAGAAGAACGATGACCTAGTTAAGAAGATCGGAGTATTCATGGGAGGACCAGCACCGCAAGAAGAAGACGATGACCCCACTTACCCGGACAACTACATCATCATCGACGACACCGATTCCGATCCAAGTGATGATGACTACGAAGACGAAGCTAGAGCAGACATCATGGAGTCTTCCATCGATCAAAATTTCTGGATGACCACCATATATTAGTAGTATTTCCCCCATGTATCTAAGAGTAGTTGAGCACTTTTGCGATAGTCCTAGACCGTTTGTATGCCCTTGCTTGATTGATTGAGTGAAATGATTGTGTTTGCCTCATATGCATATGGGTAGTGTTTTCTCACTAGACCTTTTTCTATTCTAATCTCTTCCATCTAAACCCATCAGATGCCTCCGAGACGTGACACCGGTTTTTTTTCCACCGGAGCTCACCCAGTTGATCCAGCAGCAGAATGACTTGATGCAATTGCTAGTTCAGAACCAGGGCAACAACAACAACAACAATAACCCGCCACCAGTGGACAACTTAGCCCGTTTCCTAAGGTTACAACCGCCGGTGTTTTCCAGTAGCACCGAACCAATAGTTGCTGATGATTGGCTACGCCGTATTGGAAGGGAGTTAACCACCGCAGGATGCACAGATGCTGAGAAGGTGCGCTTTGCCGCACATCAATTGGATGGACCAGCAGCCGCATGGTGGGAGAATTACACGGCTACTTTTCCTATAGCCAATGTCACTTGGGACCAGTTTCAGCAAGCCTTTCGCACGACCCATGTCTCAACTGGAGCCATGCAGATGAAGAAGCACGAGTTTCGCAACTTACGCCAGGGGAACCGTCTCGTGGCTCAAGATGCGTGGATGATTTTAGCAAGTTATAACGCTTATGCCCCTGATGATGTGGCCACGTATGACGCCAAGGTGAGAAGTTTATGGAAGGGCTGAACGATGAGATGAGCATGCAGTTGAAGGTGGAAACTTTCAACAACTACCAGGAGTTGGTAGACAAGGCCCTTATGATTGAAGGAAAGCAGCAACAAATTGAGAGCCGTAAGAGGAAGTATGGAGAAGGGAAGTATAATTCAGGAGCTCAACAGAAGCCCCGCTTAACCCCGAACTCGGGAGGACTTGTTCATAACCATGGAGGTCACAACCACCCTGGAGGAGGATCGCATAACCACAATGGTGCCAAGAACAGAAATGGGAACGAAGTTAATAACAACCAGAACCGCTCCAACCCATCTACACCCGCCAAAAGAGACCTAAGTCAAGTTACTTGCTTTAAGTGCGGGAAGACAGGGCACTATGCCAATGATTGCCCTGAAGGAAGGAATGGAAATGGAAATGGGAGCGCTGGGAAGAAGCCCAATCCATTCAACAAAGGACAAGTGAACCACGTTAACGTGGAGGAAGTTGAAGAGCAGCCGGATGCGATAATAGGTAAGTTTTTGGTTAAGTCATTTACCGCTCTTGTTCTTTTCGATACTGGTGCATCGCATTCATACATATCAAGGGGATTTGTGGATAAGTTTAAGCTACCAACCCAAACCCTTAGGACCCCTCTATTAGTGAGCTCGCCTGGAGCAGAGTATATGGCTAGCCGATGGTGCACACAGATACCCCTAACCATTGGCACACATGTTTTTCCGTCTGACTTAATTATCTTGGAGCCGCAAGGATTGGATGTGATATTAGGTATGGACTGGATGCCAAAGTATGGAGGAAGCATTGACTGTGCTAGCAAATCAATTTATCTTACCACCCGGAGGGAAAATGGATTAAATATGTATCTAGGCATGTGCCTAGGAGGAGCCAAGTGAATGCCCTCACGGGAGTTGTTCAGGAGGAAGTTCCTGTAGTAAAGGATTACCCGGATGTTTTTCCAGAGGAGTTACCAGGCATGCCATCGGATAGAGACATCGAGTTCCTGATAGAACTATTGCCAGGTACATGGCCAATATCCAAGAGACCCTATCGGATGCGCGCAAATGATCTGGAGGAAATTAAGAAGCAGATCAAGGAGTTACTGGAGAAAGGTTACATTCGAAGGAGTTCATCGCCTTGAGGAGCTCCAATACTGTTGATCGAGAAGAAGGATAAATCCCTGAGAATGGTTGTTGATTACCGAGCCTTGAATGAAGTAACGGTAAAGAACAAGTATCCACTACCGATGATCAATGATCTGTTTGATCAGTTGCAAGGAGCTAAGGTGTTTTCGAAGATTGATCTACGATCAGGATACCATCAGTTGAAGATCCGAGAGAAGGATATACCAAAGACAACGTTCACCACGCGGTATGGATTATACGAGTATACGGTCATGTCGTTTGGACTGACTAACGCCCCTGCATATTTCATGAGTATGATGAATAAGGTGTTCATGGAATATTTGGACAAGTTTGTTGTGGTGTTTATTGATGATATAATGGTATACTCGAAGAATGAAGAGGAGCACAAGGAGCATTTATGCTAGTTCTCGAGAAACTCAGAACACCGCTATACGCCAAGTTCAGCAAGTGCGAGTTTTGGTTGAAAGAAGTTGGATTTCTTGGGCATGTTATATCAGGAGAAGGTATAGCAAAGGATCCCAAAGAAGGTTCGCCATCCACTGAATGGTTGGCACCCACTTTAGTTGGCGAGATCCGCAGTTTCCTTGGACTCGCAGGATATTATCGGAGATTCATTGAGAATTTTTCCAAGATTGCTAAGCCAATGACTGAATTGCTGAAGAAGGATACTAAGTTTAAATGGACAGAGGATTGCGAGGCAAGTTTTCAGGAGTTGAAGAAATGTTTGACTACAGCCCCAGTGCTAACATTGCCAGATATACATAAGGAGTTTCAAGTGTATTGTGACGCCTCACGCTTGGGACTTGGATGTGTGCTTATGCAGGACGGGAAGGTTGTTTCGTATGCCTCACGAAAACTGAAGCCCCATGAGTTTAACTATGCCACGCATGATTTGGAGCTAGCAGCGGTAGTGCACGCATTGAAGACTTGGAGACATTATCTTATTGGAAACCGTTGTGATGTGTACACGGATCATAAGAGTTTGAAGTGCATTTTCACACAGAAGGAGCTGAACCTTAGACAGAGGAGATGGTTGGAACTTATAAAGGATTATGACATGAAGCTGCACTATCATCCAGGAAAGGCCAATGTCGTAGCAGACGCTTTGAGCCGGAAGAGTTACGCTAATATCCTTGAAAGAAAGGGATTGCCGAAAGAGTTAGCTGAAGATATCATGGAACTTCGGTTGGAGATTGTTCCAAGAGGTTTCATTGCAACAATGGAAGTTCAGTCTACATTGTTGGACAAGATTCGACAAGCTCAGAAGGAAGACAAAGAAATTGCTGAGATAAAGGAGAAGATGAGCAAAGGAAAGGCCAAAGGTTTTCGCGAGGATGAGCACGATACCTTATGGTTTGAGGATCGAGTTTATGTGCCTAATAACCCGTAGATCGTGAAGTTAATACTACAGAGGCCCATGACTCACCATACTCTATACACCCCGGAAACACCAAGACGTATTTGGATTTGAAAGAACGTTTCTGGTGGACTGGTATGAAGAAGGATATTGCCGAGTATGTGTATGTGATGTATGTCAGAGGGTGAAGGCAGAGCATCAGAAGCCAGCAGGACTGTTACAGTCTATGCCGATACCCGAATGGAAGTGGGATAAACTTGGCATGGACTTTATCACCAGATTGCCAGACCAAAGCAGGATATGACTCAATATGGGTAGTAGTGGATCGCTTGACCAAAGTGGCTCACTTCATCCCGGTGAAAACAACTTATACAAGTGCAAAGTTGGCCAAGATATATATGTCCAGGATCGTATGTTTGCAGGAGTTCCGAGGACCATCGTGACGAATAGAGGAACACAGTTTACTTCAAAGTTTTGGCATCGATTACACGGACCACTGGTACGAGATTGGAGTTCAGTACAACATTTCACCCGCAGACAGATGGACAAACAAAGAGAGTCAACCAGATTCTGGAGGACATGTTGAGAGCCTGTGCGCTAGATTATGGATCTAGTTGGGATGACAATTTGCCTTACGCAGAGTTCTCATACAACAATAGCTACCAGGCCAGTTTGAAGATGGCACCGCTCAAGCTCAGATGGACGCAGATGTAGAACACCCGATGTGGGATGAGGTAGGAGACCGTCGCTTGTTTGGACCAGATTTGATCAAGGAGTCGGAGGAGAAGGTTAAACTGATCCGTGATGTATTGAAGATTGCTCAGTCCGAGCGTAAGAGTTATGCGTACACAAAACGCAAGGAGGTAACCTATGAAATTGGAGATAGAGCATATTCATGCGAGTATCACCCTTGCGAGGAGTGAAACATTTTGGAGTTAAGGGAAAATTAGCTCCGAGATTTGTAGGACCGTACCGTGTTTTGGAACGGATGGGAGAAGTTGCCTACAAGCTGGAGTTACCTGAAGGATTGTCAGGAGTTCACGATGTGTTCCACGTCTCACAGTTGAAGAAGTGTCATGCTGAGATGGCCGACATACCATTAAGAGATACAGTGCCCCTGGAGGCGATGCAGTTGGACAGTAATCTGACCTATGAAGAGAAGCCAGTGTAGATTCTTGACTTTGCCAGTCGAGTCACCCGCATCAAGGTTATCAAGTTTTGCAAAGTTCAGTGGAGCCACCATACCGAGGAGGAAGCCACCTGGGAACGAGAGGATGATATTCGCAAGGACCACCCGCACCTATTTTCTAGCCAACCCGAATCTCGAGGACGAGATTCATCTTAAGGGGGGTAGGTTTGTAATATCCCAAATTTTCAATTTGGAATGTTATAGATAGGTCATTCATGCATATCATATTTTATTGCCTCTTCGTTCCGCAATCCTTGAAATCCTAAGCAACTCAAGGACCCACGTAGAGAGTTGTGGATTTTCTGGTTTTCATATTTGATTTTATCAAATAGCGAAAACGAGGATTTTTGATTTTAATTATTTTTCTCTCCGGAAAAATATTTCATAATAAAATAAATGAGGGGAGATAATATGACTTCTCCAAAACAATTGAAATATTGGAGGAAAAATGTTAAAATCATTAGTTCGATTTTATTTGATTTTTATTTGGATTTTATTTGACCTAGAAAAATTGCACATTTTCAAAATTGCATTATAGGGCCAAGAAAATGTTCATCTCGTTCTAAATATTTCATTTAGACGGTGAAAATTTGTATTGGCATTTTTAGATTTATTTATTTTAATTTATAGGATTTATTTTTCTGTCATGAATATTTTTTTAAAAGTTTCCCATGACCGAACCTAGGGCCAGCGAGCAAAGCCAGTGACCCGCCCATTGCCTCCTCCAGCACCACCGCCGCCCGCCATTTGGACCGGAGTCCAGTTGGACTCCGCCTCGCCGCCTTGCCCCCCTCCAAGCCGAGCCCCTCTCTTATAAGCCGCCCCGCCACCACCACCCACCACCACCACCGCCACCCGCCGAGCCGCCCGAGCCGCCGCTGGCCAGAGTCGCCGCCGCACTCTGTCACCGCCGCGCCACCCCACGCCCTGCCGGAGCCCGGCCTCGCCGGAGGTATCTGCCGGATCCGAGACCGTCGGTTTTTTTAAAACCGTTCGGTTTTTTTTTCGAAACTCTAGTTTTCATTTTTCTTAAATAGATCGGTTTTTCTCCGATTTATTTATTTAGCGAGCGTTCGCTCGTTCGTTCGTTTTAATGAACGCGTTCTTCGTTTAGGTTCAGTTAACGAACGTTCGTTCATTAAGCTGCTCGTCGTTTTTCTTTTTCTCGGATTTTTTCAGCGATTTTTCTGATCACGATTTCTGATCCGATTTTCGATCTAGTGTATCTTTTCGCTCGTTTATCGGAATCAGGCGATTCAAGCGCCCGAGTTTTGTCTTGAAACCCTCTTTCCGAATAACCAACTCAAACAAGTTTTTGCCTCTGTAAAATTTGACCCTAGTTTAGATTAGTAAACGGATCTTGTTTCTTTCGCCGTTTGAGTTTTGTTGCTCCGTTTGGTTTGATTCTTTTTGCGAACCGGAGTTCTTAAGTTGAACTCTCTGGTCAATCTCTCTTATTTGAGTTTCGCTTGTGCATGTTTGCTTGTTGCTTATGAATGTTATTGTTGCTTGCGATAGAATTCCCGGAGTGCGAAGCGTGTTACTACGAGTCTCTAGGATTCGCGGATCGTCAGCAAGGCAAGTAACACTTTGATCATACTCTTTTCATACCCAGTTTTTATGCATTAGCTCAATCCTCAAACATTGCATGATTAGGATGTCATTAACTTGTGGGTTGGGAAGTAGTAGATGAGGTAGAACCTATTGCCATGTGACTATCAAACCTTGGGAGTTACTTCTACGTGTTGCTTATATTGCTATGCTATGCTCGTAGACGTGGATTGGGTTTGAGTGTTTCCATGACAGATGTGAGATTGTTAATTAATGGTTTAATTTAAGGTGGCAACTTTAATACACATCTGGGTGGATTGAGGCACCTAGGGAACCCAGTGTTGTCTGTTTTATTTTTTGGAAATCCCGGGGTACCCGTGTGATCTTCCTATGGACCGCCACCCAGGCTCAAAGGGAACTAAGATTATTCATGCTAGAAACTTCCGTGTGCAGCCACAAGCTACTATGGGCTCTACCATAGTTGAGTAAGTTACGTGAAGGTCTTGAAGAGGTAGATCAGCAGGTAGTGGGTTTTGTAGGTTTGGTATGGTCTACCCGGAGTAGAGAGTTAACGTTTCTGAAGGACTTTGTCTCGGTCATCCATTTCTCAAACACCATGTAGTGCGAGAAATCAACGGAGGCGATCGAGTCTTGTGGGGAAAAGTGCGCAAACCTCTGCAGAGTGTACAATCTAATCATGGTTAGCCGTGTCCCCGATTATGGTCGATTTTGAGTATCTAGTACTTGAGTTATCACATGTATCTCATCACTCTTAACTAAAATTGTTGGGTTGTTAACTACTTTAATTGGGATTGAGTTGGGGTTATACCTTCTCAATGTTTCAACCACCATGATAGTTAAATTAAAATCTATTCCTTTGTTGTAGGGAAAAATTGGCTTTTCGCAAAACTATAACCATAGAGCTTTCCACCAGCCAAATATGCATGTAGTGATAGCATTATTTCTGTTCCTGCTCTATTGTGTTATATTGCCAGCATATTCCATGTGCTGGCCCGTTCTCGGGCTGCAACGTATTATGTTGCAGACTTTTCAGACGAGGAGTAAGGTTCGCTAGGTCGTTGCCGTGCAGCTCAGCTATGCCGTTGGAGTTGATGGACTCACTTTATCTTCCAAGCCTTCCGCTGTTATCGCATTAGATGGCCTTAAGCCATATTATTGTAATAAGTTCTCTTCTAAGACATTCGGTGTAATAAGTGTGTGATTGCTACTCTGTTATAAATCCTTCGAGTACTGTGTGTGTCAGCATTACTGATCCAAGGATGACACTGGAACACAGAGACTTGACCATCTGAGGTCGGGTCGCTACAGGTGTGGTGGACACTCATGGCAAAACTGGGTTTAAGGATATTCGGAAGCACAAGTAGTATCTCTACTTGGTGCAAAGAATTTGGCTAGCATGAGAGGGAAAGGCAAGCTCAACATGTTGGATGATCCATAACAATATACTTTATGTCAGATATAAGAAAACATAACCCATTACGTTGTCTTCCTTGTCCAACATCAACTCTTTAGCATGTCATATTTTAATGAGTGCTCACAATCATAAAATATGTCCAAGATAGTATATTTATATGTGAAACCTCTCTTTCTTTATTACTTCCTATTAATTGCAACGATGACCAAAACTATGTTTGTCAACTCTCAACAACTTTTATTCATCATACTCTTTTATATGTGAAGTCATTACTCTCCATAAGATCAATATGATCTCTTTAATTCTTTTTATTCTTTCTTTTATTCCCTCAAGATCATAACAAGATAACCAAGCCCTCGACTCAAGACTAATCTTTATTATATATAGTTCATGGACTCGGTTACATAGAAGAATCATAAAGCAAAACTCAAAACTAGATCATACAAAAACTTTATTCTACTAGATCAAGATATTACCAAAAGGATCGAACTAAGAAAAACGGTAAATATAGGAGTGTGATGGTGATACGATACCGGGGCATCTCCCCCAAGCTTGGCAGTTGCCAAGGGGAGTGCCCATACCCAATACTCAATTCCTCGGAGGTGGTGACGATGGAGTTGTTGATGATGTAGGTTTGTCGTCCCTCTTCCAAGGCATAGGCTCACCATCATAGAAAGACGATCGAGTCTCCGAGATCCTCAAATCTGCAGCCAAACTCATCCTCTTGAATCTATATTCATACTCAAATCTTGGTTTTGCAGGTCATAGATCTGGGCTTGGAGGTGCTCGATTTTCTCGTGAAGCTTGAAGATGGCCTCCCCAATGTTCGTGGCATCCAGCATGTGGTTGTTGGTGAACTCCACGATCATCATGTGGTTGGCGTCGAGTCCGCGTTCCACCATACCTTGGCACTTGAAAACTTGCTGCTCCATTGCTTCGAGTCTTGTCTCCACGCTTCCGGTCCTCCTTGGTCCCTCAACATCGCGAATGTGCAGCACCCCCTCATGCATCTCAATGGTTTGAGGGTGTTGCAGCACCTCCGCGAGGTAAGGGTTGATGACCTTCTCGAAAAATTTGTCCTTGGGTGCGCTCGAAGACTTCATGGTGATCTAGATTTGTCTGAAAAATAGCTCAAAACAAAAACCGAGGATATTCGCGTGATATGAGGGTCAAAACCTTCAGGAGTTTATATAATGAATTTTTACCGACCAAAAGAAGTATCATGCAAGAAAATGGAGTCCGGAGAGCACACGAGGTGCCCACGAGGCAGGGGGGCCCTCCACCCTCGTGGATGCCTCGTGTCCCTCTCGGACTACTTCTTATTTTCCTATTTTCTTAAATATTCCAAAACAGAGAAAAATTGCCACTAGAACAGTTTTGGAGTCAGTTTACTTACTGTACCACATACCTATTCCTTTTCGGAGTCTGAAACGTTCTGGAAAGTGTCCCTTATATATTCCTCCGGGGTTACGGTTTCAATAACATTAGTTTCAACATTTATGGGATTACCTGAGATATAATGTTTGATTCTTTGACTGTTCACCACCTTTGGATTTGTGCCTTCGAAGTTGTTAATTTTTATGGCACTGGAACGATAGACCTCCTTGATAACGTAAGGACCTTCCCATTTAGAGAGGATTTTTCCTGCAAAAAATCTTAAACGAGAGTTGTATATCAAAACATAATCACCTACATTAAACTCACGCTTTTGTATCCTTTTGTCATGCCAACTTTTAACTTTTTCTTTAAACAGTTTGGTATTCTCATAGGCCTGGGTTCTCCATTCGTCAAGCGAGCTAATGTCAAATAGCCTCTTTTCACCGGCAAGTTTGAAATCATAATTGAGCTCTTTAATGGCCCAATATGTCTTATGTTCTAGTTCGAGAGGTAAGTGACATGCTTTTCCATAAACCATTTTATACGGAGACATACCCATAGGATTTTTATATGCAGTTCTATAGGCCCATAATGCATCATCAAGTTTCTTAGAGCAATTCTTTCTAGATCTATTAACAGTATTTTGCAAAATTAATTTAATCTCTCTATTACTTAGTTCTACTTGACCACTAGAATGTGGATGATATGGGGATGCAATTCTATGATTAACATCATACTTAGCAAGCATCTTAGGAAGAGCACCATGAATAAAATGTGAACCACCATCAGTCATTAAATATCTAGGGACTCCAAACCTCAGAAAAAGAACTTCTTTAAGCATCTTAATAGAGGTGTTATGATCAACACTACTAGTTGGAATAGCTTCTACCCACTTAGTAACTGATACGTCTCCAACGTATCTATAATTTTTGATTGCTCCATGCTACTTTATCTACTGTTTTAGGCAATATTGGGCTTTATTATCCACTTTTATATTATTTTTGGGACTAACCTATTAACCGGAGGCCCAGCCTGCATTTGCTATTTTATGCCTATTTCAAGTGTTTCGAGGAAAAGGAATATCGACGGAGTCAAAACGGAACGAAATCAATCGGAGAAGTTATTTTTGGAAGGAAACCCACCTGAAGGACTTGGACCCCACGTCGGAAGATACGGAGGTCCTCACGAGGGTGGGCGCGCCACCCGGGCGCGCCCCCTGCCTCGTGGGGCCCCCGTAGCTCCACCGACGTACTCCTTTCACCCATATATACCCACGTATCCTAAAACTTCCAGAACAAAGATAGATCGGGAGTTCCGCCGCCGCAAGCCTCTGTAGCCACCAAAAACCAATCGGTACCCTGTTCTGGCACCCTGCCGGAGGGGGGGAGCCCTCACCGGTGGCCATCTTCATCATTCCCACGCTCTCCATGACGAGGAGGGAGTAGTTCACCCTCGGGGCTGAGGGTATGTACCAGTAGATATGTGTTTGATCTCTCTCTCTCTCTCTCTCGTGTTCTTGATTTGGCAAGATCTTTATGTATCGCGAGCTATGCTATTATAGTTGGATCGTATGTTTCTTCTCCCCTCTACTCTCTTGTGATGAATTGAGTTTCCCCTTTGAAGTTATCTTATCGGATTGAGTCTTTTATGAGAACACTTGATGTATGTCTTGCCGTGCTTATCTGTGGTGACAATGGGATATCATGTGCCACTTGATGTATGTTTTGGTGACCAACTTGCGGGTTCCACCCATGAACCTATGCATAGGGGTTGGCAAACGTTCTTGACTCTCCGGTAGAAACTTTGGGGCATTCTTTGAAGTACTTTTATGTTGGTTGGATGAATCTAAGATTGTGTGATGCATATCGTATAATCATGCCCACGGATACTTGAGGTGACAATGGAGTATCTAGGTGACATTAGGGTTTTGGTTGATTTGTATCTTAAGGTCTTATTCTAGTACGAACTCTAGGGCTGTTTGTGACACTTATAGGAATAGCCCAACAGATTGATTTGAAAGAATAACTTTGAGGTGGTTTCGTACCCTACCATAATCTCTTCGTTTGTTCTCCGCTATTAGTGACTTTGGAGTGACTCTTTGTTGCATGTTGAGGGATAGTTATGTGATCCAATTATGTTATTATTGTTGAGAGAACTTGCACTAGTGAAAGTATGAATCCTAGGCCTTGTTTCCTATCATTTCAATACCGTTTACGCTCACGTTTACCATTAGTTACCTTGCTGTTTTTATATTTTCAGATTACAAAAACCTATATCTACCATCCATATTGCACTTGTATCACCATCTCTTCGCTGAACTAGTGCACCTATACAATTTACCATTGTATTGGGTGTGTTGGGGACACAAGAGACTCTTTGTTATTTGGTTGCAGGGTTGTTTGAGAGAGACCATCTTCATCCTATGCCTCCCACGGATTGATAAACCTTAGGTCATCCACTTGAGGGAAATTTGCTACTGTCCTACAAACCTGTGCACTTGCAGGCCCAACAACGTCTACAAGGAGAAGGTTGCGTAGTAGACATCAGTAACGTAATCAACATCAACTAAAATATGCGTGTACCCATTAGAGGAAGGAAACGGTCCCATATAATCAAAGCCCCAAACATCAAATGGTTCAATAACAAGTGAATAGTTCATAGGCATTTCTTGACGTCTACTAATATTACCAATTCTTTGACATTCATCACAAGACAATACAAACTTACGGGCATCTTTGAAGAGAGTAGGCTCATAAAAACCGGATTGCAATACCTTATGCGCAGTTCTATCTCCAGCGTGGTGTCCTCCATAAGCCTCGGAGTGACACTTGCGTAGGATATGTTCCTGTTCATGCTCAGGTATACAACGTCTAATAACAACATCTACTCCTTCTTTACAAAGGTGTGGGTCATCCCAGAAGTAATGTCTTAAATCATAGAAAAACTTTTTATTTTGCTGGTATGTGAAACTAGGTGGTATAAATTTAGCAACAATGTAATTAGCATAATCAGCATACCATGGAGCAGTACGAGAAACAGTTGGGGGCGAACTTGCTTGAGGAAAAAATGTATAAGCATTTATGACATCTAATTGTTCATCAGGAAAGCTATCATCAATATGTAGTGGGTCATCAAGAACATTCTCTACCCTAGATAAGCAACGGGGTTCTCAACTCCCTTTCTATCAATAATATGCAAATCAAATTCTTGTAGCAAGAGAACCCATCTAATAAGTATAGGTTTAGCATCTTTCTTTTCCATAAGATATTTAATAGCAGCATGGTGAGTGTGAACAGTTAATTTAGAATCAACAACAGGTCTGAACTTATCACAAGCAAATACAACTGCTAAAAATTCTTTTTCAGTAGTAGCATAATTTCTCTGGGCACTGTCTAGAGTTTTACTAGCATATTGGATAACATTTAATTTCTTATCAACTCTTTGTCCTAGACAACACCTACAGCATAATCACTAGCATCACACATAATTTCAAAGGATAAATTCCAATCAGGTGGCTGAACAATAGGTGCAGAAATCAAGGCTTTCTTATGTATTTCAAATGCTTCTACACAATCATCATCAAAGACAAAAGGAACATCTTTTTGTAAGAGACTAGTCAGAGGCCTACTAAATTTTGAAAAGTCTTTAATGAACCTTCTATAAAAACCTGGATGACCAAGGAAACTTCTTATACCTTTAATGTCCTTGGGACACGACATCTTTTCAATAGCATCAACTTTAGCTTTATCAACTTCAATACCTCTTTCAGAAATTTTATGCCCCAAGACAATACCTTCATTGACCATAAAGTGGCACTTCTCCCAATTCAAGACAAGATTAGTTTCTTCACATCTCTGCAAAACTCGATCAAGATTGCTTAAGCAATCACCAAAAGAAGTTCCATATACAGAGAAATCATCCATGAAAACCTCAACAATCTTTTCACAAAGTCAGAGAATATAGCAGTCATACATCTTTGAAAGGTAGTAGATGCATTGCATAAACCAAAAGGCATACGTTTATAAGCGAAGGTACCGAAAGGGCATGTAAAAGTGGTCTTTTCATGATCCTCTTTTGACACAGGTATTTGAGAGAAACCAGAATAACCATCTAGAAAGCAAAAATGTGTATGTTTGGATAATCTTTCTAGCATTTGATCAATAAAAGGTAAAGGGTAATGATCCTTTTTAGTAGCTTTATTTAGTTTGCGGAAATAAATTACTATTCTATAACATGTAACAATTCTTTGTGGGATCAATTCATCTTTATCATTAGGAACAACAGTAATGCCTCCCTTCTTAGGGACACAATGGACATGACTTACCCACTGACTATCAGCAATGGGATAAATTATACCTGCCTCCAGAAGCTTTAGTATTTCTTTTTATTACCACTTCTTTCATCTTAGGATTTAACCGTCGTTGGTGATCAACAACCGGTTTAGCGTCTTTCTCCAATTTTATTTTGTGCTGGCATAGAGTGGGACTAATGCCCTTAAGATCATCAAGAGTATATCCAATAGCAGCACGATGCTTCTTCAGAGTTTTCAATAATTTCTCTTATGTCTGCTCTGAAAGGTTAGCACTAATAATAACAGGATATATCTTCTTTTCATCAAGATAAGCATATTTAAGTGCATGAGGTAATGGTTTAAGCTCAAACACGGGATCTCCCTTGGGTGGAGGAGGATCCCCTAGAATTTCAACATGCAAGTTGTGTTTCAAAATAAATCCCTGTTTAAAGAATACTTCATCTATTTCCCTTCTTTCATTCATAAACATATCATTTTCATGGTCTAGCAAATATTGTTCTAAAGGATCATTAGGAGGCACGACAATAGAAGCAAGACCAATAATTTCATCTTTACTAGGCAATTATTTATCATTGGCTTTGATAACCCACAAGTGTAGGGGATCGCAATAGCTTTCGAGGGTAGAGTATTCAACCCAAATTTATTGATTCGACACAAGGGGAGCCAAAGAATATTCTCAAGTATTAGCAACTGAGTTGTCAATTCAGCCATACCTGGATAACTTAATATCTGCAGCAAAGTATTTAGTAGCAAAGTAGTATGATAGTAGTGGTAACGGTAATAAAAGTAACGAAAGTAAAAGTAATATTTTTGGTGTTTTGTAATGATTGTAACAGTAACAACGGGAAAGTAAATAAGTGTAAACCAGTATATGGAAAGCTCGTAGGCATTGGATCGGTGATGGATAATTATGCCGGATGCGGTTCATCATGTAACGGTCATAACATAGGGTGACACAGAACTAGCTCCAATTCATCAATTTAATGTAGGCATGTATTCGAATATAGTCATACGTGCTTATGGAAAAGAACTTGCATGACATCTTTTTCCTAGCCTCCCGTGGCAGCGGGTCCTAATGGAAACTAAGGGATATTAAGGCCTCCTTTTAATAGAGAACCGAACAAAGCATTAGCACATAGTGAATACATGAACTCCTCAAACTATGGTCATCACCGAGAAGTATCCCGATTATTGTCACTTCGGGGTTGCAGATCATAACACATAATAGGTGACTATAGACTTGCAAGATAGGATCAAGAACTCACATATATTCATGAAAACATAATAGGTTCAGATCTGAAATCATGGCACCCGGGCCCTAGTGACAAGCATTAAGCATAGAAAAGTCATAGCAACATCAATCTCGTAACATAGTGGATACTAGGATCAAACCCTAACAAAACTAACTCGATTACATGATAGATCTCATCCAACCCATCACCGTCCAGCAAGCCTACGATGGAATTACTCACGCACAGCAGTGAGCATCATGAAATTGGTGATGGAGGATGGATGATGATGACGACGGCGACGAATCCCCCTCTCCAGAGCCCCGAACGGACTCCAGATCAGCCCTCCCGAGAAGTTTTAGGGCTTGGCGGCGGCTCCGTACCGTAAAACGCGATGATTTCTTCTCTTTGATTTTTTTCTCTCCGAAAGCAAATATATAGAGTTGGAGTTGGCGTCGGAGGGTCTCCAGGGGGGCCACGAGGTAGGGGGGTGCGCCCTAGAGGGGGGGGGGGCACTCTCGTGGACAGGGTGTGGGCCCCCTGGTCTTCATCTTTGGCGAGGATTTTTTATTGTTTTTTATAAGATGTTCCGTGGAGTTTTAGGTCATTCCGAGAACTTTTGTTTTCTGCACATAAAACAACATCATGGCAATTCTCTTTGAAAACAGCGTCAATCCGGGTTAGTTCCATTCAAATCATACAAGTTAGAGTCCAAAACAAGGGCAAAAGTGTTTGGAAAAGTAGATACGACGGAGACGTATCAACTCCCCCAAGCTTAAACCCTTGCTTGTCCTCAAGCAATTCAGTTGACAAACTGAAAAAGAAAAAGAAAAACTTTTACAAACTCTGTTTGCTCTTGTTGTTGTAAATATGTCAAGCCAGCATTCAAGTTTTCAGCAAAGATTATAACTAACCACATTTGCAATAATTTTCGGGTCTCATGTTTACTCATATCAATGGCATAATCAACTAGCGAGTCATAATAATAAATCTCGGATGACATAACTTTCTCAAAACAATCATAATATGATATAACATGATGGTATCTCGCTAGCCCTTTCTGAGACCGCAAAACATAAATGCAGAGCACCTTTAAAGATCAAGGACTGACTAGACGCTGTAATTCATGGTAAAAGAGATCCAATCATAGTCATACCCAATATAAATTAACAGTAATGGATGCAAATGACAGCTGTGCTCTCCAGCTAGTGCTTTTAATAAGAGGGTGATGACTCAACATAAAAGTAAATAGATAGGCCCTTCACAGAGGGAAGCAGGGATTTGTAGAGGTGCCAGAGCTCGGTTTTGAAATAGAGATAAATAATATTTTGAGCGGTATACTTTCATTGTCAACATAACAACTAAGAGATGGCGATATCTTCCATGCTACACACATTATAGGCGGTTCTCAAACAGAATGGTAAAGTTTATACTCCCCCTCCACCAACAAGCATCAATCCACGGCTTGCTCGAAACAACGAGTGCCTCCAACATACATCAGGTACCAGGGGGAGTTTTGTTTGAAATTATTTTGATTTAGTTTGCATAAAGCATGGGACTGGGCATCCCGGTGACCAGCCATGTTCTCGTGAGTGAGGAGCGGAGTCCACTCCTCTTGAGAATAACCCGCCTAACATGGAAGATAAGGACAACCATAGTTGATACATGAGCTATTCGAGCATACAAAATAGAATGTTTATTTGAAGGTTTATAGTTTGGCACATACAAATTTACTTGGAATGGCAGGTAGATACCGCATATAGGAAGGTATAGTGGACTCATATGGAATAACTTTGGGGTTTAAGGGATTGGATGCACAAGCAGTATTCCCGCTTTGTACAAGTGAAGGCTAGCAAAAGACTGGAAGCGACCAACTAGAGAGCGACAACAGTCATGAACATGCATTAAAATTAATAAACATTGGATGCAAACATGAGTAGGATATAATCCACCATGAACATAAATATCGTGAAGGCTATGTTGATTTGTTTCAACTACATGTGTGAACATGTGCCAAGTCAAGTCACTTAAATCATTCAAAGGAGGATACCACCCCATCATACTACATCACAACCATTTTAATAGCATGTTGGCACACAAGGTAAACCACTATAACTCATAGCTAATCAAGCATGGCATAAGCAACTATGATCTCTAATTATCATTGCAAACATGTTTATTCATAATAAGCTGAATCAAGAACAATGAACTCATCATATTTACAAGAACAAAAGAGGTCGAGTTCATACCAGCTTTTCCCATCTCAGTCAGTCCATCATATATCGTCATAATTTCCTTTCACTTGAACGACCGAACAATGTGAATAATAATAAGAGTGCACGTGCATTGGACTAAGCTGGAATCTGCGAGCATTCAATAAGCAGGAGAAGACAAGGCAATATGGGCTCTTGGTTAAATCAACAATAATGCATATAAGAGCCACTTCAGCAATTTAGTCATGGTCTTCTCCTATCGACCCCCAAAGAAAAGAAAAGAAATAAAACTATTTACACGGGAAAGCTCCCAACAAGCAAAATAAGAACGGAAATATTTTTGGGCTTTCTTTTTAATTATTACTACTACAGCAGGAAAAGTAAACTAACTAGAAGCTACACTATTTTTTTTTGTTTTTCTTAAATTTTAACAAACACACAAGAAGAAAGCAGGGAAGAGAAAATAAACTAGCATGGATATCGCAGTGAAAGAGTATGAGCACCGACATCTAGCAATGAGTGTGTGTGTGAACATAAATGTAATGTCGGTGGGAAATACGTACTCCACCAAGCTTAGGCTTTTGGGCTAAGTTGGTTTATTGCCAGGGATGGCCTGGCGGATACCCGTAGGTGTAGCTGGGGTCGTACTGCGATGAAGAGGACTCTGACTGCCAATAGCTGGCAACCGCCTCCGGATCCCAAGAATAAACAGACTGGTGTGGAGGCTCGTATTGTGGTTCCGGCTCCGGGGCTGGTGCAGGATTCCGATAGGCTTGAACGGCCGCCCACGGAACGAGATAAAGACCTTCAGACAAGTTAAACAAAAAAGGAGCAGGCAAAGTAATAGTCTCAGGGTGATGTTTATCAAAGTACAATTTATATTTAAGCTCCACTTCCTTGCTCTTAACAATAAAGTCATGCGCTAGCATACTCTTATAATCTAAATAAGCACTAGGCAACAATTTTTCTTCTTTCTCATAAAGCCTAATGGGTATGTTAAAATGTGCAGCTAGGCGTGAAGCATAAATACCTCCAAAGATGGGGCCTTTAGTACGGTTCAAACTTAACCGTTTAGCAATAATTCCGCCTATACTAACAGAGTTATCGAGGTATAAACCATGGGAGAAAATAATAATATCAGGAACACTAAGGTTCCCACGACCAATCAAGCAGTGACTAGCAAATAAGGCAAAGTAGCGTAAAACAGGAAAATGTATGTGTTGGGGATATTACTACTGGGCGTAAACCGGCCAGGAGAGGCCAGGTCAACTTCCTCAGTAGTCAAGTATGCTTGAAGCCCGTGAGGATATTCTATAAGGGCCCAAGGCCCAGAACCGGTTTAAGGCTTGTAGCTGTAAACCGGCATTAGTATGTAACTTGTGTTGTAAGTTAGAAATACCAGAGACCGAACCGGACACGTCTATGAGCCGGTCTTGGGACTCAGAAAACCAACTAGGCGTCACCCATGTATATAAGGGGACGACCAAGGTGATTCAGGGACAACGGATAACAACTCGAGACTTAGGCGAAGCTTGTTTGCTCCCTAGTCATCGAAACCCCCATCAATTCCATCACAACTAGACGTAGGCTTTTACCTTCATCTAAGGGGCCGAACTAGTATAAACTCTCTTGCGTCCTTGTGTCCGCTTTAACCCCTTCAAGCTAACCCGTAGCATTGTCTCCACGACTAAGTCCTTTCATGAGGACATCTGCCGTGACAAAACCACGATAGTTGGCGCCCACCATGGGGCTATCGCACGATGGTTTCAAGTTCTTGGAGGGCAGCTTCGAAGGACTCAAGGGTTACGCTGTGGGCCGGATGACCAAGAGTCATCGTGACAAGCTCTACATCGAAGATTCAGGCTGGGGCCCCGAGGCCGGCTCGATTGAGTACGGATATCGGGTCCCCTTTGGTGGCATACACGTCTTCATTGGCAAGATCGGTGAACCGGGCCCTGAGCCGGACATCTGCACCGACCTCATCGAAACGTCTCAGCGTGCGAGATCTGCCCAGGTTAAACCGGCCATGAAGCGTGCCTTCGTGGGAGTCATCCACGGAGGAGAATATGAAGGTGGATCGGCATCTGGTGGCGAGACCGTCGTCTATTCCAGCGACGAGTCCTCGACCGGAGAAACCGAATCATTGTATCAGCTACAGGACGGCCGGATTGGGGGTTGTTCCGATGGCGACAGTATTCCGGACCCCTCTGATCTGCCCAACCGGGTTGGGATATTCACGGCCGGTACACAGGCGGCGGTCCACTCTTCAACCGGAGCAGCAATGTTCTCCGGGTCAGCAGCGGCGGCCGGGGCAGGAGGCCTTGTGCACCCGCCGGCTCAAGTCTTATCTGATCTGTTTGATGCGTTGGCTGTGCTTATGGCGGAGGCTAACCCGGCGGATCAGGACGCCCACAACGCAGAGATTGCAAAGGTGAGGGAACAGATCACTCTGGCCAAGGCCGACTGGCCGAGAACAACAGGATGGCCGCAGAGCGGCCGCTTTGAATCTTGCGCAGCATATAGGCTTATCTTGGACCCGAGCAGCGTCGCATGAAGTCTCGAAAAGGAAGCATCGGTCTCGCTTTGCCGATGGTTTTCGACGCCAGAACCTCTTTAATACCCGTGAGCAGGGACTAGTAACCCGCCGTGGCTAAAGCTGGCGGAGGCACAGGGGACGGGTGCGCCGTTCAGCCTCGCTGATGGAGCCGCCTCGGCGAGAATAATATCGTACCTCAGCCTGTCCGCACACCTCCGGTCATTATTCCAATCCAATGGACAATCTTATCACTGCCGCTTCACGGCTGGAGGCCATCCCAATTGAAGGTGATTCTCCGCAAGCGGTGGAGACGCGCCGGGTTAAGGAACTTCTTCGAACAGCCTTGGTTCAGCAGGAAGCATATTCATATAGCCGTGACGAATTCATTCCACCCCCGTCCGAGCCGGAGTTACAAAGAAGCGGATGGATGAACCGGCCGTATCCAGTAACGCACGGAACCGTGAAGCGCCCCGTGGCCATAACCCGGCAGGTGATGCTCAGGAAGTGGTGGATCGGGCCCGCACGCGCAGGGACGCCGAGTTAGCAGCGCAGTAGGAGGCTCGTCATCTTATGCCGGTTCGTCCAACCACCTCGATCGAGCCAGGAGTCACTTTAGTTCTTTGGGAGTGCCTTGTCTTGTCCCCGCTTTACGCAATGTGCGCCTACCCAAGGATTTCAAGGGCCCGCGCAAGGTGCCAAATTACACGGCCGATTTGTCTCCGGAAACATGGGTGGAGAGTTGTGAGATGGCCATGGAGATGCTTGACGTAGATGAAGCGGCATGTGCAAAGTATTTCACCATGATGCTTGAAGGGACATCCCGTATTTGGTTAAAAAGCTTACCAGCCAATTCTATCAGTTCATGGGCCCAGTTGTGAGCCCGGTTTATCCAGAATTTCAAGGATACATGTAAGCAGCCATGTCGATAGTGGACTTAGCGGCTTGTGTCCAGGAGGAAGGAGAGTCAACAACCCGCTGGGTACGCCGAGTTTCGGAAATTTTGCACTCATCAGACCGTATCAACGCCGACTCCGCGGTTATAACTTTAGAAAGCAACTGCCGGTTTAAACCTCTGAAGTTGAAATTGGGACGGATGAAGCGCCATTGTAACGATATGGGGACCCTCATGACTGCGTTAGTGAAGTATGCTGATTCTGATGGTACCAAGGATCCCGAATCTGATGATGACAAGACAGGGAAGGGAAAGAAGAACAACAACTCCAAGGGGCAGCAACACAACACGACAGGTCATGGTAACGGAGGCAAGCATAAAGCGGATGGCAGCATGGATTTTGTGGCTAATACTAGCGCGCAGGACAGGGGCCAGCGACGGAAGGGTAAACCGCCAAATCGCGGTGGGGCTCCAAACCCCAACCCGGACCGCTTGACTTATCTATTAAACCAGCCCTGTCCAAAGCACGGGACGAAGGAGTCGCCAGCCACCCACCTTTGGAAGGATTGCTATATTATGCAGGTGTTCAAAAATTCTAATGCTTTCCGGTATGATCACGGATCAGGTGGTGGCTCAGGATCCGGACTCCATGGGCCGGGTCACGGTGGAGGAAATGTCGGTTCAGGCTTCAATGGAGATCAGGGTGGACATAACAATCAAAACAGTCAGAACAGCCAGGGTGGTTACAACCAGCAGTAGCAGTCCGGCTATCAGAGCAATCCAAAGCAGTTGAATAGCGGGCAATATCATGTATTCACCACTAGCTTAGACAAGCGAGACCAGAAGCTTCACAAGCGGCGGTGAATTCTGTTGAACCGCCGTGCCTCGTTATTTATGCTTTGGTCCGAACAGCCAATCATATAGAACAGAGAGGATCACCCTCCCCGGGTTGACAATCCGGGTCAGCTAGCGTTGGTGGTGGCACCTCAGGTGGGAGGTTACAAGTTCACCAAGGTGCTCATGGATGGAGGAAGCAGCATTAATATCTTATACTATGAGACCTTCTGCCGCATGGGGCTAACAGACAAGAATCTTAAACCGTCCAATACGGTATTCCATGATGTGGTACCTGGTAAGTCAGCATATCCCGTTGGCAAGATAGCTCTGGAGGTGGCCTTTGGAGATGATCATGATTCTAGGTCAGAAACATTGACTTTTGAGGTGGTGAAGATCCGGAGCCCATACCACGCTTTATTTGGGCGGCCGGCTTATGCCAAATTTATGGCACGGCCCTGTTATATTTATCTGCAGCTCAAGATGCCGGGTCACAACGGGACCATAACCGTTCATGGAAGTCGCAAGATTGCCTTGGAATGTGAAGAGGGTGATGCGGCCTATGAAGAGTCGGTCTGTGCCGCAGATGAGTTGAAGTACTACAAGGATAATGTTGATCCGGCGGACATGACTCCGTTGAAGAAGCCAACCACAGAGCATGATCCAACTTTAAAGTTCAAATCGGCAGCTAAGACTAAGCTTGTTGACTTTGTACCTGGCGATTCGTCCAAGCAGTTTAGTATCAGCACCAACTTGGATCCGAAATAGGAAAGTGCGCTCATCGAGTTCATCCGTGAGAACCGGGACATTTTTGCATGGAAGCCTTCTGACATGCCAGGTGTACCGAGGGAACTCGCTGAGCACACTCTTAATGTTGATCCTAAGTACAAACCGGTGAAGCAGTTTCTCCACCGGTTCAACGAAGAAAGGCGGAAAGCTATTGGAGAAGAGGTGGCCAGGCTCTTAGCGGCTGGCTTTATTGTTGAAGTGTTCCATCCTGAATGGCTGGCTAATACGGTGCTCGTCCTTAAGAAGAACGGCACCTGGCGCATGTGTGTGGATTACACAGATCTTAATAAGGCTTGTCCAGCAGATCCTTTTGCCTCCCCCGCATCGATCAGATTATTGATGCTATAGCGGGTTGTGAGCATTTGAGTTTTCTGGATGCATATTCTGGATATCATCAGATCAATATGGCAGTTAAGGACCAGGGGAAGACGGCGTTCATAACTCCCTTTGGAGCCTTCTGCTATGTATCTATGCCCTTTGGGCTCAAGAGTTCTCAGGCAACTTATCAACGGTGTGTACAAAATTGTCTTCATAAGCAGATCGGCCATAATGTACATGCCTATGTGGATGATATTGTGGTTAAGTCAAGGGAAAAGGAGACTCTGGTTGATGATTTCAAGGAAACCTTTGATAACCTGCGGACATACAAGATGATGCTCAACCCAGCCAAGTGTGTTTTTGGTGTACCGGCAGGCAAGTTATTGGGTTTTCTGGTGTCCAGCAGGGGAATTGAGGCTAATCCGAAGAAGATCACAACTATCACCTCTCTGGCTAAACCGAAATGTATCAATGATGTCCAACGCTTGGCAGGCCGGATTGCCGCGTTGAGCCGGTTTATCAGCCGCCTCGGTGAGAAGGCGATACCTTTGTATCGAGATCTTTGAAAAGCGGATCCCTTTGTCCGAGTCCGACCGGCGATAAAGCATTGGAGGACTTAAAGTGGCAGCTAGCCAATCCGCCGTTCTTGCTGCTCGATTGACAAAGAACCGTTGCTACTATATGTGGCAGCTAATGCTCGTGCAGTCAGCGTAGCTATTGTGGTAGAGCACAAGGAGGCGGACAAGGAGTATCCGGTTCAGCGTCCGGTTTACTATATCAGCGAGGTGCTTATTGAGTCCAAGCAAAGATACCCGCATTGGCAGAAGCTGGTGTATGGAGTTTTCATGGCAAGCCGGAAGCTTAAGCAATACTTCTAGGGACATCCCATCACAGTGGTCAGCTCTGCTCCTTTGGGAGATATAATCCAAAACAGGGAGGCAATCGCGGATTGCCAAGTGGGCTATAGAGCTTGGGCCGCACGGTTTGAAATACGTGCCTCGGACGGCGATCAAGTCTCAAACACTTGTGGATTTCATCAATGATTGGACGGAGCTACAAGCAGCTGAAGAAAAACCGGATCACACCTATTGGACTATTCATTTTGATGGGTCCAGGCAATTGGAGGGCTCGGGGGCTGGAGTCGTATTAACTTCCCCACGAGGTGATAAGTTCTGTTACGTTCTCCGCTTAATGTTCTCTTGTACTAACAATGCAGCTGAGTATGAAGCTTTACTCCATGGTCTCCGGATGGATAAGGAGTTGAATCTCAGCCAAGTCAAGTGCTTCGGTGACTCAGACCTGGTGGCTCAACAAGTGTCTGGTACTTGGGATTCTAAGGACCCACTCATGGCAGCATACCGTCGTGAGGTGGATATCATTGCAGGCCACTTCAAGGGATATCAGGTGGATCATGTGGACAGACGGAAGAACGAAGCGGCGGATGCTTTAAGCCGGCTGGGCTCTCAGCGTAAACCGGTCCCGCCTAATGTATTTTTGGATGTCCTGCATAACCCGTCGGTCAAGCTCCCTGGTGAAGAGGATTTGGCTATTCCTGATCCGGAGGCTCAGTTGGTGGCAGCTCTACATGTCATTCCGGATTGGACAGTTCCTTATCTGGCGTACATGAACCGGGCGAGTTACGGAGAGGATGAGACATCGCCGAGACAGATAATCCGGTGATCCAAGTCCATGACCATTGTCAATGGCGAGTTGCATCATTGCGATTGTGTCGAGGCGTTTCAACGCTATGTGACGCCAGAGGAAGGTTGTGAGATCTTGCGCGAAATCCACGAAGGAGATTGTGGTCACCACGCCGGTTCAAAATCTCTGTGGCTAAGGCGTTTAAATCACGGTTTCTATTGGTTGACTGCTCATGCTGATGCGGAGGACCTGGTTGGGCGGTGTGACGGCTGTCAGAAGTTCTCACGACGCGCTCATGTGCCGGCTCAAGAATTGAGGATGATTCCAATTACTTGGCCGTTTGCGACTTGGGGACTGGATATGGTTGGGCCTTTCAAACGATCCAAGGACAAGAAGACCCACCTTTTGGTGGCGGTTGACAAATTTACAAAGTGGGTAGAAGCGAAGCCCGTCAGCAAGTGTGATGCAGCCATGGCGGTTCAATTCATCAAGAAGGTGATTTTCCGGTTTGGCTTTCCACACAGTATCATTACTGATAATGGTACCAGTCTGTCTAAGGGCGTTATGAAGGAATTTTGTGAACGTGAGCACATCCGGCTTGACGTTTCATCAGTGGCTCACCCACTGTCCAATGGCCAAGCAGAGAGAGCTAACCAGGAGATCTTACGGGGCATTAAACCCCGGCTTATGGTCCCTTTGCAGCAGACGCCGGGTTGTTGGGTTGAGGAGTTACCATTTGTATTATGGAGCATCAATACTACGCCCAACAGATCGACAGGATACACACCGTTCTTCATGGTCTATGGAGTGGAGGCGGTTCTCCCCAGTGATATCCGTCATGATTCACCTCGTGTAGCAGCTTATGTTGAAGCGGACAACGAGGTAGCACGACAAGACGCTTTGGACCTGTTGGATGAGGAGCGTGACATTGCAGCTGCCCATTCGGCGATCTACCAGCAGGATCTTCGTTGCTATCATAGTCGCCGAGTTAGAACCTTTCAAGAAGGAGATTTGGTGCTCCGGCTCATCCAAGACTAGACTGATATGCACAAGCTATCCCCACCTTGGGAGGGACCTTTCGTAGTCAGCAAGAATCTGCACAACGGGTCGTACTATCTGATTGATATTCGAGAGCATAAAGACTCACACACATCAGAGGAGGAGACCAACAGGCCATGGAATATAGCTCATCTTCGGCCCTACTATACTTGAGCCATAGGCTCTACTTATGTACATATTATGACAATGTATATATTATGATCAATACAATAAACCGGAGCCTTAGCTAAAGCGAGGTCTCTGTTATTTTTACATCATGAGTGGTTACACAGAGTTTTTATCTTAAAGCGGTCTCCGGTTTACCCCTTGAGTTAGCTTTTTAACAAAGCTATATATCATGTCACTTGGGGGCTTGGTCGTGTCCGAACCAGTGCAACACCTTTTGACAGGCGAAAGCCACGAGATCACTTGGGGACTTGGTCACGTCTGAACCAGTCACGCCTTTTGGTCGGCCTAAGGCCACAGAATCACTTGGGGGCTTGGTCAAACCCGAACCATCGCTACACCTCTTGATCGGCGTAATGTCACTGCATCATTTGGGGACCTGGCTCACATGAACCACAGCTACGCCTATTGGGGGCTTGGTCGTGTCCGACCATGGTAATGCCACTTGATCGGCTCAATCAGCCTCTTTCGTAAAAGATTTTATCTTTGTCTTTTCTTGAAATTTGTTTGTCTTTTTGCATATTTCTCTTGTTGTGTTCTTAAACCGACAATTATTAAACCGAGTCAACTGTCAGTTGACGGGACACGGTTTGTTGTTCATCCGGAGACACTTTGCCCGGTTTGATTTTTGATAAACATCCTATTATGGAGTAACGCCGGTATTCATCTTAACCCGGAATGGTTTACCTGGTAAACCGACCTTATATACACAGGAGCTGTTTTCTCCTTCAGCAGAGCGGGTTTCTTACAACTCTGCTTCAAGATTGGCACAACCAACTTCATGCCCTACGATGGCAGGTATCATATATTCCCATATTTTATCATATGTTTAATCTAAAGTATTATCTTTAATTTCATATCCATGGATATGATGACCCGCCGGTGATACAACCACAATGGCGTTTTAAGCTTTTTGTCGCAGTAACAGTTTAAGGTTGATGATTCAACAAAAACATAAATTGCAATAAATATGCACGAAGGCATATCAACACAAAGTGTGGCAGCTAGTCTATTACAAGGCAACACAGTGCCCAGATAAGATAATTGTTTTTTGGCATAACATAAGGAAGCAGTAATGTAAACCGGCCTCCGGTTTATGCTTGATCGCCAGCTTGGCCTGATGATTGTGGGTCATCCTGCGCCGCTTCAACTTCTGATTCCCTACCGGTGGCTGAAATCAACAGTTGTCCAGTCGATTCCCATTAATGCTTGGAATACAGCTTCATCATTGATCAACAACGACGGTTCAATATCGGGAGCGTAACTATGCTTACGAATTGGAGGTATAAGGTTCTCCGCTTCAGGAATCGATGCAGGCACTCGTTTATTCTCGCCATCATATTGGGCTTGATAGTGAGACAGATTTGCCTCTTCAACCAATTGGCAAGCCAAAGGGCGCACTTCCCGATTTATCGCTCGGAGATCCTCTTCGCTAAAGGCTGTCCTGTCTTCCTTCAAGCTTGGGAAGCCCTGGGCCGCTTCAACAGGATCAAAATCCGGCACCCACGCTTTGGCCCGGATTAAGGCGTTTATAGCACCGGTTCTGGCAGCAGATTTCTTTAATTCTTCAAACCGGCAGGAAGCATTGACAACCTTTTAAGGGTGTCCTGGATCAAGGTCGGTGTCGGGTTGTTATGAGAAGCGGTGTTGATGATCTGCTGCGCACCAGTATAGAGTTGCTCTATCAATGTATAAGAAGCTTTCAATTTCTTCCGCACATCTGATCCCAAGTGGCCAATGCGTGTCCCTATATCAGTCAAAGGGTTAATAAACCAGCAATTGCATGAGAAAGCTTCATTATGTCAGAAATCAAAAAAGATTTACCAAAGACAGCGGCGGTCATGGCATGCACTTGCCGCTTTATACTGGTCAGTTCATCCACCACCGGTTTGAGGGCAGCTTCAGCATTTTCTGCCCGTTGAGTTAAAGCGGCCTTTTCAGTGGCCCAATCCGCCCGCTCCTTGTTGAAGCCCTCCTTAAGATTTTCCATGATGCTTAAAGCGCTGGTTAATTCATTCTTTGCTTTGGAGGTTTCAGCTTGCTGGGATTTCAGGTTTTCTTGAAGATCAGCGATTTGACTATCTTTCTTGCTCATATCAGCCTACATACAGATAATCATTTGATAATGGTTAAGATGCAGAGTTGAAGTACGAACCCCACAACAAGTTATGCCCTTGGTACTTGGGGGCTAATGCATATTTGCTTTTCATCCTACAAATTATATATAAAGTCCCAAGCTCAATACAAGTATTCAACTTGGCACTTGGGGGCTAATGCCTATTTGCTCTGTCCTTAAGTAATGCTGGAATTCTTATGTTATACAAGTCCCGGTTTAACTACATTAGGTTGAACCGGCCCTTGGGGGCTACTTTCCCAAAAGCACAACTTTGCTCAGGATTATATTGGGAAGTCCCGGTTTAAGTTCACATCTTAAAACCGTCACTTGGGGGCTATTAGAGTTGACCGATTGAAATATACAAGCAGAGAGTCATATGGAATGTACCTCATATTTGTCCATCATATTTACCAGACCGGCTTCATAATCACGGCTGGTATATAACCGGTTCAGATAACCGGAATGAAGATCTTGGGGATTCAAAGCGGCATAAGTAGCCAAATCGGCATTCCACTTGCCTTTACCAAACGTAGTAAATTCATCTTTTGCAGTATGCTTGGACAAGGCGACATGATTTCCTGGCTCGGAATGACCAAAGCCAGTAATGACAACATCATCATCTTTGGCATCGCTGGTTCGCACTGGGGTTGCCGGTTTCTCCGTATGCTTTGGTGGACTTGCTGTCTTGTCGGTTTGAGCAGGACTTGTGGGTTGATTTGAAGGGCCTGTGGTATCAACGTGTGCCTCTTCAACAGTAACATCATGATCTTGCAATGGTGGGTCGGTCAGCATATCATCCTGAATGTGTTCATCAGGATTTGGTATTTGGGTCGGTTCAGGAGCATTGTCTTCTGCCGCTTTGTCTAGGCGAGCTTTCTTGCTTGGCCTAGGCTTGGCCCTGAAAGGAAAAAGACGGATCAAGTCCAATGAACATTGAAAGTGGTATACCAAACAACATTTTCAGGAATATGGCTCACCCAAGCACCGTCTTGAGTGGTGGGAGTTGGGTGCCTGTCGACTCGCCAGAGGAAGAATGGGAAGTCACCTGATAATCGGAGTCAGATGGATTAAGAGGTTGACGAATGCAACCCGCTTTAGGATAAGCATTGACGAAACATTTAGAGACCTCTGAATGGCGTTTCCGAACCGGACTGTTCGGTAAACTGGTGGAAGTGACTACCTGGCCGCTGTGCCGGGTTGCACAACGAGCTTCATGTTGTTGTGTCTTCATAAGAAAGTTTCGATCCAAGTAAGCAAGAGGATGAGAAAAATTTAACTTTCCAGTTTGCCCGACAGATTTTTACTGAAGGTAAAGGGTTTGAATCGGAAGAAAGAGTGATTACCTCTACAACATCAGCATGACTAGCTTCAGCATCATCCTGGCAATAATCATTATCAATAAGGCGTGTAAAAAATAGACCAAGTGAGTCAAGTTCTACCACAAGATCCGGATTACCCACATCATCGTCAGCTGGTGGATCGGAGGAGGCAGTGGTTTTCTTCCTATTTGCTGGTTTCTTCACAACTTTGGTCTTGGGCCGGGTTGTTGCCACCGTTTTCTCTTGTGGAGTCTTCCGGCTCCAAAATGGATCATCACCCTGTTTGAAAGATGTTAATATCAACAAAGAGTATTTAAACATAGTCAGATTTTATAAAGACATAAGATATGAGTCTTACGGCTGGCGGTTTGTTAATGGCAGAAAAGGGAGCCAGGCCGGTTTGGGCGCAAGCAGCTTCTGGTTCGTTTAACATCCTCTTAACAGCCTCAGTAACTTCATCGTCTGTCAGCTGGATCTCAATATGCCGTAGAGGGTCTTTCACATCTTCTGTGTATTTACACATCAAACCGGAGCGCAGGCTTAGGGGCAGTATACTCCAAGATATCCAGCAGCGAGCAAGATCAACTCCTGTCAACCCATTGGCCATGAAGGCCCGGAGCTTGGATAGTTGAGGGGCATATTTGCTCCTTTCCTTAGCAGTCCATCTGTTAGGGAGGGGATGTGTGTTGCTTAGCCGCCCGGACAAAGAACCGGTAAAGGATTTTCTCTCTCAAAGGAGGTATCTTTGCAGTAAAACCATGTTGAATTCCACTCTTTGGGATGGCTGTGCAGTTTGGCGTGAGGGTAAGTGACCTCTTTCCGCTTCTGAATCGCCACACCACCCAACTCAGTGTTGGGACCATCAGAAAATTCAGTGCGGCGGTTTAGATGGAAGCAATCTCTGAACAATTCAACTGTGGGCTCCTCTTGAAAAAACACCTCACAGAGCACTTGAAAGTGACAGATATTGGTTATGGAGTTGGGGCCAATGTCTTGTGGACGCAGTTGGAAGTTGGCCAAGACATCCCGATAAAACTTTAAACCGGGTGGACTGAAGCCCGGGCTAAATGATCAAGAAAACAACAAGTTCTCCATCCTTGGGTTCTCGAGAACTCTCCGCCAGGACCCTCCAGTGAATGACGTCTTTTTTGCCTAAAAGCGCCGGTCTGCGGACTAAGTTATCCAGTTGAGTTTCAGTCACTCGAGAAGGGACCCAGTTACACTCGTACACTTGCTTGGCCATGATGCAATCTGCAAGGCAGTAATACCGGTTCAAGAATGTGTTGGAAGGCTATATATTGATGCATTCATTGTTAAACCGGAAGAAGTTGCTTATAAACCGGAGTTCTGCAAGGTTGCAATACATAACCGGAAAACCTTGGCGGTTCAACAAGGGGACTAATGGTATATGCCGAGTTGTCAACAAAGTTAAACCACCTGGTCTGAAACATTGATGGATCAAGAGTGGATGTGCGAAAACAGGTTTCACAAAAGCTTGTCACGGTTTTGGATCTGGAGCATATTCAGAAAAGAAATAAAAATTCAAGGTCCAAAACGGAGCGGTACCGAATCAATGAGCAAGGACGCAGGGAGATCTATGACCTTGAGATGCGCAGGTGACAGCGGATGCAGAGGGGCACAAAGGGGAAAAAGAAATGACCCTTCGGTCTATTTATAAAGGCAAGAGATATGTGTGTCAGGCGCGAAAATCAAGGGGCCGCAAGTTTGGAAGAGGAGCTGTCGCCTTGATTGTTGCAGACTCATTAATGAAAAGATGTTATATACAGTTCTTTATGACAGATTACGTCATGCCGGTTCACCACAATCTGAGAAGATGACGTCACGGCGGTTCAACCAAGAAGATGTTGAAGACAAAGTTTTTTACTAAGGATTGACATGAACCTGTTCAAATCCATCTGGGGCCTAATGTTGGGGATATTACTACTGGGCTTAAACCGGCCAGGAGAGGCCAGGTCAACTTCCTCAGTAGTCAAGTATGCTTGAAGCCCGTGAGGATATTCTATAAGGGCCCATATCCGTAACCGGTTTAAGGCTTGTAGCTGTAAACCGGCATTAGTATGTAACTTGTGTTGTAAGTTAGAAATACCAGAGACCGAACGGACACGCCTATGAGCCGGTCTTGGGACTCTGCAAACCGACAGGCGTCACCCATGTATATAAGGGGACGACCCGTGGCCATGTATTCGAGACAACGGATAACAACTCGAGACTTAGGCGAAGCTTGTTTGCTCCCTAGTCATCGAAACCCCCATCAATTCCATCACAACTAGACGTAGGCTTTTACCTTCATTGAAGGGGCAGAATTAGTATAAACAATTTTTCTTCTTTCTCATAAAGCCTAATGGGTATGTTAAAATGTGCAACTAGGAGTGAAGCATAAATACCTCCAAAGATGGGGCCTTTAGTACGGTTCAAACTTAACCGTTTAGCAATAATTCCGGCCATACTAATGGAGTTATCGAGGTATAAACCATGGGACAAAATAATAATATCAAGAACACTAAGGTTCCCACGACCAATCAAGCAGTGACTAGCAAATAAGGCAAAGTAGCGTAAAACAGGAAAATGTATGCTAGTGATTCTTGCATCAGAAACCTTCCTGGTTTCTCCCACAGTGATAGTGTTAATAAATGCCTCCACTTCATTACGATGTGGTTCATCTAAGGTACCCTCAGAGAGTATTTTGCAAACCTTGCAAAATTCAGCTAAAGGCATCTTCTTAACAATGTCATATAAATGAAATTCTACGGAAGGAGGTGATTCCTTAGGAAAATAGTAGAAGTTTTGCACAAAAGTATTTGTGAGTAAGAGATACTGATGACGTTGGTCGCGGAGGAAGTCGGTGAGGCCGGAATTCTCAATTAATAGATAGAAATCCTCATAAATCCCGGCTCTCCTCAAGAAGTCATCGGAAGGCCATTCACACGGCCGGTCCTCCGCGGTACGAGGCAAATTATATTTGGGCCTCTGTGCTTCTTCATTTTGTTTTTCCTTCGAGCTTCGGCTTGACGAGCCCCTCAAAGTCTCTTCATTATTTTTTGAAATAATCTGAAATTTTTGGTAACTTCAAACAAAAGTGAATCAACTTCAATAAAATTGATAGCAACTACTCCTACAAGTTGCTAGAGCCTATATCAAGCATTAGAACTACTTGGAACCATATAAATTTGACATGCAAGCTCAAGAACATGGTCACCTATGCAGCACAAATTTGCAATGAATAAAGCACTAGAACAAAAACTAATTGGACCAATCGAGGAGTCACATACCAAGGAACAATCTCCCCAAGCAGTTTTGTGAGAGGTGCTTTGATCAAAGAGATCGAAAATCACAGCAACGGGGGCTGGAACTCGTGTTTGAGCCAGATATTTGTGTTTGTGGGAAGAAGAAGAAGAAGAGGATGGGTGTAGGAATAAGTGGAGGAGGACCACCGTGGTCCCACGAGGCAGGGGGGCGCGCCCAGGGCGGTAGGGCGCGCCCTCCACCCTCGTGGCCGGGTGGCAGCTCTCCCTGCGGTGATTTTTGCACCATAAATCCTCAAATATTCCCGAAAAAATCATATTAAATTGGCATGGCATTCTGAGGACTTTTATTTTCGGGGTATTTTTATATTGCACAGATAAATCAGGAAACAGACAGAAAAATACTATTTTTACTTTATTTCAACTAAATGACAGAAAGTATAAAGAGGGTACAGAAGATTGTGCCTTCTAGTTTCATCCGTCTCATGATCATCAAAAGGAATCCACTAACAAGGTTGATCAGGTCTTGTTAACAAACTCATTCCGATTAACATGGAACCGGAGAAATTTCGAATAATACTATGTTACCTCAACGTGGATATGCACATCCCCTATAATAAGAATATCATATTTCTTCTTGACAGTAAGAAGAGGAAATTCAAAACCTCCAAATATAATCGATGGAATTTTTCCAATAGAATTGATGCTATAAACTTGAGGTTGTTTCCTCGGAAAGTGTACCGTATGCTCATTACCATTAACATGAAAAGTGACATTGCCTTTGTTGCAATCAATAACAGCCCCTGCAGTATTCAAAAAAGGTCTTCCAAGAATAATTGACATAATATCATCCTCGGGAATATCAAGAATAACAAAGTCCGTTAAGATAGTAACGTTTGCAACCACAACACGCACATCCTCACAAATACCGACAGGTATAGCAGTTGATTTATCAGCCATTTGCAAAGATATTTCAGTAGGTGTCAACTTATTCAAATCAAGTCTACGATATAAAGAGAGAGGCATAATAACACCGTCTCCAAGATCACATAAAGCAGTTTTAACATAGTTTCTTTTAATGGAGCATGGTATAGTGGGTACTCCTGGATCTCCAAGTTTCTTTGGTATTCCACCCTTAAAAGTATAATTAGCAAGCATGGTGGAAATTTCAGCTTCCAGAATCTTTCTCCTATTGGTAATGATATCCTTCATATACTTAGCATAAGGATTTGTTTTGAGCACATCAGTTAATCGCATACGCAAAATGATAGGTCTAATCATTTCAGCAAAGCGCTCAAAATCCTCATCATCCTTTTTCTTGGATGGTTTGGGAGGAAAAGGCATGGGTTTCTGAACCCATGGTTCTCTTTCTTTACCATGTTTCCTAGCAACAAAGTCTCTCTTATCATAACGTTGATTCTTTGATTGTGGGTTATCAAGATCGACAAAGGTTCAACTTCTACATCATTATCATTACTAGGTTGAGCATCATCATGAACATCATCATTATTATTTTCGCTAGGTTCATGTTCATTACCAGATTGTGTTTCAGCATCAGAAATAGATGTATCATTTTGATTCTTAGGTGGTTCAGCAATAGGTTCACTAGAAGTTTGCACAGTCCTATCATTTTTATTTTTCTTCCTTTTAGAAGAACTAGGCACATCAGTATTATTTCTCTGAGAATCTTGCTCAATTCTCTTAGGGTGGCTGAGGGAGTCCCGGATTAGGGGGTGTCCGGATAGCTGGACTATGACCTTTGGCCGGACTGCTGGACTATGAAGATACAAGATTGAAGACTTCGTCTCGTGTCCGGATGGGACTTTCCTTGGCGTGGAAGGCAAGCTTGGCGATACGGATATGTAGATTTCCTACCATTGTAACCGACTGTGTAACCCTAACCCTATTCAGTGCCTATATAACCGGAGGGTTTTAGTCCGTAGGACGAACAACAATCATACCATAGGCTAGCTTCTAGGGTTTTGCCTCTCTGATCTCGTGGTCGATCTACTCTTGTACTACCAATATCGTCAATACTAATCAAGAAGGAGTAGGGTTTTACCTCCATCGAGAGGGCCCGAACCTGGGTAAAAACATCGTGTCCCTTGTCTCCTATTACCATCCGCCTAGACGCACAGTTCGGGACCCCCTACCCGAGATCCGCCGGTTTTGACACCGACATTGGTGCTTTCATTGGGAGTTCCTCTGTGTCATCGCCGTCAGGAAGGATGCCTCATCCCGTCTTTAAAGACGGCACTGTTGCTAAAGAAGCTTTGGCTGTCGGCCAAACTCTCTGGCTAGGCAGTTTTCTTATGACCGCCTGTTCGGCCGCCGCGCCGACGATGACTTCTCGGGTCATCGAAAGCAATCTTCATGTTAAGTCGGAGCTCGCCGAGCAGTTAGATCCGATGGAGCTCTCTTCCTTAAACGAGCTCTTGGATCGCATCGCCGCCCTAGGAGTCGCTATAGACTATGATCAGATTGGGCCTAAACCCGATCTGAGAGAGATTAACTCTCCCCAGGTTACCCACCACGTTGCTGTGGTAGAGGAACAATACGGCGACCCTTCTTCTATCTTAAGGACTAGCTACGTCCGGATTCCCAATCCCTCCATGCCGGATTCCCGCGGAGGAGAGGACGTCACTCAAGCCCTGAACCTAAAGTCAGGCAGCGGGCTAGATTCATTGGACAACATCCAAGAATCCAAGCTTCCAAGTTCGGAAGCTCCTTGGCCCTTAAGTCTCAGATTGGGCGCGGTTCTGGATTTAATTCCACCCGCCCACCCAAACATAAGCGACCTATCTCAAATTCGGCAAGAGCACTGCAAACAAGACACCATTCTTGGGCCAGATTCCTCCCGGTTATGGACAAGATAAAGGACTGCCGCGAGGAGGATGCAATCTCATTCTTCTGCAATAATTGCACGGACAACGGGATCCTCAACGCTATAAGTCGCCGTGACATTACACGCTTTGCCGACTTGGCGTCCATAGTACGAAATCTTGGCGATGGAAAGCGCTGGAAAACCGAAGGAAGATTTTGGGACAATCCGCCTTGAACACAACCCCAGTCGAAATAAAAGGCTGCACCATCGCCAGCACACAGGTTAAATACCAAAAGCAAAACCCTCTATAGGGCATGGAACCGTGCTTGAGGGATGGCTCAATGGACCTCAGAAATTCATAGTACAGAGGGCGCCACTCCAACTCATAGCCTTAGAGCATGTTGGATACTACGGCAGGTGGCCAAAAGTGGCGAAGAGCTTCTAGCTCTAGAGCACCAGCCCAGGGATACCAGTACGGTATTATCAGTCTTCGAGACTTTCGCATCAAATAATATGCGGAAACGAACACTCCGTAGCCTTGCCGAAGTCTACCAAGTAGCAACAATAAACCCATGGAGTGACACATCTATTACCTTTAATGCCAGTGACGAACCTAAATTCCGAACAACCCGAGCACCAGCCGCATTGGTCCTCAGACCGATAGTGGACGGCTTTCGCCTTACCAAGGTACTCATGGACGGCGGCAGCGGATTGAACCTCATTTACGAGGAAACCCTCCGAAAAATGGAAATAGACTGGAGCCGCATTGAGCGAAGCAGCACAACCTTTAGAGGAATAATCCCCAGTCGGGAAGCATGCTGTATAGGAAAAATCACACTGGATTTGGTGTTCGGCACGCCGGATAATTACATGTCCGAGGAAGTCACGTTCCAAGTGGCCCCGTTCAGCAGCGGATACCACGCTCTATTAGGGCGAGAGGCATTCACAAATTTTCAAGCTATACCCCATTATGGGTACATGAAGCTCAAAATGCCCGGGCCCAACGGAATCATCACTCTTGCTAGTGACCCGGACATAGCACTCCAAGCGAGAAAATAAAACAGCCTGACCGGCCCTTGAGGCACTATCCGAAGCCCTAGCGGCCGAGGAACTCACTGCGCTGCGCTCCACGGTGAATAGGGACGATGTGATACTCGATAAGAGATCCAAGTCCACTTCCTTCAAACCAGCGAACGAAATAGTCAAATTCCAAGTCCATCCAACGGACCCTACAAAAACGGCCTCCATCGGGGCATAATTAAATCCTGATGTAGACGCCGCACTAAGAGAATTCCTATGCGAAAATTGGGACATTTTTTCCTGGCACCCTTCAGACATGCCAGGAATCCCACGCCGGCTGGCCGAGCACAGCCTAAACATCCTAAAAGGATTCAAGCCAGTCAAACAGGCTCTTCGGCGTTTCTCCGAACCCAAGAGACATGCCATGGGAGAGGAGCTAGCCAAACTATTGGAGGCCGGATTCATCAGAGATATAAAACATCCGGACTGGCTAGCAAACCTGGTGATGGTACCAAAGAAGGACAAATCCTGGCGCCTATGCGTCGATTTCAAGGACATCAACAAGGCTTGCCCAAAGGATCCCTTCCCCCTCCCCCGCATCGATCAAATCATCGACGCTACCGCAGGACACGATTCATTGTGTTTCCTCGACTCATACTCCGGCTACCACCAAATTAAGATGGCAGAGCCTGACCAAGCCGCAACGGCATTCATCACTCCATACGGCCCATTCTGCTTCAACACAATGCCCTTCGGGCTCAAAAAACGTCGGCGCAACATATCAGCGCATGATTCGACATATGTCCGCCAAACCAGATCGGCAAAACAGTGGAGGCATACGTGAGCGATGTGGTGCGTCAAAACCAACCATGTCGAAACTCTAGTAGATGACTTGAGGCTCACATTCGATAATCTCCGAACATATGACATCAAGCTTAACCCGAAAAAATGCGTTTTCGGCGTACCAGCCGGAAAGCTCTTGGGCTTCATTGTATCCGGTAGAGGAATTGAAGCAAACCCAGCCAAGATCCGAGCTCTGTCACAATTGGATATCCCAAAAGACCTCAAACAAATACAAAAATTGACTGGATGCGTGGCGGCTCTAAGCCGCTTTATCTCCCGTTTGGGAGAAAAGGCATTACCCCTTTATCGCCTCCTCCGACGCACCGAACACTTCGAGTGGACGGATGCCGCCACCGCCGGACTCGAAGAAATAAAAGCCATATTGGCAACAAACCCGGTCCTGGCCGCGCCCAACATGGGCGAACCAATGCTATTATACATCGCGGCAACTCATCAATTTGTAAGCGCGGTGCTCGTTGTCGAACGAGAAACGGATGGACACAAGTTCCCCCTTCAAAAACCAGTTTACTACGTGTCCACTGTCCTAACTCCATGCAAGTCACAGTATCCGCATTGTCAAAAGATAGCGTATGCGGTGTTTATGGCATCCCGGAAGCTGCGACACTACTTTCAAGAGTGTTCGATAACAGTAGCCTCCGAAGTACCTCTTAACGACATTATAAACAACCACGACGCGATGGGCCGGATTGCCAAATGGGCCATTGAGCTCCTCCCGTTCGACATAACCTATAAGCCATGGCGAGCTATTAAGTCACAAGTTTTGGCCGACTTCGTCGCTGAATGGACCGAAGCCGAACTCCCTAAAGAGTACGGCGCATATTCCAACTGGATAATGCATTTCGACGGCTCCAAAATGTTGGCTGGCCTGGGAGCTGGCATCGTTCTGACGTCCCCAAGCGGAGATACAGTTCAATACGTACTCCAAATAATGTATACGGACTCCAACAATGCAGCCGAATACGAGGCCCTTCTACATGGTCTCCGGATGGCAGTCTCCATGGGCATTCAATGCCTAGAGGTGCGCGGGGATTCGAACCTCGCTATATCCTAAATAAATGGAGACTTTGATGCCAAGGATCCGAAAATGGCAGCTTATCGCAATGCCGTCCTAGAAATGTCAGCTCGGTTTGAGGGGCTCGAATTTCACCATATAGCCCGGGATAACAACCCGAGCGTGAGCGTGTTGGCACGCATCGGCGCAAAGCGCGATGCCGTCCCCCAACATCTTCCTAGAGAGGCTATTCAAGCCATCCGTATTATGGGAGGAGAATCCGAAATAACAACCCGGAACCAACCGCATCGCCCCACACGAACATTCTCGACACGCTTGGTGATTCTCGCCAACGAAATAACACCCTCATTACGTAATAATGGCTGTCATTGCCCCGTGGACCGAACCATTCCTAGCCTACCTAACCAGGCAGGAACTTCCCGAGGACCAAAACGAGGCCCGCTGCATAGTGCGACGATCTAAAGCCTATAAGGTCCATGAGGGAGAGCTTTATAAGAAAAGCTCAACCGGAGTCCTTCAAAGGTGTATCTCCGAAGAGGAAGGGTGGAATCTTCTGGCTGAAATTCATGCCGGACTCGGCGGGCACCACGCCGCAGCCCGGGCCCTTGTAGGCAAGGCCTTCCGTACAGGATTTTATTGGCCGACGGCCCGGGCAGATGCTCAGGACTTAGTCCAACGATGCGTCGGATGCCAGCTCTTTGCTAATCAAAGCCACATGCCACCCACCGCCCTCAAAACTATACCCATCACCGCCCTTGGCGGTCCGGGGCTTGACATGGTTGGACCCCTTAAAGGGGGAACCCACAAGCAAAAATACCTACTGGTCATGGTGGATAAATTCATCAAATGGATAGAGGCCAAGCCTGTTAAGACGGCCGAATCCGGACCAGTGATAGACTTCATATCAGGGGTCGTACACCGTTACAATGTCCCCCACAGCATCATCACTGATAATGGCACGAACTTTACGGCTGACGAGGTCAAACTCTAGTGCAAAAACATGGGCATCAAGCTCGACTACGCTTCAGTCTATCACCCTCAAACTAACGGTCAAGTCGAGCGAGCAAATGGTCTAATTATGAGCGGCATCAAACCCAGATTAGTGCAGTCCCTCAAGGAATCTAACACGACCTTTGGGTAGAGGAGCTCGACTCCGTACTGGGCTGCGGACCACTCTGAATCGCACGACCGGATTCACACCATTCTTTATGGTATACGGCGAGAGGCAGTTACGCCTGCGACATAATTCATGACTCACCTCGCGTGCGCATGTACGAAGAAAGAGAAGTCGAGCTCGATCGGCAAGACAATTTGGACGCCTTAGAGGAGGAGCGTGACATAGCAAAAGCCCGTTCCGCATTCTATCAGCAGCAGGCTTGAAGATATCAAAGCAGAGAAGTACGGGCCAAAACTTACAATGTTGGCGAGCTAGTTCTACGCCTGCCGGACAAGAAAAAGGACAAACTCAAGCCCAAATGGGAAGGTCCCTTTATCATCGACCAAGTCCTGACCGGTGGAGCGTACCGTCTGCGAGATGCATCAGATAACCGACTCGAGCCGAACCCATGGAACGCAGCCCATCTCCGAAGATTCTACGCCTAGCGCCGGATTCTGAGTTCGTCTCCTTCCTTTGTCCATATTTTACACTTTAGCTGTCTTCTATTTTTCTCCTTCTCCCTCTCTCCTTTTTTTCCCCAGCCTTCGAAGGCTTGTTAGCGCATTGTTCGCACACACTTGACGCGCTACCCGCGCTCATTGTACCTGGGGGCTTCTTTCACAGAAGCTTATTTATAAGGGCTTCATGCCCAATATATGTATCACACTTACGCATGTACCTTTTATTCACCATTGTATGCATCGATATGACTTAAGTTTTGGCCAAGCTGGGTTGCCTGGCTCCTGTGCTTACCCCTACGTTCCCGATTGTTTGGCTAGGTGGTAAAGGGAGCACCTCTGCGATTCTTACTGCCGGATCAGCCGAATGTGTACCTCAGACTGGGTGAAGCCGAAAGCTAGCGTTCTTCAGAGAATATTCGGTCGGTGAACTAAAAGAAGATTTCTTACCTATTTATTTATCTGCCCCAGATGTTTTTCTGCTTTTTTTGCAGTCCGGACATGCACTTTAGGGCATGCCTCCCTGGGAAATGAACCCCTAACGGAACTATTCTCCCTGGAAGATGTTTCTTACTAACCATGTAATATAACATAACTAGTTGGGCACTTGTCTGATAAAGCACTAATGACCCCTACGCCTGGTCTCCACGCATGCCCCGGTTTTTATATAACCGTGAGGGTATTCGGACACATTCCAGACTCTTGGGTCCCGAGGTTGAAGTGAAAAGGTCCGCTATGACAAACGATCTACAATCCGGCTAGAAGGCATTTTACATGTCACCTTAAATTACATAGTCAATCTGACTGATTGTATTCCTCTTCAATGCCATCTAACAGGCTGTCTAGTTTACAGTTCTGCTGGGAATACTTTGCGGCCAATTCTACCTGGCCGTACACTAAGCTCACAGGGATCTCCTTCCCATCAGGCACCACAGGTCTGACCTCGGCCATGTGGTTTGGGTCAGCCTTCGTGTACCGCGTCTTCACCATGGCCCAGGCCTCCCTGGCGCCGTGACGGCAGGCCGATATCTTCCATAATCGGAAGCGCCGCCACGCTCCCTAGAGCCTCTCTGCAAGTTCCCCAAGGCCTTTGGGCAGGGAGACAGATGGCCACAAGTCCTGGGCGACGCCTTTCATCACCTGCCGAACTCGTTCGTGCAGTTGTAAGAGCTCGGGAAGAAGGTCACCCGTAGAACCGGCATTTCCTCTACAGACGGCCTGTGAGCATACCTACAGACATAACTCGTTAGTCGACTTCCTCGCCAAACTTTTTTTCAAAGTTCGCTTAAGCACTTACTAAAAATGCCGCGTCGAAGCCGCCGATTCTCCTTAATCTGAGTCGCATACCTGGGCACGAACATCTTTTAGCTCCTCACCCAGCTGGGTGTTGGCATCTTGGAGATTATTTTTCTCCTGCCTCACCCTCGTAAGCACGTTCTCGCCGGCCTTTAACCGGCGCAAGAGCTGTTGCTTGTCCGGATCTACCCCGGCGCCATCTGCAATGTTATTATCAGATCTATATACACGCCGCACTTCACAACATACTTATCTTTTAAAAGCGTATGTTACCAGAGGGGGTCTCTTTGGCTTCCCACCGCGGCTTGTGCGGCCTCAAGTTGGGCTTTGCACTCTTCAAGCTCCCCGACAGTTGGGTATTCTTTTCTCAGAAGATCCTACACAATAAATGATCCTTAAATCAGTTATTCTAACTATTTCAAGTCTCGGGGGCTACTGGCATATATAACTGTTAAATTTCCTCACTCGTATGTCTTTTACATACTGCTGCGTGGCTCTGGCTAGACCATCTTGAGCGACACGAAGGTGCGCATCTCCCGAATTGAAGGCGTTCAACACCTCTTGGGAGAAACATGTGTCACGAAGAATTGTCCGGCGGCGCCTGTGATTCATGGCACTCTCCACCTCGGAGTTGGTGGCGCATAATCTATCGGCATTCTCTGTCGGGAGGAGCATTCGACGACGCCTCGTGTTCGCCTCGCTCGGGCCTGGCTTTGAAGCCTGGCTGGCGGAGGCTCGATTGGCAACCTCTCCGGATATAGTCCGGCGAGTGCTCTTTTTCCTGAAGAGAGCACGAGCATTAGTATGCCTTCCGGAATAAAACCTGGGAATAAGGTGACATGCCATACTGTTCTTGGCGTTTCAATCCGGACCACACTTCTTTTTAGCTCTTTGGCCGTGCCGCCCTTGTTGGCTAGCCGCAGTTCGGCCTTCCGCCTCAAGGGCTCCCCCTGCAAAACACCGTCGGTATACGATGATAAAAAATAAGCACGGATGAATCATTCTCAAAGTATCGGGGCTTCGGTCTCAGTTACCTGCGAGGCTGGAAGTATTCCGGGGTAATCGGCCGTAATGGCAACCATGGCATTATCAATGCTCAGTTGGTGAAATACCCCATCAATCAGTTCCACCGATATGTCCGGGTCCTCTTGGGAGGCCGGATCGAGGAACCGTTCCGGACCTTCGGGTTGTGGAGGCAGGCTTTTTATATCCTTTACGGCCTGGCGCAGTTCCTGCGTCCAAATCACAAAAATGAGATACTTGACTACGGGAATATGGATTGGATGGGCAAAAAGAAATGTCCGCTTACCCAGCTTGGAGGATTGTTCATAGAAAATCCGTCCTGTGGGTTGACGCGAAGAAATTCCTCCTCTTCTCCCTTGTACAATGCGGACAAGATCTTCATCAGATCAGCGACCGATCCCGGCCCCTTACGGCCATGGCGGGTGGCATCATCCTCCCCGTTGAAATCCCACATGGGGTGGCCTCTATACTGGAGCGGCTGCACCCCCCACATAATGCATGTGGCCATGACTCCGATCATGGCCAGTCCGAAATGAGCCAACAACCTTATTCGGCTCATCAGGTAAAGGACGTCCCTGTCATTTTCCCTCTGAGGGCTCCGTGGACGCCAGCTTAGGCGATTCTTCAAAGGAGCATTACTGAACTCCGGGAGGCCGATCCGAACAGGGTCCGGCAGGGGGACATCTTCTATATAAAACCATTCCGAAGGCAAGTCTTCGGACACCATCTTCGGGGTTCCAGATAGATATCCGGTCCCGGCGATGCGCCATAGTTCGGCTCCGCCCACTTGATATATCGACCCCTCCTGAGAACGGGGTACGAGGCAGAATAACCTCTTCCACAGTACGAAATGAGCCTCGATGCCCAAATACAGCTCGCAAAGGGCCATGAAGCCCTCAATATGTAGAATGGAGGCAGGCGTAAGGTTGTGCAATCGAGGCCATTGAACTCCGAGCCCCGGAGAAACGGATGAATTAGAAATTCGAGCCCTCTTATCAAATAAGGGACAAGGCATACCTGCTCTCCTTGGGAGGGACTGGGGATGCTCTCCGCTTGTTTTCCGCCCTTATAGGTGGCGAGTCCGGCTTGAACCGGAACCATGAAGGCCGGGGGAAGAAATCCCTTGGTTTGGAGTGTCACTAGCTCACTGTGCGGGACGGAGCATCTCTCCCAATCTCCAGGCCGAGGACTGGGAGGGCGAGAGGAGGAGCCGCGTCGACTGTCCATGATGGAATGAATTTACATCGAGATGCGCTCCGATGAAAGCTTCATGAAGGGAAGATGGTGTGATTCGGATCTAGATCCTCGTCCCTTATATAGGCAGCTCATTTGTGCAGCTAGGGGGGTAAATGTAAAAATACCCTGGCTTTTCGCATTCGTTCAACACGTGGAAGATGGCCATTATTGGGCGTGGAAGCCAAGGAGCGCGATATTTACAAGAAGCCGGACACTATTCAACAAGTACACATGATTTGGAGAAGAACCCGCCTTGCAATACCGAAGACAATCTACGTGTCGGACTCATCGTCATTGAAGCCTGGTTCGGGGGCTACTGAGGGAGTCCAGGATTAGGGGGTGTCCGGATAGCCAGACTATGACCTTTGGCCGGACTCCTGTACTATGAAGATACAAGATTGAAGACTTCGTCCCGTGTCCGGATGGGACTTTCCTTGGCGTGGAAGGCAAGCTTGGCGTTACGGATATGTAGATTTCCTACCATTGTAACCGACTCTGTGTAACCCTAACCCTATTCGGTGCCTATATAAACCGGAGGGTTTTAGTCCGTAGGACGAACAACAATCATACCATAGGCTAGCTTCTAGGGTTTAGCCTCTCTGTCTCGTGGTAGATCTACTCTTGTACTATCCATATCATCAATATTAATCAAGCAGGAGTAGGGTTTTACCTCCATCGAGAGGGCCCGAACCTGGGTAAAAACATCGTGTCCCTTGTCTCCTGTTACCATCCGCCTAGACGCACAGTTCGGGACCCCCTACCCGAGATCCGCCGGTTTTGACACCGACAGTGGCCTTCAGGATACAAAGGTTCCTGAGTCATTCTACCAGTTCTAGTAGCCACTCTAACAGCATAATCATTTTTCTTACTATTCATTTCATTGAGCAAATCATTTTGAGCCTTAAGTACTTGTTCTACTTGAGTGGTAACCATAGAAGCATGTTTGCTAATGAGTTTAAGTTCACATCTAACATTAGCCATATAATCACCGAAGTGTTTAATCATATCGGAATCATATTTCAATTGTCTACCAAAATAAGCATTAAAATTTTCTTGTTTGACAATAAAATTATCAAACTCATCCAAGCATTGTCTAGCAGACTTATAGTGAGGAATATCACCTTCATCAAATCTATAGAGAGAATTTACCTTTACTACCTGTGTCAGGTTATTGGGATCAATAGGTTCTTCAATAGGTAATGGATCAAGATGATATGTTTCTTCAACAAAGTGATAAATTAAGACCATGTATTTCTTCAATAGGAGGTAAATTCTTAATATCTTCAGCTTTAATACCTTTTTATTTCATAGATTTATTTGCCTCTTGCATATCTTCAGGACTGAGAAATAGAACACCTCTCTTCTTCGGAGTTGGTTTAGGAATAGGCTCAGTAATTGGCTCTAGAGCTGGCTCAGGAGGTGCCCAATTATTTTCATTTGTCAACATATTATTCAATAGAATTTCAGCTTCATCCGGTGTTCTTTCCCTGAAAAGAGAACCATCACAACTATCCAGGTAATCTCTGGAAGGATCGGTTAGTCCATTATGAAAGATATCGAGTATTTCATTTTTCTTAAGAGGATGATCAGGCAAATCATTAAGTAACTTGAGAGGCCTCCCCCAAGCTTGTGGGAGACTCTCTTCTTTAATTTGCACAAAATTGTATATTTCCTTTAAAGCAGCTTGTTTCTTATGAGCACAGAAATATTTAGCAGAGAAGTAATAAATCATATCCTGGGGACTACGCACAAAACCAGGATCAAGAGAATTAAACCTTATCTTAGCATCACCCTTTAATGAGAACGGAAATATTTTAAGGATATAAAAGTAGCGAGATCTCTCATCATTTGTGAACAGGGTGGCTATATCATTTAATTTAGTAAGATGTGCCACAACAGTTTCAGATTCATAACCATGAAAAGGATCAGATTCAACCAAAGTAATTATATCAGGATCAACAGAGAATTCATAATCCTTATCGGGAACACAAATAGGTGAAGTAGCAAAAAGGTGGTCAGGTTTCATTCTATCCCTAAGAGATTCTTTACTCCATTTAACTAATAGCCTCTTAAGTTCGTTTCTATCTTTGCAGGCAAAAATAGCTGCAGAAGATTCCATGTCAAAAACATAACCCTCAGGAATAACAGACATATCTTCATCATCAATTTCATCAACATTATCAGTTTCAATAATTTCCTTCTCTCTAGCCCTAGAAATTTGTTCATCAAGAAATTCACCAAGGGGCACAGTAGTATCAAGCATAGAACTAGTTTCATCACAAGTATCATGCATAGCAGAAGTGGCATCATCAATAACATGTGACATATCAGAACGAATAGCAGAAGCAGGTTTAGGTGTCGCAAGCTTACTCATAATGAAGGTGAATCAAGTGCAGAGCTAGATGGCGGTTCCTTACGTCCCTCGTAGTTGAGGGATAAATTTTGTCTTAGCATCTTTCAAATTCTTCATAGTGTCCAGCAGATATAAATCCCAAGTAACTCAAAGAATAGAGCTATGCTCCCGGCAATGGCGCTTTAAATTGGTCTTGATAACCCACAAGTATAGGGGATCGCAATAGCTTTCGAGGGTAGAGTATTCAACCCAAATTTATTGATTCGACACAAGGAAGCCAAAGAATATTCTCAAGTATTAGCAACTGAGTTGTCAATTCAGCCACACCTGGATAACTTAATATCTGCAGCAAAGTATTTAGTAGCAAAGTAGTATGATAGTAGTGGTAACGGTAACAAAAGTAACGGAAGTAAAAGTAATATTTTTGGTGTTTTGTAATGATTGTAACAGTAACAACGGGAAAGTAAATAAGCATAAACCAGTATATGGAAAGCTCATAGGCATTGGATCGGTGATGGATAATTATGCCGGATGCAGTTCATCATGTAACGGTCATAACATAGGGTGACACAGAACTAGCTCCAATTCATCAATGTAATGTAGGCATGTATTCCGAATATAGTCATACGTGCTTATGGAAAAGAACTTGCATGACATCTTTTGTCCTACCCTCCCATGGCAGCGGGGTCCTAATGGAAACTAAGGGATATTAAGGCCTCCTTTTAATAGAGAACCAGAACAAAGCATTAGCACATAGTGAATACATGAACTCCTCAAACTATGGTCATCAGCAAGAAGTATCCCGATTATTGTCACTTCGGGGTTGTCGGATCATAACACATAATAGGTGACTATAGACTTGCAAGATAGGATCAAGAACTCAGATATATTCATGAAAACATAATAGGTTCAGATCTGAAATCATGGCTGTCGGTGTCAAAACCGGCGGATCTCGGGTAGGGGGTCCCGAACTGTGCGTCTAGGCGGATGGTAGCAGGAGACAAGGGACACGATGTTTTTACCCAGGTTCGGGCCCTCTCGATGGAGGTAAAACCCTACTCCTGCTTGATTAATATTGATGATATGGGTAGTACAAGAGTAGATCTACCACGAGATCGTAGAGGCTAAACCCTAGAAGCTAGCCTATGGTATGATTGTTGTTCGCCCCACGGACTAAAACCCTCCGGTTTATATAGGCACCAAAGAGGGTTAGGGTTACAGAGTCGGTTACAATGGTAGGAGATCTACATATCCAGACGCCAAGCTTGCCTTCCACGCCAAGGAAAGTCCCATCCGGACATGGGACGAAGTCTTCAATCTTGTATCTTCATAGTCCAGGAGTCCGCCAAAGGCTATAGTCCGCTATCCGACACCCCCTAATCCAGGACTCCCTCAGTAGCCCCTGAACCAGGCTTCAATGACGACGAGTCCGGCACACATATTGTCTTCGGCATTCCAAGGCGGGTTCCTCCTCCGAATACTTCATAGAAGATGTTGAACACAAGGATAGTGTCCGGCTTTGCAAAATAAGTTCCACATACCACCGTAGAGAGAATAATATTTACACAAGTTCAATCTGCTGACGTATTCCACAGCGTGACATCACACCACGGCCAAGCCTTTATTCGAGTCGTTTTTACTGTCCCACCTCAGCGCGTTTAGCGAGGCGGTTTCCTTGGCACGTCTTGTCAAAGCAGAGATTGTGTGCCCGTGTTCCGGGATTCTCATACATACGGGCGTAGTAACCCAACCGCCATTGATTACGGGCGCTTGGGAGATAAGCGAGTTTTATCTGGCGGTGGGGACGCATAGTTTCGTCCATTCCATATAAGGGATAAGGATCCACTTTTTCACACACGCCTTCTTCCTCCTTTGCTTATCCATTTCACAAGACTCGAGCTCCAGCGCCCAAGTTCGCACATCCCACCTCAACCTTCTCCAACTATGTCCGGAGCGGGAGGCAAGTGGATAGCCTCCTCCGTCACGGAGGGGCACATCAAAAGCTGCGAAGGCGGATACTTGTCCGACGACATCGCAGATCGGCTCCCCGACAAGGGCAGCTCATCCCCACCCCCAGGCCCCATGAGAGGGTGGTGTTCCTCCCCCACTTCCTCCGCGGACTAGGGTTTCCAGTTCACCCATTTGTCCGGGGGCTCATGTTCTACTACGGCCTAGATTTCCACGATCTGGCCCCGAATTTCATCCTCAACATCTCGGTGTTCATCATCGTGTGTGAGGCATTCCTCTGCATCCAGCCCCACTTTGGCTTATGGCTGAAGACCTTCACTGTCAAGCCGAAGGTAGTGGGTGGCCGCCAAGCGGGGTGCCGAGGTGCCATGGTGGGCAAGATGGCCAACGTCCTATGGCTCGAGGGCTCCTTCGTGGAGACCATAAAGGGGTGGCAATCGGGGTGGTTCTACATCACCGAGCCGGGCGACTCCAAATGGGCGGCGGCCCCCGAATTCCGATCTGGCTTCCCTACACGGCTCACCTCATGGAAAGAGACGGGCCTGATGTGGGGTAATTCGAAAGAGCTGACCGGACTCCAAACCTGCGTCCGAAACCTGGTGGACAAGAAGCTCAAGCTTGTCAATGTAGTCCAGGTTATGCTCATCCGCCGGATCCTCCCATGCCAGCAACGGGCCTTCAACTTGTGGGAGTTTGATCTGGCACAACACCGAACCTTGAGCCGGCTCTTCGACACTACGTACGAAGATGCCTGGAAGGTGCTGTTCAAGGGCGCCGAGGCTCCCGCATCCGCTACCGAAGATCGCGGATTCAGCTCGCGGCATCAAGCCAGCGAGGTAAGCTATTTACCCTTTACGGGACTCTTTTTTCATAGTTTGACTCTATGCGGGATCTAAAACTCCCTCACCTTTGACAGACTGGCAGAAGACGTCGGACAGGTTGACCGTCCGGCTCCCTTGCCGAAGACCAGTGGGCCTTGATTGACGGGCTGCGGGTTCCGACACCTTACGTGGTGCCGGAGACGAAGGCCAAGAAGAAGGCCACGGGACCCGAAGGAGTTCCCGGCGCCAGGTGTTGTCGGACTCATCGTCCGATGACTCCGAGGCGGACTCCTCCCGCGAAGACGAGGAGGAAAAAGAGGCCTCTCCCCCAACGGGGGGAGGAAGGCCGCCCCAACTGGGGAGGCCAGAGGGTCCAAGAAGGGAAGGACCCTCCCTCCGGACTACACCGCCAACGCCGACGTCGGCGGAGAGGAGTGGCCACCAAGGACCAAGCCCCTGGCAAAATCGTAAGTGTCCGGACACCAGAATAACTCAAGGCATTCCATTTGTTGCACAACATCTTCTAACAGCAAATACAACCATGCAGCCCGCCCAAGGACGGGCTCGAAGATTCGTCGAGCGGCTCCCTGGATTCATCGAATGTGAATAGCACCTCACTTCCGACCGCCTCGTCTCCTCCCGCCGCGGATGATGCCGGGGTGGAGTCCCAAAAGGGGCCCAGCCAGGAGGAGGTGGCCCAGGAGGCGCCGCAAGGCAACCTCCCGGACTCCGGGCGCAAAGGGGATAAAACCCCGAAGGGCTTCAAGTCCGGCCTTGTGCCGGACTACGTACCGGAACCTTCAGTGGTTCCGAAGTCCGGTAGGCGACCCCTTCATAAGAAGGGCAAGACTGCGACGCCGGTGACCTCCGTCCAACCGGAGGCACCGGATGATTTGATGGAGGCGCTTAACGGCGCTTCCATCGACGATGAGCACCGCCTTTGTTATGAGTGTGGTGATCCGAAAGTTCGATCCGCTAAGAGCGGGCTGACCGAAGCCTGTGCCAGCCTTCTAACAGGCTTTGAGGTATGTATTTAAGATATATAAAAATATTACCGCATAGACAGTAGCCCCTGATGCTCAGTTTGGTGTTCGGAAATAAAAAGCCGAACTTAGGATCTAAAAAGATATACGCAGGAGTCTAACATAAGTATGTCAATATGGGAATGCAGGCTGTGCTGCTGACCTCTCCCGCACTGACTGCGGACGTTGGTGCATTGAAGCAGAGCCTCGAGCAGTCCGAGAACGAGCTCGGACTTGCCAAAAAGCAGCTCGAGTATAAGGAAGGTAAGTAATACCTTATGGGAGTATTTAAAAGATGTGGTTGCAAAAAATGACAGGAATAACGTGAATACTGCAGGGGCCATGAATGAGGTGGCGAACCTGAAGGAAGCAGTGTCCATGGCCGAAAGCAATGCGGCCGCGGAGCGGACCGAGCGAGAGAAGCAGGAGGCGCGGGTGGCGGAGGTGCGGCAAGAGCTCCAGGCTCTCGTGGAAAAACATGAGAGTTTGGAGCGTGACTCAAAGACTCGAGAGTCCGAGCTCGCTTTGGCCCTTGAGAGCGCCAAAGCCGGTAAGGCGAAGCCCAAAAAGCCCTCCAGGAAATTGAGGCGATGAAGAAGATAGCGGCGGGTAAGGCATTCTATATGCAAAGCAAGCATGTGAAAGTGAATTATCTGTTACTTACCCGAATCCGGAGCTCTCCAGGAGCATTCGCAGATCTTCACCGCAGTGTGTCTGATGCTGCCGCATTCTACCGAGCCGAGGAGGGAAGCTCGACGGAGAAGGTGTTCTAGTCTCAGTATGCTGAGGCCGGACACCCGGTGCCCTTAAGCGACCAGTTGAAGCAGCTGGTCGAGCTCCATAAGGTGGCCGAACAGGCCATGAAAGGCCTCATAGTTTGGCTGTGGCCTAAGGAAGCCATGCCTGGGAGCTACTTCGGGCTGGTGAGGCGGCTGGTGGACGCCTGTCCATGGGTTGAAGTCGTCAAGCGCTCCATCTGCATCGAAGGTGCTCGTAGGGCCCTTGCCCGTGCTAAAGTGCACTGGGGCAAGATGGACGCTGAGAAGCTTCGTGGACGGACGGACCACCACCGAAAAAGGAGCATCGCAAGCCTGAAATGTATTATGAGGGCGTCTGAAGGGTGCCCGCCTTATAGCCGATGAATGCTCCAAAGATGTAATTTTTGAGTAGACTCGCATTTGTTATCCTGTACGCTGAAAACTTGTTCATATGCGCTAAACAACACTTTTGAATTTAAAATATTACCTTCTATGCGGCCGTGTATTAAATTTGAGAGATGGCGAGTCATCGGCTTCAGCCCCCATGCCACGAGTGCTGGGGTGTTCGGGATAAACTTGAGCGCTCTTGTTCCCATTCTTGGGTCCTTCGAGGGAGGCGCTCAACGCAATGAACAAGGCAACCAGACTATAATGCTTGAAATTCTCACTTAGCCATAGAATTCTATAATTTTAAATTTCGGCGAAGCCCTTGGTATTCGGAAGACCGAGTTCGGGGCGCTATCCACGCCTAGGCCGGACAATGCCGACTCCTTGCTCTAAGCGGCATAAGTCTTTAGGGACTCGAAAACCTCTCGAACAGCGACCGGCTCTCGGCCCTATCATGACGGTCAGTTTTAGCTTTCTCCACTTAGGTGCTTAACCCAGCTCAACCGGGGCACAATCGCAGTGGTTCTGCCAGCGCTACCTTAGCCGATATAATGGAACGTAAGGTACCAAAACATGGGAGCCGGGCAAACCAAACTATTTACCCAAGACATGATTCTGAGAAGATGCATATAATGCTATAAGTTCGGGGTGCCGCACTTGTGAAAGTGTTCGGACTTATCACACCATATTGTGGGGGTACTTAAGCCCCTGGTGTATTGCCCGTACCAAAGTGTACGGTTGCACAATGTCATACATGAACATATATATATAGAAAAAAGGAATTCAATAATAGGCAGAAGCTATGTATTGTTTATTCAAAAGGGCTGCGATGAAGAGCGTAATGATACAAATACTGCGATAAGCAAGGGACGTGACTTTTAACATGTCCCCGCCCAGGTAAGCTGCGAGGATGGTATGTAAAACTGGTATATCGCTCGTAATAGAGACCACCGACACTCGGCGTAACTACGCTTCCCTGGCTGTTGCATCGTGTGTTTGGTGATTCTACTGCTGGACAGGGCTTCGTGAGAACGGAGTCCTGAAAGTAAAAAAAGAAGAAGAAAAGAAAAGAATGACACAATCGGGAGCCCCTGGTGCGGTTGAGCCGCATTCTGGGCATGCCGTGGTCGTGCCCCTTCCCCTATGCCCATGGTATTTCCAGAGCGTAATTATGTACGCGTAGTACTGGTTTCGCAATTTCGCGAGGGTTGGGGCTTGGGCCGCATTGCTATGCGTGCTTTCGGAACGCGTGCGGTCTTGTTGTAGGTTACTTCGGGCGCGCTTGACGGTGTCCGGACGTTTAATGGCCGAACTCGAGGATTGCCTTAAGAGGCTACTTTGTACTTCCGCCGCGAGGGCCGCCGTATGATCCTCCGTCCAGAGAGAGCGTTCGGTGTTTCAATTGACCGTAATGACTCCTCGAGGACCTGGCATCTTGAGCTTGAGATATGCGTAGTGCGGCACCGCATTGAACTTTGCAAATGCGGTTCGTCCGAGCAGTGCATGATAGCCGCTCATGAACGGGACTATGTCGAAGATTAATTCCTCGCTTCGGAAGTTATCCGGGATCCGAAGACCACTTCAAGTGTAACCGAGCCTGCATAGCTTGGCCTCTACACTTGGTATGACGCCTTTAAAGGTCGCCTTTGTGGGTTTAATCCTTGATGGGTCTATGACCATTTTATGACCGTGTCCCGATAAAGCAGGTTCAAAGCTGCCGCCATCCATTAGGACTCGTGAGATGAAATCCGTCAATGATTGGGTCTAGAACCAATGCAGCGAATCCGCCATGGCGGATGCTAGTGGGTGGTCCTTCGATCAAAAGTGATCGGGCAGGAAGACCACGGGTTGAACTTTGGGGCGACCGGCTCCATCGCATATACGTCCCTTTAGAGCACGCTTCCGCTCCCTTTTGGGTATGTGGGTTGTGTATATCATGTTCACCGTCCGCACTTGCGGGGGGAAGCCCTTCTGTCCTCTATTGTTCGGCGGCCGGGGCTCCTCCTCGCCATCGCTATGCAGCCCCTTGTCATTGTTTTCCGCATTTAACTTGCCTGCCTACTTGAACACCCAACAATCCCTGTTGGTGTGAATGGCTGGTTTTGAAGTGCCGTGTATCTGGCACGAGCGATCGAGTATTCGGTCCAAATTGGACGGGCCCGGAGTATTTCTTTTAAATGGCTTATTCTACTGACCGGGTTTAGAGCCTCTGAATCCAGCATTGACTGCCGTATCCTCAGCATTATCGCCGTTAATGCGGCGCTTGTGCTTGTTGCGACGCGACCTGCCATTGCTGTCCTTGGTATCCGAATTACCAGGGCTCTTGGTCATGCTGTTACTACGAGCTAGCCAGCTATCCTCTCCCGTGCAAAAGCGGGTCATGAGTGTTGTGAGGCCTGCCATGGATTTCGGCTTTTCCTGTCCTAGGTGTCGGTCAAGCCACTCGTCGCAGATGTTGTGTTTGAAGGCTGGAAGGGCCTCTGCATCCGGACAATCGACGATCTGATTTTTCTTGGTTAGGAACCGTGTCCAAAATTGTCTGGCCGATTCCTCTGGCTGCTGAATTATGTGGCTTAGGTCATCGGCGTCTGGTGGTCGCACATATGTTCCCTGGAAATTGTCGAGGAATGTGGCTTCCAGGTCTTCCCAACAACCAATTGACTCTGCTGGCAAGCTGTTAAGCCAATGCCGGGCTGGTCCTTTAAGCTTGAGTGGGAGGTATTTGATGGCGTGCAGATCATCACCGCGGGCCATGTGGATGTGAAGGAGATAGTCCTCGATCCAAACCGCAGGATCTGTTGTGCCATCGTATGATTCTATGTTTACGGGTTTGAAACCCTCGAGATTTGATGATCCATCACTTCATCTGTGAAGCATAGTGGGTGTCTTGGCGCCTACAATTGGGCTATATCACGATGCAGCTCAAATGAGCTTTGTCTCATCGTGGTTCGGCCCGACCGGAGTTGCCATATCTGGCGTGACGGTTATCGCCACGCGTCGTGGGCGCCCACGCCGATCCGTAGATCGATCTTGTTTGCCTTGCCTTGTCCTCCAATATATCTCGCAGGTCTGGCGCATTTCCCCGCACCTTGGTATTTTTTGAGAGGCGCCGGGGTGCGGCTTGAGTTGAGGGCCGAGAGGCCTCTATGTCGCGGCCACGAGGTGGCCGGTCAGCCGTATCATACGCTGGTGATGTAGGTTTGGGTGCTTCCTCCTCTAATCGGGGTAGCAGCCTAAGTTTTGGGTAGCTCTTGGAGGGGCGCTCGAGTTCATACTCTTCGGCCGCAAGGACTTCAGTCCATCTGTCAGCTAGCAAGTCTTGGTCAGCTCTAAGTTGTTGTTGCTTTTTCTTGAGGCTGCTTGCCGTGGCCATGAGCCTGCGTTTGAAACGCTCTTGTTTGACGGGATCCTCGGGCACGCATTTAATTGCTGTCGTCGAGGCTTGCCTCATCTTCGGAGGGAGGCATGTAATTATCATCCTCTACCTCTCTTCGCCGCTCTCTCATGAGGGCTGGCTTCTCCATCCTCCCTGCTGAATCCTGCTGGAGGGGTTGTCTTCGCACCGTCTGGGTGTTATTGTCTCCCGTGCGGAATCACCATTTTCTTTGTGGCGGGATTTAGAGCGGCGCCCACGACACCGGCGCTTAGGCTGTTTCTTGGAGGGTCATCCTCCGCTGTTCCATCGCCATTCCCATCTTTTGGGATGTCCACCATGTATATGTCGTATGACGACGTGGCCTTCCTATGCCCTGTGAGCGCTGGGTCTTAGTCGTCTCCTGCATCGTCGTCCATACCGTCGATGTCTTCGGAGTCGAAGTCGAGCATGTCGGTTAAATCATCGACAGTGGCTACGAAGTGGGTGGTGGGTGGGCTTTGAATTTCTTCGTCGTCCGCATCCCAACCTTCCTGACCATAATCCGGCCAAGGCTCTCCTGATAAAGAGAGAGACTTTAGTGAGTTCAGGATGTCGCCAAAGGGCGAGTGCTGAAAGATGTCCGCGGCGGTGAATTCCATGATCGACGCCCAATCGGATTCGATTAGCGGGGGCGCGGAAGGCTCGGAGTCCAGAGAGGAGTCCGACTCCTTGTAATTACGAGCTTCGCAAAGGACGGGGTAGGTGTACGGCTCAATCGCCGTAGAGATCGCAGCCCCCGAGGCGGTGTCCAGCCACCCGTGCTTGATTGGCGCAGTAGGCTCCGAGCTAAAGGTCGGAGCGGACATCAATCGCGGCCTCCAAGACACCGCTTACGGCAGAGCTAGATCATGCCCTCGTGATGACAGGCGGCGCTGGCTTGGTGGCTCGAACCCGTCAAGACCAAGTCTCCGCTACGTCGGCCGTGTAGTTCAAACTTCCAAATCTGACACAGTGGCGGGCGTAGCTTTCAATCTGCTCCGGATGGCCAAGCGATTGGCCCAGATGCAAAGCCGCCGAATACGAAGATCTGTCTGGGAGAAAAGTCTCACCTCGAGCGCATCGTTGTTGATGATCGGAGGATCCATCGGGCCTAAAGATGACGACATGCAGGAACTCTCGATGAAAGCACCAATGTCGGTGTCAAAACCGGCGGATCTCGGGTAGGGGGTCCCGAACTGTGCGTCTAGGCGGATGGTAACAGGAGACAAGGGACACGATGTTTTTACCTAGGTTCGGGCCCTCTCGATGGAGGTAAAACCCTACTCCTACTTGATTAATATATATGATATGGGTAGTACAAGAGTAGATCTACCACGAGATCAGAGAGGCTAAACCCTAGAAGCTAGCCTATGGTATGATTGTTATTCGTCCTACAGACTAAAACCCTCCGGTTTATATAGACACAGAAGAGGGTTAGGGTTACACAGAGTCGGTTACAATGGTAGGAGATCTACATATCCGTATCGCCAAGCTTGCCTTCCACGCCAAGGAAAGTCCCATCCGGACACGGGACGAAGTCTTCAATCTTGTATCTTCATAGTCCAGGAGTCCGGCCAAAGGCTATAGTCCGGCTATCCGGACACCCCCTAATCCAGGAATGCCTCAATGGCACTCGGGCCCTAGTGACAAGCATTAAGCATAGCAAAGTCACAGCAACATCAATCTCAGAACATAGTGGATACTAGGGATCAAACCCTAACAAAACTAACTTGATTACATGATAGATCTCATCCAACCCATCACCGCCCAAGAAGCCTATGATGGAATTACTCACGCCTTGCGGTGAGCATCATGAAATTGGTGATGGAGGATGGTTGATGATGACAACGGCGACGAATCCCCCTCTCAGGAGCCCCGAACTGACTCCAGATCAGCCCTCCCGAGAGGTTTTAGGGCTTAGCGGCGGCTCCGTATCGTAAAACGCGATAATTTCTTCTCTCTGAGTTTTTTCTCTCCGAAAGCAAATATATAGAGTTGGAGTTGGCGTCAGAGGTTCTCCAGGGGGCCCATGAGGTAGGGGGCGCGCCCTAGAGGGGGGGGCGCCCCCACCCTCGTGGACAGGGTGTGGGCCCCCTGGTCTTCATCTTTGGCGAGGATTTTTTATTGTTTTTTCTAAGATGTTCCGTGGAGTTTCAGGTCATTCCGAGAACTTTTGTTTTCTGCACATAAAACAACATCATGGCAATTCTGCTGAAAACAACGTCAGTCCGGGTTAGTTCCATTCAAATCATACAAGTTAGTCCAAAACAAGGGCAAAAGTGTTTGGAAAAGTAGATACAACGAAGACGTATCAGGCTTGTCTACGAAATTTAGCAAAATTAAAATCATGAGACATATCCCCTAAACCAACGGTAACAATATCCTTTTCGCAGTCTATCTTAGCATTCACAACATTCAAGAAGGGTCTACCAAATATAATGGGACAAAAGTCATCTTGTGGGGAACCAAGAACAAGAAAATCAGTAGAATATTTAACTTTCCCACACAAGACTTGAACATCTCTAACAATCCCAACTGGTGAAATAGTATCTCTATTGGCAAGCTTAATTGTAACATTAATTTCTTCTATGTTAGCAGGTGCAATATCATGCATAATTTCTTTGTATAAGGAATGAGGTATTGCACTTGCACTAGCACCCATATCACATAAGCCATGATAACAATGATCTCTTATTTTAACAGAAATGACAGGCATGCCAACAACAGGTCTATGTTTACCCTTAGTATCGGGTCTAGCAATTCTAGCAGCTTCATTACAAAAATAAATAACATGCCCATCAATATTATCGGCTAAAAGGTCTTTAACCATAGTACTAGGTTCAACTTTAATTTGCTCAGGGGGTGTAGGTGTTCTAGTATTACTCTTACGAACCATAGTTGAAGCTTTAGCATGATCCTTTATTCTAACATGGAAAGGTGGTTTCTCAATATAAGCGGTAGGAACAATAGGATCAACATTATAAGTGATAGTCATTTCTTCAACTTTAATAGGTTCAACTACTTTTACTTCAATGGGAGGATTATATTTAAACCACTTCTCCTTAGGGAGATCAACATGAGTAGCAAAGGATTCACAGAAAGAAGCTACTCTCTCAGAGTCAAGTCCATATTTAGTGCTAAATTCACGGAAAACATTAGTATCCATAAAAGATTTAAAACAATCAAACTTAGGTGTTATATCTGACTCCTTACCTTCGTCGAGGTCCCAATCTTCAGAGTTGCATTTAATTCTTTCCAATAAGTCCCATTTTAATTCAATAGTCTTCATCATAAAAGAACCAGTACAAGAAGTATCGAGCATGGAGCAATTATTGAGAGAAAGCCGAGCATAAAAATTTTGAATAGTAATTTCTCTTGAGAGCTCATGATTGCGGCATGAATATAACATTGACTTAAGCATCCCCCAAGCTTGAGCGATGCTTTCTCCTTCGCGAGGCCAAAAATTATATATATAATTACGATCACGACGAACAAGATGCATAGGATAAAACTTCTGCTGAAATTCCAGTTTCAATCGGTTGTAGTTCCATGATCCCATATCATCACATAGCCTAAACCATGTCAATGCCTTTCCCTTAAAAGATAAAGGTACGACCTTCTTCTTGATAACATCCTTGGGCATACGTGCAAGCTTAAATAATCCACAAACTTCATCCACATAGATTAGGTGCAAATCGGGATGCAATGTTCCATCTCCTGTAAAAGGATTAGCTAGCAGTTTCTCTATCATACCCGAAGGAATTTCAAAGTAAACATTTTCATTAGGTTCAGTAGGTTGAGGAGCAACCTTTTCTCTACTGGTCGGGGTGAAGATACCCTGAACAAGCCCCTTAAAGGATTATGTTCCATAGTAACAAGTGACAATAAATTTCAGCACACTATATAAATTTTCCCATACCGACACTCCCCAGCAATGGCGCCAGAAAAGAGTCTTGATGACCCACAAGTATAGGGGATCTATCGTAGTCCTTTCGATAAGTAAGAGTGTCGAACCCAACGAGGAGCATAAGGAAATGACAAGCGGTTTTCAGTAAGGTATTCTCTGCAAGCACTGAAATTATCGGTAACAGATAGTTTTGTGATAAGGTAATTTGTAACGGGTAACAAGTAATGAAAGTAAATAAGGTGCAGCAAGATGACCCTATCCTTTTTGTAGCAAAGGACAAGGCTGAACAAACTCTTATATGAAGGAAAATGCTCCCGAGGACACATGGGAATTATCGTCAAGCTAGGTTTCATCACGCTCATATGATTCGTGTTCGTTACTTTGATAATTTGATATGTGGGTGGACCGGTGCTTGTGTACTGCCCTTCCTTGGACAAGCATCCCACTTATGATTAACCCCTATTGCAAGCATCCGCAACTACAAAAGAAGATTTAAGGTAAACCTAACCATAGCATGAAACATATGGATCCAGATCAGCCCCTTACGAAGCAACACATAAACTAGGGTTTAAGCTTCTGTCACTCTAGCAACCCATCATCTACTTATAACTTCCCAATGCCTTCCTCTAGGCCCAAACAATGGTGAATTTTCACGTTCACATAACACCACTAGAGGAAAGACAACATACATCTCATCAAAATATCAAACGAATACCAAATTCACATGACTACTTATAGCAAGACTTCTCCCATGTCCTCAGGAACAAACGTAACTACTCACAAATCATATTCATGTTCATAATCAGAGGTGTATTAATATGCATAAAGGATCTGAACATATGATCTTCCACCAAATACCAACTAGCATCAACTACAAGGAGTAATCAACACTACTAGCAACCCACAGGTACCAATCTGAGGTTTTCGAACAAAGATTGGATACAAGAGATGAACTAGGGTTTGAGAGGAGATGGTGCTGGTGAAGATGTTGATGGATATTGACCCCCTCCCGATGAGAGGATCGATGGTGATGACGATGGTGACGATTTCCCCCTCCTAGAGAGATGTTTCCCCAGCAGAACAGCTCCGCCGGAGCCCTAGATTGGTTTCGCCAGGTTCCGCCTCGAGACGGCGGCGCTTCGTCCCGAAAGCTTGCTTCTGATTTTTTCTAGGGCGAAAGACTTCATATAGCTAAAGATGGGCACCGGAGGCCTGCCATGGGGCCCATGAGACAGGGGCGCGCCCATGGGGGTAGGGCGCGCCCCCCACCCTCATGGCCAGGGTGTGGGCCCCCTCTGGTTGATTCTTTCACCAGTATTTTTTATTAATTCCAAGAAGTGCAACCGTGCAGTTTTAGGACTTTTGGAGTTTTGCAGAATAGGTCTCAAATATTTGCTCCTTTTCTAGCTCAGAATTCCAGCTGCCGGCATTCTCCCTCCTCGTGTAAACCATGTAAAATAAGAGAGAAAAGGCATAAGTATTGTGACATAATGTATAAGAATAGCCCATAATGCAAGAAATATCGATATAAAAAATGATGCAAAATGGACGTATCAAACGACAATAGGAGCTTGCGACCTCTTGAGCATGCGTTGGTTTTCCCTTGAAGAGGAAAGGGTGATGCAGCAAAGTAGTGTAAGTATTTCCCTCAGTTTTTAGAACCAAGGTATCAATCCAGTAGGAGACTACACGCAAGTCGCCTAGTACCTGCACAAACAAATAAGAACCTTGCAACCAATGCGATAAAGGGGTTGCCAATCCCTTCACGGCCATTTGCAAAAATGAGATCCGTAAAGATAATAAGATAAATATTTTTGGTATTTTTTTGGTATAGATTGGAAAAGTAAGATTCCAAAATAAATAGTAAACTAGAATTGTAGATTGAAATCTTATATGATGTAAAGTAGAACCGGGGGCCATAGGTTTCACTAGTGGCTTTTCTCAAGATAGCATGTATTACGGTGGGCGAACAAATTACTGCCGAGCAATTGATGGAAAAGCGCATAGTTATGATGATATCTAAGGCAATGATCATGAACATAGGCATCACGTCTGTGTCAAGTAGACCGAAACGATTCTGCATCTACTACTATTACTCCACACATCGACCGCTATCCAGCATGCATCTAGAATATTAAGTTTATAAGAACGGAGTAACGCATTAGGCAAGATGACATGATTTAGAGGGATAAACTCAAGCAATATGATATAAACCCAATCTTTTTATCCTCGATGGAAACAATACAATACGTGCCTTGCTGTCCCTGCTGTCGCCGGGAAAGTACACCGCAAGATTGAACCCAAAGCTAAGCACTTCTCCCATTGCAAGAAAGATCAATCTAGTAGGCCAAACTAAACCGATAATTCGAAGAGACTTGCAAAGATATCAAATCATGCATATAAGAATTCAGAGAAGAATCAAATAATATTCATAGATAATCAAGTTCATAAACCCACAATTCATCGGATCTCGGTAAACACACTGCAAAAAGAGTTACATCGAATAGATCTCCAAGAAGATCGAGGAGAAATTTGTATTGAGATCCAAAGAGAGAGAAGAAGCCATCTAGCTAATAACTGTGGACCCCAAGGTCTGTGGTAAACTACTCACACATCCTCGGAGAGGCTATGATGTTGATGTAGAACCCCTCCGTGATCGAATCCCCCTCCGGCAGATCACCGGAAAAGGCCCCATGATGGGATCTCACGGGTGCAGAAGGTTGCGGCAGTGAAAAAGGTGTTTCGTGGCTCTCCCCGAAGGTTTCAGGTTATAAGAGTATATATAGGCGAAAGAAGTAGGTTGGTGGAGCTGCAAGGGGCCCACGAGGGCGGGGGCGCGCCCTCCTGATTCGTGGCTTCCTTGCTGCTTCCTTGACATCCACTCCAAGTCTCCTGGATTGTGTTTATTCCAAAAAACGATCTTCGCGAAGGTTTCATTTCGTTTGGATTCCGTTTGATATTCCTTTTCTGCGAAACACTGAAATAGGCAAAAAAAATAACAATTTGCACTGGGCTTTCGGTTAATAGGTTAGTCCCAAAAATAATATAAAAAGGTATATTAAAGCCCATTAAACATCCAAAATAGATAATATAATAGCATGGAACAATAAAAATTATAGATACGTTGGAGACGTATCAAGCATCCCCAAGCTTAATTCCTGCTCGTCCTCAAGTAGGTAAATGATAAAACAGAATTTTGATGTGGAATGCTCCCTAACATAATTTTCAATGTAATTATCTTTATTGTGGCATGAATGTTCAGATCGAAAAGATTCAAGATAAAAGTTTAATATTGACATAAAAATAGTAATACTTCAAGCATGCTAACCTAGCAATTATGTCTTATCAAAATAACATAGCCAAAGAAAGCTTATCCTACAAAATCATATAGTTTGGCCATGCTTCATTTTCATCACACAAAATGCTCCGATCATGCATAACCCCGATGACAAGCCAAGCAATTGGTTCATACTTTTTAACGCGCTTCAGCCTTTTCAACCCTTATGCAATACATGAGTGCAAGCCATGGACATAGCACTATAGGTGGAATAGCATATGATGATGGGGGTTATGTGAGAAGACAGAAAAAGGAGAAAGTCTCACATTGACGCGGGTAATCAATAGGCTATGGAGATGCCCATAAATTGATGTCAATGTGAGGAGTAGGGATTGCCATGCAACGGATGCACTAGAGCTATAACTGTATGAAAGCTCATCAAAAGAAACTAAGTGGGTGTGCATCCAACTTGCTTGCTCACGAACACCTAGGGCATTTTGAGGAAGCCCATCATTGGAATATACAACCAAGTTCAATGAAAAATTCCCACTAGTATATGAAAGTGACAAAATAAGAAACTCTCTATCATGAAGATCATTGTGCTATTTTGAAGCACAAGTGTGAAAAAAGGATAGTAACATTGTCCCTTCTGTCTTTTTCTCTCATTTTTTTGTTTGGGCTTCTTTGGCCTCTTTTTTTTTTATTTGGGCTTCTTTGGCCTCTTTTTTTATTTCATAGTCTCCATCATTCTTTCCTCACATGGGACAATGCTCTAATAATGATGATCATCACACTTCTATTTACTCATAACTCAATGTTACAACTAGATACTAGAATAAAAATATGACTCTATGTGAATGCCTCCGGCGGTGTACCGGGATATGCAATGAATCAAGAGCGACATTTATGAAAGAATTATGAATTTGACTTTGCCACAAATACGATGTCAACTACGTGATCATGCAAAGAAATATGACAATGATGGAGCGTGTCATAATAAACGGAACGGTGGAAAGTTGCATGGCAATATATCTCGGAATGGCTATGGAAATGCCATAATAGGTAGGTATGGTGGCTGTTTTGAGGAAGATATAAGGAGGCTTATGTGTGATAGAGCGTATCGTATCACGGGGTTTGGATGCATCGGCGAACTTTGCACCAACTCTCGAGTTGAGAACGGGCAATGCACGGCACCGTGGAGGCTAGCAAATTGCGGAAATGTAAGAGTGTGTATGATCCATGGACTCACATTAGTCATAAAGAACTCATATACTTATTGCAAACGTTTATTAGCCCTCGAAGCAAAGTACTACTACGCATGCACCTAGAGGGATAGATTGGTAGGAAAAGACCATCGCTCGTCCCCGACCGCCACTCATAAGGAAAGCACCCAAAGAACACCCCATGCTTCAAATTTGTCACACAACGTTTACCATACGTGCATGCTACGGGACTTGCCAACTTTAACACAAGTATTTCTCAATTTCATAATTACCCAACTAGCATGACTCTAACATTACCACAGTTATATCTCAAAACATCTACTCCCTCCGTCTAGGTGAATAAGTCATCTTAGGCTGTGCACCGTGACCAAGGAGGAGAGAAAAACGAGAGACATTAATGTCTATTTGCTAATTAATAGTATTGCATGCAATGAACTAACCACTGCATGTCGTGTTTGATATTCTCAAGTCATTAAAAGCATGCACACCCTCATCTCTTATTGGTTGATATGTCAAGAAACAAAAAACCGAGGTAGAAGTTAATGCACCGCACCTAAGTGTTTTGGGATTATTTGGTTTTCTTAAGATGACTTACACACCTAGACAGAGGGAGTATCAAGTATCATAGTATTCAATGCACTCTATATGAAAGTTTTTATCATACCCATCTTGAATGCCTATCATATTAGGACTAATTTTATAGCCAAATAAAATTACCATGCTGTTCTAAAAGACTCCCAAAATAATATAAGTGATGCATGAGAGATCAATAATTTCTATAAAATAAAACCACCACCATGCTCTAAAAAATATAAGTGAAGCACTAGAGCAAAATTATCTAGCTCAAAAGATATAAATGAAGCACATAGAGTATTCTAATAAATTCCGATTCATGTGTGTCTCTCCCAAAAGGTGTGTACAGCAAGGATGATTGTGGTAAACTAAAAATCAAAGACTCAGATCAAACAAGATGCTCCAAGCAAAACACATATCACGTGGTGAATAAAAATATAGCCTCAAGTAAAGTTACAGATAGACGAAGACGAAAGAGGGGATGCCTTCCGGGGCATCCCCAAGCTTAGGCTTTTGGTTGTCCTTGAATTTTACCTTGGGGTGCCTTGGTCATCCCCAAGCTTAGGCTCTTGCCACTCCTTATTCCATAATCCATCAAATCTTTAACCAAAAACTTGAAAACTTCACAACACAAAACTCAACAGAAAATCTCATTAGCGCCGTTAGTATAAGAAAACAAACCACCACCTTAAGGTACTGTAATGAACTCATTATTTATTTATATTGGTGTTAAACCTACTGTATTCCAACTTCTCTATGGTTCATACCCCCCGATACTAGCCATAGATTCATCAAAATAAGCAAACAACACACGAGAAACAGAATCTGTCAAAAACAGAACAGTCTGTAGCAATCTGTATCAAACTTATACTTCTGTAACTCCAACAATTCTTAAATAAATTGGTGGACGTGAGGAATTTATCTATTAATCATCTGCAAAAATAATCAACCTAATAGCACTCTCCAGTAAAAAATGGCAGCTATTATCGTGAGCACTAAAGTGTCTGTTTTTTTACAGCAAGATCACAAAGACTTCACCCAAGTCTTCCCACAGGTTCTACTTGGCACAAACACTAATTAAAACATAAAACCACATCTAAACAGAGGCCAGATGAATTATTTATTACTAAACAGGAACAAAAAGCAAGGAACAAAAATAAAATTGGGTTGCCTCCCAACAAGCGCTATCATTTAACGCCCCTAGCTAGGCATAAAAACAAGAATATATCTAGGTATTGTCATCTTTGGTGTGCAATCCATAAGTGGCTCTCATAATAGATTCATAAGGTAATTTAATTTTCTTCCTAGCAAAGTGTTCCATGCCTTTACTTAATGGAAATTGGAATCTAATATTTCCTTCTTTCATATCAATAATTGCACCAATCGTTCTAAGGAATGGTCTACCGATTGCAATCTATATCAAGAACAATAAAATCTACAGGCACATAATTTCCTATTTGCAATAATAAGAACATCATTAATCATACCCATAGGTTTCTTAATGGTGGAATCCGCAAGATGCAAATTTAAAGAGCAATCATCAAATTCACGGAAACCTAGCACATCACACAAAGTTTTCGGAATCGTGGAAACACTAGCACCCAAATCACATAAAGCATAACATTCATGATTTTTGATCTTAATTTTAATAGTAGGTTCCCACTCATCATAGAGTTTTCTAGGGATACGAACTTCCAATTGAAGCTTTTCTTCATAGGATTGCATTAAAGCATCAACGATATGTTTGGTAAAAGCTTTATTTTGACTATAAGCATGAGGAGAATTTAACACGGATTGCAACAAGGAAATACAATCTATTAAAGAACAATTATCATAATTAAATTCCTTGAAAAATCCAAAATAGTGGGTTCATTGCTATCTAATGTTTTGACCTCTTCAATCCCACTTTTACCAATTTTTGCATCAAGATCTAAAAACTCCGAATCATTGGGACGCCTTTTAACTAAAGTTGACTCATCTCCAGTCCCATATTTGTCAAGATTCATATTGGAAAACAAAGATTTAATAGGAGACACATCAATCACTTTTAGATCTTCATTATTTCTATTATCTAAATCTTCCGGTTTAGCGGCCATCCTATTAACTAAGGTCGCTTGCTTATCCGAAATTTGGGCTATTAAGTTTTCAAGATGAGCAAACTGAGATTTCAAACCATAAAATTCCTTATAAATATCATCGAGCTCTTTATTCATGTACTCCATAAAACTTTTCTGTTCTTTAAGCTCGTTTCTGAAGAAGTTATTATGCTCAAATTGCAAAGACATAATGCTTCTAACATTGTTTTCAATTTCTTCCAACCTTATAAGGTGAGGATCAACGCTTGTTGGAGGAGCCATTAAAGCAAAACGGGCAAACTAGCACCTAAAACACAAGAGGCAAGCAAAAAGAGGGGGACGGAAAAAGGGCGAATAAAATAGAAAGGGTGAAGTGGGGGAGAGGAAAACGATAGGAAAATGGCAAATAATGTAATGCGAGGGATAAGAGTAGGTGATGGGTACTTGGTATGTCTTGACTTGTGCGTAGATCTCCCTGGCAACGACGCCAGAAATCCTTCTTGCTACCTCTTGAGCATGCGTTGGTTTTCCCTTGAAGTGGAAAGGGTGATGCAACAAAGTAGCGTAAGTATTTCCCTCAGTTTTTGAGAACCAAGGTATCAATAAAGTAGGAGACTACATGCAAGTCGCCTAGTACCTGCACAAACAAATAAGAACCTTGCAACCAACGCGATAAAGGGGTTGTCAATCCCTTCACGGACACTTGCAAAAGTGAGATCTGATAAAGATAATAAGATGAATATTTTTGGTATTTTTGTGGTATAGATTGGAAAATAAAGATTGCAAAATAAACTGTAAACTAGAATTGTAGATTGGAATCTTATATGATGTAAAGTAGACCCGTGGGCCATAAGTTTCACTAGTGGCTTCTCTCAAGATAGCATGTATTACGGCGGGTGAACAAATTACTACCGAGCAATTGATAGAAAAGCGCATAGTTATGATTATATCTAAGGCAATGATCATGAATATAGGCATCACGTCTGTGTCAAGTAGACCGAAACGATTCTGCATCTACTACTATTACTCCACACATCGACCGCTATCCAGCATGCATCTAGAGTATTAAGTTCATAAGAACGGAGTAACGCATTAGGCAAGATGACATGATGTAGAAGGATAAACTCAAGCAATATGATATAAACCCCATCTTTTTATCCTCGATGGAAACAATACAATACGTGCCTTGCTGCCCCTGCTGTCAATGGGAAAGGACACCGCAAGATTGAACCCAAAGCTAAGCAGTTCTCCCATTGCAAGAAATATCAATCTAGTAGGCCAAACTAAACCGATAATTTGAAGAGACTTGCAAAGATATCAAATCATGCATATAAGAATTCAGAGAAGAATAAAATAATATTCATAGATAATCAAGTTCATAAACCCACAATTCATCGGATATCGGCAAACACACCGCAAAAAGAGTTACATCGAATAGATCTCCAAGAAGATCGAGGAGAACTTTGTATTGAGATCCAAAGAGAGAGAAGGGCCCATCTAGCTAATAACTGTGGACCCAAAGGTTTGTGGTAAACTACTCACACATCATCGGAGAGGCTATGGTGTTGATGTAAAAGCCCTCCGTGATCAAATCCCCCTCCGGCAGATCACCGTAAAAGGCCCCAAGATGGGATCTCACGGGTACAGAAGGTCGCGGCGATGGAAAAGGTGTTTCATGGCTCTCCCCGAAGGTTTCAGGGTATAAGAGTATATATAAGCGAAAGAAGTAGGTTGGTGGAGCCGCGAGGGGCCCACGAGGGTGGGGGCGTGCCCTCCTGCCTCGTGGCTTCCTCGCTGCTTCCTTGACGTCCACTCCAAGTCTCCTGGATTGTGTTTGTTCCAAAAACGATCCTCGCGAAGGTTTCATTCCATTTGGATTTCGTTTGATATTCCTTTTCTGCGAAACACTGAAATAGGCAAAAAAACAGCAATTTGCACTGGGCATTCGGTTAATAGGTTAGTCGCAAAAATAATATAAAAAGGTATATTAAAGCCCATTAAACATCCAAAATAGATAATATAATAGCATGGAACAATAAAAAGTTATAGATACGTTGGACACGTATCAAGCATCCCCAAGCTTAATTCCTGCTCGTCCTCGAGTAGGTAAATGATAAAAACAGAATTTTTGATGTGGAATGCTCCCTAACATAATTTTCAATGTAATTCTCTTTATTGTGGCATGAATGTTCAGATCCAAAAGATTCAAGATAAAAGTTTAATATTGACATAAAAATAGTAATACTTCAAGCATGCTAACCAAGCAATTATGTCTTATCTAAATAACCTAGCCAAAGAAAGCTTATCCCTACAAAATCATATAGTTTGGCCATGCTACATTTTCATCACACAAAATGCTCCCATCATGCATAACCCTGATGACAAGCCAAGCAATTGGTTCATACTTTTTAACGCGCTTCAGCCTTTTCAACCCTTACGCAATACATGAGCGCAAGCCATGTATATAGCACTATAGGTGGAATGGCATATGATGATGGCGGTTATGTGAGAAGACAAAAAAAGGAGAAAGTCTCACATTGACGCGACTAATCAACGGGCTATGGAGATGCCCATAAATTGATGTCAATGCAAGGAGTAGGGATTGCCATGCAACGGATGCACTAGACCTATAAGTGTATGAAAGCTCATCAAAAGAAACTAAGTGGGTGTGCATCCAACTTGCTTGCTCACGAAGACCTAGGGAATTTTGAGGAAGCCCATCATTGGAATATACAAGCCAAGTTCTATAATGAAAAATTCCCACTAGTATATGAAAGTGACAAAATAAGAAACTCTCCTGTCATGATGTTCATGGTGCTATTTTGAAGCACAAGTGTGGAAAAAGGATAGTAACATTGTCCCTTCTCTCTTTTTCTCTCATTTTTTTGTTTGGGCTTCTTTGGCCTCTTTTTTTTTATTTGGGCTTCTTTGGCCTATTTTTTTTATTTCATAGTCTCCATCATTCTTTCCTCAGATGGGACAATGCTCTAATAATGATGATCATCACACTTCTATTTACTCATAACTCAATGTTTCAACTCGATACTAGAACAAAAATATGACTCTATGTGAATGCCTCCGGTGGTGTACCGGGATATGCGATAAATCAAGAGCAACATCTATGAAAGAATTGTAAAAGTGACTTTGCCACAAATACGATGTCAACTACATGATCATGCAAAGCAACAAGACAATGATGGAGCGTGTCATAATAAACGGAACGGTGGAAAGTTGCATGGCAATATATCTCGGAATGGCTATGGAAATGCCATAATAGGTAGGTATGGTGGCTATTTTGAGTAAGAGTGCGTATGATCCATGGACTCAAATTAGTCATAAAGAACTCATATACTTATTGCAAAAGTTTATTAGCCCTCGAAGCAAAGTACTACTACGCATGCCCCTAGAGGGATAGATTGGTAGAGAAAGACCATCGCTCGTCCTGGACCGCCACTCATAAGGAAAGTACTCAAAGAACACCCCATGCTTCAAATTGGTCACACAACGTTTACCATACATGCATGCTACGGGACTTGCCAACTTTAACACAAGTATTTCTCAATTTCACAATTACCGAACTAGCATGACTCTAACATTACCACCTTTATATCTCAAAACATCTACCAAGTATCATAGTATTCAATGCACTCTATATGAAAGTTTTTATCATACCCATCTTGAATGCCTATCATATTAGGACTAATTTTATAGCCAAAGCAAATTACCATGCTGTTCTAAAAGACTCTCAAAATAATATAAGTGAAGCATGAGAGATCAATAATTTCTATAAAATAAAACCACCACCGTGCTCTAAAAAATATAAGTGAAGCACTAGAGCAAAATTATCTAGCTCAAAAGATATAAGTGAAACACATAGAGTATTCTAATAAACTCCGATTCATGTGTGTCTCTCCCAAAAGGTGTGTACATCAAGGATGATTGTGGTAAACTAAAAAGCAAAGATTCAAATCACACAAGACGCTCCAAGCAAAACCATATCATGTGGTGAATAAAAATATAGCCTCAAGTAAAGTTACCGATAGACGAAGACGAAAGAGGGAATGCCTTCCAGGGCATCCCCAATCTTAGGCTTTTGGTTGTCCTTGAATTTTACCTTGGGGTGCCTTGGTCATCCCCAAGCTTAGGCTCTCGCCACTACTTATTCCATAATCCATCAAATCTTTAACCCAAAACTTGAAAACTTCACAACACAAAACTCAACACAAAATCTCATGAGCTCTGTTAGTATAAGAAAACAAACCACCACCTTAAGGTACTCTAATGAACTCATTCTTTATTTATATTGGTGTTAAACCTACTGTATTCCAACTTCTCTATGGTTCATACCCCCGATACTAGCCATAGATTCATTAAAATAAGCAGACAACACACGAAAAACATTATCTGTCAAAAACAGAACAGTCTGTAGAATTCTATATCAAACGTATACTTCTGTGCTCCGTTAGTATAAGAAAACAAACCACCACCTTAAGGAGACGTATCAGAGCTTGGCCTGCATTGCCTCCCATCCGACGACGCCCGTCGGGAGGAATGAACGAAGCCGGCGGTGCTGCATCGGGCTGCCTTTCGACAAGAAGAAGCAGGGTGGAACCAAGGTATGTCATTGCTCCGTCTGCAACCCATCAGCCTCCACCATGGCAACAATATGGCCACTACAAGGCAAAGATCCCCATCTCTAGATCCGGGGAACAAAAAACCTTCTTCAAGTAGTGGCGGGAGGAGAAGCCCCTCTCCCCCTTCGGCTCCAACCACCGAGCAACCCAGGGAGAAGAGAAACCACCGACAAACGCGTGTGCGACCTGTCTCTGACGAAGCTATCCAAACATCCAGCATGATGCCACATAACAACACGATAATGCAAGCCTAATAACAATGCTACTACTATATGCAGGTAGATCCCAGGCACCTCTCCCTAGACATCACCGACTAGCCTCGCCGTCGGACGAGGCGTGGGATCTAGCCGGGAAACCCCTCTAGACTTTAAATGATGTAAAGAAGGGAGAGGAAAGAGAGGAAAGATGGCTCCCAGGTTGGTGTTTGGTTGTACCTCATATCAATTTTACGCACTTAGACACTACTAGGAAAAACCTTATACACAGAATCTTAGCAGCAGCGTGGTTTAAAAACAAACGCTACTGCTAATTAGCAGTAGCGAGCTTCAGGAAACCACACTACTAATAGCCGATGTGATGGCGCTCTAGGTGAAACAAGCGCTATTACTATAATTGCCACGCGTTGCCTCCGAAGCTAGATATAGTAGTAGCGCCCTTCTTACGGGCCAGCGCTCGCTAAAAGTACTTAGTAGCAGCGTTTTTCTTCAAAACTCGTTGTTGCTAAGTATCACCCCCTTGCAACTAATTAAGTTTAGTCCAATACTGCTAAGCGAACAAGGTGTTTACCACCTTAAATATGTTACTTCTCAAACTATCTCGAACACTTGGTCTTCATTGAACTATATGTGTAGGATTTGTGGCTGCAATATGAATCCTCGCCCGTGCCTATACAGGGACGGTGAGGATTCATGTTAACTATTTAGATTTTACACAAAAGATCAATGATGACCAATGTATATTTTTGATGTTTTTACATGCTTAGACTTACTATTAGCGTTTTTTTAGGACAAAGCGCTACTGATATTGGGCTTAGAAGTAGCGCGCTCCCTGTACCCGCGCTACTGGTAAAGAAAAACAAAACATGCGGCCCGGCCGGCCCCCGGCACACTCATCTCTCAATCGCTCCCCTCCGACCGACGCCGGCAGCTGCGGTTAGGATTTCTCCTCCGCCAACGCCGCCGCAGGTAATGCTCCTCCCCCTTCTCGCCGCCCCTCCGCTGCTCCTCCACCCTCTTGACGCCCACTCTGTCGCTGCCCGCGAGCTCTGGCCGGGCGCCTTTGGCCGACCGCCCTCGATCGCCTCGTCGGCCGCTGTCGTCGCCCCCTCTCGCAGGAAAGTCACCGACCTTCCCCTCGTCAGCACCCCCGGCCGAGGTCACCATGCCATCCCCCCTCCTTGACAGCACCCCTCGAGGGCTGCCCTACCTAGAGGCAGCGAGGGCTTACGAATTCCATATGGATAACTTTATGCTTTTGTTTTTCTATAGTAAGTTATTTTTTGCAAAATGTAGGTGCCAATTTAGTTGAAATGCTTTGGTAGGTGGTACCGTGATCTGCTAGATATTGGTTTTGACACAAGTATTTAGTTTGCAAGTGCTAAGTTAATTCCAATTAAATTTGCCACTTGTTTTTTAATCAGTTTCTTAGGCAATAGGGGCCAAATTAGATGAAATGTGTCTTGGTAGGTGGTACCTTGATTTGGTAGATAACTTATTATAGATCTTAGGATTATACCTTTGGTAGGGTCCAAATAGTTTTTTCGGCAATAGGTGCCACTGAAATTCTTTCGTAGGTCATCTTGTATGTTACTAGATCTTACGATTATAATTGTCCATCAAATTGCTTCTCGCGGAAGAATCCCTTCATCAAATTGAGAGCTTGTTGTTTACTTTTTGGGATCGGGTTCCACTATGAAAATATAACTGGAGAAGAACCAAAAATATCACATGCTAATGTTTTTTCTTTCCTGTGAAGTGGATCATTAATCCTTTGCTCATATTGCTTTAGGAAAATGGCGCCACCACCACCGCCACCATGTCGACTGTGCAAGTCAAGGTGCGCCAGCAGCCTTGCAACTGGCAAGCTGTTAAGCATCTACTTCCAAGTTTTAAGTCATGCGGCGGTAAGAAATTAGGTGAAATGTAACAACTATTTTATTTTTAGTGTTGTCATTACTGCATTATGTCATTTTGGTTTTTTTAAACAGATCGTCCCATGCAATATGAGGTTGAAATTCAACAAGGCGGCAGGAAACCTTTGTGACATTTGAGGCTCACAGGGCAGTACACTATGGAGGTCGAGAAAGGACACAATATGTCGCAGATTGGAGGAGATGGATGGGCCCGTTTCCTCACCCGCATGCGTCTTACTGGTGGTGAGTTGATCAGCTTCTCCTTCAGAGCAGAAAGACCCAAGCTGGCTGTCATTTATATCAACCTGGTGGAAGAGATGAAGATGACGAAGATGATGAAGATGACGAAGATAAGGACCCACTCGATGAAGATGATGAGAACCCACTTCATGAAGCCATCATAGCTCAAAGAATGAGGCTGAGCGAGGACGAGGTGTGCAACCAATGGGACATAATTCCACCACGTGATGACTTTGTCGGGGTGCCATTCGTGACCCGCCTGACAAGTACCATGGTCGATCAGCATGAAATGGTATGTTATACTGACTGTAGTAATTTAATGATATATATATATATATATGCTTTATTGCTATACTTACAAATGCAAATTATCCGATGATATGCTTAGTGAATCCGATGATATGTTACTGTAGAGTCCAATGATATGCTGTGTGGAATCTAGTCGATGATATGCTTTTGTGTAGAGTCTGATCACATGCTTATTAGTGTAGAATCCAAGGAAATATTAATAGTGTAGATAATCCATATATACTTATTAGTAGAATTAATGCTTAATTAGTACAAATGTGTAGTATTGTGTCTTTTGATAGTGTAGAAATCTATACTTAATAGAAATATATTTGCAAGAGTATGTGCGAGGCTATTTATTAGTTGATATGTTTTTCTTATTCAAAAATTGCCAAAGAAACTATCTGTGAGTTGTGGTATCGAGCCTAATGAAGAAGGCTCAGCTGGACTACGCCTTACCGCAAGGGGCTCCGTCACCACCTGTACTTACCGCATGGACCCAGACGGTCGCACACACTTAAACTCGGTTGGGTGGAAGAGACTCCTCGTTGGCAAGAATCTTCGTGTTGGACATGCCATCCTAATTACTATCAGGAACAACCACCGCCCAGGCTTGAGGATGATGATCGTCGTCGATATCATCTAGAACTACATATGTGTGTGTGTGGCTATATCATCTAGAATTACATATGATGATCAACGTCGATATCATATAGAACTACATATGATGATCATAGTCGATACCATCTAGAACTACATATGATGATCGTCGTCGATATCACCTAGTACTGCTTGAGGATGCATGTTGAGTATATATGAAATTGTTATCTAGTACTCCCTCCATTCCAAATTACTCATCATGGTTTTAGTTCAAATTTGAACTAAAACCACGACGAGTAATTTGGAACTGAGGGAGTACTACCTAGTACCTATAATGCTTTATGAAATTGATATCTAGTAGTACCTAGTATCTGGAAATTGCAATTTATTGAAGCTGAAACGGGGTAGGAAGCCAGGGGAAATGATGAAAGATATAGCAGTAGCGCGGGCTAGGAAATCGCTACAGCTAATTAATAGTAGCGCGTTCCGGAAAAGCGCTGCTGATATAGTCAATAGTAGTAGCGTGGTCTAACAGTTAGCTGTAGCGCCGTAGTAGTACCGCAGCTTCCCGCGCAGCTGATAGCCTCAAAACCCGCGCTACTACTATGGTTTTCCCTAGTAGTGAGAGGTACTCCCTCCGTTCCAAAATAGATGACTCAACTTTGTACTAACTTTACTAGAAAGTTAGTATAAAGTTGGGTCATCTATTTTGGAACGAAGGGAGTACAAACAAATTTTTTAGAGCAACAATCTTGCTTTGTAGATAAAATAATGACAGTATGGAGAAAATAACTCCTTTTCAGGAAAAACTTTCAATCAATTGATCAACTATCAATGATGTACAAAAACACCAGAAGTAACAAAAGATTACAACCAAGTTTGAAGATCCACCACGCGACGAGTACAAGCACTAGAGCGAGCCGCCCTTACCGGAGCCAGATAAACATTGTTGTAATAGACAGTCAAAAAAATCATCGTACTAAAGCCTGATACGATCAGCGCACCAGAACTGCAACTGTCGCCGATGAAGAGAAGCGTAGATCAAAAGAATCCAACCTGTAAGCCTCATAGACGAGTGAAGACTGGATCCAAACAGATCAACCGAAGACAAGCACTGGTAGAATCCGGCGAGATCCGCCGAAGATACACCTTCACATGCCTTCCGAAGACGTAGACACATCGACATGGCTGGGGCTAGGCGGGGAGGACCTTATTCCATCTTCAGGGGGGCGTCACCGCCTCGCTTTACCGATGAGGATACAAACCCTGAGAAAAAAAGACCTAAACACGCGCAGGAGCCCTCCCGCCGACAAGCGCTGGGATCCACCGGGCATCCATGGCCCTAAGGCCCTAGGAGACAAGGCAAATCAGCAGTGGCGCCGATGGGAGGCAAGGAATCCCTAATCGTCCGTAATTTTTTTTGTTGGGTCGTTAATCGTCTGGATGAGTCATGAGACGAAGGGGTTGTGTACATTCGTTCATGCACACAAGCCCACATCCATGAAGAAAATGATTTATTTTTAATCTCTCTTTCTATCTATTGCTTAAAAAGAATGTTACGTTAATTTTCTCCACACCACCTCTTCGTCCATCCTCCCAACTTCTATCGAATTTTCCCGGCTTTCTATCAAGCCAAATCTTTGGTAACCGAAAAAACAATATCAACCTATGGTACAACAATAAATTCACGGTCTAGAAATTATTTATTATTTTCTTATGGTAAAACCTGGTACCAGACAGACATCTTTGATAATCCAATAAATAGTGATGAATTCACGCCCACAAGCAAAAACATATCAATCAATCTCTTATATTTGGTAACCCAATAAAACACATCAATCACGAGCACATACCTATTTTATTGATTTAAGAAATGATAGAAAATTTATGGTTAATAACCAAACATAATATTATTTCGTATGATCCTCTTATTGTGTTAAAATATATTTGGCACATGGCAACGCACGGGCACATACCTAATATATAAAAAATAGTCTGTTACTACTCACATAATATTCTATTAATGTCATTGATTTGTCTTCGCTTCAGTAACTGAACTGCATTTGGTGAAACGTTAAACTTTAGTGTTTTTTGTCCAACGAGGCGTATAATATACCGTTGAAAAATATGTGTACAAGGAGATTGCTTCGCATGTAGAACATTTTTCTTGCAAAATCCACACGCTTTAAGGGTAGTTTTGAAAATGATGACATTTTTGTATTAAAAACATGGATAATAATTTTGATCGCATTTTGAAATGGTTTGTGGGATTGACGCAAACGATATGAAGTTGGAAATTTGCCGAATGAGTGCTCCTTTTTCATGTAGAAAGTTTTATCAAATTCCGTACGATTTAAAAGTAATTTGAAATGGTTGGATTTTTTCGTGGAAATGACCGAAACATATTTTTTGTTAATTTTCAAAAGGTCTAATTGCAGAAAATGATACAACATTGGAATATCTATCTCTGTTATCTACTAATTAAAAAGAATATAATGTTTCATCTTTCACTTTTCTTTTCACCACCTCTTCATCCAATTTCTCGTTATGATAATCGATCATCTTCATTTACTTACCTTCTGAATCATTTTCACTCTCAAGTTATAAGATAAATCACGGGCAGGATTTGATAAATATTTCTTTACACAATCATATTAATATGTGCAGGTAAATAACAAGCTAACCTAATACTCCCTCCGTTCCATAATGTAGTGCCTATAGATTTTTTATAAAGTCAAACTTTACAAACTTTGACCAAGTTTATAGAGAAAACTATTTATATATACACTGTCAAATATATAAAATATGAAAATACATCTTACGATGAATCTAATAATATATGTTTGGCATTCTAAATGTAAATGTTTTTCTCCATAAACTTGGTGAAAGTTTGTAAGGTTTGAGTTTTCCAAAAATCTATAGGCACTACATTATGGAACAGAGGGAGTAGAATATTTATATGTCGTTGTAATGCACAGCATTATTGTAGTTTATTTAAAAAGAATGTAAGGTTCCATCTTATGTCATTTTTTTCCCACCACCTCTTCATCCACAAACCCTCCATCGATTTCCCCGTTTTTCATCCTTTCTAATTTTCATCAAGCCAATCTTTGATAACCCAATAAACCAGATCAATAGCAATAAATTGAAGGTCCGTAAATGAATTGTTTCTTATGGTAAAACCTACTACCGATGAGACATCTTTGATAACCCAATAAATAGCAGCAAATTCACATCCATAAGAAAATACATATCAATCAATCTCTTATATTTGGAGTCCAATAAATCAAATCAATCACAAGCACATACCTATTTTATCCGTTTAAAAAATGACAGAAAATCGATACTTTATAACCAAAACATAATCATATTTTTTCTATTTTTTTTGCATCCAGGTTTTTCTCATATAGTCATGTTATTGTGTTAAAATATATTTGGCCCCATAGCAATGCACAAACACATACTTAGTTAAACTAAAAAAAAAATCGATCATTTCCTAGAGCCATCTTTTCAAACAGCGCTTTCGTGTACGGTCATTGTTTTTCAACCCCAATGTTAATCTATGTCCATAATTCTACTCCACAAATACTTAAAAAATGTAGAGTTTCATCTTTCACGCTTCTTCTCATCCCCACTTTGCCCTACCTTCTTGTTAAGATAATCAATCACCTTCATTTACTTACATTCTTAACTAATTTCACTTTAATTTATTTACTAAACTTCTCATCAAACTATAAGTTAAATCACGGGCAGGATTGATAAACATTTTTTTACACAATCAAATTAATACGGGCAGGTAAATCACAAGCTAACATACTAGAATATTTATATCACGTTGTAGCGCACGTGCATTACTCTAGTTTATTTAAAAAGAACGTAAGGTTCCATCTTACGTCATTTTTCCCCACCACCTCTTTGTCCAATAACCCTCCATCCAACTTCCCAGTTATTCACCCCTTCCGATTTCCATCAAACTAATATTTGGTAACCTAATTAATAAACCAGATCAAGCTACTATGGTACAGCAATAAATTGATGGTCCATAAATAAATTGTTTTCATGGTAAAACTTGGTACCGGTTATAATACATTTTTGATAACCCAATAAATAGCAACAAATTAGCGCCCAGAAGCAAATACATATCAATAAATCTCTTATATTTTGTAACTCGCTAAATCAAATCAATCACAAGAACATACCTATTTTGTCAGTTTAAGAAATGACAAAAAAATGTATGCTTTTCAACCAAAACATAATATTATTTTGTCTATTTGTTTTGCATCGAGATTTGTCTCATAGTCCTCTTATTGTGTTTTTTTGCGGAATAGTCCTCTTGGCAACGCATGACACATAGTTATAACTAAAGAACATCTAACTCATATCCTAGAGCTATTCAAACTACGCTTACATGTATTGTCATTCTTTTTTGCAATCCCACATGCTAACGAATTAACTCCTATAATTCCACTCCACAATTACTGACCAAGTTCGTTATGTACACACATATCGAACTAACCAATTTAATCCAGTATTCCAATATTCCAGGATATGTTTGTAAACCTCATCCATCTAAAATATATTTCAAGTATTTACGGATGCATTGCATATTTTAATTTTCACGCATCTAGCTAACCCTATTGTTTCCATGCATAGGAAAGTGTCATGCAAATTAGATCAGTTTTGGAAGCAAATGTACTGAATTATTAGCTCTACGTCGCACATATAGATTTCTCCAATGATCACACACGATTAATATGTTGGATTATATACACCACTATAAATCGTAATCCACTTAATCTCGCATGTAATCGTGCAACAACTACACCAAATAGAATCATAACGGATCATGTGGCCGATATATATTCGTTTATGCATGTGTCAGCAACGATTGCTAACCTAATCAGTGTACTAATTGTATATACGGTGCACGCCGAGGTCAAAGCTCGAATTGAAGACATGGTCTTGATAGAACGTTCAGATGCAACATACACTTGCTGCTTGACCTAATTCCTGATTTTCTTAATTATGCCTGGCTGTATGCATATGCGTGTTCAAGGTCAGCCCTGCCCAGTCTTCTGGTTGGTTTTTGGAGTTCATAAGCAGTGGACATACATACATGCACATTAGTTGTGCATTCTCAATACAATGACGCGGCTAGTCATGTTGGTTTAGTGTATTCGCTATCATATATACATAAATAATCAGGGATGATTATAAGACGATTGATGTTTTCGTTATTGCAGGGAGATAAGGAGGGATACACACGTGTACCTTTCAGGGTCTGAAATAGTGTGAAGGGAGTGGTATTTCTTTTCCTTGGATCATCATGAAATAAAAAGGATAGGGTTTTAAACAAGAGAAGCGTCCCGCCAAGAAAAAAGAGTGAAACCTAGCTATGGCACGGAAGTGGATGTGTAGCAAAATTCAACATTATGGAAATGTACCAAATTCTTTATATATGGTGTAATACCTACTGCTCTCTGCATTCCTAAATATAAATCCTTTTAGAGATTTCACTATGTTTGAAACAGATGCATATAAACATATTTTAGAGTGTAGATTCACTTTTTTTTATGTAGTCCATATTGAAGTCTTTAAAAAGACTTATATTTAGGAATGGAGGGAGTACTATTCACAAGAGCTGCAGGAGTTTCAGCGCAGTAGTTTGATTTATCCGTTGAAGTTTTCAAGTTGTTTTCTCGTATTAGTTTGGTCTGCTACTTGTAAATGTACCACAGAATAGTCCGCATGCAGCTTAGCACGGATGAAACGACGCGACAGGACGTGGCAACAACCAAATTAAAGGTCATGCTAGCTAGGTAGATAGAGCTGAAAGGAACATTCAGCTGGCGACGGGACAAGGCAAGGGAGATATATTCAGCCATGCATGTAGGCGCGCGCTCGTAGCCAAAAATGGGCAGGCACGGTCGAGATCGTTGGCCGTCGTCCGGGTTACACACACCCCTTTCCTTGTTCCCCGGTCCAAAGCTACGTACGATTAAGTCCCGATTCAGATGATCAGAGGAACGAGATGGAGGGGCCGGCTTGACACGGTGGTGCATGCATGGCTAGTTAATTTACGGTAAAAAATTATGCCATGTGGCCGAAAAGGACATGGCGGTTTACGGTCGGTGTGTCTGAGGTGATTTCAAGTGTAGCACAAACAGTACGTACGTGCGTTTAGAATATTTTTTGTTAAGAATAAAATTTGTAAAATAGAATGATATGGAAACTAGCTGTTGCCGAGTCAGTGCATGCATGTCACTAGTAAAGTGCACACATGCAACAAATTTCTGGCAGGAGGCGAGGGAGTGGCTGCATATCAAACTCCCGGAACTCCATACAGTAACATGGTCTAGGGACATTTTATGTAACCCCAGATTCGAGGAGAGGGACCAAGCAAAAATCATCACTGTCCACTAGTAGAAAAAGGGGCTTTCGTTCGGGCCTGGCCAGCCCATTAGTCCCGGTTCTGCCATGAACCGAAACCAATGGAGGCATTTGTCCCGGTTCGTGAGCCCAGGGGGCCGGCCGGGGCCTCGTGGGCATTGGACCCGGTTCGTGGCAGAAACCGTGACAGAAGGATGGCCTTTAGTCCCGGTTCCAGCCATGAACCGGGACAAATGAGTTGCCTATATATACCCCATCGCCGGCAAGCAGAGCACTCCACAGTGCTTTATTTTTTGCTGGCCGGCGAGGAAGGGCATTTGGGTGCTCTAGCTCACCTCTTATGCATGTGAGGTGTTCGATGAAATGCCCGAGCCACACTAGTTAAGCTTTCTCCTCTCGAAACTCGACCTCCGAGCTCCATTTTTTCCGAGATTTGTCTAGGTTTAGCCGTCCCTCACGCCCCGTCCTCGTCTTCACCGCCGTCGATCGCTCGCGCCGATCTCGTCGCCGACACCACAGTGGTAAGCCTCTTGTTCTTATCTTCTTTCTGAAAGAAAAAAAATCTTCTTTAGATAGATACTTGTCTAATTTTCTTACTTTTGACACACATAATTATATATAATGCACGCAGATAAACCGGCAATGGATGTACGATGACAGACACACCTCTGAGTACATTAAGGGCGTGCATAATTTTCTCGAAGTGGCTGAGGCAAACAAGCAGAATGGTTTTATGTGTTGTTCATGCCCTAATTGTGGGAATACGAGGTCTTACTCTGACAAGAAAATCCTTCACACCCACCTGCTTTATAAGGGTTTCATGCCACACTATAATATTTGGACAAAGCACGGAGAAATAGGGGTTATGATGGAAGACAACGAAGAAGAAGAGGACGATGAAAACTATGTGCCCCCTGAATACGGTGATGCTGCAACGGGGGAAGCTGAAGATCAAGAGGAAGCTGAAGATCCAGAGGAACCAGACGATGTGCCCGATGATGATCTCCGCCGGGTCATTGTTGATGCAAGGGAAAAGTGCGAAAGTGAAAAGGAGAAGCTGAAGTTCGATCGCATGTTAGAGGATCACAAAAAAGGGTTGTACCCCAATTGTGAAGATGGCAACACAAAGCTCGGTACCGTCTTTGAACTGCTGCAGTGGAAGGCGGAGAATGCTGTGCACGACAAAGGATGTGAGAAGCTACTGAAAATATTGAAGAAGAAGCTTCCAAAGGATAACGAATTGCCCGACAAGCACGTGACGCAGCAAAGAAGGTCGTATGCCCTCTAGGATTGGAGGTGGAGAAGATACATGCATGCCCTAATGACTGCATCCTCTACCGCGATGCGTACAAGGATTTGAACGCATGCCCGATATGCGGTGCATTGCGGTATAATATCAGATGAGATGACCCTGGTGATGTTGAGGGCGAGCCCCGCAGGAAGAGGGTTCCTGCGAAGGTGATGTGGTATGCTCGTATAATACCACGGTTGAAACGACTGTTCAGAAACAAAAAGCATGCCAAGTTGATGCGATGGCACAGTGAGGACCGTAAGAAAGACGGGAAGTTGAGAGCACCCGCTGACTGGTCGCAGTGGAGAAAAATTGAGATAAAGTTCTGGGCCGAGTTTGCAAGTGACCCAAGGAACGTATGGTTTGCTTTAAGCACGGATGGCATTAATCCTTTCGGGGAGCAGAGCAGCAATCACAGCACCTGGCCCGTGACTCTATGTATGTATAACCTTCCTCATTGGATGTGCATGAAGCGGAAGTTCATTATGATGCCAATTCTCATCCAAGGCCCTAAGCAATCCGGCAACGACATTGATGTGTACCTAGGGCCATTAGTTGAAGAACTCTTACAGCTGTGGAATGGAACAGGTGTATGTGCGTGGGATGAGCACATGGGGGAAGAATTTGACCTAAAGGTGTTGTTGTTCGTGACCATCAATGATTGCCCGCTCTCAGTAACCTTTCAGGACAGACAAACAAGGGATACCATGCATGCACGCATTGTTTAGCTGAAACAGAAAGTATATACCTGGACAGATGCATGAAGAATGTGTACCTGGGCCATCGTCGATTTCTCCCGACCAACCATCAATGTCGAAAGAAAGGCAAGAATTTCAAAGGCGAGGCAGATCACCGGAAGAAGCCCGCCATGCGTACCGGTGATCACGTACTTGCTATGGTCTCTAATTTACGCGTAATATTTGGAAAGGGTCCCGGCGGACTAGCTGTTCCGAATGACGCCGAGGGACGCGCACCCATGTGGAAGAAGAAATCTATATTTTGGGACCCACCCTACTAGAAAGAGCTAGCGGTACACTCTTCAATCGACGTGATGCACGTGACGAAGAACCTTTGCATGAACCTGTTAGGCTTCTTGGGCGTGTATGAGAAGACAAAAGATACACCTGAGGCATGGGAGGACCTGCAACATTTGCACGAAAAAGACGGCATGCCTCCAAAGCAGTATAAAGGTCCTCCCAGCTACGCTCTTACCAAAGAAGAGAAGGAAATCTTTTTTGAATGCATGCTCAGTATGAAGGTCTCGACTGGCTTCTCGTCGAATATAAAGGGAATAATAAATATTCCAGAGAAAAAGTTTCAGAACCTAAAGTCTCATGAATGCCACGTGATTATGATGCAACTGCTTCCGGTTGCATTGAGGGGGCTTCTACCGAAAAACGTCCGATTAGCCATTGTGAAGCTATGTGCATTCCTTAATGCAATCTCTCAGAAGGTGATCGATCCAGAAATCATACCAAGGCTAAGGAGTGATGTGGGCGCAATGTCTTGTCGGGCCGAGCTGGTGTTCCCACCATCCTTCTTCAATATCATGACGCACGTCCTAGTTCATCTAGTCAACGAGATTGTCATTCTGGGCCTCGTATTTCTACATAATATGTTCCCTTTTGAGAGGTTCTTGGGAGTCCTAAAGAAATATGTCCGTAACCGTGCTAGGCCACAAGGAAGCATCTCCATGGGCCATCAAACAAAGGATGTCATTGGGTTTTGTGTTGACTTCATTCCTGGCCTTAAGAAGACAGGTCTCCCTAATTCGCGGTATGATGGGAGACTGACTGGAAAAGGCACGCTAGGAGGGGTAGCAATAATATGCAGGGTTGGGCATTCTTGGTCTCAAGCACACTACACAGTTCTACAGAACTCTACCTTGGTGGCCCCGTATGTCGATGAACACAAGAACAGTCTGCCTCCAAACACCCGGGCAAAGGTGGACGATCGGATTACATGTGAACACATCAGGACTTTCAGCAGTTGGTTGGAAACACGTCTCAGAGGTGACTGTTTGTGATGAGCTGTACTCGTTGTCCAGGGGACCATCTTCGACTGTATTGACTTACAAAGGATACAAGATAAATGGGAATACATTTTAGACGATCGCCCAAGATCAAAAGAGCACCAACCAAAACAGCGGTGTCCGCTTTGATGCAGCAACCGAGAGGGGAAAGGACACATATTATGGTTACATAATGGAAATATGGGAACTTGACTACTGACATGATTTTAAGGTCCCTTTGTTTAAGTGCAAATGGGTCAATCTGTCAGGAGGCGGGTACAGGCAGACCCACAGTACGGAATGACAACAGTGGATCTGAATACTCTTGGGTACACTGATGAACCGTTCGTCCTAGCCAATGATGTGGCACGGGTTATCTATGTGAAGGACATGTCTACCAAACCGAGAAATAGAAAAGATAAGGAAGCGAATACATCATATGATGAGCCAAAGCGCCACATAGTTCTTTCAGGAAAAAAGGGACATCGTGGGAGTGGAGAGCAAGACAGACATGTCTGAAGATTATGAAAAGTTTCAAGAAATTCCTCCCTTCAAAGTCAAGGCTGACCCAAGCATCCTGATAAACGATGAAGATTATCCATGGTTACGGCGCAATGAGCAAAGCACACAAGCGAAAAAAAGTGAAGACTTTCTCTCCACAACTATTATGATGATACTATGCCAACTTTCAACCTTTTCATAGTTCATTTGAAATGCCTGTTGTAACAGACGAGTTTCCGTATGAAATCCTAATACTTTGAAACAGATTGTCCGTCTTGTACACGAAGTGCATCAAGTTTTTGCCGTAACCCTTTCTACTTTCTTTCACATGCTATGTGGGTGAAATGATGATACCATGCCAACTTTCAACCTTTTCAGAGTTCATTTGTAGTGCTTTTCAATTTCATGGTCTTATAGCTCAAAATAATCAGTAAATGCATGGAAAATAACAAATGAAGTCTGAAACGGTTGAAAATTGATGATGTGGCTTTGAATGGTGCATTTTAAACACATAAAAACTACGGAGTTTAAAAAATGAAATCCCTTTGTAACAGATGAGCTTTCGTTTGAAACCGTGATACTTTGAAAGAGATTGTCTATTTTGTACACGAAGTGCATCTAGTTTTTGCCGTAACCCTCTCTACTTTCTTGCACATGCTATGTGGGTGAAATGATGATACCATGCCAATTTTTAACCTTTTCGGAGTTCATTTGAAATGCTTTTCAATTTCCGGATCTTATAGCTCAAACAAGCAGTAAATGCATTAAAAATAATAAAATGCATAAAATGACAAAGGAATCAACTAAAAAGTTTATATAAACCTCTAGTATTTTTGAAACTAAAATTATATAAAATTTATGCAACTTATATTAACAAAGTATTTTTTGTTCAAAACATTAATAGCGATAAAGAATTTAATAGCAAAAAATTTAACAAAATCTGGTTTTGATTAAAACAGATATTTAAAACAGATAAACTTTAATAAAATATATAAGTAGAAACCAAATAAAAAATAAAATAAACATTAATAACATAAAGCAAAAAGAATTATCATAAAGTGAAATAAATAAGTAATTAGAAACAAAATAAAATGAAATAAATAAGTTTTTTGTTGTAAGTAGAAACAAAACAAAATAAATAAAGGAAAAAAGAAAAAAAGGGAAAAAATAAAAAATATGCCACCTACTGGGCCACCACTGCCTGAATACGACTAGAAACCAACCCATGGGCCAGGATTCAGGCCAGGAGAAGGCCCAGTAGGCCCATCAGGCATAGAAGTGTCAATTAGGCCCGTAAGCCTGCAATGGACAGGAGCTCGAGAAGGGTGCGGCAGTGGGGCTTATAAACCACTGCGCGCCCCTCTCGACTAGCGAGGTGGGACTAAACTTTTGACGCGGGCGCAGCAGCACAAGGCCTTTGGTCTCGGTTGGTGGCACCAACCGGTACTAAAGGGGTGCATTCGTACCGGTTCGTAGCACCAACCGGTACCAATGCCACCACTTTAGTACCGGTTGCTGCCACCAACCGGGACCAAAGGCCGCCGCTTCCCGCCCTTTGGGCTGCTGAAAAGAGGCCTTTGGTCCCGGTTGGTGGCACCAACCGGGACTAAAGGTCGCATTCATCCCGGTTTCTGTCATGAACCGGAACCAATCCTTCGTCTATATAACTAGCACTTGTGAATTTTTTCATTTAGTTCGTCTTCCCCGCCCGATGATGATGCCAGGCTGCCCCTCTGCGCCTCGCCATCGCCGTCGTCGCCCTGCCTCGGCCGTCCGGTGCCTGCCCAGACGCCCGTCGCCGCCCGCGCCAGCCTGTCTCGCCGCCCGTCGTCGTGCCCCTCACCGTCGCCCTCGCCGCCCCCTGCCTCCTCATCGCCCCTCGCCGCGCCCCTCACCGTCGCCGTCGCCGCGCCCCTCACCGTCGCCCATGTGTCCTGTCTCGTCGTCGATCGCCACCCCTTTGCGCAGTGAGCTCCCTATATGAATTTCCTAATTTAGATGTGTAGTTAATTTAGATGCGTAGTTTAGATGTGTAGTTAATTGAGTGGTTGTAATTTGTTCATAAATGAATTATATGCAAAAGTTAGAATTTGTTTCTGTTTATACATTTTTTTTGGTGATATTATTGTTGAATATGCAAATGTTTGTGTGTTCATATATATGAAAAGAATATGTCAATTTTTTTATAGAATTTTTATGATTTTTTTCTGTTGTAATTTTGTTCATAGAATTTTTATTTTGTTCATAGAATTTTATTTTGTTCATAGAATTTTTATTTTGTTCATAGAATTTTTGTGATTTTTTCTGTTGTAATTTTGTTCATAGAATAAGAAGAGAAAGTGTTTAATATAATTAGTTAGAAAATAATAGAACTAGTTAAACTAGTTTATTTTTAATTAGTAAGTACTACTTTATTCTATTTATAGTAAGTGCTTAGTAGTTGAACTAGTTGATTTAATAAAACTAGTTTATTTTACTGTAGAAGTAGTTTATTTTTAGCAAGGAAATTAATAGAACTAGTTTGTTTTTTTAGTTAAAGCAATTATTCTCGCATCGACGTCGACGATGCCTATCCCGCATCCTCGTCGTCGACTTGGCGGAGGAGCCGACTTGATCAGAGGGGCCATGTCCGGGACTGGGCTCCGTCGGGCTGGTTTTGGGAGGTGCTACCTTCCGGGGGGCGTAGGTTGGTGAGGAGCTAGCCCGTCGTTGACCCGATCCTTGTTTGGTGGCGGTCGCGTGGGCCAGTGACGATGCCGAGGCTTCCGGCCACCGCGGAGGTGGTACGTCACCGTGTCAGTGAGGAGGACGAGCACGTCCGTCGCTACATGGTTGCGTTGGAGGGCAGGTTCGACAATACCTGGCAGGTTATTCAGGGATCTCACTGGAGCGATCCTGTGATGGTTCCTTCTCTTTGGGTGTCCACCGTCCGCGCCGATACCCATCGGGCGCTACGGTTCTAGCTGTACTGGCGATGCTATATGTATGATAGTATTCGAGGTGTATTAGTGATAATATTCGACGGTATACGGACGCATAGAGATGATGTAGTTTTGCTTATAATTGAATGCATCCTAATTTGAATACTACTTTATTTTGCGATTTGATTTTGCTTATTGAATGCTCAAATTGGAAAACTACTCTTACATTGAATGCTAAAATTGGAGAGCACTATGCAAGGCATATGCATATGATTAGTTGATAGCTTATAGGGTTTTTTTTGCAGAAATCTAGGAGCCCCCGGCCCCTCCATCATCCCCGCCGTCGTCCCCGTCACCGACCCCCTCCGACCTCGAGGTGAGACCAGCCAAATCCTCTTTTAGAAATATAATTAAACGATATTTCGGGTTGACTTTAAGTCTGTCGAGTCTCCACCATATATGAGAGGACGAAGAATCCCGACTGTTGCTGTGGGGGTAGCTTCTCCTTCGTTACCGTGTGCTAGACAATTTGGTGCAATGCACTCGGGAACAAAAGGAGCAGCTACCATCACCAACGGACGCAAATGTCAGAGAGGAATCAGTGAGGGAGAGTTCCACCATATATATATGAGAGGACGAAGAATCCCGACTGTTGTCGTGGGGGTCGCTTCTCCTTCATTCCCGTGTGCTAGACATTATGGTGTAATGCACTCGGGGATGAAAGGAGGAGCGACCATCACCAACGGTCGAATGTATACACCACGTGAGCTGAGAGTTTTCAACAAAAGACTCGACAGGCCGATAGTCAACCCGTGATGAATAATAATGATCTAACTTAGGTTTTTTAGTACATATATTTAATTGTAGATGTTTAATATTTGAATTATGAACATAGGAAATGTCGTACTTTCGGACGCACGAAAGTCTCTGAAGTGCGACTGGTGCCACGATGACCGAGGTCAGTGCGACAAGCCTCACCTGGACGAAGATCGGCGCTTCAGCATTAATCTGCAGGAGACCTTCGATGTTGAAACGGTACGCAATGACGACAAGTGTTATTTTTTCGTAATTAAGCACGACTTCAAATATTCCAATGTGTACTTTTCATCTTTTACAATTCGACTAGCTTATCCCATGCCATGCAAGACGCTATGTCTTGGAGAGGATGGGTTTTGAAGACCATGAAAGTTTCGAAACAAAGAAAATTCACCTAAGGACCCGTCATGCTCTGGATTTTGTACAATTCTGAGAGCGTAACCCATTTTGGTTGCAAAAAATGGGAAGCACTTTGCAAGATGTATGGTTTTGATGAGGGTATGCTTATCACCAAGGATCTTGGTGATCCTGAAATCGAGCAAGACAATATGGACATTTGGGTCCTTGTTGATACGCCTCCAATTCTACCGCTATGTGAGTGTCCCAAACATAGTTATTAGCTAATTTATATTATTTATTTCAAAATAGTTGACAACTTATTTCCATTGACGGCTTATTTTGATTGTTCAAACAATGTGCGGAACATGGTAGACAAAACCCACTACACCGATGGCTCCGAATTAACTTATCAGGAGAAAAATCATCTGGTCGGATTTTGTACTGATATTGAGAATTGCAATATCTACAATCAAACTCGTCAACATTATGGTCAATACGTGCCACTAGTGCACGTGTTGAACTACGGTAACTACCATGGAGATACCCTGGTAAGAATTTTTACTATTAGGACATCCGTGCATCTTTTGTATACTTCTAAAACTAGTACATCATTGCTAACTATGAAGTTATTACTATGTTTTTCAACAGAGAATCCCAGAGGATTGTGTGCCTCATTTGATGTATCAGAATGGCAGCCTTCGTGTTTTGAACATATATCCAGGTCATCCTACGAATCTCAACTGTCCATACCGGATTTCTCAAAGAAGTGGAGACATGCTAATCAAAAAATGGAAAAAAAATGTATGGACAGTCGTAAGGAGGTTCTTGGAAGCAAAAGGAAGCGAAGCGCAAGAATTGGAGACAGGATGATCTCCATTCTCTATAACGGAGAGTCAGGGTCTATATTGTTTTATGCTATTTTACCTTAAAGAGGGTATTTAGGTCCTACCTAATACTGATGATCATTTGCTAAGAACAAAGTAGGGTTGGTTCGATGACTATCAGGATGATGATCGTATGACTTGTTATTAATAACAAGTAGAAGTTGTATGATGATGATTAGTAGGACTTGTTATTATGATGATGCATGATGCGAGCATGAAGAGTTATTATATATCTGTGGGTGAAATGAACATGGATTGGATTGAAGTGAAGGCAACATGCATGTGGTGCCTGTCGAAAGTAGTACAATCCAAACTTGACCACATGTTGCCTCACTTCAATCTAAGTCATGTTTAGGCATAGCAGTAGCACGGAGATAAGAGAGGACACATCTCTCTATTAGCTACCTATACCAACCTAAATTAACCCCCAAAACCCCTAAACCACCTCCTTTAAAAAAACCAGCCCCTGAAATGCTGACGCGTGGAAGCTTATTGGTCCCGGTTGGTGCTACCGACCGGGACCAAAGGCCCTTGTGCTTGGGCTCGCCGGAGCGGCCACGTGGAGGCCCATCTGTCCCGATTAGTACAAGAACCGGGACTAAAGGCCTAGGGCATTAGTAACGACCCTTTAGTCCCGGTTCCCCAACCGAGACAGATGGGCCTTATTAACCGGGACAAATGGCCCTTTTTCTACTAGTGGTCATGTGGGCGATCTGAACCTCAAGAAACAATATAAGTCATGACCGAGCGAGCTTGAATCCTATTGATTTAATGAAGAAGACAAGGGAGGCTTTGGCACTGCTGGAGTTACCAGACCAGCATGCAAAGATCCTACCAGGTCATGGATGGCGGCCACCTAAGAATGATTGTATCAGGATTAATACGGATGCAGGCCTGTCTGTGGAGGCCAGTGTATGCGGGCTGGGAGGCGTTGCCAGAACATCTGAATCATTCCTCGGTGCCTGGTGCAAGCCACTCCAGGGCTTTACTGATCCATTGGTGGCGGAGGCGCTAGCTCTCCGGGAGGGAGTTATCTTTGCCCAGCTTCGGGGCTATGTGCGAGTCGAGATGGAAACCGACAGCTTGGAGGTTGTCCAACTTTGGAACTCGCACCATACTTCGCGCTCGCTAATAGCGCCGGTGTTGCTTGATATTGAGGGTTTAGCTTCAAATATCTCTGTTTTTTCTATTCGTCATGTAAAGAGACACGCCAATGTCCCGGCCCATCTATGTGCTAGACATGCATGTGCACTAGAGGGGTTGGAGGTTTGGCTGAACTCCCCCCCCCCCCCGGTTGCTGGTAACCAGCCTTATGGCTAATAGTGCCGCATCCTTTTTGATGGAATAAAAGAGCCCTCATTTCCCTGCAAAAAAAAGAGTCAGTGCATGCATGCATGCATACACACTAGTAGAAAGGAGGGCTTTGGTTCAGGACGGGTCAGCCCATTAGTCCCGGTTCGTGAGCCCAGGGGGCCGGCCGGGCCACATGGGTCATTGGTCCCGGTTAAATGCAGACATTTTGGTCCCGGTTGGTGGACGAACCCGGGACCAATGGGCCTAACTCTGGCCCACCACCATTGGTCCCAGTTGGTGGCTTGAACCGGGACAACAGGCTGCCCTTTAGTCCCGGTTCATGCCACGAACCGGGACCATTGAGGTGCCTATATATACCCCTCGCCCGCGAGCAGAGCACTCCAGTGCTCTGTTTTTCTCTGGCCGGCGAGGGGAGGGCTTTGTGGTGCTCTAGCTCACCTCCTATGCACATGAGGTGTTGGATGAAATGCCTGAGCCACACTAGTTAAGCTTTCTCCTCTCGAAGCACGACCTCCGTACTCTATTTTTCCCGAGATTTGTCTAGGTTTATATTAGTGGCATGTCACGCCCCGTCTCCGTCTCCACTGTCGTCGATCGTCCGCGCCGATCTCGTCGCCGGCACCACCGTGGTGAGCCTCTTGTTCTTATCTTCTTTCTGAAAGAAAAAAATTCTTGCTTTAGATAGATACTTGTCTAATTTTCTTACTATTTTATTGCTTGTTATTATATAGAGCGATGGTTTTGGTATCCGCCCCCATCGGCTCTCGTCCTGTCTATTTATTCAGATGTGGTATATATTATCTTTATAATTATCGGTTCATTTATTGTTTATAAAAATTATGCCGACCAACATGACATAGATTTTATTTATCTAGGAGGTATGTGAACCGGAAATTCCAACCGACCCTTTTGTCGAGAGGTTAAATTTAGTTGAAGAAGAAAACAATTTCTTGAAGGAAAAAAATTGAGGAGGAGAAGATGATATTGGAGTTGCATGTTGCGGATGTAAATCGATGATCACAAGATCAAGATGGATGCAATGCGCTTGAAGATTAAAAAGATTAGAAAATATGCCATTCATACCAAGGCTTGGTATCATTATGCCGTTGGATCAATTGTTACCTTGGTTGCGATTATGATCGCATTTGTTTTCGCATTGAAATGTTTTACATAGTGTCAATGTATGGTTTAATTAATTTAGATGCTCTGGAGAGCTTTATGTTGTTAGATGAGAACTATGTATGTACTTCGGTTTTAATGTGATGATGAACTTCTATTAATTTGGTGACTTAATTATCTATTCATGATGTTCTGTAATGGTTTTTGACACAATTAATTATATATAATGCACGTAGATGAACCGGCAGTGGATGTACGGTGACAGACACACCTCCGAGTACATTAAGGGTGTGCATGTTTTTCTCGAAGTGGCTGAGGCAAACAAGCAGAATGGTTTTATGTGTTGTCCATGCCCTAAATGTGGGAATACGAAGTCTTACTCTGACCGGAAAATCCTTCATACCCACCTGCTTTACAATGGTTTCATGCCACACTATAATGTTTGGACGAGGCACGGAGAAATAGGGGTTATGATGGAAGACAGCGAAGAAGAAGAGGACGATGACAACTATGTGCCCCCTGAATACGGTGATGCTCCAACAGGGGAAGCTGCTAAAGATCAAGAGGAACCAGATGTTGTGCCCAATGATGCTGCAACGGGGGAAGCTGCTAAAGATCAAGAGGAACTAGACGAAGTGCCCGATGATGATGATCTCCGCCGGGTCATTGTCGATGCAAGGACGCAATGCGGAAGTCAAAAGGAGAAGCTAAAATTCGATCGCATGTTAGAGGATCACAAAAAAGGGTTGTACCCCAATTGCGAAGAAGGCAACACAAAGCTCGGTACCGTACTAGAATTGCTGCAGTGAAAGGCTGAGCATGCTGTGCCTGACAAAGGATTTGAGAAGCTACTGAAAATATTGAAGAAGAAGCTTCCAAAGGATAACGAATTGCCCGACAGTACATACGCAGCAAAGAAGGTCGTATGCCCTCTAGGATTGGAGGTGTAGAAGATACATGCATGCCCTAATGACTACATCCTCTAAGCGGTGCGTACAAGGATCTGAACGCATGCCGGTATGCGGTGCATTACGGTATAAGATCGCACGAGATGACCCTGGTGATGTTGTGGCGAGCCCCAAGGAAGAGGGTTCTGCAAAGGTGATGTGGTATGCTCCTATAATACCACGGTTGAAACGTTTGTTCAGAAATGGAGAGCATGCCAAGTTGATGCGATGGCACGATGAGGACCGTAAGAAAGGCGGGAAGTTGAGAGCACCATTGACGGGTCCACAGTGGAGAAAAATCGAGAGAAAATCTTTGGGATGAGTTTGCAAGTGACCCAAGGAATGTATGGTTTGCTTTAAGCGCAGATGGCATTAATCCTTTCGGGGAGCAGAGCAGCAATCACAGCACCTGGCCCGTGACTCTATGTATGTATAACCTTCCTCCTTGGATATGCATGAAGCGAAAGTTCATTATGATGCCAGTTCTCATTCAAGGCCTTAAGCAACCCGGCAACAACATTGATTTGTACCTAAAGCCATTAGTTGAAGAACTTTTACAGCTGTGGAATGGAAACGGTGTACGTACGTGGGATGAGCACAAACAGGAGGAATTTGACCTAAAGGCTTTGCTGTTCATGACCATCAACGATTGGCCCGCTCTCAGTAACCTTTCAGGACAGACAAACAAGGGATACCACGCATGCACGCACTGTTTAGATGACACTGAAAGTATATACCTGGACAAATACAGGAAGAATGTGTACCTGGGCCATTGTCGATTTCTTCCGACCAACCATCAATGTCGAAAGAAAGGCAAGCATTTCAAAGGCGAGGCAGATGACCGGAAGAAGCCCACCATGCGTACCGGTGATCAAGTACTTGCTATGGTCAATGATTTACACGTAATCTTTGTAAAGGGTCCCGGCGGACTAGCTGTTCCAAATGATGCTGAGGGACACTCACCCATGTGGAAGAAGAAATCTATATTTTGGGACCTACCCTACTGGAAAGACCTAGAGGTCCGCTCTTCAATCGACGTGATGCACGTGACGAAGAACCTTTGCGTGAACCTGCTAGGCTTCTTGGGCGTGTATGGGAAGACAAAAGATACACCTGAGGCACGGGAGGACCTGCAATGCTTGCACAAAAAAGACGGCATGCCTCCGAAGCAGTATGAAGGTCCTGCCAGCTACGCTCTTACGAAAGAAGAGGAATAAACTTCTTTGAATGCCTGCTCAGTATGAAGGTCCCGACTGGCTTCTCGTCGAATATAAAGGGAATAATAAATATGCCAGAGAAAAAGTTCCAGAACCTAAAGTCTCATGACTGCCACGTGATTATGACGCAATCGCTTCCGGTTGCATTGAGGGGGCTTCTCTGGAAAGCGTCCGATTAGCCATTGTGAAGCTATGTGCATTCCTCAATGCAATATCTCGGAAGGTGATCGATCCGTAAATCGTACCAAGGCTAAGGAGTGATGTGGCGCAATGTCTTGTCGGTTTTGAGCTGGTGTTCCCACCATCCTTCTTCAATATGATGGCGCACGTCCTAGTTCATCTAGTCGGCATTTAGATTGTCATTCTGAGGCCCGTATTTCTACACAATATGTTCCCCTTTGAGAGGTTCATGGGAGTCCTAAATAAATATGTCCATAACCGTGCTAGGCCAGAAGGAAGCATCTCTATGGGCCATCAAACAGAGGATGTCATTGGGTTTTGTGTTGACTTCATTCCTGGCCTTAAGAGGATAGGTCTCCCTAAATCGCAATATGAGGGCAGACTGACTGGAAAAGGCACGCTTGGAGGGGACTCAATAATATGCAGGGACGGATATTCTTGATCTCAAGCACACTACACAGTTTTACAGAACTCTACCTTGGTGATCCCGTATGTCGATGAACACAAGAACAGTCTGCGCTCCAGACACCCGGAGAAGTGCGACGACTGGATTACATGTGAACACATCAGGACTTTCAGCAGTTGGTTGGAAACACGTCTCAGAGGTGACAAGACTGTTTGTGATGAGCTGTACTTGTTGTCCAGGGGACAATCTTTGACTGTATTGATTTACAAAGGATACGAGATAAATGGGAATACATTTTACATGATTGAACAAGATCAAAAGAGCACCAACCAAAACAACAGTGTCCGCTTTGATGCAGCAACCGAGAGGGGAAAGGACACATATTATGGTTACATAGTGGACATATGGGAACTTGGCTACGGACATGATTTTAAGGTCCCTTTGTTTAAGTGCAAATGGGTCAATTGATCAGGAGGCAGGGTACAAGTAGACCCACAGTACGGAATGACAACAGTGGATCTGAAAAATCTTGGGTACACTGACGAACCGTTCATCCTAGCCAATGATGTGGCACAGGTTATCTATGTGAAGGACATGTCTACCAAACCGAGAAAAAGAAAAGATAAGGAAGCGAATACATCATACGATGAGCCAAAGCGCCACATAGTTCTTTCAAGAAAAAGGGACATCGTGGGAGTGGAGGGCAAGACAGACATGTCTAAAGATTATGAAAAGTTTCATGAAATCCCGCCCTTCAAAGTCAAGGCTGGCCCAAGCATCCTGATAGACGATGAAGATTATCCATGGTTACAGCGCAATAAGCAAATGACACAAGCGAAGAAAAAGTGAACACTTTCTCTCGCAACTATTATGATGATACCATGCCAACTTTGTAACAGAAGAGTATGATACCATTGTCCGTTTTGTACATGCACATGCTATGTGGGTGAAATTATGATACCATGCCAACTTTCAACTTTTTCAGAGTTCATTTGAAATGCTTTAATGTCTTATGGTTCGACCCTTGTAATACCATTAATCCCGGTTCGCTCCTTGTGAACTATGTTCTCACCAATAACACTCAAGAAGGGCAGCCACGTGGGCCATTGGTCCCGGTTCGTCTGGACCTTTTGGTCCCGGTTCGTCTGGACCTTTTGGTCCCGGTTGCACGCACGAACCGGGACCAATGTGCCTCGCCCCTGGCCCATGACCATTAGTCCCGATTTGTGCCACAAACCGGGACTAATGGGTTGTTCCTCGTTGCGGTCAGAGTTTAGCCCCACCTCGCCAACCGAAGGGCGCTCATACTGGTTTATAAGCCCCTCCCTCTCTGCCTTGTTGAGCTCCTCGCAAAGTGAAAATAGATGCCCTTATACAGGGAATTTGACCTAAATTCATACTGAATTTCTTTGAAATTCATAGAAATTTATTATGAATTTAGGTTGAATTTTCTCTACAGGCGCATCTATGCTCATTTTTTTAGTAAAGTTAATCACAAACTTGTGATTTACACAAATTTCAAAGAATTCAAATTTTAACTATTCAAATTTGAAAACTAATGGCACTAACAGAAAGTTTATATGTTTTGTAAAACTAATGGCACTAACAGAAAGTTTATAATTTTTGTGACCTAAAAGAAAAATAATTAAAAATAAAATTTAATTAAATAAATAAAAATAGCAACAATAAGTATTTTTTTTGTAAGTAGAAACAAAATAAAATAAATAAAGCAACAAAGAAAACAAAAAACAAAATAATTTTTCTAAAACTAATGGCACTAACGAGAAAGTTTATAATTTTGCTGACTAAAAGCAAAAAGAATTAAAAAACAAAGCAAAAAACAAAAGAAAATAAATAATGCAAAAAACAAAACAAAACAATTGGAAAAAACTTTGAATTTTAAACACAGTAATTTTAACTATTCAAATTTGAAAACTAATGACACTAACAGAAAGTTTACAATTTTTGTGACCTAAAAGAAAAATAATTAAAAATAAACTTTATAAAAATAAATAAAAATATCAACAATAAGTATTTTGTTGTAAGTAGAAACAAAATAAAATAAATAAAGCAACAAAGAAAACAAAAAAACAGAAAAAGTGCTACCTATTGGGCCCCCACGGCCTGAATACGACTAGAAACCCTACCATGGGCCGGGATTCAGACCCGCAGGAGGCCCAGTAGGCCCACAGGCACACAGTGTACGGTTAGGCCCAAAAGCCTACAATTGAGAGGAGCTCGAGAGAGTGGGCGCAGCAGCGCTTATAAACCACTCTCGAGCTCTCTCAGCTAGCGAGGTGGTACTAAACTTTTGACGCGTGGCAGCGCAAGGCCTTTGGTCCCGGTTGGTGCCACCAACCGGGACTAAAGGGATGCATTGGTACCGGTTCGTGGCATCAACCGGGACTAATGCCACCCTTTGGTTCCGGTTGGTGCTACCAACCGGGACCAAAGGCCGCCGCTTCCCGCCCTTTGGGCTGCTGAAAAGAGGCCTTTGGTCCCGGTTGGTGGCACCAACCAGAACTAAAGGGAGGCATTGGTCGGTTGATGCCACGAACGGGACCAAAGCCTTTTTTCTATAACCAAACACTTAGGAAATTTCCCCACCGCCATTCTTCTCTCGAACGCCGCCAGTTGCTGCTCCTCGATGCGGCCCCTGCCCGGCGTCGCCGTCGCCTCCCGAGACGCCGAGGTCGCCGTCGGCGCCAGCTTGCCGTTGCGTTCGTGCCCTCGCCCGGCCGTCATCGCTCGCTGCAGCGCTGCGACAGCGTCAAGGCTGATGCCTACTACACAACCTTCTTCTTGTAGACGTTGTTGGGCCTCCAAGTGCGTAGGTTTGTAGGACAGTAGCAAATCTCCCTCAAGTGGATGACCTAAGGTTTATCAATCCGTGGGAGGCGTGGGATGAAGATGGTCTCTCTCAAGCAACCTGCAACCAAATAACAAAGTGTCTCTTGTGTCCCCAACACACCCAATACAATGGTAAATTGTATAGGTGCACTAGTTCGGCGAAGAGATGGTGATACAAGTGCAATATGGATGGTACATATAGGTATTTGTAATCTGAAAATATAAAACAGCAAGGTAACAAGTGATAAACGTGAGCGTAAACGGTATTGCAATGATAGGAAACAAGGCCTAGGGTTCATACTTTCACTAGTGCAAGTTCTCTCAACAATAATAACATAGATAGATCATATAACAATCCCTCAACATGCAACAAAGAGTCACTCCAAAGCCACTAATAGCGTAGAACAAACGTAGAGATTATGGTAGGGTACAAAACCACCTCAAAGTTATTCTTTCAAATCAATCCGTTGGGCTATTCCTGTAAGTGTCACAAACAGCCCTAGAGTTCGTACTAGAATAAGACCTTAAGATACAAATCAACCAAAACCCTAATGTCACCTAGATACTCCATTGTCACCTCAAATATCCGTGGGCATGATTATACGATATGCATCACACAATCTCAGATTTATCCAACCAACATAAAAGTACTTCAAAGAGTGCCCCAAAGTTTCTACCGGAGAGTCAAGAACGTGTGCCAACCCCTATGCGTAGGTTCATGGGCGGAACCCATAAGTTGGTCACCGAAACATACATCAAGTGGCACATGATATCCCATTGTCACCACAGATAAACACGGCAAGACATACATCAAGTGTTCTCATAAAAGACTCAATCCGATAAGATAACTTCAAAGGGGAAACTCAATTCATCACAAGAGAGTAGAGGGGGAGAAACACCATAAGATCCAACTACAATAGCAAAGCTCGGGGTACATCAAGATCGTGCCATAGAGGGAACACGGGAGAGAACACAAGAGAGAGAGATCAAACACATAGCTACTGGTACATACCCTCAGCCCCGAGGGTGAACTACTCCCTCCTCGTCATGGAGAGCGCTGGGATGATGAAGATGACCACCGGTGATGGTTCCCCCCTCCGTGAGTCTTGGAACGGGCTCCGAGAGGTTTTGGCGGCTCTGAGAGGCTTGCGGCGGAACTCCCAATCTAATCTCTGTTCTGGAAGTTTTAGGGTAAGTAGGTATATATGGGTAAAAGAGTGCGTCGGTGGAGCTACGGGGCCCCACGAGGCGGGGCGCGCCGGGGGTGGCGCGCCCCACCCTCGTGAGCACCTCCCGTATCTTCTGACGTGGGGTCCAAGTCCATCAGGTGGTTTTCCTTCCAAAAATAACTTCTCCAGTTGATTTCGTTCCGTTTTGACTCCGTCTGATATTCTTTTTCCTCGAAACACTGAAATAGGCATAAAATAGCAAATCTGGGCTGGGCCTCCGGTTAATAGGTAGTCCCAAAAGTAATATAAAAGTAGAAAATAAAGCCCAATATTGCCTAAAACAGTAGATAATATAGCATGGAGCAATCAGAAATTATAGATACGTTGGAAACGTATCAATCATCCCGGGCCCGCCCCCGTCGTCGTCGTCGCCCTGCCCCGCCCCCTTCCTCGCCAGCCGTCGCCCCTGCCCCGTCGCCGTCCTCGCCCGACCTTGCCCCCTTGTCGCCGCCGTCCTCGCCACGAACCCAGCACCCTGCCCCGTCGCCGTCCTCGCCGCCGAACCCGCACCCCTGCCCCTCCTCACCTTGGTCCGGCCGGCGCCCCTCCCCTGTCCTTGTTTTTTTTCATATATTATATGCTTGTTTTTTTCAGATCATATATATATATATATATATATATATGACAAATTTTTCCTACTACCGGGTGTAGTTACTCCCACTTTTGTTTCATACGTTCTAGGTAGTATCTATCATATCGGAGAGTATGTATTAGTAGTATGTAGTATGTAAGACTGTGTAGGTAGTATATATACTATTTTTTATGTAGTATGTAGTATATTTTGAGCATACTCCTTTTTACGTACAAATATGTACGTATTTCACAAATATTATAAAAACATGGGCTCACATGCAATTTTTTCACATAATTTGCTTTGGAGTATCTTAGATATAGTATATGAGCATACTAAAAGTAATAAAGTAGAGTATATACTACCACATGGTAGTATATGAGAAATGGGTGTAACTACACCCAGTAGTATGATTCATTTTTCCTATATATATATATATATATATATATATATATATATATATATATGTGTATATATGTGAGTATATGTACTGTGTATATATGATATACGCCTTCTTTTCAGATTTTTTTCATATATATGATGATTTGTATTTTGCTTTTTTATAAAAATGTATATATGTTTGTATGTTCTCTGTGTATATATGTTCATATATGCAAAAGTTAGATTTATTTATTTAGAAAAGGATTATCTATATATGTTCTTTGATTTAGTACATTTTAGGTTAGTTTCATTTTTAGAAAAGTTTTATATATTTAGGAGAGGAAAAAGGAAAATAAGAAGAGGAAAAAGGAAAATAAGAAGAGGAAAAAGGAGAAGAAGTGGAGAGGAAGAAAAGGAAGAGGAGAAGAAGAAAGGAATAAAGGAGAAGAAGAAAAAATAGAAACATATTTCTATTTTTTTTTCTTCTCCTCTATTCCTTTCGTCTTCTTCTCTTTTTTTTCTTCTTTTTTTCTTCGATCTTCTCCTCTATTCCTTTCTTCTTCTCCTCTTTTTATTTATTCTTCATTTTCTTATGTTTTATCGAGTCTATTGTCGTCAATATACCCCTCCCAATAACTTCAACACGAGGGGGGGGTCGATATACCCCCTCCCCGATAATATTATTTTCCCATGTACGTATGTCGTCGTTGTCGATATTACCCCTCCCGGATAACTTCGACATGAGGTGCGGTCGATATATATACCCCCTCTCGACTGTGATAACTTATACCGTGGGAGCATCCCCCGACCCTCTCGCTCGACCAAAACTCTCGAGGACACCCAAACCCTAGAAAAAAACGATGTCGGTCTCCTACCCCCTCCCGACGCGCCCCTACCCGACAAACTCTCTCGAGGCCACCCCAAACCCTTGAAGCGTTGTTGAGGCCACCCCAAACCCTAGAGAAGTAGCGTTGAGGCCACTAATTAATATGATTCCTTACTGTGATTAGCTAGCTAGTTCTACGTTGCCACTAATATATCCATCTGTCATGTTTGAATAATAATTGCCATGTTGTAAATATTTGTGGAAACTATGGACACCCCGAGACGAAACAATGTAAGCGGTGTTGGGGACATAATCGCCTGGGGCGTGATGCCGTCTTCTCTTTTCTCAACGACACCGATGGTCCGGAAGGACATGGTGAAGAAGCGAGCTATGATTATGATGGCTCCTTTGACCCAATGCGGTGCAAGAAGGAGACCCTGAGGACGGCTCCGGTGACCCAATGACGGTGAAAGAAGGAGACCGTGATGACGGCTCCGGTGACCGAACCGAGTCCGGCCAGGTATATATATTAGTAAAGCCTGTGCTGACTAGCTAATTGATGCATTCATTGTTTTGGTATGTACACATATTAATTAACTCGTCTTTCTTCTTTTTCTAGCCCTCCGGATCGAGCACAACTTCGCAAGTGTGACGAGGCCCGAAGAAAAAGTTGCGCTCGGATGAAAGGTTTGAGATCACAAGAATCGCGTCACGACGATAACCGATTGAACCCATCCGGACAAAAGATGCATTTTACGCTCGGTGTGGGGTTCTTGTTAGGGACAAGATCCCGATCAGCATCCACCAATGGTATAAGCCTGGAAGAACGAAGACCACGAGGTGTCTTATGTCAACGATATGCGAAAAGATGATCTTTGGACCGAGCTGAAGTCAAATTTCACCCTACCGCCAAAGGAGGATCCGGAGAAGCCAGTTAAAGAGCAATTAATCAAGTCTTTTGCTCTTAAGAAGATGGCAGACCTATTCAGGAGGTGGAAGAATGAGCTGAAAAAGTTTGTCGACAAAGAAGAGACACCAGAATTCATCGGCAAATATGAGAAGATCAGAGATCACTGGCCCGCATTTATGGCCCACAAGACATCGGAAAAGAGTAAGAAGATGTCAGCGACAAACAAGCAAAATGCTGCGAAGAAGAAGCTTCACCATCGCACAGGGTCAGGTGGCTACCTCAAAGCCCGGCCTAAGTGGGCCAAGTCTGAGAATGATCTACTTGATAAAGGGATCGAACCAGAGACAATGAACTGGCCAGACCGTTGCCGGACTTGGTTCTTCGGGGCTGGCGGAACCTTGGACCCTGTATTAGGGAAGTGCCTTTGGATGGACGACGAGCAATCAAAATACCGGACAAGAGGCTTCAAAGACTATATCGATCTGTGCGCAGCAAGGGGCGTTCGTTCGAGACGGAGAACGACGAGCTCACAATGGCCCTCGGAATCCACGAGCACCACAGACGGACACGAGGCACGCCAGCTCCGTTCCATGGAAGGCTGGTTTTCGGACGCAGCGGTTACAAATGCCGTGAGAGGAGGAAGAAAGTGCAGCAGACCGAATCGCAGCGCTGCACGCAAGGGTACAAGCGATAGAGGAACGAGAAGCAAATCGCAGCAAACGAACTGCCGAAGCTTCCCCCGAAGCTACCCCACCATCTCAGCGAAGAAGCAGTGTGGCTTCCACCGAGCTGCTTTAGCCGGAGCATGTCTTGATGGCTCCTGCTAGCTACCCCGTGGATGCTATCACGGAGTCTCAAAATTGCCATCTTATGACGCAACGGCAGAACTTAAAAATCAAGGCGGTTGTCGGCTCTGTTCGACCTTGTGAACCCGGCGCAACTTTTCACTGTCGTCCAATTCCAGAAGGATATGATAGGGTGATGGTGGACGAAATAACGGAGGGATTTGAGGACGTCCAGCTTGACCACCCTACCGGTGAAGGGGAGACACGGCTGGGTTCTGCTATGAAGACTCCATGCCTATGGCGGAAGGAGTTCATCAACCTTCCGAATTGGACGCCTCCGCCTCCTCCTCCGACGACGACGACGAGTCAGGGCACTCCGCCTCCTCCACCGCCTCCTCCTCCGGCGAGTGATGATCAGGGCACTCAGCCTCCTTCTCCGGCGCGTGGCGACACTCCGCCTCCTTTTCCGCATGCGCCTGCACGCCCGAGCAGCCAGCAGCCTCCTCCTTCTCTGCCTCGCCAGCAAGGGCGGAAGAGACCTGCCGCCGCCCCGGCTGCTCCGGCGCGTCGTAGTCCTTCTCCTCCACCTCGTAAGCAAGCACGAAAGAAGACAGCCGCAGTCGCTCCGTCTGCTCCGGCGTCTAGCAGTACAGCCAGAGGCGGGAGGCGATACAGATACGGTCCACCTCTCAAGCCTCTAGAGAAGTCACCGTACGAGAGGACCGAGGAGGAAAATGCGAAGATCGTGCGCACCGAAGTGAAGGACTTCTTTGAAGGGTTGAAAGCAAAGAGACATCCACCTCCGGAGGAGAAGGTAGATCCGGTGAAAGCAAAGCGCACTATCGATGCCCTGAGGAAACCACCAAAGTCTCCGCCGAAAACCAACTATGAGCGCGCATTCGAAAAGGCATATCTCGAGCGGAGCGGTCGGGAAATCTTGTCGATGATCAAAGGTTAAAAGAACGAGCAGCTGGGAAAAAAATTGCCCAGCTCAGCGAACAAGCAAAGCAATCGTGCCCCCCGCTCAATGTGTCTAGCGACATCATTGCTAATGCTCCGGGGTCGGTGCCCAGTTATAGCAATCTTGGAGATTACCTGCCTGACGATGTAAATTTTGATTTCTTGGAGGTGGTTGAACACAGATACGAGTACGGAAATCCTATCGTCAAAGATAAAAAATCTCTAACAACGATGATGCGAAGATTTCATAATTGGTACATGAAAACCTGCAGAGAGTCTGGGGGACGAATAAGCACGACCTCGCTGGAACTGATCTGTTGCTTGTTCCATTTGAGGAGTTCTTCGAGTTCTTCAATCAAAAGGCCCTCGATAAATTAACGGTCTTTTGCTACTGTCTGTAAGTACTATTTCTGTTATTAAGTCTCTATATATAGCTCAGCTCTTTCATTGCATGTATTTATAATTAATTATCCTCACTATATTATGCAGATTGAAGATCGTCGAGTGCAGAAAACAAGAAATGTATGATATTGGGTTCATTAACACAAATATCATAGATGAATTTCTGGTTACAAAGGACGCCCAAGAGGCCGAGGCCTACTTGCTACAATCGTTGATCAAAAATCAAAACAAAGATTAATACTCTTTTCTGACAACTTCGAGTGAGTGTTACTGTCGTGTGCATATTCGGTTTCCCTTATTACTCGAGCGAGGTTATAGTAATGTAATTGATGAGTTATGCATGTGTGCGCAGCTTCCACTATGTTCTTCTGGAGATTAAGCTTGAGCGGGGACTAGTAACCGTCTTAGACTCGAGACGAAAAGATCCCGAAACGTATGCGGACATGACTAAAATGCTCAACAAGTAAGTTCAATTGATCATTATCGCACCATATCGGAAACTTTTTGTTTATTTCCTGATATCTCAAGTAGTAATAATTATTTTCTTTGTCTTTCAGGGTTTGGAAACAGTTCACCGCAGAAGCTCCAGGACTGCCGAAGGAGCTGCGATATACATACCCGAAAGTAAGTACTACTAGCTAGCTAGTTGCGCGCATCTCCCGTTGATTCTATAGCTATACTTTCATCAATGCCATTTATAATGCTTCATTATCAGTTTGATTGACCTCTATTTCTCATAAAGTGCTTGTGGCAGGAACAAGGGAATGATTACTGTGGATACTACGTGTGCGAGTTCATCTACAACGCGACTTTGAAAAATAAGCGGGGTTACTCTCAAAGACAACATGAAATGCGTAAGCAATAATATTCACAATTTCATTTTATTACACCAATCATTTCTGTTGAGTTTCATTCATATATATGTATTAACCCCTTTCTTCAAATTAGACGTGGCAGATGCGGAATGAACTCCTACCACAAGATCGCATTAAAGCAATTCAAAAGGAATTGGCGGGATTCTTTCTTGACCACATCATCAATAAAGCCGGAGAATACCATGTGGAAGTTGATTTCAAATGCTAGGGGATTGTAAGAGATCTTACATATTGTATATGCATGTAGCCAGTAGCGTCGGATAGATAATACAAAAACTTATTGTTCGATCAATCTCTCGGAGAAGGAGAGGTCGATCGATCACTTCTCTCGGTATGCATGACGAACTTCTGTACTTAATGATTTCCTTCATTTTCTTACTAGCTAGCGTGTCGAGGGCCTCTCTATGTATAGTATGTAGCGTCGACCAAGCACGGACATAAGAAAGGACACTTCTCTCTATTAATTAGCTACCTAACACAATATATGAAACACCTAAATTAACCCCCCAAAACCCCCAACCCCCCTCCCTTTCAAAAAAAAACCCCAGCCCTGAAATGCTGACGCGTGGATGCCGTTTGGTCTCGGTTGGTGTCACCGGGACCAAAAACCCCTCTACCCAGGCTCGGCGCACCGGCCACGTGGAGGCCCATCTGTCCCGGTTCGTGTTAAAACCGGGACTAAAGGTCTAGGGCATTAGTAACGACCCTTTAGTCTCGGTTTAACAACCGGAACAAAAGGCCCTAACCAATCGGGACAAATGGGGGGTTTTTCTACTAGTGACGGGTGGCCGGGTGGGCAGGGGAGTACCATGTACATCTTCCATGATACAGAGGACACCAAGTCCAAATTCCTTCCAATTGATAAATTTCATGTATGCATAAGGATTGCCTATTTGTAAGTCGCCTACAAATATTTGGTGTCAGTCGAATTTCCTAGCCATTGAATTTCAATCCAACGGCCCTGCTCCATTTTTCACCTCCTGCGAGCCTATCTCCGTCTTCACCCATGCCTCTCCTCCGCCGGTGATGCCGTGGCGAGCCACATTGTTTCTGTCCCGGCACGGCCTACTCCGCGCCGCGTAAAATGAAAACCACTCATCAGTCCTCCCCATGTGAACTCCTTCCTGTCCTATGTGATCGATCCTGCGGCGTCCCCAATCAGGTCCCGGTGAGGCCTCACAGGGGATGCCGCGGCCAGACGTGTCGGCCCTGTCTTGGTCTCGCTGCTAGCTCGCCTCCGCGCTGACTCCGTCTCAGCCTTGTTGCTATGCGCCACCCCCTTTCTTCTTCGTGAAAATTGACCTAGACAAAACTTTATTTCAGGCAACTCACAAATAGCCCACAATTAATTTTTAACACCCCAACTCGAAGTGATATGCATGTGTGATTTTATACGGACACTGGGTCCAAATCGTTTTATTTGATATTTTTTGTGTGTATGCACAATGTTTGGTACCTCAACTTGAAGTGTCAACATGTGTACTTTTATAGGGGTACACACTGGGTCATTTTAGTTCTTGGTGGGTGGTAAGATGTTCGCATTGGTGTGCATGTGCATGCCGGAAATTCGCTGCCCGATTGCCCCGCTATCTGCAAAGTCGTTGGATCCCGCAGGAAGGCACATCGAGCGTAAAGTTTTAATTTTCGAAACTTATGATTTTGTCTGTCATTGTTTTTGAAACATAAGATTTTGTTGGTCGCTCCTACCAAGATTTAGAGTTAGAATTTAAAACTTACAATTTTGTGGGCCACTGGTTCTGGAATTTACGATTCTTTTGGTCGCTCGTACCAATTTCTAAAAGTTGAAACTTCACAAAAATTTCAAAACTCATCAAAATGGATCTCCTTTGAAAGACCTGGTCACCGGAAACACAAATATGAAAAAAAAAACTTAATTTAGACGTTTGGTTCAAAAGATATGAAAGATTGAGTATGAAAAGCCAAGAGAAAAAGAGGATGCGTGCTCTCCAGACCTGCATACCTCCGACCTAGCTGGCTGGTTTTCCAGTTCACCAGCTGCGGCATTTCTTCTCTCCCTACGCTTCCGTACATTTTCTAAGAGACACAGTGGAAAACTCACATGCTCGAGAGCCCCCGTGCTAGCATCCCTAACCCTATAAATACACCAGGCCCTGCCCTTGTCGACACCAACACTGCAACACACACAAAGCTCAACAGCGCCTCCAGCTCTAGCTCTCTCGCAGCCTCCTACGCCTGCAAGAATCAGCTCTCTCGCAGCCTTCCTACCCAGCCTCCTAGCTACGCCTGCAAGAAGCAGCTAGCCAGTGCGCACACATCCCTCGAGCACCTCATTCACCACATACACAGCCAATTCCATCCAACACCTCGGGTAGACGATGGCCATGGCGCAAGGACAAGCGGCACGGGGCACGAGGGAGGCAGTTCCTCCGGTGTCCCGTGTGGCCATCATCGGCGGCGGGATCAGCGGCCTGGCCGCGGCGAAGCAGATGGCGGCCTACGACCCCGTGGTGTTCGAGGCAACGCCGTCCGTCGGCGGGGTGTGGAAGCACTGTGTCTACCGCACCACGCGGCTCCAGACGCCGCGCCCGGACTACGAGTTCTCCGACTACTCGTGGAAGAACCGCGACGACCCGTCGTTTCCGACCCACACGGAGATCGTCGACTACCTCGAGGGCTACGCCGACGAGTTCGACCTCTGGCGCTACATCTCGTTTGGGTCCAGGGTGGTGGACATCAAGTTCTTCGGCGGCGCCGAGGCCGGGTTCACCGAGCTGTGGAGCGGCACCGGCAAGGATCCGCTCCGTGGCAAGCCCATGTGGGAGGTCGGCATCGTCACCGGCGACTCCAACACCGTTCAGGTAACTTTGACATGCTTTGCATGCTTGTTTCGAGATAATTTGTATTCAATCGATCTCACGCGCACGGTAATCTGCAGTATTACAAGTTCGAGTTCGTGGTGATGTGCACGGGGAAGTACGGCGACGTGCCGCGGATGCCCGTGTTCCCGCCGGGAAAGGGGCCGGAGGTGTTCAAGGGGACGGTGATGCACTCGCTGGACTACTGCAAGCTGAGTGAGGAGGAGACCGTTGAACTGATGCGAGGCAAGAAGGCTGTGGTGGTTGGGTACAAGAAGAGCGCTATTGATCTAGCCAACGAATGCGCCCAGGCAAACCAAGGTGCGTATATATTGATTGGAAGATTTAACATGGTTTGAACTAAAATTCTCCTAAAATATGGACAAAATTCAACATGGAACTATGCATGAAACTAGCAGAAGGCAGATAAGCTATCGTACTCGTGTAAACGTGTGTATACAAGGAAATTGCAGAAAAAGAATATGCGAAGGAAGTTCACACAGAGCTTATAACAAAACAAAATAAAACAGGGTAGTAATATATGTTGTGGAAGCGTCCCATCATTCGATGAAGTGGATGTCTGAATAATACATGCCATATTTGGTGACGTGTGAATTAGAGATTTCGGAGAGTCGGATACTCTGTTCCAGAAAAGGTCACTCTTGTCTTGACCCATGGCACATCATGCATCTAGTATTACTTTCTAGAGTAGACAGTTTAGCTAACCTAGACCAGACAGTGGATGCCTAGGTAGGTCTCTTGCATTCACAAGTTCAAAGTGCACTAGACGCAATCAGTACGCATACCGCCTTGACTTTTCAACCTACCTCCAAGCATGAGCAATTTATACGCGTCACTCAATCATATAGTAGTATGTACCAAAGTATTTCATGTTTGACCAGTAGTAGCAGATTTGCAGCAAAAGATTATCTGCCGTTCCAAACGAACCTTCCAAACTAATTGTTCGCATGCATGACTGGTAGTTAGCTTCCTAACAAACTCACTTGAGTATACATTTTAATGGTTCCTTTAAACTTTATACTCCCCCCGATTCATATTAGTTGTCCCTGATTTAGAGAAGCATATGGAAGGGCTGACAATCTGTCGCGGAAACAAGGACCGTTTGAAATGGATCGACCCATTAACCGGTCGCGTTTGCTTGTTTGTTTGCAGGCGAGGGAGGGCAGGCGTGCACGATGCTGGTGCGGACCCTGCACTGGGTGGTGCCATCCTACTCCATCTGGGGCTTGCCGTTCTCCATGTTCTACTCCACACGCTTGTCTCAGCTCTTCTACGAGCGGCCCAACCAAGGGTTCTTCCGATCCCTCCTCTGCCGCCTCATGAGCCCACTGGTATGTGTACGTCAGAATTCATGCACGTATACAGAAAATACGTAGAAGCGTACGTTCGATACTATGTACATCGGGACTCAAGAACATGCACGTGTGCATGCTGGAGACCATGCTGGAGTACATGCATATCACAATCTGACAGCAACGTGTGTTGTGTTTTGAATTCTGGTGGTGCAGCGGGCAGGGGTGTCCAAGTTCATCGAGTCATACCTGTCATGGAAGCTGCCGCTGGGAAAGTACGGTCTGACGCCGGACCACCCCTTTGTCGAGGACTACGCCAGCTGCCAGATGGCCATCCTTCCGGAGGGCCTCTTCGACATGGCGGACCGCGGCCTCGTCCGCTTCAAGAGGGCCTCCGCCGGGTGGTGCTTCTCCGAGAACGGCGTGGTCCTCGAAGACGGCACCAAGGTGGAGGCCGACCTCGTCTTCCTCGCCACCGGCTTCGAGGGGAAAGACAAGCTCCGCGAGGTCCTGCCAAAGCCCTTCCGCGACCTCGTCGTCGGCAAGTCTTCCATGATGCCGCTCTACCGGTACGTGTATAGCCTGCGATTATCTTTTGCTGCTGCATATATGCACCGATCGATGCTGACGTGCAATGTTTTTTTGGCAGTGGCACAGTCCACCCGCTGATCCCCAACATGGCATTCGTCGGGTTCGTGGAGAGCGTGTCCAACCTGCACACGTCGGAGTTGCGGTGCCGGTGGCTGTCGGGGCTGCTGGAGGGGCGGTTCGAGCTGCCTAACGTGAAGGCCATGATGGGGCACGTTGCCGGCGAGGCTGACGCCATGCGCCGCACCACGCGGTTCTACCGCCGCCACTGCATCTCCACCTACAGCATCCACGACAGCGACGGCATGTGCGCCGACCTGGGCTCCGCCACGCTCCGCAAGGCAAACTGGATCGCCGAGCTTTTCGCCCCATACAATAACAAGGACTACAAGGAACAGTAACTCATACGTACGCATAGCACAGTGCACACATCGTCCTACGTACGCTACATTTACTCGACCACAACAATAACCACGGCCGAGTCTGTACGTACGGCCGGTATAACACATTCTTTTAGTAAGAATATACAAATATACGTGATTCCATTGGTGGCTAATAATATCCATCGCGACCAAGAATATATTGTAGTGGTTAGGGCCTACCATTGCGGGCCTCTTGTGAGCGTTCCAATGTGTTGCCATGTTGGCTCTGTACTTTAGGCTGGCTAGTTTTGGTGCCAAAATTGGCTCTCCACATTGGGCTAGCTTATTTATTTGTTTTGACTCGTGTATATGAACATTGGCTTGTGTGCACCTTTGTTGTTGGCACCTTTGGAAAAGGCGCAACGCCGTTGTCTTCAGAAGGGCCATGCCCTCCCTTGCTGCTACCCACAAGGCTTGCCGTAACGACGCCGTCCTCTCGCGCGGACGGTTTGCCATGGAGCACCGCGATCACATCGATGTTTGGCTGCGCGCGCTCGCCCCCATCTCAACTCTATGACGGTTTGCCCGGAAAGCCCATACTGGCATTGGTCGCCAACAACTGAGTTGTATCTGCAGTAGTTGGCTCTCTCAGGTAATCCGGACCAAACACTGTTACCACAGCCTTGCAGAATTTGTACATGGAGTCTAGGCACGTCGACTCACTCATTCGGACATACTCATCAATGAGATCACCGGATACTCCGTATGCAAGCATCCGAATAGCTGTAGTATATTTCTGATAAGAGGAGAAGCCAATCTTTCCCACGCCATCACCCCCTCCCGGATACGGTTGAACACATGTCTAGCCATCCGGAAGCGGAGCCGGAATAGGTTGTGTTTGAAGAGCTGGTCAGCGAACTCGAAGTACTCCTGATAGCGTAGGCAATGGCCTCTCTCTCTCTCTCTCTCTCTCTCTCTCTCTCTCTCTCTCTCTCTCTCTCTCTTGCGATTCAACGCCGAAGTATGCCCGGGGATCGAGCCACTAAACATCAGCCGCTTCCTACTAATGTGGTCATGGACAACCAAAGCAGCAGCCACAATTTCCTCATCATCGGACGAAGAATCATCCGAATTGAAAATGAAATTGTGGAAAAAGTACTCGTCGCCGGAGTTCATTTGTACCTTGCAGGAAAACCACCGAACACTTGCGGGCATGGTGGAAGAAGCGGACCGGTGGAGAGCCTCGCGCCTTTCCGATACCAGGTAGCAGGACTGTCGGCGTGGAGGCGAATGTGGTGATGTTCGGCGAGCGAGGTACACGCACAAGGTAGTGCTGCCGGTGGCATAGGCGAGGGGGTGGTGTCGACGTTGGAGTGCTGCGACAGCAGCGAAAATAGTCCCCCAATGCCAGAGTATGGAGCATTCAAGTGGTGGCGTGCTGCTGGGTGTGTGTGTGTGGGGGGGGGGGTATCTGGGTGCGGTTGGCTGGCCTGAGCACTGAAACTGGGCGGCGGCGGCGAGTGGAGGGGCGGCTGAGTGTGGTGGCAGTCGATGGGAGAAAGGGGGAAATGACAAATGTTCCACCAATCGCCTGGCCAAGGGAAAGACAAGAGTGGGCCCAAATTTGGACCTGAAATGGATCACGCGCGGCCAAAAAGCGGACGCTGGTCCGTTTGCGTCGGCGTGTTGGACTGACTTTTGTGTCACTTTTGACCCAATTAAACTTGCACAGACAGTTTGGGTCGGCGCATTGGAGTTGCTCTTAGCACTGCACAAGTCCATGATAGTGTTTGTGTGTCGTGCATGTCAACATCGACAGCAGCAGTGCAGGCATGTAGTTGCCATGCTGCTTGTCTCAGCAGGCCGTGGGATGGCACAAACATGTCCGGCCGTGACTAGCTATCTGCCACTTTCCCTCTCTTTTCGTTAGTGTTGAAATAGAAGTAGAGAAGAAAAGATTGCAGCAGGCCGAGAGCAGCCAGAATCACTCGCCTCCTCCGCTTTTCATGTGTGTGTGACTTGAGAGCTGACAGTGGCCAACACCACGGACCTATAGTCTCTCTCCATGTCCAGGCGGCCGACCATGGATCACAACATGACAGTCCTCTCGGCGGCCATAACTAACCAGCCGACGAGGGCTCCTTGTACCAAAAGGGCAGCGATGTGCGACGCTACATGGAGTCCGACATTCGCCACATCTTGTCTTGCTTGTCATGGCAAAGAAGATTAACACTAACCCTTGCGGCGTGGTGCCAGGAGAAAGACGTAGAGGTACAACGATGGTGGTGGCGGCGGGAGCACGCTGTGGCGCCGTGCTCTACTAGTGTGGTTGGCTAGCTTAATAGTGCAAGGTGGGCTCCCAATGGGCTAAGTGGGATAGCCCAACAATTTTTTTTATTCATCCAATGGAATCCCACTAGAGAAATTTAGGGCCAGTTCTTTTTTAGCTATATTGTGGAAGTAAACTCCTGTGAAAATAAACTCTAGATAAGCTCTTGTGGAAATAAGCTCCAGATAATAAGCTAGCCAGTTCTTTTTAGTGTTTGTTTTTTCAGCTTATATGTGGTATGGTTAGTGAAAAGTATATAATTCCCTTGGACTATATTGTTGTCTTGGTTAAATGATAATGTGTTATTCTTAAGTGAGAAGCTACCCTTTCACAGTGAAAAGTATATAATTCAAAGTGAAGCGGTTGGCGGGAGGGACATTTCAGCCAGCGCCCTTTCCCCAACTCCTTCCGCCGCCGCCTGCCATTGGTTCGCCCCGTCCGCCGCCGGCGATTCTGGCCAAATCGGTGGGCGGAATCACGCCGCGGGGGCGTCCCTTACCCTCCAGCACCGATACGCTGCACCACCCCCGCCCCCCGGGTATCCGGCGAGAAGAGCCGCCCCTCGTCGTTGTCGCCGCCGGGGATCGACCGCCCTCGAGCCCGCCCCTCGTTGTCGCCCGGGATCACCCGCCCCACGAGCCGACATTTAGTGTTTGTTTGTGCTTTGTGCCGAGCGCTATGCATAGTTGATTGACGCGGCGTGCAATTCTTGTTCATGTAGATGGAATTGAGCCCTGCGAGAAGTTTTTACTCTCCGATTCGTCCAATTCGGATGGCTGTTGACGATGCTTGCAAACTTTTGGCAGCAGACATTTGTGATGGCTCTTGCCGTGAAGGAGCACAAAGACGAGAACTGGAAGAGGCGGCTAGGATCGACCGTCGGGCGTCTTTCCATTCCTCGGAATTGCCATCTCGGGAACGAGATGTTGATGCAAGACTACTTAGCGGAGAATCCAACATATCCACCGCACCTCTTCCAGAGAAGGTACCGAATGCGCCGATCCCTCTTGGTGAAAATTTTTCAAGCTTGCGAGGCAAATTGTCGGTATTTTACTCAAAAGAAGAAATGTTGCGGGCTTAAAGGGATTTAGTGCATATCAAAATATCTCCGCAGCTATGCGGGTGATTTCATATGGCTTTGCGGCTGACTATGCCGATGAGTACCTTCTCATTCGTAAAGATACCACAATTGAGTCAGTGCGTATATTGGCCAAAGTGATCATCCGTGTCTTTGGTCCTGAATATCTTCGGGCACCCGAGGATGACATAAAGAAATTGACAGAATCTAATGAGAGGAGAGGTTGGCCTGGCATGCTAGGTAGCATTGGTTGTATGCATTGTACTTGGAAAAATTGCGCAAAGGCATGGCAGGGAATGTATTGTGGCAAGTCTCGTGATGCAACAATTGTGCTAGAGGCCGTAGCATCCGATGATTTATGGATTTGGCATTGCTTCTTTGGTATGCCGGGCACTCTCAATGATATCAATGTGTTGCAACGGTCTCATTTATTTGCTAGGCTTGCTAGTGGTGATGCTCCTGCTTGCAACTACACTATCAATGGGCATGAAGACACAAAAGGATACTATCTTGCAGATGGTATATACCCTCCTTGGTGCATATTTGTCAAGAGCATCAAAGATCCCAAAACTAGAAAACATTGTGAATTCGCAAGGGTGCAAGAGGCAGCCCGAAAAGACATTGAAAGAGCATTCGGGGTTTTGCAATCTAGGTTTGTCATTGTTCGTGGTCCTGCTGGTTTTTAGGACAAGAGGACCTTGAAAAATATCATGACATGCTGTGTTATCTTTCACAATATGATTTTCGAAGATGAGAGAGGAATGAACTTGGAGTTCTTCTACGACAATGTGGGTAGCCGTGTCAAACCAGCTAGAGACCCTAACCGCATTAAAGCTTTTCTTCGAACATACAAGGAGACTGAAAATGCAAACACCCACTTTCAGCTTCAGGAGGACTTCATTGAGCACCATTGGCAAAGGGCTGGACAGTAACAAACTCATTTTTCTATCATTTTTCTTTAGTTCATGTGTTATTTGTTCTCGGGACAAGTTTTGTATTGCATTATTTAGTTTGCTTTATTGATTTGTTCTTGGGATAATTATTTTTAATGTGTATGATTGTTGTATTGTGTTGATATTGTAATTTGTGGTGTGGTATTAATATCTGCGGACCGGCAATAGCGGCGCAAGAGCAGACCTCACAAAGCCGATCCGTAAAAAAAAATATTCCATGAATATCCTTTTATACAAGTCCGTTATGCGGGGTCCGCCTCTGCGGCCGTCCGCGCCGGCCCATGATACCGTTTTTCTGCAAACTGTAAACATATTTTGTGGGTCGACGGGATGCAGAGTCTGCTAGATATGCTCTCAACCTGGCTGGCCTGGAACCCAAGACAGGGTACCTACCACTGAGCGCTAGCGCTCAGTTCTATAGCGCCATGTTGACACAGTGGCGGAGCCAGGAGAAAGTATTAAGTGGGGCCAAGTGTTGCTTATCCTTGGCAGGGAGGGCCAGCCCACTAAAATACATCATTTTCACAGTACATAATCACTTGTTTATATGTATATTAGGCTTAAATCAATTTTGTTAGGGGGGCCAGGGCCCCTGCTGGTCCCTCCCTGTCTCCGCCACTGTGTTGACATACGCGTGGACGGTCACTGCATGCATCTAGAGTGAGTAGCGTCCGTCCCGCCGTCACGTCCTTTTAGAAGCAAAATCTCTTACTGGCCAGCAAGACCGGTCGGCGTGTCGGTGGCCAATGCAAGATCCGTCCAGGTGCCTTTTCGATCCGTCTAATGCATGGACGGATATGCAACTTGTGGCATTGTTGCATGGATGGATATACCGATGGATCATGGATGGATCGATTCATCCGGGCAATTGCCGTACGGGTGCGCCGAAATTGGACCTTATCGATTCGTCCACGGGACATGCATGTCGCACTGCGGTAGCTGTTCAGTAGCACCGTTTTGGCTGTGGTCCGCGGTGCATTCACCTGCACCTTCACGATCGATATTGACCGGTAACAGCACAAAACGGGCAATGCGAGTAGTACGTACTAGGATTTTATCTTCTTTGAATTGAAAAAAAGGCGAAGCGATCCAGCGTTGATTGTTTCATGCATGCATGTTTGGCCCGCCTTAAGGAATGTTTGGCCGGTCCAGTCCTCCTCTACGGAGAAAAGGAAGTACACATGTGCGCCTCGGCTCGACGGCCACGTACGGAACTCCGTACTGCAGCAAGTACGAATCTATGTACGCGCTGGGCATGTATGTCAAACGGATTTACACGGGCCTTGAATCAAACTTTTCTTTCATGAACGTGGCTATAAATAAGGGAACTCTAGGGCCACCTCACCCCTTTGGTTATGAATCATCCATTTCTCATGAAACTATCATTCTCTTTCTCTTTTAGAGGGAAATAAAACTATCATTCTCGAGAGAAGCTTTCGCCCACGATTTATTATTATACAATAAAGCAACAACCGTGGGGTTGGCCATTTTGGTTTTGGGTGCATATGCTCCAGCATGAACACTAAATTCAAAGCAAATACTAATAAATAAATTTCAAAATTTTGATTTTTTATCTGGGTATTGTTCTTAGTGTAACGAGCATGCTTCACAATTTTAATGTAAAACAGGATAGAAATGCTCCGTCGGTAAAAACACAAAATTAAATGTAAAATTTAGAGGTAACACTTGGTGTTCGACTAGTTTTTCTTGCACAGGTCAAAATGCTTAATTTTTCCTCCTAAATTTTGCAGGTAGCATTTGGGTGCAAACATCTAATATTTTCCAAAAGAGAAAAATTAACATTTGTAAGAAACATTTTTGGTGTGCAAGAGCATATGTTCCCAAGAGGCAAATTGGATTTCCGAACAACCACGTCCATACAAGAAGAGTTCCAACTACGAGGGAAATAAATAATAGACATGTCTAACAGTGATGTTCTTATTCCGAGTTCACATGCACGCCAGTGAACAGTAAAATTATAAAAAGCAAAAAATACTGATTTTTTGGCTAAAAACATTGATGAGTGTTTTATCTGCATTTAGAGTTTTTTTTAAATATCTGCATGTAGAGCTTGGAATCAGAAACTCCATGTGCTAGACATGTTCTACTCCCTTGGATCCATATTTGGTGTTGCTGAAATGGATGTATGTAGACGTATTTCAGTGATAGATACTCTGTTTGAGTGACAATTAGTATAAATCAGAAGGAGTAGTATCATTGATATAGCAATCTCTCCATCGCTTGTACTATACATATGTTGTTTTAGTCTTTGACACAAAACTAAGGAGATATAGACGTGGTTATCATTCTACGTTCATTAATCTCTTGTGGACTGTGCCATCAGGTAAAATAACTTATGCATTTGACTCGTGAAATACAAAAATGCAAAAAATATGACAAAATTGGTTATCTATTGTAAAACAACTTCCAGGTATTTAGACAAAACAACGATATGGATGGATTATTGGCCCTAGTGAGTGAGGGGGGGGGGGGGGGGGTTGGCTCTGGGGAGCCTATGCTCCTGGATGAACAGTAAATTCATAATAATAGTAAAATAAATCATTTGTGGATGTTCATGTTAGTCTAACAAGTGTGCTTGACAAATTTCATGCAAAACAAGATAGCAGTGCTTTGTTGGTGCAAAAAAAAATTTAAGTGTAACATTCGACATGTATTTGTTTTTTTATTGCACAGGTCAAATAGCATAAGCTTTTTCACTAAAAGTTAGCATGTAGCATTTGGGTGTGACATGAACACATCTAACTTTTTTCAAGAGATTTTGTCATTTGCAAAAAAAAGGGCAGAGAGGAGCATATGCTCGCAAGAGCCGAATTGGATTTCTGCTTGTGAACCCGGTTTCAGAAAAAATAAATCAAGAACTATATTATGAAGTCACAAAGAATTATGAAAAAATCATTCACCAGTAAAAGTCTTAGTGCTTGTAAATTCTCACCTTGAAGTGTTATCATTTGTGGGCTATGCTAAAAAAAAGGAAATGTGTGTATCTATAGCCCTCAAAATTGGATTTTTCCTACTTTATAAATAAAGCCACACGACCAAACGGTACAAGGTGTTACAAAACCCCTCTTTTAAAGAAAATAAAAAGACAGACAAACAAAGAGAACAACGCAAAACAAGCACATGGATTGCACTAATGGATACGACGATCTCACCATTGAGCATGAGCACATGAGTAGACGAACCACTATGAGAAGCTTGTGCGGAAGCCGACCCAAGAACAAGCCCGCATCTCCCAAGAAAACCAATGGACTTCGCCTCAAACCCTCGCCAGTCACCTGAGAGGGCCATGGAACGCCGACCCTGTAGGCGAGTAGAAAGGTCCGAGAATGCAACGTCGAGATCATGTGCAAGGGATAGGAGGTAGACGAGAACCGCCGCACGTCGGAGCCGATGAAGCTTCGAGCAATGATCCATGGCCTCCTGTAGGTGTCGATGCGTCATGACTAGAAGAGGCCTAGAATCCCCAATTTCTCACGAAGAGGGTAACGATGCCATTGCAGCGCCGACATCTAGTCCGGCTGACCAGACATGGGTTTTCGCAAAATTTGAATTTCACAAACTTTGACCAAAATTTTGAGAAAATTATCTATGTATAGAATACCAATTATATATACAATATGCTAATATATTTCTCTATAACTTGATCAAAGTTTAAAATTTTCAATTAACAAAAATCTACCACACACTATATTTTGGGATGAAATGACCCAGTCGGGCTCCCCAAACCAGCCACGAATGTCCGGGTGACTGGCATCCCTCAAACCCAGCCCAAATTTGAAGCGGCAATGGGGTACGCCCAGATGCGTCTGCCACGTCAGCCTGACCCACCATGGCCCGCATGGACCTTACTCTATCCCCACTAAAAATGAGAAAACCCTAGCCTCACTTCACTCACTTCTCCTACCACTACTAGGAAAAGGCCTGTTAGTGGCGCACCTATTTTGGCCATTAATGGCGCACTATAGGTGCGCCACTATCATCACGCCACTAGTAACAAGTACTAATGGCGCATCCCTGGTGGGCCATTAGTATACCAAATAATAGTGGCGCACCTGGGAGTGCGCCATTACTATGTCCAACGGTGCGCCATTACTATGCCTCCTAGGGGGCCATATTTACCTTCACGTATGCCCCCAAGTGCGCCATTACTATGCCCCATAATGCTCCACTGGTATTTAGCCCCGGTGCGCCACTAATGCTCAACAAGGTGCGCCACTACTATGAATATTAGGATTTTTTTTGCTTTTCTGATATTTGCACAGGTTACAAAATACATTACAGCATAGAATATAAACAACACAACATATAAAAAGCAGATTTATCGAATACAATAGAAGATTAGTCTCCGAATAATTCATCATATTAGTCTCCGAATTCAAAATACCGAACAAAGTTAGAATATTACAAGTCTCGAGACCGCGAATAGCGAGTTTGTCTTCACATTACAAGTCGATATCTAAACTACCATCACATAAAAGAGAGCTGCGGTCACGATGAGCATCATCGCGATTCAACTGGTCTTCATCCGGTTCCTCCTCCGCTCCCTCCTCTCTCCCGCTAGATAGCGCGCGTATCTAGCTTCCGCCTCCGCCCTAGTGGTGTACCCTTTGTAACTGTTACCGCTGAAACGGTGAACCTGTCTCTGACACTCCTCCCAGTCGTCGTAGACTCCGGGAACCTTACCCTTGTACACGACATACGACGGCATCTCTATGCACTAGACAAACAAAACGTTATTAGCAATTCACAGACAATACATAAGCAATATAAGTATGCAACAAAAGGATCGGAAGAGAAAAGCAACACATTAATAGCACGATTCATGGTCCTACTAATAAATAGCATCGATTACATATAAGTTGAACGACTGTCCAAACCAAAGAGACATACAAGTTCATTGAAGTTTAATTACAACATGAGCTAATCGATATTTCAGAACTACATAGCATCACTACTTTCGACTCGACTCAGGGACGGGAGCGTGGATGAAGCCGTCGTCTTTCGTGATGGTCATGAATGTGCGGTCGTTGTCAGCCTGCATTTGTCGCGTTGTTTCTATTTCACTGTTGGACGGTTGATATTTGAGGCAGAACTGCCCCGAGGTACAAAGGACATCTTGATAGATGATTTCCGCAAACTCCGACTGGATGCGAAAAAATTCTTGTCTGAGGTCCGCGTCCTGGATTGCCGACAAGCGTGCGGCCCAATCTTTGAGACTATTTGGTAGCAGAAGGTGATTATGGTCCCGTATGATCGCCCGCATGTGATGGAGGGCGTAGTAGGCATCCTTCTGACCGCCAGGCGGCTGCTTGATGCAGGGGAACATCGTTACGTGGGTGAACATGTGCTTTCCGTACCTAAAAATTGGCCTCCTGAAGGTGCCTCCAAATTTGGCGTAGCCGGGGAGAACATCATCATGAACTTTCTTGATATTTGTGTAGTCTTTCTTCGACTGACGGTCTGAGTCGAAATACGTGGCCATGGAATAGTTCGGGCTTAAGAGGATGAGTGTGCAATGTGTGTCACTGCACAAAACACGGAATGTTAGAAAAAAATGATCAAAATCTAAGAAATCATATATTACGGGGCGGTGAGGGGATGACTTACTCGGGAAAGTAAGGCACGAGGAAGTTATCCTTATCTGGGTTCGCCAGAATGACGCCTTCGAGGTATGAACTCACGACTTGCTAGTCCCCAGCGCTGCCCAAGATCTTGGCACACATGTAGAAGGGGTCGACTATCACGATGTCCGGGGTCTTGTCTCTAATGATCCGCATCTCCATACTCAGCGAAAATAGCCGAACGAAGGTGTAGTGCAGCGGATGAAGGTTAAACATAGCAAAGATGTCATCAAACCGCAGGACGATCATACCCCCGATGGCGCTATCGACAAAGCCCTTGCCCTCTGGCACCTTGGCCACGAAAACCGGGTATGCCACATCATTCTCGGAGAGACGCCACTTCTGCAAAGAAAGAACACTGTCATGCAGACTCCGCATAGCACCGGTTGCCGCATTGAGAAGATTAGTTGGTAGCATCGGCCTACCCGCCACATGCACCCTCCTCGAGATATCCTTAGGTGAAGGTGGCCCGTCCTGAGCACGGATCGTACTTGGTGCTGGCTGGCTCGCACCCTTGTTATTCTTTCTTTTCTGTCCCTTCTTCTTCTTCCATTGTAATGGGATCGAGTTCTGCTCAGAGACCACCTTCTTCAGTGTGTTGGGGCTGATAATATTTCGCACCTCGGCTATCTGAGGCTCGGTGAAGGCGGCAGCTGGGGGCGTCTCCTGAGAACTGAACGCCAGACGACGCCTGTTGCAATTGGGTTTCTCCGCGGTACCAGCTAGATCGCGATCGTCTTTTGCAGGGTTGGGTTCTTGAGAAGGAGGCCCCAAGAATTCGTCATCGTACCCATGTTCGTTGAAGTACTTATCGACGTTGGTAAATGTACCATCGTCGTCGTCCGGATCCTGTGCCATATGCATGTCCGGATCAGCTGACGGCGGTAGCGTTGCGGCGGTCTTGCCATGGCTTGGTACTGGCACGACATGCGGTGTTGTCTGTGGGGTGGTGTCCCCATCCCCCAAACGAATCTTGCTCTTCGGCCAAAGCATGGGCCAGCTTATGCAGGCGCTGGGGGTCACCACATCATCTTCGTCGGCCCCAGGGGGTCGATACGGAGGAAACAAGTCGTCGAAGCCCCGCAGCACCCGAACCAGTTGAACCCTATACAGGGTGGGTGGCATCGGATTACCGTGGAACACGCAGCTGCCCGGTTGAACGATTCTGGCCTTGGCGACATCGATCAACTTGCCGTCCATGAAGTGCAGGAGAGTGCATGGAACGTCGGCGGCGCCCTGCGAAAACATGTAGGGCGTCAGGGATGCCCAGTCAAAGACAAGGAGATGAAGTCATCGGTCGAGAGGCCTAATTAGTTACCGTGATGGTATCGAGCTCGGCTAATGTCGAGGCACCGCCAACGGCGGGCGTGCAAGTGACGGAGGGGCCGCTTGCTGTCGAGGTACCGGCCGGCGTATTCTTCCCACACCCGGGTGCATTAAGCTCTAATGCCGGCGCCGACGCCGGAGACACCAATGCCGCCTCCGCCGGAGACACCAATGGCGCCGCTGGCGCGCTGTGTGAGTTGCTGCCCTTGAAGCTGGGAATGGGGGGCGGCCCCTGTTGGCCGCCCGCAATCCATGCATGCAGCCCCTAAATCAAGGTAGGCACAATGGCGGTGATCGTCGCTCCCTGTTGGTCTCGCACTTGCTCTTCAACTATCTCCGGAATCCACGCCACTTGTGCCTTGAGTTCTTGAACCTCACGCTCCTGGCTTTCCGAGCTGGTCTTTCTCCTCTTTCGCCCAGCGGTATAGTATTCCGACCATTTTATGGACAAGCCTTTGCCGGCCACACGACCAGATGACGACGGCTTACTGAGCTTATCCTTGTGTTTCATTACGTTCAATGCCCTATTTAAAGTGGTGTCCCAAGGGGAGCTCTTAGATGACCCCGCGCTACTACTTTTAGTGTCCCGCGGAAGGAACGTGAACCATTTAGAAATTTGGCTTCATTAATTAGAATGCAACCATATGGAGCTAATTACGCGGGGGTGTATTCCTTTCGTAACAAGCTCAATCGCCTTGGTCTTCGGATCTATGGTAAGCTCCTTTGTTACTGGCTCAATATTGTACCAGGCCCTAACATAGTTCCTAGTCTGCTTGTCACGCTATTTATCGAAGAGGGGCGGTGAGCCAGGACCGTGCTCATCTTCGTGAGGGCGGCACTGTTCACTTTATTCCCCGAGAGGCGTGTGTTTGCGAAGTCACCGGGGAACTTGTATCGTTCATGCAACTTCGTGAAGAGGAGGCTGCGCAAATTCCCTCGGTCACGATGCCTTAGGTTCTCGGTGTTGATCGAGACGGTGCTCCGGAGAATGCACCCGAGCTGTCCCGCGTACCCCTTGACTAATTCTTTGGGCGTCGTTGGATGCCCACCGGAGGACACTTCAAGAATTCCTCCTTGACGGTGTCGAGCATGTTCGGCGCCGGTCCTTCCGCTGCCTCTTCGGTTGGCTGCCATCCGCGCGGCGCTGCCATCATCGATGGTGGCATCCTCGGCGGCACCATCAGTGGTGTCATCCCCGACGCCACTAGGGGTTGTGTAGTCGGGATCGGTGTCTTCTGCGGCGTCCTCATAGCGGTGAGGTTCATCCTCCATCTCCTGGGACAGCTCCCAGAATTGCTTTCCCGAACCGCCGGCCTCATCGTTGTGGGCCATGTTCGCTCTAAATAGGAAAAACGTTTGGTCAAAAAGTTGGTTATTGTCAAGGAACAAGATCTCTAAGTTGACCAAATAACCTAATTCTCGAGGAATGTTGCCAAAAAGTTGGTTATTGTCAAGGAACAATTGAGAGATGTTTGTGATATTGCCTAGGTGTTTTGGGATGGAACCTGTTAGTGTGTTGTTGCTAGGTGTTCTGGGATGGAACCAGTAGCTTCCTTGCAACCCATAAAATACAAAGGAAAAGGGGTGAAAAGGGGGAGATGGTTAGCTTTGATGAGCAGGCAGCAACTTCCTAACCCTCTTCTTCTTGTCTCCTCTCACTATCTCTCTCTCACACATGGCAAGCAAGGGTGTCTGAGTGTGTGCAAAAATACTAAACTAATCCAACCACTAAAGCACTAGATCACTACTATTGGTTGATGTCAAGATACGTGATGATTAATTTTTGTTTCGGTTGAGAATCGGGCACCTTCTAAGTCAAGAAAATTGGGCATGACCTTTGCTAATTTTCTTGACCTAGGAGTGCCCCAATCTCAACCGAAACGGAAATTAATCAACATTTCAGGAGAAAGGGGTAACGAAGTGATGGGGCAAATGTGGCAGGCACCACAATGTGATCATAGAAACAAAGCAGCACCACTGGTGTTGGATTCACAGTGTAAATGATGGATGAAAAGGACACAGACCATCTGGTCCTCTGCTTTCATATGGACAAAATAAAAGTTCACATGAATGGCTACTTGACTAAATGGTTCCAGGTAAACAAACTCCCAAAGTCCACTAGCAGATCCAAGATCTAATTCTATTACACACAACGTAGCAATTAAAGAGAATTAGAATAAGGATAGTAGGAAATGAAAAGGAATTATGCTCAAAGAACAATGGTAACAGCAAAATATTGAAACCTTTGGTAAGCATTATATTACAAAAAAACAAGATATGCAGTACTATACAATATCCATAACTAGAAAACAAGACATGCATATTATTAGGCAGAGTAAAATAGTCCTGCATTCTTGGCAGTTGTCTGCTAGTGATTTGCCTCATCATCATATCATAAGAAAAATTCTTATTCTTATTCTTATTTACTCCTTGCATTTTCATTCTTCTTCTTATTGTCAAAATTCAGAGTAAATTCTAGTCTTATTTGTACTGCTTGTGCTTGTAGTAGTAAGATTCAGGAGTAGGAGATCACAAAAGTACAGTCCACAGGTTACTCCAAGTTTCTGAATTTTCAGTAAATTTTCTAAAAGAAAAGAACTAAAAGAAAAGAAATCCTAGGGTTAAAAAATCTAGAGCAAGTCCTAGCAGAACCACAAAATGTTCATCTACTCCTACTCGTGACCACAAACTTTGCAGCACAAAGCAGCACAAATTTATTGTGTATTTGTTGGAAATTTACTCAGAAATGGTTTAGTCATGTCCTAGGTCCTAGGATGTCCTGTTCATAATTCTAATTCATGTCCTAGGATGTGCTATTCATAATTCTTAATCCAAACAGCAGATACACAAGCACTGGATTTTACAAATGTCCAAACAGTGTCATATCTGAAATTTGTAAACAACATCGTATCTGAAATTAACCTGTCATGTTCACTGCTCAAACATGATGAATGTCAACTATAAAATGTAATATTGTGTTTTACTCACACAACCTATCAAAAAATCAGAGTTTTCTTGTTCTGAATGACAGTTATGTTTGTCAGAAAATAAATAAATTCCAGTAGTTTTTATGTATGAAATGCAACTAAACATTGTGCTAATTTTGTGTCAAACTGAAGTCGTTATGTGTATTAATGGAGTAGCTCGAACTAGTGGTTGACAACTTTCAAGGCTTCGTTTTTGTGTGGTTTGTGATAAACTAAAGGATCTGATCCATGAGGATCTATACGGATGCTTTCAAGCACACACAATTTCCTAGTCATGCTTAACTACACATCAGGCTTCGTTTTTGTGTGGTTTGTAGAAGAATCCTGATAGCCAGGTTTCGTCCTAGATGCGGCTGCAGGTGAAACATATAATATGCATCATCAGAAAGAATGGGTGTCGAAATGAATTTGTGTATAGGCCGACAAAGGCACGCGGGCGGCGAAGATTGTTTCGGACCTCCGGGCCTGCTGCTCCTCAAGCTCCTTGGTTCTGTACACCACCTTCACCCCCTAAAACAGAAACAATGACAGAGATTCGGACTCAGACTCAGAACAAACAAGCAGAGATTCAGACTTGGTGGTACTGGATTTCTTGGAAATCTCAGGCGAGGAACGCACGGGGATGGACTCGAGGATGCCGGCGACGCTGGGCTTGGCGGCCTTGCCCTCGACGAAGAGCAGGAAGTGCGCGATGCCGACGACCTTGTGGTTGAAGAGCCAGGGCAGAATCTGGTCCAGGCCGGCGAAGGTGCTCGTCTGCACGCGAACCTGGCAGACAGGAGGGCGAAAGATCAGCAGGCTAGACACATCGGCCGGCGGCCGACAAGGAAGAGGACGGAGGCGAGATTGGGAAAGGCAGTACCTTGGGGTGGTGGGTGTTCAGCGCTTCGAAGTGGAAGGACCAGCCGCGGAGGTAGGGGAAGGCGGGGGCGGCGGAGGCGGCGGAGGACTGGAGGGACTGCAGCCTCGACGGGGCCGGCACAGCCAGCCGAGCGGGCAGGGGAGGGCAAGGGGGTGACGGCGGCGAGGCTTTCTGGGCTCTGCTCGCTGCTTGGCTGGGGAGGGCGAGGGGGGTGGGCACGGGCGGACGGCGGCGGTGGAATGGGCGCAGGGGTCATCAGGTGCGAGGGTCGTCGGCGGCGGTGGAGCGGGAGCGGGGAGCGAGGGGGATCTGCCGAGGGAGGGTTAGCGAGATGGACATCACACACCAACATACAGAGGGGGGAAGGTTAGCAATGGCGCACCTGGCGCACCTTCTAGGGGTGCGCCATAAACACAGTAATAGCAGTGGCGCACCTTTCACTGGTGCGCCATTAGTAACTTTTTTTTTGGATTTTTAGTTGCATCTAATAATTTTTTAGAAAATGACGATCAAATTTGAAAACATTTATGAATATGAAAAATATCATCAAATTTGTTATTTGAAAATATTTATGAAAATAAAAAAATATCATCAAATTTGTTATTTGAAACTATTTTTTTGGATTTTTAGTTGCATCTAATAATTTTTTAGAAAACATTTATGAATATGAAAAAATATTCATGAATTCAAAAAGTGCCCATGAAATTTAAAAATATTCATGAGTTCAAAAGATATTAACAAATTTAATACTTTTTGTGAGTTAGAAATTCAATACCAGAATAAACCTAAATAAAAATTGGTATACAAATGGCGCACCTCCAAGGGGTGCACCATAAGTACCTTGATAGCAATGGTGCACCTTCTCCTGGTGCGCCATTAGTAACTTTTTTTTGGATTTTTGGTTGCATTTATTTTTGAACTGGTAAAACAATTATGAATATGAAAATATCATCAAATTTGAAAAAATATTCATGAATCCAAAAAGTGCTCATGAAATTTTAAAATATTCATGAGTTCAAAAAATATTAACAAATTCAATACTTTTTTGAGTTAGAAATTCAATACCAGAATAAACCTAAATAAAAATTGGTATTCTAGAATAAACATAAATACCAGAATAAACATAAATAAATATTCATGAGGACTAAAACAGAAGAAATGTCATTTCCATATGTCGAAATACAATCGAGAAATGAATACTACAATTTAAATACAATCGATCTTAGCTAGCTATCTTTTCACAATCTTCTTGCCCTTCTTTTTCACAAATGGAGTTCTTCTCTTGAACGGACGTCCTTTAGGTAGGGTGGTCCTGCTTCTTCTTGTGGTGTATGGCACTTCATCGTCAGTTGCCATGTTCCATCTTCTGGTCGCCAGATTTGTCGAAGTTTTGCTCATTGACGACTTCATCCATTCCGATGATCTTCCTTTTGCCTCTCCTCACGACAACACGACTGGGCTTTGACGGGTCGGTAATGAAGAAGCATTGGTCCACTTGGGAAACCAGTACCCATGGCTCATTTTTCGCGGTGATGTTTGCGCTCATGATCTTGGATTTGGCTTCGGGTATAACCATGGTGGTGAAATACCGGTCTTCTTTAGGACGCTCTTGGCCCATCTCGACACGGAACATCGGGACCTTCTCTCCAACAGTAGCTCAGCTCCAGATCTCCTCGATCCTTCCGTAGTATCTGTCCTTGTCGTTACCGGTGTAGGATTCCATCGTTACCCCGGAGTTCTGATAACCATCGCTCTTCATGTCCTTGTCCTCGGTGTAGAATGTGCAGCCATTGATATCGTACGCCTCATAGGTCATCAGGTTGTGCTCGGTGCCCTGTGACAAGGCGAATATGAGTTTTTCTTCCGCGGAAGAATCCTCATGTAAAGGGTACGACAGAAGCTTATCCTTGAACCAACGCGTGAAACATGAGTTGTGCTCTTTGATTATATCTCCATCCGTCCTCTGTTGGCCTCGGTCATTGTACGTCTTCTCAATAAAGGTTTTGTGCTCTACCACCCAAGGATCGACCACGTCTATGTGTCGAAGCGCGACTAGGTTTGCTCTTTCAAAGTCGGCGAGTCGACCCTCGAAGTTGACATGCATTTCGCGGCGACCATCGCGGTGACCCCATCCAGCGAGCCTGCCGAGGTGCCTGTTGACGGGCAGACCAACGGGGTTCTCGATGCCTAGATAATTCGTGGAGTAGGAGATGCACTCTTCGTGGAGTAGGAGATGCACCATAAAGTCGAAGAATGCGGGCGGGAAGTACATCTCAAGCTTGCATAGTATCACCACGATCTCTTCCTGTAGCCTTCTGAGTTCCCTCACGCCAACCGACTTCCGAGAGATGACGTCGAAAAAGTTGCATAGGCTAAATAGCGTTTCACAGACGTGCGTGTCCATGATCCCACAGATTGCAACTGGAAGTATCTGCGTCATCAGCACGTGACAGTCGTGAGACTTCATCCCGCTGAACTTTTGCTTCGCTAAGTCTAGGTATCTACTTATATTCCCCGTGTAACCGTAAGGAAGTTTTACTCCTACGAGGCAGGTGAAAAACTGCTCGATCTCCTCCTGACTTAGAGTGAAGCACGCGGGAGGGTAGTCATTTCCGATCTTCTTGGCCTTTTTGCCTTTGCGACGACTTTCCGTGTCCTTCGCCTCATCATCATCATCATCATCATTAGCGTGAAGCTCCTCCCTGATGCCCATTGATTTCAAGTCTGCCCTTACTTTCGGCCCATCTTTGGCCCCCTCTGGCATGTTGAGCAGGGTACCAAGCAGACTCTCGCACACGTTCTTCGTGATATGAATGACATCAAGGCTGTGAGGCACACGGAGGATCTTCCAGTACGGCAAGTCCCAGAAAACAGATCTTGTTTTCCATACCTTCAGCAGCAGCTCTGGCGCCTTTCGCTTCTTTCCCGGCTCTAGCGCCTTTCGCTTCTTTCCCGGCTCTAGCGCCTTTCGCTTCTTTCCCGGCAGTGGGCAATCTTTCCAATTTTTCAACAGCTCGTCTATTTCCTCGCCGCTCCTCGTACGCGGGCGTCTTCGGGGTTCGGTTTCACCATCGAACAGATCCTTGCATTTTCTCCATGAGTCATCATCGCGAAGCCACCTTTGATGTCCCATGAACACGGTTTTTGAAGACCCGGGATCTCTATCTAGCTGGCGATACGTTGTGTCATCCATGCACCTGACGCATCCAGAAAATCCGTGGACCACCTGCCCCGCGACATATCCGTAACCGAGATAGTCGTGCACCGTCGTGAGCAGTGTGGCTCTCATAGGGAAATATTCTTTCTCTGCGGTGTCCCACGTATTGGCTGGCGTTTTCCACAGCGTGTCTAGCTCCTCTTTCAGCAGCCCCAGATACAGATTGATATCGTTCCCTGGTTGTTTCGGCCCTTCAATTAGCATACTCATGTGAATGTACTTCCTCTTCATGCACAACCAGGGGGGAAGGTTGTACATCCACACAAACACAGGCCAGGTGCTATGTGTGCTTCTCTGGCTGCCAAACGGATTGACTCCATCGGTGCTCGTGCCAAGCACGATGTTCCTAGGATCGTCCCCAAATTCTAGGTGTTCGAAGTTCAACGCTTGCCACAGGCTTGTATCCTTAGGGTGACTCAGCATCTTGTCTTTTTTATTTGTCTCCGGATCATTTCCATCATCTTCTCTCTTCTTCTCCTCCCTATTCGCGTGCCAACGTAGGAGCTTTTCTAGCTTAGGGTCCGCGAAATACCGCTGCAGACGAGGAGTGATCGGAAAGTACCACACCACTTTTCGAGGAGCTTTCTTCCTCTTCTTGTATCGAGTGACGCCACACGCCGGACATACGGTAGACTCCGCGTGCTCGTCCCGTTAAATGATGCAATTGTTCATGCCACACGATTTCATGTGCGGTAAATCCAAAGGACACACGATTTTCTTTGTCTCCTCGAAACTGGTCGGGCACTTGTTCCCCTTGGGAAGACGTTCGTGCCAGAATGACATGTTCTCGTCGAAGCATGCGTCGGTCATTTTGTGTTTTACCTTCATCTCCAGAGTCATGAGCGTTACTTTCAGGCGGGTATCCTCAGGTCTGCATCCTTCATACAATGGAGTAACCGCGTCTATCTCCAGTTGATCTAGCTTGGCTTTCTCTCGGGCGGCAGCTCTTGCGTTATCCGGCCCGCTTGAGAAGCAGCTCTTGAATATGAGGGTCCTGCACCCAGCCCATCGATGGTCCATCGTCAGTTCGCTCCAAGCATCTTCATCTTCATGATCATGCTCTTCGTCTTGACCTTCCTCATCATCATGTCCGGCATCTTCTACATGATGACTGTGTACTGCATCTACTTCGTGATCATGTCCTGGAGATTCTTCGTCTTCTCGCCCTCCCTCGCCACAGTTGTCTTGCTGCCCTTCCTCATTTCTTGCCCGGCCCCCATAGATGACTTCATAGTCATCTTCATCACCTTGCCACCGATAGCCATCCATGAAACCACGCAAGAGCAGGTGGTCCCGCACCTGTACGGAATCCGGGTCCATAAGGCTCTTCAGCTTGCATCTTCGACACGAACATCTTATCTCTGTCTCGTTCTTTTGAAGCATCTCGGCCTTCGCGGAGCTCAAAAACCTATTCAAGATTCCTTGGTCATCGTGCGGACCATGGTCGCCTACTGGGTAGAGCAAAACGATATTTTAGAACAAAAAAAATTTGGCATGACTTTGCCTAGGACAAAAAAGAATGCATAGTGCCAAATTCTCGCCGAAACGGAAATGAATCAACATTCCGGCAAAATATTGGCAACTATCGCATTTCAAATACCGGTACCTGCAAACACAAACATATGGAACACCACAAACATATGCAACACCACAAACATATGTAGATCTAGGCCATAAAAAGTGTGTACATTGTTGGAGGGAGAAAAAAATAGATCTAGAACATAAAGAAAGCTTTCCCTTTACTTACCTATCAAAAAGAGGAAATTTAACCACTTAATTTGGGTGAATCTATGGTGCAAATGAGGTGAGAAGGAGGAGGCAGCCGAGACCAAGCTTGGTAGAGGTGGAGAGAATGAAGTGGGGAAAGTGAGTGTGGTAGGTGGCTGTCCAAAATATCTAGCTGCTCTCAGGTTACCAATGGTGCACCACCTAAGAATGCGCCATTAGTAACCAGGGTTACTAATGGCGCACCTGGTCAGTGGTGCACCATTACTAGTTTTGAAAAAAATCCCCTGATGCGCCACTGCTAACAATTTTTTTATCTTTTTTTCAAAACTAGTTATGGCGCACCATACACCAGGTGCGCCATTAGTAATGAGGACATTAATGGCGCTATATCTGGTGCGCCACTGCTATATAGTAGTGGCGCACCACATACATGGTGTGCCATTAATGTCCATATTAGCTATAGCCCTTTTCCTAGTAGTGTACTCTCCGTCGCTTCTCCTTCACTCCCCATTTGTTCCCCTTCCCCTCTCCATCCCAATGTCGAGCATCCGCAGCGGCAGTGGCACCAGAACCAACAACGAGGATGAATGGACGCCTTCGTCCGCGAACCGGAGGCAACGAGGATGAGTTGGCCCTCCGCATCGCGCTGCCGCGCTCGCGGGTCGACAGGGGCGACAGCTCTCTCTGCTCCATCCCCTGTCGCCCGCCACCGCAGCGGGAACGCCAGCACGGGCCAATTCCTACAGTGCGCATAGCTCCACGTGCTCAGTCCGCTCTGCACTGTTGGACAGACGCCATCCTAACGCTATGGCCGCTACTCCTCAGGGGCATCAGTGGATGCTCATGCCCGCGCCGCCGGCGACATGGACACGAACACCCAAATTGAAGGCACGCGCTACCCGCTGCAAGAAGTAGCGAGCTAGGGAGAGGGCGGCATCGGCGGAAGCGACAATGCAGTCCTCCCGCCGCCTACGCAGATTGCCTGCGGCGCCCGATGAGGAGGAGCAGCTCCTCATGGCTGTCTACCACCGCCTCACTGGTGGACGCCCGCCGGCTTCGTCCAAAGAATGCCAAGGACCTCCGGCTTGGTATCGAGCAATCGACGTGTGAATCGCTGGAGAAGGTGGTGGCGGAAGCGAGAGCGCCAAAGCTGGCGAAGCAGCAGAACCGCGGTGTCCGGATGATGGCCGGCTACATCGCCTCCTTGTCCGTCGACTCCGATGTCACCGACGGCTCCGACAACCCCACCCTGCCGCCAATGGCTACATGGAGGGCTATTGCCACTCCGGTGTCCGGAAAGGCAAATGATCGGTGAGAAAGTGGTGAAGATACTCTGCCCTATCTATCTCTGTTTGCATTTTTAGTAATTTTGGTTTTAGAACTATGTCTGTCAGCTGAGCTATGATGTTCTTTTGGTCCAGATTATATGGATATGCTGTTTGTTCTATGACATTTATTTTGTTCATCATCTACACAGTTTCTTTCACGCTTCATGCGTAATATGGATTAAAAGTATTGGATATGAGGTTCACGGTTGTGGATGCGGCGATTTGAGAATTAACCGGTCACTGTTCACAATATAGGGTGCCGGATTTGATATATCCGGCTGTAGGAGCTCTACCATGGCCTTGCTACTGCTGGTCTGCACACAATGTACGCTCAGACTCCAAAGTCGGTCTACTTACGAGTCGTAGCACGTGGGGATGGCATCCATACCACCCATCATCATAATAACAATCAACAATCAACAATCATGGAGAAGAATATACACTTCGATCTCATGCAATCCTGCTATAGCAGCTACCACCAAAACCGTATATTAATTCCATTAAACTCTGCAAGAGCTGCGAGACGACGAATGGACAGTTGGACACTGGACTTGTACCCGGCTAGAGAATATAATCTTTGGTCAAGACTAGCTTAATTACGACCGTACGCGGATGGCTTGACCTCCTCAACACCCATGTACTCAAGAGTCAAGACTACTGCAAGAGCTAACCTTTTTCTTGCTAGAAAACTGCATACATACCTACTTGCTTATTTGTATATTCACTGATTAGTACTACGATCAATTATTCAAATTAGTGGGCTACTAGTTGACTAACTACGTGATTAGAGTACGTACATGACCAGCCAGGAAAGGTCTGCGAAGATATGAACAAGCGCACTAATTTAGTCCATTAGTCAGCTCCAAGCTACTACTTTTACCTTAATTATCTGTCTCTGATTTGGTCTTGTTTACGTTCTGTCTTCCGCGTTCCCTTTATATTCTATACGGTCTAGTTGATGATTGGTCCTGAAGAAGAAATTCAAAGTTTTCTGTAAATGAACCCATGCTCTTGGCCGGTCTCTTGCTGATTTTCTGGGTCTCTTGAATCTTTTTCGAGGGACCTTCTCTATTCAATCCTGACGACTGAAGACTGGTGAAGAGTATTATGCATATACATGTACAACCCGGAGGCATTTTGAGCATTATTATGTATATAGCACATGTCGAGGAAATGTACACGAAATTTTCTCTAAGATTAGTGGTAATTTCTCGAGCATTAGCTAGTAAATGACATGCTTACATATGTATGGTAAACCACAATTAGCTTGTCGAAGTGTGCACTGTCACAGTCAAAGAGTCATGTTTACGCTTTGCTTTGCTGTTGGTTCTTTCGTTGAAATTTTTGTAGTCAATTTGAATTCATTTCAACAAGATCTCCACTGTGAAAACTCTGGTATTCATACAACACTACTGTACGTAGTGTGTCTGTAGATACGTACCGATGCAAGAAAGCTGGACTATTACATGACACTTTCACATTCTCAAAGAAACGTATGGTACGGTTACTATCCATGACCATTATATATACCGCTCAAGTCAAAGAAAGGGAATGCACGTGTAATATACGGCTCAAGTTAAAAAGTGCATGTACTGCTCACCATTTTCAAAATCATGATTTTTGTCTTTTTAGTGTAGCTCTCACCATAATATATATCACATTCAAATTTTACACATGTGTAATATATCCGTACGAACTTGTGTGGTTTTTTTTTTTTGAAAACTTAAAATATGATTTAAAAAAAAATTAACACAAGGTCCATGAAGCTCATCCTTTGTTTGGCATTTGCGGTGGTATTACAACTAAGTTAACTATACAAAATAGGTCTTCACCCTGTTTTATAAAGAAAGCACCAACCATGTTGGAACGAGTTATTCGAGTACGAGGATATTAAATAAAAGATTTGTTGGGACGACCGTACAAGCCATACCCAAAAGTGACACATTGACTCCTCCCCAGAGCCGAGGAATCAACTGCTAGGAGGCGTAGCAGGCTGACGGCAAATCACCTGGAGACCATGCATCATGCCGCCTAGCTGGTCTCTGTCCCTCCGCCTACATAGCGGTTGCCACTGCCATCGAAATGTAAGAATTTGGCTTTGTTTGTTTGGCCTTATGTAACCGTTTTGAATGAAAAAAAAGGCTAAAATCCAAACTAACCTTGTATATCGAATACTGGAAGTACTCAGCGAAGGCTGAAAAATACTCGGCAAAGCCTTTGCCGAGTGTTACACTTGGCAAAGACCACTTGGTTGTAAGAGGATGGAAGAGGAAAGAATTGGCGTAATGTGAGGTGTGTATTATCTGCCTCGAGGAAATGAAGAAAGAAACCGACAACAGACTGACATCCCTCATAGTTGTAGCAGGAGCATCGTCGACAGTGTCGCACCACAAACGCCTTGATTGTAAAGGAAGCCTACAAGGTGCTCAAGCAAAGTAATAGTCCTTTGTGCCAATGTTAAGGTAGTTGAGAGCGTAGGGCGGTGGAGCCACGGTCGAGGTAGCCGGGCACGTGGACATCGTGGTTGGTGTTGCCTGTATAGAGGTAGCCGCATGTGAAGTCGCAACTAGAAAGAAGCATCTAGGACCCGGGGATGTAGCAATGCGCCAAGAAAAAAAGTGAAGATATGATAGAGGCAATCATCGAGGAGGGTGTCGATGACGAAGATGATATTTTTATAGCAAGAATCTTATTTTGTTGATCAAATAATTACAGTTTAATTGATTGGAGAAAATGACCTATTCTTAATTAAATTAATATATTTTCTGGGATTTCCGAGATAGGGCTATATTTGTGGACAACGCTTACGGGCACGGCCATTTTTTTGCAAGTCCACGTGCTAAGGCATGCCTATAATTCTACGCCACATCAATTAGTTATGAAGGAAATATGCCTAGAGGCAATAATAAAGTTATTATTTATTTCCTTATTTCATGATAAATGTTTATAATTCATGCTAGAATTGTATTAACCGGAAACTTAGTACATGTGTGAATACATAGAAAAAACAAAGTATCCCTAGTATGCCTCTACTTGGCTAGTTTGTTTATCAAATATGGTTATGTTTCCTAAACCATGGACATGTGTTGTCATTTGATGAACGGGATCACATCATTAGGAGGATGATGTAATGGACAAGACCCATTCGTTAGCTTAGCATTATGATCGTTACAGTTTCATTGCTACTGCTTTCTTCATGACTTATACATGTTCCTCAGACTATGAGATTATGCAACTCCCAAATACCGGAGGAACACCTTGTGTGCTATCAAACGTCACAACGTAACTGGGTGCTTATAAAGATGCTCTATAGGTGTCTCCGATGGTGTTTGTTGAGTTGGCATAGATCGAAATTAGTATTTGTCACTCCGTGTATCGGAGAGGTATCGCTGGGCCCTCTCGCTAATGCACATCACTATAAGCCTTGCAAGCATTGTGATTAATGAGTTAGTTGCGGGATGATGCATTACGGAACGAGTAAAGAGACTTGCCGGTAACGAGATTGAACTAGGTATGAGGATACCTACGATCGAATCTCGGGCAAGTAACATACCGATGACAAAGGGAACAACGTATGTTGTTATGCGGTTTGACCGATAAAGATTTTCGTAGAATATGTAGGAACCAATATGAGCATCCAGGTTCCGCTATTGGTTATTGACCGGAGATGAGTCTCAGTCATGTCTACATAGTTCTCGAACCCGTAGGGTCCGCACACTTAACGTTCGGTGACGATCGGTATTATGAGTTTATGTGTTTTGATGTACCGAAGATACTTCAAAGTCCACGGACATGACGAGGAGTCTCGAAATGGTCGAGACATAATGATTGATATATTGGACGGCTATATTCGGACATCGGAAGTGTTCCGGGTGATTTCGGAGAAAACCGGAGAGCCGGAGGGTTACCGAACCACCCCCGGAGAACTAATGGGCCACATGGGCCTTAGTGGAGAAAGAGAGGGCCGGCTATGGCAGGGCGCGCGCCCCCTCCCCCTCTGGTCCGAATTGGACTCGAGAAGGGGGGCGGCGCCTCCCTTTTCTTCTCCCTCTCCTCCTTCCTTTCCCCCTCCGAGTAGGAGTAGGAAAGGGGCGTCCTACTCCTACTAGGAGGAGGACTCCTCCTCTCCTGGCGCGCCACAAGGGCCGGCCGGCCTCCCCCCTTGCTCCTTTATATACGGGGGCAGGGGCACCCTAGAACACACAAGTTGATTGTTTCCAGTCGTGTGTTGTGCCCCCCTCCACCATAATCCACCTTGGTCATATCGTCGCAGTGTTTAGGCGAAGCCCTGCGCCGGTAGCTTCATCATCACCGTCATCATGTCGTCATGCTGACGAAGCTCTTCCCCGACACTCTGCTAGATCGTGAGTTCGTGGGACGTCACCGACCGGAATGTGTGCAGATCGCGGAGGTGCCGTACTTTCGGTGCTAGGATCGGTCGATCGTGAAGACGTACGACTATATCAACCGCGTTGTCATAACGCTTCTGCTTATGGTCTATGAGGGTACGTAGATAACACTCTTCCCTCTCGTTGTTATGCATCACCATGATCTTGCGTGTGCGTAGGAAATTTATGAAATTGCTACGTTCCCCAACAGTGGCATCCGAACCAGGTTTTGCGTAGATGTTATATGCACAAGTAGAACACAAGTGAGTTGTGGGCGATAATAGTCATACTGCTTACCAACATGTCATACTTTGATCCGGCGGTATTGTTGGATTAAGCGGCCCGGACCCACATTACGCATACGCTTACGCGAGACTGGTTCTACCGATGTTTTTCGGATACAGGTGGCTGGCGGGTGTCAGTTTCTCCAACTTTAGTTGAATCGAGTGTGGCTATGCCCGGTCCTTGTGAAGGTTAAAACAGCACATACTTGACGAAAAATCATTGTGGTTTTGATGCGTAGGTAAGAACGGTTCTTGCTCAGCCCGTAGCAGCCACGTAAAACTTGCAACAACAAAGTAGAGGACGTCTAACTTGTTTTTGCAGGGCTTGCTATGATGTGATATGGTCAATACGTGATGATATATAAATTGTTGTATGAGATGATCATGTTTTGTTAAAGTTATCGGCAACTGGCAGAAGCCTTATGGTTTTCTCTTTTTTGCACAAGATGCAAGCGCCATATAATTGCTTTACTTTATAGCTATGCGATAGTAATAGTTGCAAAAGCAATAGTTGACGAGACAACCATGTAACGACACGTTGATAGAGATCAAGATGATGGAGATCATGGTGTCATGCCGGTGACGATGGAGATCATGACGGTACTTTGGAGATGGAGATCAAAGGCACAAGATGATGATGGCCATATCATGTCAAATAGTTTGATTGCATGTGATTTTTATCTTTTATACATCTTATTTTGCCTAGTTTGGCGGTAGCTTTATAAGATGATCCCTTACTAAAATTTCAAGGTATAAGTGTTCTCCCTGAGTATGCACCGTTGCGACAGTTCTTCATGATGACACACCACGTGATGATCGGGTGTGATAAGATCTACATTCACATACAACGGGTGCAAGCCAGTTTTGCACATGCAGAATACTCGGGTTAAACTTGACGAGCCTAGCATATGAAGATATGGCCTCGGAACATTGAGACCAAAAGGTCGAGCGTGAATCATTCGGTAGATATGATCAACATAGTGATGTTCACCATTGAAAACTACTCCATCTCACATGATGATCAGACATGGTTTAGTTGATTTGGATCACGTGATCACTTAGATGATTAGAGGGATGTCTATCTAAGTGGGAGTTCTTAAGTAATATGATTAATTGAACTTCAATTTATGATGAACTTAGTCCAGGTAGTATTAGCATATATATGTTGTAGATCAATAGCTCGCGATATAGCTCCCCGTTTATTTTTGATATGTTCCTAGAGAAAATTAAAGTTGAAAAGATGTTAGTAGCAATGATGCGGATTGGATCCGTGATATGAGGATTATCCTCATTACTGCATAGAAGAACTATGTCCTTGATGCACTGCTAGGTGACCGACCGATTGCAGGAGCAGATGCAGACATTATGAACGTTTGGCAAGCTCGATATGATGACTACTTGATAGTTTAGTGCACCATGCTTTACGGCTTAGAATCCGGGCTTCAAAGACGTTTTGAACGCCACGGAGCATATGAGATGTTCCAAGAGTTGAAATTAGTTTTTCAGACTCATGCCCATGTCGAAATGTATGAGACCTTTGACAAGTACTTTGCCAACAAGATGGAGGAGAATAGCTCAGCTAGTGAGCATGTGCTCAGAATGTATGAATACTAAAAATCACTTGAATCAAGTGGGAGTTAATCTTCCGGATAAGATAGTGATTGACAGAGTTCTCTAGTCACTGTCACCAAGTTACTAGAACTTGGTGGTGAACTATAATATGCAAGGGATAACAGAAACGATTCCCAAGCTCTTCGTGATGCTGAAATCGACGAAGTTAGAAATCAAGAAAGTACCAAGTGTTGATGGTTGACAAGACCACTAGTTTCAAGAAAAAGGGCAAAGGGAAGAAGGGGAACTTTAAGAAGAACGGCAAGCAAGTTGCTGCTCAAGTGAAGAAGCCAAGTCTGGACCTAAGCCTGAGACTAAGTGCTTCTACTGCAAAAGGACTGGTCACTGGAAGCGGAACTTCCCCAAGTATTTGGCGGATAAGAAGGATGGCAAAATGAAAAAAGTTTATTTGATATACATGTTATTGATGTGTGCTTTACTAGTGTTTATAGCAACCCCTCAGTATTTCATACTAGTTCAGTTGCTATGATTAGTAACTCGAAACGGGAGTTGTAGAATGAACAGAGACAAGTTAAGGGTGAAGTGACAATGTGTGTTGGAAGTGGTTCCAAGATTGATATGATCATCATCGCACACTCCCTATACTTTCGGGTTAGTGTTGAACCTAAATAAATTTTATTTGGTGTTTGCGTTGAGCATGAATATGATTTGATCATGTTTATTGCAATACAGTTATTCTTTTAAAGTCAGAGAATAATTGTTGTTCTGTTTACATGAATAAAACCTTCGATGGTCATACACCCAATGTAAATAGTTTGTTGGATCTCGATTGTAGTGATACACATATTCATAATATTGAAGACAAAAGATGCAAAGTTAATAATGGTAGTGCAACTTATTTGTGGCACTACCGTTTAGGTCATATTGGTGTAAAGTGCATGAAGAAACTCCATGTTGATGGGCTTTTAGAATCACTTGATTATGAATCATTTGATGCTTGCGAACCATGCCTCATGGGCAAGATGACTAAGACTCTGTTCTCTGGAACAATGGAGCGAGCAACTGAATTATTGGAAATAATACAAACTGATGTATGCGGTCCGATAAGTGTTGAGGCTCACGGCGGGTATCGTTATTTTCTAACCTTCACAGATGATTTGAGCAGATATGGGTATATCTACTTGATGAAATACAAGTCTGAAACATTTGAAAAGTTCAAAGAAAAACAGAGTTAAGTGAAGAATCATCATAACAAGAAAATAAAGTTTTTTGCAATTTGATCGCGGAGACGAATATTTAAGTTACGAGTTTGGCCTTCAATTAAAACAATGTGGAATAGTTTCACAAACTCATGCCACCTGTAACACCACAACAGAATGGTGTGTCCGAACGTCATAACCGTACTTTATTGGATATAGTGCAATCTATGATGTCTCTTACCGATTTGCCACTATCGTTTTGGGGTTATGCATTAGAGACAGCTGCATTCACGTTAAAAAGGGCACCATCTAAATCCGTTGAGACGACACCGTATGAACTGTGGTTTAGCAAGAAACCTAAGCTGTCGTTTCTTAAAGTTTAGGGTTGCGATTCTTATGTGAAAAAGTTTCAACCTGATAAGCTCGAACCCAAATCGAAGAACTGCTTCTTCATAGGATATCCAAAAGAAAATTTTGGGTACACCTTCTATCACAGATCGAAGGCAAGATCTTTATTCCTAAGAATGGATTCTTTCTAGAGAAGGAGTTTCTCTCGAAAGAAGTGAGTGGGAGGAAAGTAGAACTTGAAGAGGTAACTATACCTGCTCCCTTGTTGGAAAGTAGTTCATCACAGAAATCTGTTCCTGTGACTCCTACACCAATTAGTGAGGAAGCTAATGATGATGATCATGTAACTTCAGATCAAGTTACTACCGAACCTCGTAGGTCAAAGGTCAACCAGAGTAAGATCAGCACCAGAGTGATACAGTAATCCTGTTCTAGAGGTCATGTTACTTGACCATGACGAATCTACAAACTATAAGGAAGCAATGATGAGCCCAGATTCCGTGAAATGGCTTGAGGCCATGAAATCTGAGATGGGATCCATGTATGAAAACAAAGTATGGACTTTGGTGGAATTGCCCAATGATCGGCAAGCCATTGAGAATGAATGGATCTTCAAGAGGAAGATGGACGCTGATGTAGTGTTATTATCTACAAAATGGATTTATTAAAGAAGCGTTGTATATGATGCGACCAGAAGGTTTTGTCAATCCTAAAGGTGCTAACAAAATATGCAAGCTCCAGTGATCCATCTATGGACTGGTGCAAGCATCTCGGAGTTGGAATATACGCTTTGATAAGTTGATCAAAGCATATAGTTTTATACAGACTTGCCGTGAAGCCTGTATTTACAAGAAAGTGAGTGGGAGCACTACAGCCTTTCTGATAAGTATATGTGAATGACATATTGTCGATCGGAAATGATGTAGAATTTTCTGGAAAGCATAAAGGAGTGTTTGAAAGGAGTTTTTCAAAGAAAGACCTCAGTGAAGCTGCTTACATATTGAGGATCAAGATCTATAGAGATAGATCAAGACGCTTGATAAGTTTTTTTTCAATGAGTACATACCTTGACAAGTTTTTGAAGTAGTTCAAAATGGAACAGTCAAAGAAAGAGTTCTTGTCCGTGTTGCAAGGTGTGAAGTTGAGTAAGACTCAAAGCCCGACCGCGACAGAAGATAGAGAGAGAATGAAAGTCATTCCCTATGCCTCAGCCATATATAGGTTCTATAAAGATAGCCATTCTGTGTACCAGGCCTATTGTATACCCTGCCCTGAGTTTGGCAAGGGAGTACAATTTTTGATCTAGGAGTAGATCACTAGACATCGGTCAAAATTATCCTTAGAGGACTAAGGAAATATTTCTTGGTTATGGAGGTGATAAAGAGTTCGTCGTAAAGAGTTACGTCGATGCAAGCTTTGACACCGATCTGGATGACTCTAAGTCACAATCCGGATACATATTGGAAGTGGGAGCAATTAGCTAAAGTAGCTCCGTGCAGATCATTGTAGACATAGAAATTTGCAAAATACGTACGGATCTGAATTTGGCAGACCCGTTGACTAAAACTCTCACAAGCAAAACATGATCACGCCTTATTACTCTTTGGGTGTTAGTCACAGGGCGATGTGAACTAAGATTACTGACTCTAGTAAACCCTTTGAGTGTTGGTCACATGGAAACTATGGGTGTTAATCACATGGTGATGTGAACTATTGATGTTAAATCACATGGCGATGTGAACTAGATTATTGACTCTAGTGCAAGTGGGAGACTGAAGGAAATATGCCCTAGAGGCAATAATAAAGTTATTATTTATTTCCTTATTTCATGATAAATGTTTATTATTCATGCTAGAATTTTATTAACCGGAAACTTAGTACATGTGTGAATACATAGACAAAACAAAGTATCCCTAGTATGCCTCTACTTGACTAGTTTGTTTACCAAAGATGGTTATGTTTCCTAAACCATAGACGTGTGTTGTCATTTGATGAACGGGATCACATCATTAGGAGGATGATGTGATGGACAAGACCCATTCATTAGCTTAGCATTACGATCGTTACAGTTTCATTGATACTGCTTTCTTCATGACTTATACATGTTCCTCAGACTATGAGATTATGCAACTCCCGAATACCGGAGGAACACCTTGTGTGCTATCAAACGTCACAACGTAACTGGGTGATTATAAATATGCTCTACAGGTGTCTCCGATGGTGTTTGTTGAGTTGGCATAGATCGAGATTAGGATTTGTCACTCCATGTGTCGGAGAGGTATCTCTGGGCCCTCTCGGTAATGCACATCACTATCAACCTTGCAAGCATTGTGACTAATGAGTTAGTTGCAGGATGATGCATTACGGAACGAGTAAAGAGACTTGTCGGTAACGAGATTGAACTAGGTATGAGGATACCGACGATCGAATCTCGGGCAAGTAACATACCGATGACAAAGGGAAGAACGTATGTTGTTATGCGGTTTGACCGATAAAGACCTTCGTAGAATATGTAGGAACCAATATGAGCATCCAGGTTCCGCTATTGGTTATTGACCGGAGATGAGTCTCAGTCATGTCTACATAGTTCTCGAACCCGTAGGGTCAAACGCTTAACGTTTGGTGACGATCGGTTTTATGAGTTTATGTGTTTTGATGTATCGAAGATAGTTCGAAGTCCCGGATGTGATCACGGACACAATGAAGAGTCTCGAAATGGTCGATACATAAAGATTGATATATCGGACGGATATATTCGGACACCGAAAGTGTTCCGGGTGATTTCGGAGAAAACTAAAGTGCTAGAGGGTTACCGGACCCTCCCCCCCGGAGAACTAATGGGCCACATGGGCCTTAGTGGAGAGAGAGAGGGCCGGCTAGGGCAGGCCGCGCACCCGCTCCCTCTCGGGTTCGAATTGGACTAGGGAAGGGGGGCGGCGTCTCCCTTTCCTTCTCCCTCTCCTCCTTCCTTTCCCCCTCCTAGTAGGAGTAGGACCCTTTCCTACTCCTACTAGGAGGAGGACTCCTCTCCGGGCGCGCCACAACGGCCGACCAGCCTCCCCCCTTGCTCCTTTATATACGGGGGCAGGGGCACCCTAGAACACACAAGTTGATTGTTTCCAGTCGTGTACGGTGCCCCCCTCCACCATAATCCACCTCAGAAATATCGTCGCAGTGTTTAGGCGAAGCCCTGTGCCGGTAGCTTCATCATCACCGTCATTACATTGTCGTGCTCACAAAGCTCTTCCCCGACACTCTGCTGGATCATGAGTTCGTGGGACGTCACCGAGCCGAACGTGTGCAGATCGCGGAGATGTCGTACTTTCGGTGCTAGCATCGGTCGATCGTGAAGACGTACGACTACATCACCGCGTTGTCATAACGGTTCCTGTAGCGACCCGACCTCAAATGGTCAAGTATTTGTGCTTCAGTGTCATCCCTGGATCGGTAGTGCTGACACACACAGTACTCGAAGGATTTATAACAGACTAGCAATCACACACTTATTACATCGAATGCCTCAAAAGAGATCTTATTACAATAAATATGGCTTAAGGCCATCTAATACGATAACAACGGAAGGCTTGGAAGATAAAGTGAGTCCATCAACTCCAACGGCATAGCTGAGCTGCACGGCAACGACCTAACGAACCTTACTCCTCGTCTGAAAAGTCTGCAACATAATACATTGCAACCCGAAAATGGGTCAGCACATGGAATATGCTGGCAATGTAACACAGTAGAGCAAGAACAGAATAATGCTATCACTACATGCATATTTGGCTGGTGGAATGATCTATGGTTATATTTTTTGCGAAAAACCAATTTTTCCCTACAACAAAGGAATAAATTTTATTTTAACTATCATGGTGGTTCAAACATCATTGAGAAGGTTCCTCCAACTCAATCCCAATTAAAAGTATTTATTAACCCAACAATATTAAATTAGAGTGATGAGATACTTATGATAATCCAAGTACTAGATACTCAAAATTGTCCATAACCGAGGACACGGCTAACCATGATTAGATTATACACTCTGCAGAGGTTTGCGCACTTTTCCCCACAAGACTCGATCTCCTCCTTTGGATTTCTCGCACTACATGGTGTTTGAGAAACGGATGACCGAGACATAGTCTTTCAGAAACATTAACTCTTTACTCCGGGCAGACCATACCAAACCTACATCCCTCTACCTGCTGATCCACCTCTTCAAGAGCTCATGCAACTTACTCAACTATGCTAGAGCCCATAATAGCTTGTGGCTGCACATGGAAGTTTCCAGCATGAAATATCTCAGTTCCCTTTGAGCCTGGTGGCGGACCTTAGGATGATCACACTGCATTCCGGGATATCCGAGGACAACACTGGATTCTCCAGGTGCCCGACAACCAATCCACCTAGATGTGTATTTAAGTTGCCACCTTAAGTTGAACCATTAATTTACAATCTCACATCTGTCATGAATTCACTCACCCAAACCACGTCTACGAGCATAGCATAGCAATATAAGCAATATGTAGAAGTAACTCCCAAGGGTTTGATAGTAACAGGGCAATAGGTTCTACCTCATCAACTACTTCCCAATACCCACAAGTTAAATCACATCCTAATCATGCAATGTTTGAGGATTGGAGCTAATGCATAAAAACTGGGTATGAAAAGAGTATGATCAATGTGTTACTTGCCTTGCTGACGATCCGCCAAACCTAGGGACTCGTAGTAGCACGCTTCGCACTCCGGATGTTCTATCGCAAACAAAAAATAGCATACATAAGCAATCAAGCAAATAAGCAAGGGTAAAACTCAAATAAGAACATCTAACCAGAAAGTTCAAATTAAGAACTCCGGTTTGCAAAAAGAATCAAATCAAATGGAGCAACGAAAATCAAACGGCAAAAGAAACAAGATCCGTTTACTAATCTGGACTAAAGTAAAATTTTACAGTACCAAAATCTCGTTCAAGTTGACTAAACAGAAAGAGGGTTTCGAGACGAAGACCGAGGCGCTTGAATCGCCTGATTCCGATAAACGAGCGAAAATATAAACTAAAACAAAAATCGGATCGGAAATCGCGATCGAAAATAATCACGGAAAATCCGAGAAAAGAAAAACTTACGAACAGGCTAACGAACGAACGTTCATTGTCTGTTACTAATGAGCGAAAACCGCTCCTTAAAACGAACGCACGGACGAACGTCCGCTAAATAAACTAAACCGCGAAAACCGGTGAACCGATCTAAAAAACGTAACTAGGGTTTAAAAAAACCCGACGGTTTTTACCTAAACTGGAAAAAAACCAAGCGGCTCCGGATCGGATCGGAACGTCGAGGCGGCGGCTCTAGCGGCGAGGCGGCGGCTCCGGCGAGGCAGGGCGTGGGTGGCGGCGTCGGCGACGGGCGGTCTGCGTGGCGGGGAAGGGCAGCGGCGTGGCGCGCGCAAGGAGAGGCACGGCGGGCGGCGGCCGCTTCTGTGGCTTGCAGCCGGCGGTGGTAGCGATTTGGGGTCGGGGGCGGCGGCTTACAAAGGGGGGCGGAGGCGGCTTGCGGGAGGGGGCGGGAGGAGTCCCGGGCGGCGACGGCGAGGTGGGCGTGTCTCGGTCAGACTGGGCACGGGAAGGCGGTGGCGCGGGGTGGGCCGGCGGCCTCGCTCGGCTGGGCCTTGGCCCAGTCGGGCGCGGAAGTTTTTTTTAAATAACGTTCCGCCGAAAATAAATCCTAGAAAAATAAATAAAAATCGAAAAATGCCAAAACAAATTTTCATCGTCGAAATAAAATATTTAGAACAAGATGAACATTTTCTTGGCCCTAAAATGCAATTTTGAAAACATGCAATGTTTCTAATACAAATAAAATAGCAATAAAATCCGAATAAAATCAAATATTTGATTTTAATATTTTCCCTCCAATATTTCATTTATTTTGGTGAAGTCATATTATCTCCTCTCATATATTTGAATCTGAATTATTTTCAGAGAGAAAAATAATTAAAACAAATAATCCTCGTTTCAATATTTGATAAAACTCAAATATGAAAATAGTTAAATCCCCATCTCTCTCCGAGGGTCCTTGAGTTGCTTAGAATTTCGAGGATCGCGAAACGAAATGCAGCAAAATATGATATGCTTGAATGATCTATGTATAACATTCCAAATTGAAAATTTGGGATGTTACAAACCTACCCACCTTAAGATGAATCTCGCCCTCGAGATTCGGGTTGGCTAGAAAATAGGTGTGGGTGGTCTTTGCGAAGATCATCCTCTCGTTCCCAGGTGGCTTCATCCTCGGTATGGTGGCTCCACTGAACTTTGCAAAACTTGATAACCTTGCTGCAGGTGACTAGGCTGGCAAATTCAAGAATCCTGACTGGCTTCTCCTCATAGGTCAGATCACTGTCCAACTGAATCGCTTCCTAGGGCACTGTATCTCTTAGTGGTATATCGGCCATCTCAGCATGACACTTCTTCAAATGTGAAACATGAAACACATCATGAACTCCTGACAGTCCCTCGGGTAACTCCAACTTGTAGGCAACTTCTCCCATACGTTCCAAAATTCGGTACGGTCCTACAAATCTCATGGCTAACTTTCCCTTAACTCCGAAACGTTTCACTCCTTGCAGAGGTCATACTCGCAGATATGCTCGGTCTCCAATTTCATAGGTTACTTCCTTGCGTTTTGAATCTGCATAACTCTTCTGCCTGGACTGAGCTACCTTCAGTCTATCGCGAATCAACTTAACCTTCTCTTCAGACTCCTTGATCAAATCTGGTCCAAAAAACTGTCTGTCTCCAACTTCATCCCACATCAAACAGTGTTCTACACCTTCGTCCATACAGGGCTTCGAACGGTGCCATCTTCAAACTGGCCTGGTAGCTATTGTTGTATGAGAACTCCGCGTAGGGCAAATTGTCATCCCAACTAGATCCATAATCTAGCGCACAAGCCCTCAACATATCCTCCAGAATCTGGTTGACTCTCTCGGTCTGTCCGTCTGTCTGCGGGTGGAATGATGTACTAAACTCCAGTCTTGTTCCCAAAGTCTGGTGCAGCTGATGCCAAAACTTTGAAGTAAACTGTGTTCCTCTATCTGATCCTGGTCATGTATATCTTGGCCAACTTCGCACTTGTATAGGTTGTTTTCACTGGGATATAGTGAGCCACTTTGGTCAAGCGATCAACTACTACCCATACAGAATCATATCCTGATTTGGTCCTGGGCAATCCGGTGATGAAATCCATGCCAACTTTACCCCACTTTCATTCGGGTATTGGCATAGGCTGTAACAATCCTGCTGGCTTTTGATGCTCAGCCTTCACTCTCTGACATACATCACATACGGCTACATACTCGGCAATATCCTTCTTCATACCAGTCCACCAGAAACGTTCCTTCAAATCCAAATACATCTTGGTGTTTCCGGGGTGTATCGAGTATGGTGAGTCATGAGCCTCCTAAAGTATTAACTTCCTGATCTCTTTGTTATTGGGCATGTAAACACGGTCCTCAAACCATAAGGTGCCGTGCTCATCCTAACGAAAACCTTTGGCCTTTCCTTTGCTCATTCTGTCTTTTATCCCGGCAATCTCTTTGTCATCCTTCTGAGCTTCTCGAATCTTCCCTAACAATGTAGACTGAACCTACATTGTTGCAACAAAACTTCTAGGAACAATTTCCAATCGAAGTTCCCTGAGATCGTCTGCTAACTCCTTTGGCAATCCCGTGCTTACTAGGGTATTAGCATAACTCTTCCGACTCAAAGCATCTGCTACGACATTGGCCTTGCAAGGATGATAGTGAAGCTTCATGTCATAATCCTTTATAAGCTCCAACCATCTTCTCTGCCTAAGGTTCAGCTCCTTCTATGTGAAAATGTACTTCAAACTCTTATGATCCATGTACACATCACAACGATTTCCAATAAGGTAATGTCTCCAAGTCTTCAATGCATGCACTACGGCTACCAACTCCAAATCATGCATGGCATAATTCAGTTCGTGCGGTTTTAGTTGTCGTGAGGCATACGAAACAACTCTTTCGTCCTGCATAAGCACACTTCCAAGTCCTAGGCGAGAGGCATCGCAATACACTTAGAAATCCTTGCGTATATCCGGCAGAATCAGCATCGGGGCTGTAGTCAAACATTTCTTTAACTCCTGAAAACTCGCCTCACATTCTTCCGTCCATTTAAATTTGGTATCCTTCTTCAATAACTCCGTCATTGGCTTCGCAATCTTGGAAAAATTCTCAATGAATCTCCGATAGTATCCTGCGAGTCCAAGAAAACTGCGGATCTCGCTAACTGAAGTGGGTGCCAACCATTCAAAGGATCGATCGAACCTTGGTGGGATCTACTGCTATACCTTCTCCTGATATAACATGTCCAAGGAATCCGACTTCCTTCAAACAAAACTCACATTTGCTGAACTTGGCATACAACTGATCTTCCCTGAGTTTATCGAGAACTAAACGCAAATGCTCCTTGTGCTCCTCCTCATTCTTCGAGTATACCATTATATCATCAATGAACACCACAACAAAATTATCCAAATATGCCATAAACACCTTGTTCATCATGCTCATGAAATAGTCAGGGGCGTTAGTCAGTCCAAATGACATGACCGTATATTCATATAACCCGTACCTTGTGGTAAATGTTGTCTTTGGTATATCATTCTCTCGAATCTTCAGCTGATGGTACCTTGATCGCAGATCAATCTTTGAAAACACCTTAGCTCCTTGCAGCTGGTCAAACAAATCATTGATCATCGGAAGTGGGTATTTGTTCTTGATCGTCACCTCGTTCAACGCACGATAATCAACAACCATTCTTAGAGACTTATCCTTCTTCTCAACCAAAAGCATTGGGCTCCCCATGGTGATGAACTCCGTCGAATGTAACCTTTCTCCAATAACTCCTTGATCTGCTTCTTAATCTCCCCCAGATCATTTGCGGGCGTACGGTATGGTCTCTTCGATATAGGCCCGGTGCCTGGCAATAGCTCTATCAAAAACTCGATGTCTCGATCCGGTGGCATGCCTGGTAACTCCTCTGGAAAAACATCTGGGTAATCCTTCACAACAGGCACTTCTTCCTGAACAACTCCCGTGAGGGTATTTACTTGGCTCCTCCTAGGCGCATGCCTAGATACATACTTAATCCTTTTCCCCTCAGGGGTTGTGAGATAAATTGACTTACTAGCATAGTCAATGCTTCCTCCATACTTTGACATCCAGTCCATGCCTAATATCACATCCAATCCTTGTGACTCCAAAATTATTAGGTCGGACGGAAAAACATGGATACCAATGGTTAAGGGTATCTGGTCGCACCATCGGCTAGCCAAATACTCTGCTCCAGGTGAACTCACTAACAGAGGGGTCCTAAGGGTTTGGGTTGGTAGTTTAAACTTATCCATGAATCCCCTTGATATGTATGAATGCGATGCACCAGTATCAAAAAGAACAAGGGCGGTAAAAAACTTAACCAAAAACTTACCGATAACCGCGTCTAGTTGCTCTTCAACCTCATCCACGTTAACGTGGTTCACTTGGCCTTTGTTGAATGGATTGGCCTTCTTCCCAGCGCTCCCATTGTCGTTTCCATTCTTCGCTTCAGGGCACTCCGTGGCATAGTGTCCAGTCTTCCCGCACTTGAAGCAATTAATGTGAGTTAGGTCTCTCTTGGCGGGTGTGGCTGGAGTGGAGCGGTTCTGATTATTGCTTGTTCCGTTCCCAGTCCCATTTTTAGAACCATTGTGGTTATGCGAACTTCCTCCGTTATGGTTATGACCTCCATGGTTATGAACAAGTCCTCCCGAGTTCGGGGTTAGGAGAGGCTTCTGCTGAGCTCCTGAGTTGTATCTTCCTTGCCCATACTTCCTCTTACGGCTCTCGATCTGTTGCTGCTTCCCTTCAATCATAAGAGCCTTATCTACCAACTCCTGGTAGTTGTTGAATTTTGCCACCATCAACTGCATGCTCATCTCATCATTCAGCCCTTCCATAAACTTCTCCTGCTTCGCGGCATCTGTGGCCACATCATCAGGGGCATAGCGAGATAACTTGCTAAACTCATCCACGTACTAAGCTAGAGTACGGTTCCCCTAGCGTAAGTTGCGAAACTCACGCTTCTTTCATGCTCATAGCCCCAGTTGAGACATGGGATGTGCGGAAAGCTTGTTGAAACTGATCCCAAGTGACGTTGGCTATGGGGAAAGTGGCCGTATAATTCTCCCACCATGAGGCTGCTGGTCCATCCAATTGATGTCTTGGCAAAGCGCACCTTCTCAAGATCTCTGTGCAACTGCGGTGGTCAATCGCCTTCCAATACGGGCGCAGCCAATCATCTCGCAACTATAGGCTCGGTGCTACTTGGAAAACACCGGCGGCTGCAACCTCGTAAAGCGAGCTAAGTTGTCAATCGAGGCGGGTTGTTGTTGTTGTTGTTGCCTTGGTTCGGACTAACAATTGCATCAAGGCATTACGCTGCTTTGGATCAACCAGGTGAGCTCAAGGGAAGGCAAATCCGGTGTCACGTCTCGGAGGCATCTTAGAGGGGAGAGATTAGAATAGAAAGGGGTCTAATGAGAAAGCACTACCCATATGCACATGAGACAAACACAATCATTTCACTCAATCAATCAAGCAAGGGCATACAAACGTTCTAGAACTATCGTTGAAAGTGCTCAATTACTACTATATACATGGGGGAATACTACTATTTATTTGGTGGTCATCTAGAAATTTTAATCGGTAGACGACTCCATGATGTCTGCTCCAGCTTCGTCTTCAAAGTTATCTTCACTAGGGTCGGAGTCGGTGTCGTCGATGATGATGTATTTCTCCGGGCAAGTGGAATCGTCGTCATCTCCTCCTGGCGCGGGATCTCCCATGAATATTCCGATCTTCTTTATCAGGTCGTCATTCTTCTCCAATAGTGTTGCAATTTCCTTATCATATCCATCGCATGTAGACTTGAGTTCTTCTTCCAGCTCAGTGATCCTTATCTTCGCCTTCTTCATTTCTAACATGTCTGTGCACATCTGATTCTCCTGGCGTCGAATGTGCTGGTTTAACTCCTGGATGAAAGTTGCAATGGATTTGTCCTTCCTGGTGCTAATTATCTCCCATTGCTCATCTCGGCGCCCACATATCTGATAGATAGTATCCTTAAGATCCTTATTGTAGACTTCTCCAATGCGTCCCATGGCGATGTGGGCTGCCATGCTCTTGCATAGACTCCAGGTTGGTGCATCAAAAGAAAACTCTATGGGCTCAGTGATTGGCGCGAACGTCCTTCCTGGAACTTGAACTTGAATCATCCAGCGCTCCTCTTCTGGTAAAGTGGCGTTGTAGGTCCCGGTGAAGCTTGGTATTCCGATGTTCAGGTACCTAGTGACTTCCTTCAAGTGGTGTCCAAAGGGTGTGTCTTCATCCGGTTGAGTGAACTTGATCCTTGTATCTGCCATCCTAAAGAGTAGAAAATAGGAGAGGAATCAGAAATGAGTAGAGAAGAGTGACCTATGGTTTTAGCTTAGTGGTCGTGTCCTACACTCAGCACGTGCTCTGATACCATCTTGTAGCGACCCGACCTCAAACGGTCAAGTCTCTGTGCTTCAGTGTCATCCCTGGATTGGTAATGCTGACACACACAGTACTCGAAGGGTTTATAACAGAGTAGCAATCACACACTTATTACATCGAATGCCTCAAAAGAGATCTTATTATAATAAATATGGCTTAAGCCCATCTAATACGATAACAACGAAAGGCTTGGAAGATAAACTGAGTCAATCAACTCCAACGGCATAGCTGAGCTGCACGGCAACGACCTAACGAACCTTACTCCTCGTCTGAAAAGTCTGCAATATAATACATTGCAGCCCGAAAATGGGTCAGCACATGGAATATGCTGGCGATGTAAGACAGTAGAGCAAGAACAGAATAATGCTATCACTACATGCATATTTGGCTGGTGGAAAGCTCTATGGTTATAGTTTTTGCGAAAAGCCAATTTTTCCCTACAATAAAGGAATAAATTTTATTTTAACTATCATGTTGGTTCAAACATCATTGAGAAGGTTCCTCCAACTCAATCCCAATTAAAAGTATTTATTAACCCAACAATATTAAATTAGACTGATGAGATACTTATGATAATCCAAGTACTAGATACTCAAAATTGTCCATAACCGGGGACATGACTAATCATGATTAGATTATACACTCTGTAGAGGTTTGCGCACTTTTCCCCACAATACTCGATCTCCTCCGTTGGATTTCTCGCACTACATGGTGTTTGAGAAACGGATGACCGAGACATAGTCTTTCAGAAACATTAACTCTTTACTCCGGGCAGACCATACCAAACGTACATCCCTCTACCTGCTGATCCACCTCTTCAAGAGCTCATGCAACTTACTCAACTATGCTAGAGCCCATAATAGCTCGTGGCTGCACACGGAAGTTTCCAGCATGAAATATCTCAGTTCCCTTTGAGCCTGGGTGGAGGACCTTAGGATGATCACACGGGTACTCCGGGATATCCTAGGACAACACTGGATTCTCCAGGTGCCCGACAACCAATCCACCTAGATGTGTATTTAAGTTCCCACGTTAAGTTGAACCATTAATTTACAATCTCACATCTGTCATGGATTCACTCACCCAAACCACGTCTACGAGCATAGCATAGCAATATAAGCAATACGTAGAAGTAACTCCCAAGGGTTTGATAATAACAGGGCAATAGGTTCTACCTCATCAACTACTTCCCAATACCCACAAGTTAAATCACATCCTAATCATGCAATGTTTGAGGATTGGAGCTAATGCATAAAAAGTGGGTATGAAAAGAGTATGATCAATGTGTTACTTGCCCTGCTGACGATCCGCAAAACCTAGGGACTCGTAGTAGCGCGCTTCACACTCCGGGTGTTCTATCGCAAATAAAACAATAGCATACATAAGCAATCAAGCAAAGAAGCACGGGTAAAACTCAAATAAGAAGATCTAACCAGAAAGTTGAACATAAGAACTCCTGTTTGCAAAAAGAATCAAATCAAACAGAGCAACGAAACTCAAATGATGAAAGAAACAAGATCCGTTTACTAATCTGGACTAAAGTCAAATTTTACAGTACCAAAATCTTGTTCAAGTTGATTAAACAGAAAGAAGATTTTGAGACGAAGATCGAGGCGGTTGAATCGTCTGATTCTGATAAACGAGCGAAAAGATAAACTAAAACAAAAATCAGATCAGAAATCACGATCGAAAATAATCGCGAAAAATCCGAGAAAAGAAAAACTGACGAATAGGCTAACGAACGAACGTTCATTGTCTGTAACTAACGACCGAAAACCGTTCGTTAAAACGAACGCACGGACGAACGTCCGCTAGATAAACTAAACCGAGAAAACCGGTGAACCGATCTAAAAATGTAACTAGGGTTTTTTGAAAAAAACCGACGGTTTTTACCTAAACCGGAAAAAAACCGAGCGGCTCCGAATCGGATCGGAACGGCGGCGGCGGCTCCGGGCGAAGGCGGGCTGCGGTGGCAGCGGCGGGCGGTCGCGGCGGGGATGTCTTGGCGGCGGCGCGGCACGCGCGTAAGGCGAGGCGCTGCAAGCGTCGGGCGGTGGCGCGGCGGGAAGGGCGGCGGCGGCGCGGCACGGTGTAAGGCGAGGCGGCAACCGGCGGTGGCGGCGCGGTGGTGGCGATTTCGCGAGGCGGTGGCGGAGGCGGAGGAGTCCCGGGCGGCGACGGCGAGGCGGCCGTGTCCTCGCCGGACTCATGCACGGGGAGGCGGTGGCACGGGGTGGGCCGGCGGCCTGGCTCGGCTGGGCCTTGGCCCAGTCGGGCGCGGAAGTTTGTTTTAAATAACGTTGCACCGAAAATAAATCCTAGAAAAATAAATAAAAATTTAAAAATGCCAAAACAAATTTTCACCGTCTAAATAAAATATTTAGAACAAGATGAACATTTTTTTGGCCCTAAAATGCAATTTTGAAAACGTGCAATTTTCTAATGCAAATAAAATAGCAACAAAATCCGAATAAAATCAAATATTTGATTTTATTATTTTTCCTCCAATATTTTATTTATTTTGGAGAAGTCATATTATCTCCTCTCATATATTTGAATATGAAATATTTTCAGAGGGAAAAATAATTAAAACAAATAATCCTCGTTTCAATATTTGATAAAACTCAAATATGAAAACAGTGAAATCCCCAACTCTCTCCAAGGGTCCTTGAGTTGTTTAGAATTTCGAGGATCGCGAAACGAAATGCAGCAAAATATGATATGCAGGAATGATCTATGTATAACATTCCAAATTGAAAATTTGGGATGTTGCACTTCCGCTTACGGTCTACGAGGGTACGTAGACAACACTCTCCCCTCTCGTTGCTATGCATCACCATGATCTTACGTGTGCGTAGGAAATTTTTGAAATTGCTACGTTCCCCAACAAGTTAGCAAGTTCGTTAGGGCATCTCCAACGCCAACCCGCAAATTCCTCCGGTATACGTCCATTTTTATGTCCAGACGTGGTCCGCGGACATGATACGGGAGGGAGTCATCCAACGCTAATTAAAAAGTATCCGGTTGGAAGGAGAAAAAGTATGTGGGAACCTTGCATGTAGTAGGATATTTGTGGTTTATTGTCCGGTTGAGAGGAGAGAGAGAAGAGGGGGGCCATGCATGTGAGGTTGGGAGGAGAGAGAGAATTGCATGTGATTGGTCAAGTGCATGTATGGACTCCGGCAAAACTCCCCCATATTTGTCTTCAAAATACTGGAATTTGGATGTTCAAACTGTTTCACAGACTGATAAGGTCCCATTGAATTGTAAAAGTGAAGAACTGTGTGTGTTTGATCGGACATATACGATTGTTTTGCGGATCTCCCTTGGAGATGCCTTTATATATGCATACAAATTGAACTAGCCAATTTATTCTAGTGTTCCAGGATATGCTTATAAACCTCATCCGTCTAAAGTATTTTTTTCAAGTATTACGTACGTATTGCATATTTTAATTTACTACTCTACGTGCATATAGCTAATCCAATCATATCCATTCATCAGAAAGTGTCAGACTAGCCACAATGGATAGTAACATTGACTAGTAACTTGCCAATATTACTAGTCTATGTTACTACATCTATAGTGGGGAGTAACATATGTGTGATAGCATGCAACACTTCATTTATTAGGCTATGGACACTTCTTGTCTTGATATATGTGATGTTACTCATACTACTATTAACTAGCTATTTTATCACTTTTCTCTTTTTCATTATTTATTATTTGCCACATCATCTATTTTATCTAGGTATGTGTGATGTTATTACCTATGTTACTCTCAATGTGGGTAGTTTCAGGCAAATTGGTTCAGTTTTTGAGGTAAATGTATCAGTTGTACGTGGCATACATAGATTTCTGCAAAAGTCGCACAAAATTAATACTACTACAAAGGATTATATATGCCACTAAATCGTAATCCAGCTAATCCCGCATGTAATCAAGCAACAACTACACCAGATATAGTCATAATGGATCATGTGGCCATTATATATTCCTTAATGCATGTATCAGCAACGATTACTAACCTAATCAGTGTGCTAATTGTATATACGGTCCACGCCGAAGTCAAAGCTCAATTGAAGACACGGTCTTGAGAGAAAGTTCAGATGCAACATACACGTGTTCAAGGTCAGCCCTATCGAGTCTCTTGGTTGGTTTTTGGAGTTCATAAGCAGTGGACATAAATACATCCACATTAATTGTGTACTCTCAATACAATGCCCCGGCAGCTAATCATGTTGGTTTGGTGTATATCGATCTCACACATAATAATAATCAGGGGTGATCATATGATTGATATTGTCGTTATGGCGGGGAGATAAGGAAGGGATATACATGTGTAGCTTTCAGGGTCTGAAATAGTGTGAAACACTAGTAATTTCTTTTCCTTGGCGGGATCATCATGGAATAAAAAAGGATAGGAATTTAAACAAGCGGAGCCCCCCGCCAAAAAAAGTGAAGCCTAACTACGGCACTGACGTGGAATGTGTAGCAAAATTCAAATTAGGAAAATTGACCGAGTTCTTTATGGTTTACTACTAGGTTCTAGTAGTTCAAAAGAGTTACAGGAGGAGTTTCAGCACAGTAGTTGGATTTATCACTAGAAAAGTACCAATGCTTGTATTGAAGTTTTCAAGTTGTTTTCTCGTACCCGCAGAGTCCGCGAAGCTTCTAGCGCGAGACAAAACTTTACTGTGAATATATATTTTCAAGCCAGTATTTAGACTGCAAATTTCCAAACCATAGCTAGGTATATGTTTGCTAGTCGTTGGTGGGTATATGGAGGATGGACCCTATTGATCTAGGCTACTCTTCATCGGCAGCGCTGCTGTGTTCTGGTGTGCTGGCCTTATGGGGTCTTACCACGATGATTTTTTAACTATCTATTATAATAAATTTTGCCTGGGGATAATTACGGCGGCACGTCTTCGGCTTGCTACAATGCTTGTAGTCGTCGCTTCAAATCTGGATGTAATTTTTTTAATTTCTAGTGTTTGTTCTGTCATGATTGAAGATAAATAGGTTGTAAGTTTCACGCAAAAAAAGTAAATCTCGTAGTAGCTAGAGTAGTACGTCTCAGTGTCGAAAAGATCACTTGCTTATTTGTTTTTTAGGGCTTATTTGTGAACTGTAGGATATATAATATATGTGCATATAGACCCAAATGAGAGATTAAATTTAAATTTATTTCTCACTGGCGACCATGCATCATTTCTTTTTCCCATAATAAGAGATAAAATTTATTTCTCACTGAGATATTAAATTTATCTCTCACTGGGGCACATGTATTTTGTTGAAATAATCGGCCGAGGGCAAAAAACATTGTGCACCGTATTAGTTTGGTTTGCTGCTTCCATACGGCGGTGACAGGGAAAGAATAGTCCGCATGCAGCTAGCTAGCTAGCACGGATGAAACGACGCGACAGGACGTAGCAACAACCAAATTAAAGGTCACGCTAGCTAGGTAGATAGGGCCGAAAGGAACATTCAGGTGGCGACGGGACAAGACATGGGAGATATACAGCCATGCATGTAGGCGCGCGCTCGTAGCCAAAAATGGGCAGGCACGGTCGAGATCGTTGGCCGTCGTCCGGGTTACACACACCCCTTTCCTTGTTCCCCGGTCCAAAGCTACGTACGATTAAGTTCCTCCCGATCCAGATGATCAGCGGAACGAGATGGAGGGGCCGGCTTGACACGGTCATGCATGCATGCATGAGTGAACCCATGATAAAAAAATATGTCACGTGGCCGAAAAGGACATGGCCAGTTTACGGTCGGTGTTTCTGAGGTGATCATGTGTAGCACGTATATAGTACGTACGTGCGTTAAGACTAGTTTTTGTTAAGCATGAAATTTCGTAACATTGAATGTATGAGTGTTGCCGAGTCAGTGCATGCATGCATAAGGGTGGAATGGGGAGTACCAAGTACTTTTTAGAGATTTCACTACAAACTACATACAGATGTATATAGACATATTTAAAAATATAGATTCATTCATTTTGCTTCGTTTATAGTCCGTGGTGGAACTTTTAAAAAGAATTATATTTAGAAACGAAGGGAATACATCTTCCATGGTGCAGAGGACACCAGGTCCAAATTCCTTCTCATTGATAAATTCCATGTGTATGTATATTGCTTAAGGATTGCCTCTTTGTAAGTCACCCAAAAATAATTGAATTTCAAGGTACATCTTCTATGGTGCAGAGGGCACCAGGTCCAAATTCCTTCTCATTGATAATTTTCATGTATATGTATAATGTTTAAGGATTGTCTCTTTGTAAGTCGCCCAAAACAATTGAATTTCAATCCACATCTAACCTCCATTTTTCTCCTACAGCGAGGCCATCTCTTTCTCCACCCCTGCCTCTCCTCCATGCCGCCGTGAGCCACATTGTTCCCTGTCTCCAACAAGCTCTCCCAATCTTAAGTTTGGCACGGTCTAAGCCAAGCTGCGTAAAATGAAAACCACCCCATCCCTCCCTCAAACACGTGAACCCTCTTTCTCTGCTACACAAGCGATGCCACTATGTCCCCATCTCCGGCCGAGCCCTAATGAGGCCTCGCCGGGGATGTTGCGACCAACTGCGTCATTCCTGCCTTGGCATCGCTTCTCTGCTCTCTTCTGCGTCGACACCATCCCGGCCTTGTTGCTCTACACCCCCTCTCCTTTCTTCTTCAAATAAATTGACTTAGAAAAACATTTGATTGCATGCGAATTCCGAATAGCCCATGGTTAATGTTTAACACGCCAACTCAAAGTTTTCCTGGACGACAGTCGCCTGAATTTTGAATTTGGCCAGTCGATTCGGTGGATAAGGAAGCATGCGATGGCGAGTAGCACCGAGGCCGTCGCCGGTTGCGCCCACGTGAATGATAGTGAGGCCCGAGTATTGAACTCATTCTCCAACTAGTAACTCCAAAAGTCTGAACCAATGAAGAGAGACAGACAATACCATATCTTAACACTAGGGATGCTAGCAAGGTCTAGGTCAGGAACGAGCTGTAACGGGCCAAGGCAAGTAAGAAACTTGACGATACGGTGGAGGGTGTAGGGATAGCCGGCTTAGAGCGATGGCTGAGCTGCGTCTTGGCAGGGGACGGGTGGGGGGCAAAGCCAGCATGGCGGTGGACGGCGGTGAGGGAAGGGCGGGGCGGCGAGGCTGGCCCAGGAGTGTCGCAGGCCGTACGCGCCAAAGGCTGGCGGTTTGGCCAGTGGTTCATGGGGTAGTTGAGGAAGAAGATGAACAGGAAGGCATGAGGTTGAAAACGGCCATTTGTTCTGCATCAGACGGCCAAAAAATATTTGACCGAAATTATTTTTTCAGTCAACTTACCCCTAGCCAGTCCTTTTTATTTTATAAATTTTTTGTGTACACATAATATTTGGCACCCCATCTTGAAGTGACAAACATGGTGTAAATTTATACTGGAGAGGATTTGTGGCATGCAGGTCTCACAGTAAGTAGTACCTAGACGTGCTTTTATTTTTGGCTTTTGATTCTCAATTTTTCATATTTTTTGAACAAAAGTCCAAATTAAGTTATGTTTTCATATTCATGTTTCTCGTGACGAGTTAGTTCAAATAAGATCAATTTTGAATAAGTTATGATGAATTTTAAAATAAATGCTTAGTTTCAACTCTTAAAACTTAGTACGAACAAACAATAAAATCACCTTTTTTTTCAAGGACCGACAAAAGACCATATTAAAAATTTATTATGAAATTTGGTAAAAGCGAGTGAGAAAATTGCAAGTTTTAGATAAAAACTTAAAAGTTTTAACAACCGAAACTTAAAATTTACTGTGCCCACATGCTGATCCAACTATTTTACGAATCACGAGGCAATCGAGCGGCAGGGCTCAGCTTGGCAAGTGCGTGCGCCTGCAAATTTGCGAATTTTATACGGGTCATTTTCGTTCTAGGTGCGTGGTAGACGGTGTCGTGCATCGTTTTTCTCTCAAGGCATGGTGTGCGTCTGCATGCATTTCTTCAATCTCTACGTTTCCGTACGATTTCTAAGAGGCACAGTGGAAAGCTGACATGCTCAACAGCCCCATGCTAGCATCCCTGACCCTATAAATACACCAGGCCTCGCCCTTGTCGACACCAACACACACAAAGCTCTAGCTCAACAGCGCCTCCCGCTCTAGCTCTAGCTCCCTCGAAGCCTCCTTCGCGTGCAAGAAGCAGCTCTCTCACAGCCTCCTACGCCAGCAAGAAGCACCCACAGTGCGCACACATCCATCGATCACCTCGATCACCACACCTCAGGTAGACGATGGCCATGGCGCAAGGACAAGGGGCGCGGGCCACCAGGGAGGCCGTGCCTCCGGTGTCCCGTGTGGCCATCATCGGCGGCGGGATCAGCGGCCTGGCCGCGGCGAAGCAGATGGCGGCCTACGACCCCGTCGTGTTCGAGGCGACGCCGTCCGTCGGCGGGGTGTGGAAGCACTGCGTCTACCGCACCACGCGGCTGCAGACGCCCCGCCCGGACTACGAGTTCTCCGACTACGCCTGGAAGAACCGCGAAGACCCTTCGTTCCCGACCCACACGGAGATCGTCGACTACCTCGAGGGCTACGCCGACGAGTTCGACCTCTGGCGCTACATCTCGTTCGGCTCCAAGGTGGTGGACATCAAGTTCCTCGGCGGCGCCGAGGCCGGGTTCACCGAGCTGTGGAGCGGCACCGGCAAAGATCCGCTCCGAGGCAAGCCCATGTGGGAGGTCGGCATCGTCACCGGCGACTCCAACACCGTTCAGGTGCCATATATACTTAAACATGTCTAGCATGCTTGTTTCGAGATATTTAGCACCATGTTCAGATCAATTCAATTGATCTCACGCGCGTATTTTGCCACGGGAATGTGCAGTATTACAAGTTCGAGTACGTGGTGATGTGCACGGGGAAGTATGGCGACCTGCCGCGGATGCCGGTGTTCCCGCCGGGGAAGGGGCCGGAGGTGTTCAAGGGGACGGTGATGCACTCGCTGGACTACTGCAAGCTGAGCGAGGAGGAGACCGTTGAGCTGATGCGAGGCAGGAAGGTTGTGGTGGTTGGGTACAAGAAGAGCGCTATCGATCTAGCCAACGAATGTGCCCAGGCAAACCAAGGTGCGTAAAGCATACTCCTAGCTATGCATAGGAAAGACTTAACATGGTTTGAACAAAAATTCTCCTAAAACATGGAAAAAATTCAACATGGAACCACGCATGAAACTAGCAGAAGGCAGATAAGCTATCATACTGGTGTAAACGCGTGTATCCGACTAGCAAAAAGAACATGCGCAAGCTTGCTCACACAGAGCTGAACAAAACAAAAACAGGATACTAATAAATATTGTGGAAGCATCCCATCATTCGATGAAGTGGATGTCTGAATAATGCATACCATATTTGGTGACATGTGCCTTGGCGATTTGGGAGAGTCGGATACTATGGTCCAGAAAAGGTCACTCTTGTCTTGACCCCTCGCACACTTCATCATGCATCATGTGCTGGTACTCCTAGGTAGGTCTAGACAGTTTAGCTAGCCTAGACTAGACAGTGGATGCCTAGGTAGGTCTCTTGCATTTACAAGTTCAAAGTACACTAGACGCAATCAGTACACATACCGCCTTACTTTTACCGCATGAGCAATTTATACGCGTCACTCAATCATACATGTACCAAAGTGTTTGCATGTTTGACCGGTAGTTGCAGATTGGGCGACGCTAGGCGCCAGCGCACCGGCCCAACAGTTGGGCCGGTCCAGCCCTGGCCGCCCGATGCAGCGATTAGACCGTCAAACCTGTCCCTCGCTTTGTCCTCCTCCTGAGTCAATTTTCCAGATTGCAACTGCCCGAGCGCCGGCGACACCACGCCATATCCTCGCGAGAAAACAGCCGAGTTTGAAGCACCACCGCGGCGTTCCTCGTCGCCGGTGAGCGCCCTCGTCGGCCGTCCGCACTTGCCCCAGATCCGCGCTCGCCATGGATGCAGCTCCGCCGCCCGCGCTCATCAGAGATTTGCGCTCACCATGGATGCAGCTCCGCCGCCCGGCGCTTGCCATGGATGCAGCTCCGCCGACCGGCGCTTGCCATGGATCTCAGCTTCGCCGCCCACGCTCGCCATGGATGGATCCCGCCCTCGCCGCTCGCGCACGCCATGGATGCAGCTCCGCCTCGTTGGCGATTGACTGGTTCCAGCAAAATAGAAATGCCCGTTGTAGCATTTTTCGTTGTCTGTCGTAGCAAAATGGAGACACGGTTGCAGCAAAAAAGAAACGTCGTTGTTTTCGCCGTTTTCATTGGTTGTAGCTCACCGTTTCCGCTGGATGTAGCAAAACACTTCAGCGGTAGTAGCAAAATCAAGCTACGTATGTAGCAAAAAAACGCCATCGCCGCCTTCACGAGGTCGCAGCTCCGCCTTACATCGATGTAGCAAAAGAAAAACCAACGTAGTAGCAAAAACCTGCTACGGTAGCAGCAAAAATATCGTTGTCGTCGTCGCGAGGTCCGAGCTCCGCCTGATGGATGTAGCAAAAGGCTTCGCCGGTAGTAGCAAAATTCAACTATGGTTGCAGCTTCCCCTTGTTGTGCAGTGCCATTGAAGCTTTCTATGTCTATGGTTGAAGCTTTTTTGAATGGCCGTTGAAGCTTTTTTAGGTGACGGTTGCAACACTTCTATACGCGGGTGGATCCGGGCATGGCGGGCAGGCAGTTATGGCGGGCGGCGAGGGAGCGCCCTGGCCGCCGGCGATGGAGCTTGTGGTGGCCCAGTCGCTGCCCGGGAGGAGGAGGAGGGGAGGGGATGCGCGCGCTTGAAGGTTGTAGGTTGGGGATGGATCTGGCCATGGCAGCAGGCAGCCATGGCGGCCAGCAAGGGAGCGCCTGGCCGCCGGCGATGGAGTTCGTGGAGGCCCAGTCACAGCTCGGGGGAGGGGAGGTGCGTGCACGTAGGCTGAAGGTAGGGGATGGAGGCGCGTAAGGAAGGAGGCGGGAATGCGCGGGCGCGTTTGCCAGCGTGGCGTGCGAACCGGCGGAACGGTTCGGCCGGTGCGCCGTTTCTAAACACTTCCCTTGCAGATTTGCAACAAAGATTATCTGCCGTTCCAACCGAACCTTCCAAACTAATTGTTCGCATGCATGACTGGTAGTTAGCTTTCTTAAAACATAATACTCTCTCCGATTCATATTAGTTGTCTCTGACTTAGTATACATTTATACTAAATTGACAGTCTGTCGCGGAAACAAGAACCGTTTGATATGGATCGATCGATTTACCGGTCGCGTTTGCTTTTTTTGTTTGCAGTCAAGGGAGGGCAGCCGTGCACGATGCTGGTACGGACCCTGCACTGGGTGGTGCCATCCTACTCCATCTGGGGCTTGCCATTCTCCATGTTCTACTCCACACGCTTGTCTCAGCTCTTCTACGAGCGGCCCAACCAAGGGTTCTTCCGATCCCTCCTCTGCCGTCTCATGAGCCCACTGGTATGTGTACGTCAGAATTCATTTCACAGCGTGAAACTTGTACATGATACACATACACGTATATTGGGAAATACGTATGAACGTATTATCATATGCACGTGTGCATGCTCAAGACCATGCATGCATATCACAATCTGACAGCAACGTGGTGTGTTTTGAATTTTGGTGGTGCAGAGGGCAGGGGTGTCCAAGTTCATCGAGTCGTACCTGTCATGGAAGCTGCCGCTGGGAAAGTACGGCCTGACGCCGGACCACCCCTTCGTCGAGGACTACGCCAGCTGCCAGATGGCCATCCTCCCAGAGGGCTTCTTCGACATGGCGGACCGCGGTCTCGTCCGCTTCCAGAGGGCCTCCGCCGGCTGGTGCTTCTCCGAGAATGGCGTGGTCCTCGACGACGGCACCAAGGTGGAGGCCGACCTCGTCTTCCTCGCCACCGGCTTCGAGGGGAAGGACAAGCTCCGCGAGGTCCTGCCAAAGCCCTTCCGTGACCTCGTCGTCGGCAAGTCTTCCATGATGCCGCTCTACCGGTACGTGTACACGTTGCGTTTATCTTTTGCTCCAAGCCTCCAACATATATGAATCGATCGACGCTGACCTGCTATTTATTTTGGCAGTGGTACGATCCACCCGCTGATCCCCAACATGGCGTTCGTGGGGTTCGTGGAGAGCGTGTCTAACCTGCACACGTCGGAGTTGCGGTGCCGGTGGCTGTCGGGGCTGCTGGAGGGGCGGTTCGAGCTGCCGTCCGTGAAGGCCATGATGGGGCACGTCGCCGGCGAGGCCGACGCCATGCGCCGCACCACGCGATTCTACCGCCGCCACTGCATCTCCACCTACAGCATCCACGACAGCGACGGCATGTGCGCCGACCTCGGCTCCGCCACGCTCCGCAAGGCCAACTGGATCGCCGAGCTTTTCTCCCCATACAATAACAAGGACTACAAGGAACAGTAACTCATACATACGCATAGCACAGTACACACATCGTCCTATGTACGCTACATTTACTCGACCACAACAATAACCACGGCCGAGTCTGTACGTACGCCCGGTATAATACATTCTTTTAATATATTTTTACAAATAATACGCGATTCCATTGGTGGCTAATAATATCCATCGGAAACAAGAATATACTAGTGGTTAGGGCAGGCCCCTTATGAGCGTTCCAATGTGTTGCCATGTTAGCTCTGTACTTTAGGTTGGCTAGTTTTGGTACCATGTTGGCTCTGCATATTGGCTAGCTTGTTTATTATTTGTTTTGACTCTTGTATATGAACATTGGCTCGTGTGCACCTTTGTTGTCGGCACCTTTGGAAAAGGTGCAACGCCTCGTCTTCAGAAGGGCCACGCCCTCCCTTGCTACACCCTCAAGGCCTAATGTAATGACGTCGTCCTCTTGCGCAGACGGTTTGACGGTTTGCCCGGAAAGTCCTACTGGCATTGATCACCAAGAACTGGGTTGTTTCTGCAGTAGTTGACTCTCTCAAGTACTTTTTGCCAAGCACTGTTACCACAGCCTTGCAGAACTTGTACATGGAGTCTAGGCACGTGGACTCGCTCATTCGGATGTACTCATCAATGAGATCATCCGATACTCTGTATGCAAGCATCCGAATAACTGAAGTGCATTCTGATAAGAGGAGAAACCAATCTTTCCCAGGGCATCCTCCTTGCACTCGAACTAGTTGTCATACGCCACCACCCCCTCTCGGATACAGTTGAAGACATGTCTAGCAATCCAGAAGCGGCTCCAGAATAGGTTGTGTTTGAAGAGCGGGTCAACGGACTCGAAGTAGTCCTACCAGAGTTGGCAATGGGCGTTCTCTCTGTTTTGATTCAACGCCGGTGTATGCCCCTGATACGTCTCCAACGTATCTACTTTTCCTAACGCCTTTTCACTTGTCTTGGACTCTAATTTGCATGATTTGAATGAAACTAACCCCAGACTGACGCAGTTTTCAGTAGAACTACCATGGTGTTGTTTTTGTGCAGAAATAAAAGTCCTCGGAATGGAACGAAACTTTGCGAGTGTCGAGGGTTGGGTGCGACATATGCCAAAGGATGGCTTATCATGGAGGGGGCGAGTAGAACGTCGCCGGTGCCTGGAAACAGGATGAGGCGAAGGCATGCACGCCGCCGAATCTTACCCAGCTTCAGGGCTCTCCGAGGAGATAACACCCCTAATGCTGCTCTGCGGGGTCTCCGCATGATCACTATGGCAAAGTGAGTACAAGATTGCTCCTTGAGCTGTCCGGGGTGAGGAAGGAGAAGGGCACGGCTAGCTCTTCTCTTCCCTCTATGTGTGTGTCAAACTACTAGGTTCCAACCCTTTGCATGGGTGCCCCGGGGGGTTTATATAGGCCTACCCCCCGGGGGTACAATGGTAATCCGGCTGGGCGCAGGTCCCAGCCGCCAGTCTCTTAAGTCGCCGTCTTCTCCGCCGACTTCTGGGGCCCGCCGACTAGTGGGCCCCGCCGACGGTCCAGCATGGGGCCGACAGCCCGTGTCCGCCGCGGGCGGGCCTTGCCGGCTGCGGGTTACTGTAGCCGCTCTTCTAATGACGCGAGCTTGGTCGCGGGGTCATGGCAACAGTGCCGCCGCCTGGCGGGCGATCACTGTTGCCATTCCCTGTCTTGTCTGGTTAATGGCGCATGGAGCCCGTGGGAGGGGCCGGCCGACTCTCGGAGCCCGACTCCCAGTGGGTCCGTCTTTGGGGCGCTCTCGCCGTCTTCTGCACTCCCGCCGACAGGCGGGTCCCGGCGTCTTCGGGTCGTACAGACATGCCATCGTGGGTACAGGAATCTGCCCACGGGGCTGACGTCAAGGCCGGCGTGGCTACAGTGCCGCGCCGGACGGAGATCTCCGTCGGTACGACGCTCTGCGGTCACGCTTGTCCTTTATGAACGGGGCAAGGATGGGGCTGCGAGGCGGCCCCATCCCGTCCCGTTAGTAGTCGCATCAGTAGGAGGCGGTTGGAGTCGCCGGCCGACTCCCCGTAGCCGGCTTCATCGGAAGTCGCTGGCTTGGAGTCGGCTTGTCTTGAGGCCGTCTCTGGGACTCGGCTGGGAAGGGTAGTCGGCGACTCTGTCGCCGACTCTCAGAAGGCGGTTCTTTGTCTTGGGGTCTTGAGGGGCGCAGTCTGCCCCGATGTTTTGAAAGGTCCAGGGGCTCGGGTTTGCCTACCCGTGGCCCATTACTCCGACAGTAGTCCCCGAAGCTGGTGAGGCGCCGAGGGCAACATGTGAAGGAGCCTCAACAGTTTCATCCCTTTAGCGGAAGAATCTGGGCTCGGCTCGCCGTCTCTATCTTGAACCGACTAGCTGGAGTCGGCCTTGCAGGAGGCCGTCTTGCTCCTCAAAGGTTTCGAAGGTCGTGGCGGGATCCGGGCAGCGTGCCTGATAAGCTTCGGGCAGCTGCCGTTCTTGAACCCGCCACTTGACGCCTGTGACAGGCGATCTGCCAGCCCGCAGCGTGACAAGACAACCCGTCGGGCGGGGCCCGCCACTACAGCGCCTCGGCGCCTGGCGGATCCAGCTGCGGCCGTGCGGCGGTTTGGCTCCCCACGCCGTTCGCACGCAGAACGTCGTGGGTTAAATCGTCGTGGGCGTGGGGGCGTGGGCGCGATTAATCCCGCCCGCCCCTCGGCTTCTCGGCCTAAGCGCCTATAAGTAGGCGGGAGGAGGGCGGCGACGCGCACCCTCTCTTCCCCGCTTCCTCTCGCTTCCTCCCCTTCCTTGCTTCGTCTTCCTCCTCGCTCCGCCGCGCCGAACCACGCCGCGCCGCGGAGATGAGCTCCTCCTCCGCCGCCGCGCCTCCCGCCGCGCGCTCCGGCGTGTGGGATGGCTCCATCGTCGACGACGACATCATCGAGTTTCTCCGCCAAACGCGCCGCATCCCCGGCAGCCACCTAGTGCGGACCCGCGCGCCCGTGGCGAAATTACGCCGGCGCGGAGGAGGCGGCGGGTTATATTCCGCCGCACCTCATGCGCGAGCTAGGGCTGCCGGGCGGCGGCTACTTCCAGCGTTCACAGGTTCTATGGGCTCCAGCCGCACCACCTCACCCCCAACACGGTGGTGCTGCTGGCGCCGCCGCATCCTTATGCGAGGGCTTTCTTGGCGTTCTCCCCACCATCGAGCTGTGGGGAATTCTTCAAGCCAAGGTCGGAACCCACGTCGCTCGCGTCTGGCTCTGTCTTGGGGCGTTCATCGCCATGAGGAGGCGGTGCCCGAGAACCCCTTCCCTGCCATCCCCTCATCAAGTCGGTGAAGATGTGGCGGCGACGTGCTTCTCGTCAAGAACGTCGCCCCGAGGGCGGATCGGGTCAACTTGCCGCCTTACGTGGCCGGGCGAGTTGGCGGGCGACTCCCAGCTGGTCCCATCGGGCCGGACGCCGACTCCGCAGTAACGCCGCCCGTCATGCGACTCCAGCGTGATGACGCGATCGGAGGGCTTTGGCCCAGGGCGGACTTGCTGGCCGCCTTCGTGGCGCCGCCGAGTCCTTCCTCTTCAAGGCCGACCTCATCTGATCTGTCCGGATGAGCGTCGCCGAGACCCCAACCGGCTGTGCTCCAAAGACATGCCCCACGGAGGTGGTGGACACGGTGAACTTCTGGCGAATCGCGGCCTAACGGAGGAATGGCAGTTCGGCAAGGAGCCGTACTCGCGCGCCAACCCCCGGCCTGTGGTAAGTCATCTCTTGCTTCTCTGTTTCCTTCTTCAGCCGAATCCGGCTCTAATTTTCTTTGGTCTCTTCCGATTCAGAATCCCCTCATGCAGCCCTCGGCCGCTTGAGGCCGGCTCATGAATTCGTCCCGACCGGGCGGAGAGCGACGACGACCCCGACTTGGGGGTGGCGGCGATGGAGACTGACGCCGAGGGAGGAGGAGGGGCCGACGACTTCAGGCCTTCGGCAACCTTCGCCGACTGGCCTGACGACGACGGCGAAAAGGAAGTCGTCCCCCGCCGCCAGCAGAAAGCCGGCCATCCAGGCGCGAGTTCCTCCGCCGCCTTGGGTGGTCGAGGCGGCGCGAAGAAGCGCCGGGCCGGGCCGAGCCTGCCAGGCGGCCGGGCGAAGAAATTCAGGGGGACGGCCGCCGCGACCCAGCGCGAAGAGGCGGTCACGAAGGCTAACCGCTTCCGCAAGGAAGTGAAGAAGCCGCCGCTGGTCTCCGCGTAAGTACTTTTTATTTTGTCTTGTTTTCTTCTGGTCCGTCTTGTCCAAGTCTTTACATGTCTTTTTCTCATCAGGGCTCCCCTCACCTTGGAGAGGGTCGCCGCCGCCTCCGTCATGGGGTCGGCGGAGACGTCCGCCAATACTCGGCGGATTGATCCTGCGGCCGCCCTCCAGGAGGCGACGGAGCGGAATGCTCAGGAGAAGCGCGACGAGGAGGAGGCCGCCCGTCTGGAGAAGGCGGCGGCTGAGAAGGCGGCGGCTTCCGCCCAGAAGAAGCTGGAGGAGGTCGAAGCCGCCGCTGCAGCCAAGAGGCGAGCCGAGGAGGCCGCGTGTCTCCAGTCGGCGCTGCTCGTCACCCCGTTGAGCTCTGCGCCGCCGCCGCCGGAGTTCATGGGGCAGTCGGAGGGAGTCGGCGGTGAGGTCCCCATCGCGGAGAGGGAAGGAGGCGAGGCCTCCCTGTCGGGCACGGCCGTGCCACCCCCGCCGCCTCCAGCGCGGTCCGAGAGCGCGCGAGGCAAACAGCCAGGCCCGCTGTGCCGACCGGCAACGACGCCGTGGCGCTGCTTCTTCAAGTCGCCTCGCCCGGTATGACGCCGTCTTGAGAAGGCGACTTGGCGCCCGCCCTTGAGACCGGCGCCGCTTAGCTCGGCCATTCCAGACGCCGAGGCGACAAGCGCCGCGCCCATTGGGTGGTGCGAGGAGGCGCACAGCCCGCTCTGGCGCTTCGACATCCAGCGAAGCTGCGAAATGAGGGCGGCGCCAATCCGTAACCTCTCCAAAGGCGCACCTCGCGCCAGCGATCCGCCGTCTTGGTATGTTTCTTCTTTGAATTTTTCTTGCTCTTCTCTGTGGCGTGCCGTACAAGACCCACTCGGGTGTAGTCCCCGAGTTTCGCCGGTCGAGCAAAGCGGCTCGGAACTCTATTTGCTTACTTCCAAATTTTTACCTTTGTCTGGAATTCTTGTCGCAGGAATATCACAACCTCCGCGCCACTGCCTTCAACCGCAACGTTGAGGAGTTGGGCAAGCGGACTGCCGACTTGGCGAGGAGCCGCGGTGAGTTTTCTTCTTCGCGGGGCGCACCCATGGCTGTAGTCCCCGAGATTCGGGCTGGCGCCAGCGGTCGGGCCGGATCTTCCTGGCGACCTTCTTAGCTGACGACTTCGCGTCCTTCTTATTTTTATTCTTCAGAGGCCAGCGCCACTCTTCGGCAGCAGCTGGGTACAGCCAACACCGCCTTGCGCGCCAAGGAGGAGGAGTGCAGCAAGCTCGCTGCAGAGCGCGACCTGCTGGCTACGCAGCTGGCGGAGCAGAGGGAGCTGCTTTAGGCGGCGCAGGACGAGGCGGAGAAGAAAGAGGCCGCTCTCTGGCGAGTTTGAGAGCGGCGCTCCTCCTGGACCCGACAAGGAAGCGCTGCTGACCTCCGGCTTCCACGAAATCGAGGACATCGTCGATGGTGAGTTTGCTTTTACTTCTTCTTTTGGGTCGCCAACTATGGGTCAGGCCGACTCATGTTTTTCTGACTTGCTTCTTCTTCTTCTTGGCAAACTTCTTCCCCGGTCACACGCATGAAAGTGCGTTATATCGACTAGAGGGGGGGGGGTGAATAGGCGATTTTTATGAATTCTTCACTGAGGAATTTGCTGGTGAGGAAATTGCTTAGCGAAGAACTACTTGCAGCGGAATAGGTACTCAGAAGTAAGCATAACAGATTACAAACATGGTCATCATGATGAAATGAAGACAAACACAGAGTTCTTAAAGCGTAATCACAGGATAAGACAATATGAAGACGAACTGACTGAAGAAATTGAACTGAGGAAATTGAGAAAGTCTTCAGTCAAAGTCTTCAAACACAGATATGAACAAACACTCAACACAGTAATGAGGAAATGAAAGGGTTGAGGAAATAGAACCAGTAAGGTTGGTGAAGACAATGATTTGGTAGACCAGTTCCAACTTTGTCTCGGTTATGCGTCTGGTTGGAGCGGCCGAGTATTTAAACTCGAGGACACACAGTCCGGACACCCAGTCGGCTGAGCACGCAGCTCGGGACACCAAGTCCTCACCGTATTCTCCTTGAACTAAGGTCACACAGACCTCGTCCAATCACTCGTGGTAAGTCTTGAGCGACTTCCAAACCTTCACAGACTTGGTCACTCGGTGATCCACAATTCCTCTTGGATGCTCTAGACCATGACGCCTAACCGTCTGGAAGAAGCACAGTCTTCAAAGGTAACAAGCGTCGGATCCACGCAGGATCAATCTCTTCAGTGATGCTCAATTTGGGTTTGTAGGGGTTTGGTTTTTGGGTTTTTCCTCACTCGATGATTTTCACTCAAAGTCCTCGGAGGATGGGTTGCTCTCAAATGACAAGTGTCGAGTTTCTCTCGGAGCAGCCAACCAGCTAGTGGTTGTAGGGGGCGGCTATTTATAGCCTAGGGAGCAGCCCGACATGATAAGACATAAATGCCCTTCAATGATATGACCGTTAGGTGGATAAGATATTTTGGGACAGGTGGCGCGCGACAGCAGTCGGAAATTTGACTCTCAAATTCCTCGGGGCTATCATGTTCCTCATCGTAGGCAATCCGCCTTTGGCGAATTCCTAACTCCTCGGTCGAGAACAAATTGACAAATGACCGGAAGAACTTCGTCTCATCCTTTGAAGAAATTGACTGAACTGTATGAGATTTCCAAAGGCTTCACTCGAAGGGATTGGTAGGTGTAGGATTTTGAGTTGAGCATCACATGGAAATTTTCCTTAGTATTTCCTCGACCCCCTTTGATAGTACGGTGTTTCCTATGACTCAAGAAAGAGAAAAACGTAACTACGAAAACAAAAGTCTTCACGCTTCATGTTCCTCAAATGAATACCAAGTCTTCAAGGTCACACCAATTTCTTCACTTTCAAAGTCTTCAGAAAGTCTTCGAATATCAAAGTCTTGATTCGAAGAACTTTATTTTTAGGGTCGACTTTCTCTGTAAATATCAAACTCCTCATAGACTTATAGACCTGTGTACACTCACAAACGCATTAGTTCCTTAACCTATAAGTCTTCAATCCACCAAAATCACTAAGGGGCACTAGATGCACTTACAATCTCCCCTTTTGGTGATTGATGACAATATAGGTTAAGTTTTCAACGGGAATAAACATATGAAGTGTAAATACTGATAATGAGGAATTTGATTGCAAGATATAGAAGAACTCCCCCTGAAGATGTGCATAGTGAGGAATTTGCTTTTGAGGCAATGCTCATTTGAAGAGTTGAATCATGGAGATCTCCCCCTATATCTTGTAATTCATACGCATTTGTCATATAATATGAAGAATTTGAAATGCATGATGAAATATGGTGCTTGATGTAATTCAACATGCGATGCGATAACATTAATGAGGAACAAGCATGCAAAATAACGCATCAAGAGTATCGAGCTCAAATAGATTTGCTATGAAGATTTTCATGGAGCTCAAGAGAATCAGAGCGTAGTGCAAGAGCATAATGCATCAAAAGTATCAAAGCACCATCGGGTTTAGGATTACAACTCGATCCAATAAAAGTTTCAGAAGAACGAGAGTTGTAACTTAGCAAAAAATAAATTACTGTATATAGGCAATAAACTAGACCCGCTTGAAGACTAACTCAAATTTCTCCCCCTTTGTCATCAAATGACCAAAAGGATCGAAACTGAGGACTAACGCTCCTGAAGAATTTCAAGTTGAAGAAGGAGCGCCCGGCGTTGTTGGGGTCGGTTGTTGTAGTAGGACCTGCAGCGGTGTCGTCCAAGTCTTCATTTTCATCGATTGTCGCGATGAAGAATAGGAGCTGGCCACCAAGGAAGGAACTTTGACCTTCTTGTATTTCTTGGAGGAGGTGCAGACCAGTCAAATTCTTCCTTGAGTCCCATAGTCTTGAGTTCTTACGCATCGTAGACATGTGAAAGAACAGCCCAGTGCGTTTGAAGGTTTCATGGAGGTAGTGGTGGTTTTTCTTCACTGCATTGTGTGTTGAGGTCATGTTGTGAAGAATTGAACCAAAGCGACGCTTGACCCATTTATGATTGCGATCAACCTTCCGATGAAGACCGAGGAGTAACTCACGATCAGTCATCACCACAGGTGCGATAGCTTGAGGACTTTGCTTGACCGAGGTATTTGCGGCGAGAGTCATGGGTGGCGTAGTCATCATTGGTGGAGTAGGATGTCGCTTTTGAAACTGTCCATCCAATGGACGAATGCCTTCATCGATCACAGCAGTAGCCTTGCCCTTGTCATCATCTCGAGGTAAATGTCCGTTTGAGGACTTCAATCGGGGGCAAGTAGCTGCAGTGGTTCAGAGTATCAGCCTTGTAATTGAGTGAAGACCTAGTCCTGATGAATCTCATTATCCAAGGTGCATAAGGCTTCAGCTCAAAAGCATATTCTTCATGATGCCAACGACTTCTTCATCATTCGAGTCGTGGCCTTTGATAGGACTCATTGTCTTCATCAGAATCCGATAGACAGTCCGAGGCACATACAATAATTCCTTGACGAGGACTTTGGTTCTTGGGGCCTGCCTTGGCTTCAAAGGCTTCATCAGCACTTGCATATAGTGATTTGAAAGTTACGGTTCGTTGTAGATACAACGTGCACCATCAAGTGGAGGACCGAGTGGTAGGGCACGCGAAGCAATTCGATTCTTTGGTGCCTTGTAGTGAGTATTTTCGGACATCGACCTAATACCCATGAGTTCACGTCTTCAGCGTCTCCGGTGATGTGCAGCGTTGCATAGAATTGAAGAATTAGTTCTTCATTCCAGTCACAGATATCAGTGCAGAAATTCAGAAGTCCTACATCGTGAAGCACACTGAGGACTGGCTCAAATCCTGGCAGAGACTCCATGTCCACATGAGGAATATGAGCATGATCGAAGATTTTGTCCTTGTTGAAGAGCACTGAGGAATAGAAGTTGGCTTGGCTGGCAGTCCAGAAACGCCTCTTCCTAATGTGAGCAGAATCATATGGATTATAGTCAGTGAGGAATACGTGCCCGGCAAAGAAATCATCAGCCTTGAACTTTTGTTTGCTTGAGAACGGATTCTTTTGCTTGGCCAGAGGGGTGTCAGTGAGTTGCATCACCACCTCAGGAATCGCAAGTTCAGGTTCTTCAGGCTGAGGAATTTCTTGTTCCTCAACAGGTGCAGTCTGTGGATCAGCAGCAGGTTCATCAGCACTAGTGGTTGGAATTTCTTCATGCACAGAGCAGGTGGGTTGAGTTTCTTGAGTCCATTTGGACTGTTTGTGCTGGGGACTGAGGAATCTGTTGGAGCGGGGTGAAGAGAGGAGTATTGGGATGCAGACTTTCCCAAAAGTCATCATTCATCACTGGTGTGGTGCACCCAATATCCACATCTTCATCTTCAACTTCCTCAACACCAGCCTCTTCAGCAGTGAACAGAGGCGTAGGTGAGGAAATGACTGGGTTGAAGGGATTGCGTCCACTTCAATTTCTTCATCAATCTGCTCGACGGAAGCAGAATGACGTTCTTCAGCAGATCCGATTGGGATCTCATAGTCTTCTCCAAAAGGAACAAGGTCCTTTGATGGCTTGGAGGAAATCGGAACAGCATCAATTGGGTTTTCAAATGAGCTGGTCATTGGCTTCATTTTCTTCGCAGCCGAAGAATGTGACACAGCAGATGCCTTCCTTTTCTTCACTACAGCTCGTTCTGTAGCCTTGGTTTTCTTCACATCAGAGGCAGATGGAAGAATTGGAGTTGGTGTTGGCGCAGGAGGAGCTGAGGAATCAGGATGAATTTCTTCAGGCACAACTGATGCAGTTGCCCTGATCTCTTCAGTTTCTTCAGGCGCACCACTAGTGGATGCCCTGGCAATTTCTTCAGCGGCTGGAATTGAGTCATCAGCCCTGGAACTTGTATTTTCATCAGCAGGCTGAAAATCATCAGTCGTGTTGGCATGTTCTTCAGCAGGCTGAGCAGAGGCTGCAGCCTGAGGAATTTCCTGTTGCGTTGGGGTTGCAACATTTGTGAAATTCTTCGTCAGGTTGACGAATCTGACCTTGGCTCCTTGCCAATCAGCATAGTAAGAATCGAAGTTTTTGCTGAGATCTTGAATTTCAGTCTGGACCTTGAGAAGTTCCTCAGGTGTCATTTTGACAACGTTTTTCTTCAGGAACTTCTCCATTCTGTATTGAGCCTTCTTGATTTCTGTTGCCTTTTCAAACTTCCATTTCTCTTCAGCGATGAAATGGGTCAACATATGACTTTGTCCAGGGGTCAGATGAAAGTCAGGCATAGGGGTATTGGGATCCTTGTGCCGTAGATCAATATAATCGAGGACTTTCTTGGATCCAACAATGATGGCACAAATGTGCCTTTGGCTCTAGCAGTCCTTTCTTGGCGATCTCTGATGATTTCCGCAAGTTCATCATCAGAAGCTTCATCATCAGAAGGCACATGGAATGCAACCTGTTTCTTCTTTGGACTTGGCCGAGGACCACGTCTAGCTGTTGCTTTGAGCTTCAGCACAGTCGGGCCAGATGATGAAATTGGTGCTGCTGAGGAACTTGCAGAAACACCTGAGGCTATTGAGAAACCAGCAGTCCTTTGACATGTAGCCAGATGCACAGGAACTGAGGACTTTGACGGAGCTGTTGAGGACTTTGGTGGAGCTGTAGCAGTGTGAGGAATTTGCCTTGAGGACGCTGCAGGTGAAGCACTTGGCTTATGAGCAGACTTCTTAGGCATGGATTTCCTCGGTTTGACCGAGGCCTCAGTAGCAGTAGCAGTGGCAGAATCCTCATTGAATTTCTTCACCGCCTCCTTGGCTTGTCTTGCCAATTTAGCTTGGCGCTTAGCCCATTCTTCAGGAAAGTCCTCACCACGCTTGATGCTGGTGGGGTCAGCTACTTGGCCAGGTGCCAATGGAGCTCTTGGGCATGGAGGATTGAGAGCGAATTTCTTCATGTATTTTGGAGTCACATATCTGTATTCCCTCCATTCCCTTGCCCATCTCCGTTCAATCTTCTGAATGCGCACCTTGCGCTGATTTTTGCTTTCTTCATCAGGTGTGCAATAGTCAGCATAGATTTCCTCAGGGATTTCAAACGCAGTCATAACCTCAGGTTTCTTTCCTCCTTTCTGTTGCTTCTTTCCGTCTGTCATTTTCTTCAGTTGAGGAAATTGAACAATTGAGTTCTCTGAAGAAGTATGCAGTTTTTCTTCGAGGAACGCTGCAAATGAGTTAAGTTGATGAGAACCTAGTGATTCAAAGACGGACATGTGTACCGTGAACAGAGTATAGTTGCGAGGAATTTGGAGAGGTCATATGCGTTCTCAGAAGATTTTTCAAAAAGAACAAGTTTTGAGGATTTTAACCAGATGAGCCTTGAGGAATTTCACTAAGCGTTCTTTTTCTTAGGTTCCAGAGTTGTACAGATCGAGGATCCACACAATTGAGGAATCTTGAAGAAAATCATTGCTTAGAGAAACGAATCAAGAGCATATTTTGTTTGAGGTGTTCATCTGTGTGAAGATTTGAAGAATAAACACCTTTGAAGATTTTCGGAAGGTTTGAGAATCAAAGCGAGTAATAAAAGTAACTTTTAATTACCCGAAGTGAAGAACACGACGAACTAAGAAGAACAGTTGGGAAGTCCGTCAGTTCAGATCTTCCACGCCCTAACTTGGCGGAGGAAGACAGCTACGGCGACGGCGGAGTGAGGAATTCCGCGGTCGACGCGAATACGACGGCGAAGAGGTCGAGGCAGTGAAGCTCTTCCTCACCGACGATGATGGAGTAGCGGCGGCGCTAGGGTTTGAGGAGCTCGAACGGGAGAGAGAGGTCGAGCGGGGTAAAAGAAGTGAGGAAGGGGAGAGGGGTATTTATAGAGGCAGTGAAAACCGTTCGCCCGAAGATTTAGGACGAACGTGCCCCTGACCATTCTCCTTCTCACGACATGTGTCACCCACGTACTGTGTAGTGGAGATCGTGTACGATCGTGGGTGAGTAAAATAATGCATCGTGGGATGCGGAACGGTTTGAGCGGCAAAACCGAAAGTTCGGATAAGATTAGTTTTAAAGTTTAGTTCGCAATTTCTTCAAATTGACAAGGACACAGTGAAGATTTTGAACGAGTATCAAAATAGAACGCACATGAAGAATTTGTGAATAGATTGGGTTGAGTATAGCATAGAGGGGGAAGGGTCCGATCACATTCACTTAGCAGAAAAAGCGACTTGAAGAAATAGCCATAAGTGAATGCTGTAGAGGACATAAACCCATATATATATATATATATATAGCCAATGAAGAAAGACGACGGAAACAGTGAAGATTTTGCAAAGTTGAAGAATTTGACAAGTGAAGAATTTCAAAACTGAGGAAATTCTCAAATTGTAGATTTTCAAATTTGGTGGTGGTGTGACCCGCCGTATAAGAATGATGATTTCACACACCGCGCATACAATTGTCGTAGGGTTCTGAGAATCAAATTCTTCATTAATTTCTTCACACTTAGAGTGTTATTCTTCATTGATTGAAGAAAAACGTTTCTTCATGTGTTGCACATCTAAGTCATCAATTTTGCATAAGTGTTAGGATGTGTGTCTTTTTCAAAGAACATTCGAAGACTCTAAGATATTTAGCTCACACCGCAACTTGCTAAATCTCTTCTCATCCAAGGGTTAGTGAAGATATCGGCTAGTTGTTCTTCAGTCTTCACGTGCTCGATAGAGATGTCGCACTTCAACACATGATCACTAAGAAATTGATGACGTATTTGAATGTGCTTTGTCTTCGAGTGCTGAACTGGGTTGTGAGCAATCTTGATGGCACTCTCATTGTCACAGTTGTGAGGCACATTCTTCACGTTGATGCCGTAGTCCTTGAGAGTTTGCTTCATCCACAGCAATTGAGCACAACACGAGCCAGCAGCAATGTATTCAGCTTCCGCATGATGAAGCGGTGATCTGTGATTCTGCTTCTTCGAGGACCAACGGACCAAAAGATCGTCCCGAGGAAATGACAAGTGCCGGAAGTTGACTTGCGGTCCACACGATCACCAAGCATAGTCGAGTCGAATATCCAATGAGATCAAAAGCAGAGCCCTTGGGGTACCATAATCCTAGTGTTGGTGTGTGAGCTAGATATCGAAGAATATGCTTCACAGCCTTATGGTGTGATTCCTTCTGTGCAGCTTGAAATCGGGCACACATGCAAACACTAAGCATTATATCTGGCCTAGATGCACATAAGTACAATAAAGAACCAATCATGGAGCGGTATACCTTGTGATCAAGTCAATACCATTTTCATCAATTGCATAGATGGCCATTTGTGGGCATAGGAATTTTGACGCCTTTGCAATCTTGCATGCCGAATTTCTTCAGGACATCTTTGAGGTATTTCTCCTGAGATATGAATATGCCATTGTATTGTTAACGAATTTGAAGACCTAAGAAGAATTTCAACTCTCCCATCATAGACATTTGATATTCTTCACTCATCACTATAACGTTGGTCAGTACAACCAAAGATAATATCATCAACATATATTTGGCACACAAACAATTCACCATCATAAGATTTAGTAAAGAGAGTAGGGTCGAGTGAACCGGGTGTGAAGCCATTCTTCTGAAGAATTCCTTCAATGTATCATACCACGCCTGCGGGGCTTGTTTGAGACCATAGAGGGCCTTATTAAGTCTGAAGACTTTGTCGATTCTTTGGATCTTCAAAACACAGGGGTTGAGCAACGTATACTTCTTCCTCAAGCTTACCATTGAGGAATGCACTTTTCACGTCCATTTGATATAAAGTGATATTGTGATGGTTAGCATAGGCGAGTAATATGCGAATAGACTCAAGTCTAGCAACAGGAGCAAAAGTTTCATCGAAATCAATTCCTTCAACCTGTGTGTAGCCTTGAGCTACAAATCGTGCCTTATTCCTCACCACAAGGCCATTTTCATCTTGCTTGTTGCGGTAGATCCACTTTGTGCCAATGATATTATGCTTGCGAGGATCTCGACGTTTGACCAGTTCCCAGACATTGTTGAGCTCAAACTGATGTAATTCTTCTTGCATTGCCTGAATCCACTCAGGCTCGAAATGCTTCATCTACCTTAGTGGGCTCTGTGATTGAGACAAAAGCATAGTGCCCACAAAAGTTAGATAAATGTGAAGTCGTTGAGCGTGTGAGAGGACCCGTGCTTTAATGTCATCGATGATCTTCTCCACTTGCACTTCTTTTTGCAACGCGAGGATGAGCTGGTTGTCGTCGAGGAATTTGATCATTTTCTCAGCACCATTGTCTTCAAAGATTATCTTCAGTGCATCACCGGCGTTCTTCAGCGGACAGAATGAATTCTTCACCGGTTTCTTCAAGAAGAATGACATCCTCGGTTGCCTTGAACTTGATATATTCCTCGGTGCTGGTTCATCTAACACGAAGGTAGGTGCTCTCTTTGCGAGCCATTAGTTTCATCGAACCGCACATCTACAGTGTCAACAATCTTGTGAAGAGCGATGTTGAAGACTCTGTAGGTGTGCGAGTCCTTTCCGTAACCAAGCATAAAACCTTCATGTGCTTTCGGTGCAAATTTAGAATTGTGATGAGGATCTCTAATCCACATTTAGCACCGAAGAATTTGAAATAACTTACATTGGGTTTCTTGTCAGTGAGGAGTTCATAGGCTGTCTTCTTGAAGAATTTGTGAAGATATACTATGTTGATGATGTGGCATGCCGTATCAATTGCATCAATCCAAAAACGACTAGGCATTTTGTATTCATCAAGCATAGTGCGAGCCATCTCAACAAGAGTTCTGTTCTTGCGCTCCACGACGCCATCTTGCTGAGGAGTATAAGGAGCAGATAACTCATGAGTAATACCAAGTTCATCAAGATAGTCATCAAGACCATAATTCTTGAACTCAGTTCCATTGTCACTTCTGATGTGCTTGATCTTCACACCAAAGTTAGTTGAAGCCCTCGAGGAAAATCGTTTGAATACTTCCTGCACTTGATTTTTGTAAGTAACAATGTGTACCCATGTGTAACGAGAGTAATCATCAACAATAACAAAGCCATATAGAGATGCATCATTAACGACAACTGAGTAATGATTGGGACCAAAGAGGTCCATGTGAAGCAATTCGAAGGGACGAGTAGTGGTCATGATAGTCTTCGCTGGATGCTTGGCCTTGGTCATTTTTCCAGCTTCACAGTTCGCATAAGTGATCCTTGAGGAATTTGACATTCTCAATGCCAATGACATGCTTCTTCTTTGCAAGCGTGTTCAAATTCCTCATGCCTGCGTGACCAAGTCGTCGATGCCATAGCCAGCCTTCCAAGCTTTTGCAAGTAGACACACGGCTGGTTGTGGTCCTGTAGGGAAATCAACAATATACAAGTCTCCTCTCCTAAAGCCTTCGAAGACTTTGGAATTGTCAGCTTCCATAATCACAACACAATGATACTTGCCAAAGATCACAACCATATCACAAAGCATTGAGACTGACATAAGGTTGTATCCTAAGGACTCGACAAGCATGACTTTGTCCATGTGTTTATCCTTAGAGATTGCAACCTTACCAAGACCCAATACCTGACTTTTGCCTTTGTCAACAAAGATGATATGCTTCAGATGTGACGGTGATAAGGGAGCATCCATCAATAGATTCTTGTCACCAGTCATGTGATTTGTACATCCACTATCGAGAACCCACTCAGTGGCTTTGGGTTGATCATCCTGCAGATGAATTAGTGCAGCTTACGATCTCATATACTTCATCAGTGAAGAATATGATACCATGTTCATCAGATGAATTTCATCAGTCAATATTAACAGATAAGCAGTATGAGGACGTGTGAAACGAAAGGTCATTTCATCAGGATTCGCCTGCGTCCTTTCGAGCAATTTTGTCGTGTCCCCAAAGAAATCTTGAGGACGTTAAGGCACGTCTGGAGACCTGACCCTGCAGAAGAGATTAGTTCTTTTTTCTTCACCACCCACATCTGAAGGGGTGGCAAAGAGTTCATCACTCTGCGAGCACCATATGAGAATGGTGGCATAGAGACCAAACCATTTCGTTTCACATAAGAGGGGTTAGGGTAAGCATATGAATAAGCAGAGAAATTCTTCGAGGACTTATGAACATATTGGTTTGAAGAATAATGCACATATTCATAGCCCTTAGCTCTACCCTGCGAAACAGAGTTGTTAGCACGATGATAATGATATAAGGACTTTGATCCTTTTGAGGAATTTGATCCACGTGAGGAATTTGGTCCGTATGAGGACTTGGATCCATATGAAGAATTTGGTCCATATGAAGAATTTGATCTGGGGTTCCTATTCTTCACAGGTGGTGTCATGAGGACATTCACCTGAAGACTTTCAAGGCACTTCTTGGGAACCCAGATTTTCTTCATAAGAGAACCGTTCATGCAGTTAGTGCCAACATATCTAGCGAATACTTCACCATTCTGATTTTTGAACAGTTTATAGTTGGAGTCAAATGACTCATCAGAAGAATGAAGAGATTCGCATGTAAAGCCAGATAAGTTAGATGGATCAAGCTGGAGGTCCCTTTGCAGCAACCCATGAGGTTTTGGGATCTTGCTCGGGCTTCCAATATGTTCCATCAAGATTGAGTTTCCTCTCAAAGGCAATACCCTCTTTCCTAGGGTTCCTGTTGAGGATCTGCTTTTTAAGCACATCACAAAGAGTCTGATGCCCTTTGAGGCTTTTGTACATGCCTGTCATGTATAATTCCTTCAGCCCTGCATCGTCAGTGATACTAGCAATGTCCTCAGATGTGGAATTAGTGATAGCAGAGGCAGGTGAAGAATTTGTAACAGTTGAAGCATTTGAACATTCAGGTGAAGAATTAGCAGATTCATGTTCAATGCACTTTAAGCATGGAGGAAGAAATTCTTCTTGAGAAGCGCTGATTTGTTGAGCAAGTAATGAATCGTGCTCCTTCTGAAGATCTTCATAACTCACTCTTAGCTTCTCAAGGTCTTGCTTTCTTTGAACAAATTCATAAGAAAGTTTCTCATGATCAGATAAGAGAGTGTTATGATGACCTTGAAGGCTATCAAACCTAGACTGAAGTCTCTGAAGATTTTCAGTCAGGGCTTTAGTGCAATCCATCTCTTCACCTAACATATCATCACTCTTATTTAGCATGTTTTGAACCTTTTCCAAAGCCCTTTGTTGTTTTACAACAATTTCAGCAAGTTTTGAGTAACTGGGCTTTAGATCTTCATCGATTCATTTTCACTAGATTCGTGAGGAGGTATAGTTGAGTACCATGGCACCCTTTGCCATGAAGCAATAGGTGGAGTGTAGTTATCACTATCTTCATCAAGATTGTTGGTGAGGTCATTTTCTTGAGTTGAAGATGGACTTGTCGACGAAAGCGATGGCGAGAGCTAGACTCGCCACACCGGACTCAGATTCTTCCGATGCCTCCTCTTCCTCATGTTCCTCGATTCAGCTTCAGAGTCCATTTCCTTGCCAATGAATGCCCGAGCCTTTTTGGAGCTGCCCTTCTTGTGAGAAGAAGGCTTTGAGGATTTTGATGATGAAGATTTCGATGATTTCTTCTTCTTCTTTGCGTCATCAGAACTGTAATCCTTGTGTTTCTTCTTCTTTAATTCCTTTTCCCACTGAGGACAATCTTGGATGTAGTGACCAGGTTTCTTGCATTTGTGACAAAGTCTTCTCTTATAGTCACTTTGGATGAGGAATCACCGCTTCTTGAGGATTTTCCAAAGCGACCACGTCTTGTGAACTTCGGAATTTCTTCACGGCAGTGCTAGCTCCTGGCCTAATTCTTCAGATCTCCAAGGCTACTACCAGTCTTCACACTCAGATTCAGATTCAGCCTTGGCCTTCGGGGACGTGTTTTTCCATAGCTAGAACCATAGAGATCTGTCTTTTCAAAGAAGCTGGAACTCATGAGTATTTAGCCTCTCGAGGATATCGGCATGATCAAGTGACTTGTAGTCAAGACGCTCTTGTATCATCGGTGCGGAGTATCAAATGAGGAATCAAGCGATCTTAACAATTTCTTCACCACCTCATGGTCGGTGATGTCGATTGGCGCCAAGTGCTTGAAGCTCATTTGAGATGTCGGTGAGGCGATCGAAGGTTTGTTGAACATTTTCGCTTGTCGAGTCTTTTGAAGCGGTTGAAGAGATTCCAAGAACGTCAACTCGAGAGTCACGCTGAGTTGAGACTCCTTCATTTACTTTGGACAGCCTATCCCGGATAAGCTTAGCAGTTTCCAAAGCACTCACTCTTCCATACCCGACCTTTGCTCGAGATGGCCACATATGATATTCTTCGCTTGAGAATCGAGTTGCTTGAATCTCTTCACGCCGCTGACATTCGAGAGAAGGTGTGACCGAGGGAACACCATTTTCCACAACATACCGTAGATCGTTGTCAATTGCTTCAAGATGCATTCGCATCTTGTTCTTCCAAAGAGGGGTAGTCCGTCCCATCAAAGGTAGGACACCTGCTGAGACCTTGATCATACTGCGGTCGACTTAACTAAAACTCCGGTGGTTAAACCAAAATCACGTAACAAGGGAGTACCTTGCTCGATACCAATTGAAAGTCGTTATATCGACTAGAGGGGGGTGAATAGGCGATTTTATGAATTCTTCACTGAGGAATTTGCCGGTGAGGAAATTGCTTAGCGAAGAACTACTTGCAGCGGAATAGGTACTCAGAAGTAAGCATAACAGATTACAAACATGGTCATCATGATGAAATGAAGACAAACACAGAGTTCTTAAAGCGTAATCACAGGAGAAGACAAGATGAAGACAAACTGACTGAAGAAATTGAACTGAGGAAATTGAGAGAGTCTTCAGTCAAAGTCTTCAAACACAGATATGAACAAACACTCAACACAGTAATGAGGAAATGAAAGGGTTGAGGAAATAGAACCAGTAAGGTTGGTGAAGACAATGATTTGGTAGACCAGTTCCAATCATTGCCCTCGGTTATACGTCTGGTTGGAGCGGGCTGAGTATTTAAACTCGAGGACACACACTCCCGGACACCCGGTCGGCTGAGCACGTAGCTCAGACACCAAGTCCTCATCAGATTCTCCTTGAACTAAGGTCACACAGACCTCGTCCAATCACTCGTGGTAAGTCTTCAGCGACTTCCAAACCTTCACAGACTTGGTCACTCGGTGATCCACAATTCCTCTTGGATGCTCTAGACCATGACGCCTAACCGTCTGGAAGAAGCACAGTCTTCAAAGGTAACAAGCGTCGGATCCACGCAGGATCAATCTCTTCAGTGATGCTCAATTTGGGTTTGTAGGGTTTGGTTTTGGGTTTTCCTCACTCGATGATTTTCACTCAAAGTCCTCGGAGGATGGGTTGCTCTCAAATGACAAGTGTCAAGTTTCTCTCGGAGCAGCCAACCAGCGAGTGGTTGTAGGGGGCGGCTATTTATAGCCTAGGGAGCAGCCCGACATGATAAGACATAAATGCCCTTCAATGATATGACCGTTAGGTGGATAAGATATTTTGGGACAGTCATGGCATAACACAAGAACGGGTCGGAAATTTGACTCTCAAATTCCTCGGGGCTATCATGTTCCTCACTGTGTAGGCAATCCGCCTTGGCGAATTCCTAACTCCTCGGTCAGAACAAATTCTCGGTGACCGGAAGAACTTCGTCTCACATCAAGAAATTGACTGAATCGTATGAGATTTCCAAAGGCTTCACTCGAAGGGATTGGTAGGTGTAGGATTTTGAGTTGAGCATCACATGGAAATTTTCCTTAGTATTTCCTCGACCCCCTTTAACAAAGACTGTGTTTCCTATGACTCAAGAAAGAGAAAAACGAAACTACGAAAACAAAAGTCTTCACGCTTCATGTTCCTCAAATGAATACCAAGTCTTCAAGGTCACACCAATTTCTTCACTTTCAAAGTCTTCAGAATATCAAAGTCTTCAGTCGAAGAACTTTATTTTTAGGGGTCGACTTTCTCTGTAAATATCAAACTCCTCATAGACTTATAGACCTGTGTACACTCACAAACGCATTAGTTCCTTAACCTATAATTCTTCAATCCACCAAAATCACTAAGGGGCACTAGATGCACTTACAACACGCAGGCGGCCAATCAAGCCATCGAGGCTGATCGCGAGGCGCGAAGGGCGGGTGGTGCTGAGATCGCAGCCAACGCCCCCCGGACCCTTGACGAGCAGCTTCTGAGCATTGAGGCTCGTCTGCGGCCGGCCCGTCGGATGTTGCACCGGCTTCAGCGTGTCGGCGCCCAGGCGATCGCTGCTCTGTGGCCGGACATGCCGGTTCTACGCACTCCCAGCCGGACTGCCGACTGGCCCTCTTGAGGCCTGGAAGGGTTCCACGGCTCGGGCTGGAGCTCGCCGAGCCCTGGAGTTCGTCAAGGCGTGGTATCCAGGGCTGGATCTGGACAGGCTCGCCGCGTTTCGGTCAGAGGCCCAGGCGGAGTTGCTGGCCGCGGAGGATGCCCTCGTCGAGCGTGCGGTGGTGATTGCCGACTACATGGACACCAGCGTCTTCGTCCCTGAGCGGGCTGAGGACGGTGGGGAGGCACCGCCGGAGTGGTTCGGGATGAACCCGGACTACGACGAGGACTCGGCAGAGGTGATCGACTCCAGCGCTGAGGAGGAAGACGAGGCGGAGGACAGAGACGACATGGAGGCGCCAGAAGACGGAGCGGGCGACCAGCCTCAGCTCGACCGTGCCTCCAGCAATGAGCCACGCCCGTCTGGGCCGACTGCCGCCGGAGACGATCAAGCCGAGACCGCCCAGCCTGCCGCCCCGGCGCTGGCCTTGCGCCCGTCGCCTCCGGCCTTCCGACCCCATCTGCCGCTTCTTAGGCCGCTGCCTCGCCTTTATTTTATCTGTTTTGCTAGTCTTTAAAAGAACTTGTTAATTCGCACAATTCCACCCGCAGGGTGTATTCTGAACCTCTGTCCGAAGATTCGGCCAAGGGCCTAAGCTTGTGTAAATATTATTCTAATTCTATCTTTCCTTGCTTATTGCTCTTGTGGCTTTTTCCTTTGCCGCCTACCCTTAGATGCCGCCTTGCCCATCGGGCAACCGCTCTGCGGACTGCCGTCTAGGTCAAGTGCTTGACTACTTTGAGAAGGCAAGTACTTGGCCATTTTTTAGAGTCGTTAAGCAAGTTGAGTAGAAAGCGGCAAGCCGACTACTTAAGAGTCAGTTTTACAAAACGGGCTGGAAGCCGATTTAAACTATGTTTATGCTTTGGGTCCATAGCCATTTTTTCGTGTGGGCGCCCGTTCTTCCTTACTCCTGCCCACCAAACAGTCGCTCTGCAAGCTGCGGCTTCTGACAGGAGACGGCTTAGGCACCGCACGTTACTTGTGTGACTGCAGGAAGCATTTCATAGCACAAAGGCGGCGAGTCCCCGGGACGACTAGTCGAGCCCGGTGCCAAATAGCATAGCAAAGAGTAACATACTCAAAGGCATAATTCTTATCATACAGACAACAAAAGAGGGCAGTCCCCGAGCTCGTCTCGGGGGGCTCGAAGTCTTGGTACTTTTAAACACAAAGGGTAGCGTGGTACATACTGCATCAACTGTAAAATCTTTGGAGGAGATTCGCATTCCATGGCCGTTCCGTCTCTTTGCCGGAGTCGTCCCTCTTGCGTGCTCGGGCTTCGGCGTCGATCAGGTAGTAGGAGTCGTTACTTGACTTTGCTGATGATGAATGGGCCTTCCCAAGGCGCCGACAGCTTGTGTTGGCCGGCTGTTCGCTGGATCAGCCGGAGCACAAGGTCGCCCTCTAGGAATGATCTTGGCTTGACCTTCTTGTTGTAGTAGCGGCGCAGGCTCTGCTGGTAGATGCTGGACCGGCTGAGTGCCAACAGCCGGCCCTCTTCCAGCAGATCGACGCCGTCTTGACGTGCTTCTTCTACTTCCTCTTCGGTGTACATGGTGACTCGCGGGGAGTCGAACTCTATATCCGTTGGGATGATGGCTTCGGCACCGTAGACGAGGAAGAAGGGTGTGAAGCTAGTTGAGTTGTTTGGAGACATGCGCAGACTCCCGAGGACGGCTGGCAACTCCTCAAGCCAGCAGCCGGCCGAACGCTCCAGTGGTTCGACCAGTCGAGGCTTGATGCCAGACAGGATGAGGCCGTTCGCCCGCTCCACCTGGCCGTTTGACTGCGGATGGGCAACGGACGCTAAGTCCAGTCGGATGCCTTGTGTCGCGCAAAAACGGGCCAGGGCGCCTTTGGCAAAGTTTGTGCCATTGTCGGTGATGATGTTGTGTGGTACGCCGTACCGAGTCGTGATGTCGGCGATGAAAGTCACTGCAGTAGGACCATTCAACTTCTTGATGGGATTTGCTTCTATCCACTTGGTGAACTTGTCCACCGCGACGAGTAAGTGAGTAAGGCCGCCTCGTGCCGTCTTGAATGATCCCACCATGTCCAGGCCCCAAACTGCAAAGGGCCAGGCTATGGGGATAGTCTTGAGTCTGAAGCCGAAACGGCTTGGAGCGGAACACCTGGCACCCCTTGCATTTTTGAACTAATTCCTTGGCCTCTTCTAGGGCAGTCGGCCAGAAGAAACCGTGTCGGAAGGCTTTGGCGATGAGTGCTCTTGAGGCTGCATGATGGCCGCACTCGCCCTGATGGATGTCTTTGAGAATTGCTTGGCCTTGCTCCGACTCGACGCAGCGCTGGTAGAAACTAGTGACGATGCGCCTGACCAGCTCTGTTGACTATAGTGTAGGCTGCCGCTCGGTGTTGCACTTGCCGAGCCGAGGTCTCATCGGTTGGTAGCTCTCCGCTTACTAAGAACTTCAGGATGGGCTGGGCCCATGACGGTGCTGCTATTTCTTCGACTGTCAGTACTGCTACTTGGACGAGGGCGGCTGGGCTGGGAGGCGGCGGGTTGGAGTCCGCAGCAGCTTGCTAGGTTGAAGAAGTCCCCGGGCCGACTGGCGCAGTCCCCGGGCCGAGTACTGGAGTCTTCGCAATGGTCCCCGCAGTCCCCGGGCCGGGTTCTGAAGTCCCCGGGCCGGCTTCGACTGCCGCGTTCTTGGGGGCCTTTGCAAGGATTCTTGTGCCGTCTGCTGAGGCTTTGGAGTCAGATCCGACTTCTTCGAGGGAGCCGGCACAAAATGGAGTCGACTCGGTGACGGTTTGACAGATGGCTTGAGGAGGCTGAAGGGCGACACTGATGGTATTACTGGCGGGTGGAGCCGATTCTTGCTGTGGTGTCTGCTTGGTCGTTGTCGTTTCTTGGCACGTGGAGGAACTCGCACCCCTCAAAATATCCACTCAGGTGCTGTACCAGGAAACGGTAGCTCGCCATATTTGCATCTTTGGCATCCCAGTCGCCGGATGACTGTTGGACCACCAAGTCGGAGTCGCCATAACACAGGTTCCGGTGAATGCCAAGCTCTTTGGCAAGCCGGAGCCCGTGAATGAGCGCCTCGTATTCGGCGACGTTGTTGGAGGTAGCGAAATGGATCTGCAGCGCGTACTTGAGCTTGTCGCCCTTGGGGGAAGTGAGGACCACGCCGGCTCCCAAGCCGGTGCGCATCTTGGAGCCATCGATATGCATCCGCCAATGGGTGGAGTCGGGCGCTGGAGGCAGGTACTTGGTCTCGGCCCAGTCGACGAGGAAGTCGGCCAGTGCTTGTGACTTGATGGCGGTGCGGGGCTGGTAGTAGATGGTGTAGGGGGCCAACTCTATGGCCCATTTGGCCACTCGGCCAGAAGCTACTCGGCTTCCGATGATCTCTACTAGTGGGGCCGTGCAAACCACGGTGATTGGATGCTCTTGAAAGTAAGGCTTCAACTTCTTGGCGGCAAAGTGCACGCCGTAACACATCTTCTGGTAGTGGGGGTAGTTCTGCTTGGAGGTCGACAGTACTTCGCTCAGGTAATATACCGGTCTCTGGACAGGTAGCGCCTTGCCTTCCTCCTTGCGTTCAACTACAATGACAGTGCTGACTACCCTACTGGTGGCGGCAATATACATGAGCATGGGCTCCTTTGGAGTCGGAGCCGCCAACACTAGGGGAGTAGTCAGCATTTTCATCAACTAGAGAAAAGCTTCATCCACCTTGGAGTTCCATTCGAAGAAGGTGGTCTTCTTCATGAGCTGGTACAGAGGAAGAGCTTTCTCGCCCAGTCGGCTGATGAATCGGCTGATGGACGCCAAGAAGCCGGTGAACTTTTGCACATCTAGCAGTCGGCGGGGTACTTCCATCCTTTCGATCGCCTTGATCTTCACGGGGTTGCACTCTATGCCGCTGCTTCAGAGACCGTGAAGCCAAGGAGTTGGCCGGTGGTACTCCAAGACGCATTTCTCTGGGTTGAGCTTGATCTCGAATCGCGCAGATTTTCAAAGGTCTCCTTGAGGTCTTCCAACAGCGTTCCTCGCTTCTCCGTCTTCACCACCACGTCATCCACGTAAACGTGGGCGTTTCTGCCAAGCTTCTTGAGGAGGCACTTCTGCATGCAACGCTGAAAGGTGGCGCCGACATTCCTCAAGCCGAACGTCATGGTCAGGTAGCAGAAGGATCCAAACGGCGTGATGAAGGCTGTCTTCAATCTATCGGCCGAGTTCAGCTTGATCTGCTGGTATCCTGAGTATGCATCTAAGAAGCTCAACAACTCACATCCGGCTGTGGAGTCTATCACCTGATCAATTCTCGTCAAAGCGAACGGGTCCTTGGGGCAGGCTTTGTTGAGACTTGTGTAGTCAATACACATCCGCCACTGCTTGTTCTTCTTTAGTACAAAGACAGGGTTAGCTAACCACTCTGGAAAGAACACTTCCATGATGAAACCGGCTGCGAGGAGCCGGGCTATCTCTTCTCCAACAACTCTTCTTTTCTCTTCTGACAGGCGGCACAAGGGCTGCCTGACGGGCTTCACATCAGATCGGACATGTAACTTGTGCTCGGCGAATTCCGTCGGTACACCTGGCATGTCTTTAGGGGACCATGCGAAAATGTCCCGATTCTCACGGAGGAAATCGACGAGCTCGCCTTCCTATTTACTGTCAAGGTTTGCACCTATGACAACATACCTCTCCGGTGCTCCGGTCCAAGGGTATCTTCTTGGTCTCTTTGGCGAGCTTGAACGAGCCGTCGACTTCCGACTCCTTGAGGTTGGGCGACATCTCCGGCTGCTTGCCGCCATTGCTACAACCCGATCAAGAAGTCGCTTCACCTGCAATCACTGTGGACTCGCCAGCCGATCGCTTTCGGCCGCGCAAGCGACAAATTTCTGTACTTGGCTATGGTCAATCCCTTGGTACTCGGCATCTTCATCTTGAGGTAGGCGTAGTGGGGGACCGCCATGAACTTGGCCAAAGCAGGTCGGCCAAGCAGAGCATGGTATGGGCTTTCGAGGTCCACCACTTCGAACCAGACTGGCTCTCGGCGAAAATGATATTTGTCCCCAAAGAGGACGTCTATCAGGATCTTGCCGATCGGTGAGCAGGAAAGGCCAGGTACAATTCCGTGGAACACAGTCCGGCTGTGCTAAAGCTGTCTTTGCTTGATTCCTAACTTCTCCATTGTACCCTTGTACAGGATGTTGATGCTGCTGCCTCCGTCTATCAGCACTCGCGAGAAGCGAGCGGCCCGCCTATCCGCGACAAGGGTGGCTCCCAAGACCAGGTCGTAGGAACCCGGATTCGGCATCACCTCTGGGTGATCAGCTCGGCTCCAATTGATAGGTTTCTCGGACCAGTGCATGAATTCTGGAGTATCTGATGGTACTGCATTCACTTCTTGTTGTTGCTGCGGCCTGCTGCGGTGATCGTCGGCCACACTGGTGAACACTACATAGGCACCATGCTCTTCTGGGTACTCGCCTTTATATCTTGACCGACCGGCTCGACACGGCTCATTGGGCGGTGGTGGAGGCGGCGGCCCAAAGAAAGTGAGGAGGGACAAGGCCGTCTCCCTTGGCGATCTGGTGAGCCGGTGGCACTTCCGGTGGTGTGGTTCGACGGCTTCGCTACCGCTATGGAACTTGCAGTGGTCCGGCCCAGTAGTCTCGCCAGAAGAGAAGGCCGCAACCAGTTGGACTTGCCGCCTTTCTACCGCTAAGGTGAGGCTGCCCCTCCGCTGCTGGTTCGATCAGCCGCCACCTGCCGGCTATTGGAAGCCGGCTGCGGGGCCTTGCACTTGTGATCATTCTGCTGCTGCCGCCGACTGGCGTCGCCAGCCGGAGTTCTGGGAGCATGAGGAGCCAACTTGCCAGTCGCACTGACTTCGATCTCCGACTTCATGGAGGAGTCGGCTACCGCGTACTTGTCTGCTATGATCAGCAGCTCGTTGAGGGTCTCCGGCTCGTCGCAAAGGAGCTTGTGCTTGAGGAGGGTGCCTTCTCTGCACCCGGCGGTGAAGTACTCGATTGCCTGCACCTCGTGCACTCCCTCGCAAGAGTTCCGGAGCTCGGCCCAGCGCGTGAGGTAGTCGCGAGTAGACTCGTTGGGGCCTTGCACGCACAAGGAAAGTTGGCGAGGCTTGGGAGGTCGCTTGTATGTGCTCGTGAAGTTGCAGACGAAGGCCTCGGTGAAGTCGACCCAACTTTTGATGCTGCAGGGCTTTAAGCTGTTCAACCATGTCCGGGCCATGCCCTGGAGCATGAGGGGAACATACTTTACGGCAACGCGCTTGTTGCCGTTCGCTATGCTGACGGCCGTGGAGTAGTCCACTAGCCAGTCCTCCGGCTTCACGGAGCCGGTGTACTTGGGCGTATCTCGGGGGAGTGTGAATCCTCTGGGGAAGGGCTCGTCTCGGATGCGAGGTCCGAAACAGGGCGGGCCCAACTCGTCTTCTTCTTCCAGCGCCAGGGATCGGTGGAGTCGCTCGATCCGTGGCGGGCGTGCTTTTCTCGACTCCCTCTCGGTGACCAAGGCGGTCGCCGAGAGTCGGATGCTCGATGGGTGGCGGGGAGACGCGCCTTTCTCTGCGGGGAGGTGGAGGCAGACAGTCGTCCCGCCGCTCCACTGCTCTCAGGCGGCCGTCTCCCTCGCGCTCGATGGAGATATGAGTCCGGCTATGGCTGACAGCCGGATCCTTGTTTTTTCTTCCACGGACGCCGCCAGTCGGCGTCCGAGACGTCGCGCCTTGATCTCGGCGGGAAGGCAAGTCGCCGTGTTGTCGTCGCGGCGCCTCCGTCGGCAAGCCGGCTTCGTCTTTTGCGCAGCGTCGAGGAGCTGCTGGACTCGCTCCGTCATCGGTAGCGCTTCTCGCCTCGGTTATCCAGCTAAATGCGCGCCGCCTGGGCGGCGCGGATGTTTTCCTCGGGCGTGGCGTACACGGGGCGATTCGCCCCAAACAGAATGGCGATGGCTACGCCGCGCTTCTAGACCACGCCTAGGCGGCTAGGCCCAGTCGGAGCCGGCGAGCCGCCCACGGCGCGATCCATCTCGCGCTGGTAGGCTTCTGACAAGCGTCTCATGCTTGCCAGCTTCTTTGCGCCCACGAGGAGCTGGAGGCGGCGCGCTTCCAGCGTCCCATCGTCGGCGTCTTCCGGAATAGGCGCGGTTAGGTCTTGCAGAACTGCGTCGAGAGGGTCACAGGCTCCCTCGCCGGAAGGCTTGCTGTGACCGATGACGAGCACCTCCGTGACGGTGCTTCCGCCGCTCTCCGCGCAAGGGAGCGGCTCGTCGTAGACCACCACGATGGTGGGGAACGCGTCGAGCGACGCGGTGCCGGAGTCGATCAGCATCGGGTCGGTGGAGCCTACGGACTCCAGGTCGGCGGCGGGCTCGCCGGTGATGTGGAGCTGCTCGACGAGGCCCGCGAGGAGGCTCTCGGGGCCGTCCGTGCCTGCGTCAGATGCAGGCTCATCGGAGAGGCGAACCTCGCTGACAAGTTCGGCGAGGTAGCTTGCCGCGCAGGCGACCTCAGCTCCATGCAGCGCGTCGGCGCAGACTCCGTCTGGTGTGCCGGGCTGGCTGCGCTCGCCAGGGAGTAAGAGGGTTCCCGTCCAGAGCAGGTCTCCGGACGACAGTGCACCTAGCCTCACGGTGGGCGCCAAATGTCGGGGGTTGGGTGCGACATATGCCAAAGGATGGCTTATCATGGAGGGGGCGAGTAGAACGTCGCCGGTGCACGAAAGCGGGATGAGGCGAAGGCATGCACGCTGGCGAATCTTACCCAAAGATCGTGGCTCTCCGAGGAGATAACACCTCATCGCTGCTCTGCGGGGTCTCCGCATGATCACTATGGCAAAGTGAGTACAAGATTGCTCCTTGAACTGTTCGGGGTGAGGAAGGAGAAGGGCACGGCTAGCTCTTCCCTTCCCTCTATGTGTGTGTCAAACTCCTAGGTTCCAACCCTTTGCATGGGTGCCCCGGGGGGTTTATATAGGCCTACCCCCCGGGGGTACAATGGTAATCCGGCTGGGCGCAGGTCCCAGCCGTCAGTCTTTTAAGTCGCCGTCTTCTCCGCCGACTTCTCGGGCCCGCCAACTAGTGGGCCCCGCTGACGTCCAGCATGGGGCCGACAGCCTGTGTCCGCCGCGGGCGGGCCTTGCCGGCTACGGGTTACTGTAGCCGCTCTTCTAATGACGCGAGCTTGGTCGCGGGGTCATGGCAACAGTGCCGCCGCCTGGCGGGCGATCACTGTTGCCATTCCCTGTCTTGTCTGGTTAATGGCGCATGGAGCCCGTGGGAGGGGCCGGCCGACTCTCGGAGGCCGACTCCCAGGGGGTCCGTCTTTGGGGCGCTCTCGCCGTCTTCTGCACTCCCGCCGACAGGCGGGTCCCGCCGTCTTCGGGTCATACAGACAGGCCATCGTGGGTACAGGAATCTGCCCACGGGGCTGACATCAGGGCCGGCGTGGCTACAGTGCGCGCCGGAAGGAGATCTCTGTCGGTACGGCGCTCTGCGGCCACGCTTGTCCTTTATGAACGGGGCAGGGATGGGGCTGCGAGGCGGCCCCGTCCCGTCCCGTTAGTAGTCGCATCAGTAGGAGGCGGTTGGAGTCGCCGGCCGACTCCCCGTAGCCGGCTTCATCGGAAGTCGCTGGCTTGGAGTCGGCTTGTCTTGAGGTCGTCTCTGGGACTCGGCTTTGAGGGGCAGTCGGCGACTCTGTTGCCGACTCTCAGAAGGCGGCTCTTTGTCTTGGGGTCTTGAGGGGCGCAGTCTGCCCCGATGTTTTGAAAGGTCCAGGGGCTCGTGTTTGCCTACCTGTGGCCTATTACTCCGACAGCGAGGATTTTTTATATCAATAAAGAGAATTTCTGGAGCCAAGAATCACCGGAGGGGGGCACCTGGGTGGGCACAACCCACCAGGGCGCCCCCTCCAGGGGCGCCTAGGTGGGTTGTCCCCACCTGGTGGTCCCGCAGACCCTGAAACCGACGTTATAAAATCACATATTTTCAGAAAAAAATCAGGGAGAAAGAATTATCGCATTCCACAAGACGGAGCCGCTATCACCTCCTATTCTTCATCAGGAGGCCAGATCTGGAGTCCGTTTGGGGCTCCGGAGAAGGGTATCTTCAATCTTCGTCATCATCAACCCTTCTCCATCGCCAATTCCATGATGCTCCCCACCGGGAGTGAGTAATTCTTTCGTAGCACTAGTAGAAAAATGGTCAAATGCGAGACACATTAGTCCCGGTTTGCATTTGAGCCGGCACTAATGTGTCCATTAGTGCCGGTTCAAATGGCTAGGCGGGAGGAGATCTTTAGTACCGGTTCAGTGCGAACCTTTAGTATCGGTTCATGCCACGAACCGGTACTAAAGAGGCTGGGACCCGGCCAGCCCCTTTAGTACCGGTTCATGGCATGAACCGGTAGTAAAGAGGTTGTGGCAGGCTGTTTTTAGTCCCACCTCGCTCCACTACCAAGATTTTTACCACCTTAAATATGTTACTTCTCAAACTATCACAAGCACTTGGTCTTCATTGAACTCTACATGTAGAATTTGTGGTCGCAATATGAGTCTTCACCGGTTTCTAAACCGTTGAGGACTCATATTGACAATTCAGATTGTACACAAGAAGATCATTGATAATCAATGTATTTTTTATGTATATTTTTACATGTTTACGCCCTCACTCTCTCCACTCACTCGGTCTCTCCCTCAATCCCCGCTACCGTCCTCCCCGGCCGCATTCAAAGCGACGTCATCAATTTCCAACATGTTCTGACATCATTTGCTGTTTTTCAGTCATTTACCGATTTGTTTCGGACGAGAACTCATCTGGTACACGGGCACTTCAATGTTTTTTAAACTTATTTGAAATCCAGACTATTTTTCCGTTTAGTATGCAGCATTCAAAGCGACGTCATCAATTTCCAACACGTTCTGACATCATTTGCTGTTTTTCAGTGATTTACCGATTTGTTTAGAGAGCTAAATGACCGTGAAATTGGAAATCACAACAAAATGAACTCTGAAAATGTTGGAACTTGGCATGGTATCATAGTTTCACCCGCATAGCATGTGCAAAAGAGTAGAGAGGGTCACGGCGAAATCGGACGACTTCGTGTACAAACTGGACAATCTCTTTCGGAGTATCAGGGTTTCGGACGAGAACACATCTGTTACACTAGCACTTCAATGTTTTTTAAACTTATTTGAACTCCAGGACTATTTTTGCGTTCAGTATGCAGCATTCAAAGCGACGTCATCAATTTCCCACACGTTCTGACATCATTTGTTGTTTTTCAGTCATTTACCGATTTGTTTAGAGAGCTAAATGACCGTGAAATTGAAAATCACTACAAAATGAACTTTGAAAATGTTGGAACTTGGCATGGTATCATCATTTCACCAAAGATAGCATGTGCAAAAGAGTAGAGAGGGTCACGGCGAAATCGGACGACTTCGTACAAACTGGACAATCTCTTTCGGAGTATCAGGGTTTCGGACGAGAACACATCTGTTACACGGGCACTTCAATATTTTTTTAAACTTATTTGAACTACAGACTATTTTTGCGTTCAGTATGCAGCGTTCAAAGCGACGTCATCAATTTCCAACACGTTCTGACATCATTTGTTGTTTTTCAGTCATTTACCGATTTGTTTAGAGAGCTAAATGACCGTGAAATTGAAAATCACTACAAAATGAACTCTGAAAATGTTGGAACTTGGCATGGTATCATCATTTCACCAGTATAGCTTGTGCAAAAGAGTAGAGAGGGTCACGGTGAAAACTGGACGCACTTCGTGTACAAACTGGACAATCTTTCGAAGTATCAGGGTTTCGGATGAGAACTCATCTGTTACACGGGCACTTCAATGTTTTTTAAACTTATTTGAACTCCAGACTATTTTTCCGTTCAGTATGCAGCATTCAAAGCGACGTCATCAATTTCCAACACGTTCTGACATCATTTGTTGTTTTTTAGTCATTTACCTATTTGTTTAGAGAGCTAAATGACCATGAAATTGAAAATCACTACAAAATGAACTCTGAAAATGTTGGAACTTGGCATGGTATCATCATTTCACCCGCATAGCATGTGCAAAAGAGTAGAGAGGGTCACGGCGAAAACTGGACGCATTTCTTGTACAAATTGGACAATCTCTTTCGGAGTATCAGGGTTTCGGACGAGAACTCATGTGTTACACAGGCACTTAAATGTTTTCTAAACTTATTTGAACTCCAGGACTATTTTTGTGTTCAGTATGCAGCATTCAAAGCAACGTCATCAATTTCCAACACGTTCTGACATCATTTGCTGCAAATCAGTCATTTTACCGATTTGTTCAGAGCGCTAAATGACCGTGAAATTTAAAATCACTACAAAATGAACTCTGAAAATGTTGGAACTTGGCATGGTATCATCATTTCACCCGCATAGCATGTGCAATAGAGTAGAGAGGGTCACGGCGAGAAACGGACGCACTTCATGTACAAACCGGACAATCTCTTTCGAGTATCGTAGTTTCAAATGAGAAATCATCTGTTACACGGGCACTTCAATGTTTTTTAAACTTATTTGAACTCCAGACTATTTTTGCTTTCAGTATGCAACATTCAAAGCAACGTCATCAATTTCCAACACGTTTTGACATCATTTGCTGCAAATCAGTCATTTTACCGATTTGTTCAGAGAGCTAAATGACCGTGAAATTTAAAATCACTACAAAATGAACTCTGAAAATGTTGGAACTTGGCATGGTATCATCATTTCACCCACATAGCGTGTGCAAAAGAGTAGAGAGGTTCACGGTGAAAACTGGACGCACTTCATGTACAAACTGGACAATCTCTTTCGGAGTATCAGGGTTTCAAATGAGAAATCATCTGTTACACGGGAACTTCAATGTTTTTTAAACTTATTTGAACTCCAGACTATTTTTATGCTCAAGATGCAACATTCAAAGTAACGTCATCAATTTCCAACATGTTTTGACATCATTTGCTGTTTTTCAGTCATTTACCGATTTGTTTAGAGAGCTAAATGACCGCGAAATTGAAAATCACTACAAAATGAACTCTGAAAATGTTGGAACTTGGCATGGTATCATCATTTCACCCGCATAGCATGTGCAAAAGAGTAGAGAGGGTCACTACAAAAACTGGACGCACTTCGTGTACAAACTGGACAATCTCTTTCGGAGTATCAGGGTTTTGGACGAGAACTCATCTGGTACACGGGCACTTCAATGTTTTTTAAACTTATTTGAACTCCAGACTATTTTTCTGTTTAGTATGCAACATTCAAAGCGACGTCATCAATTTCCAACACGTTCTGACATCATTTGCTGTTTTTCAGTCATTTACCGATTTGTTTAGAGAGCTAAATGACCGTGAAATTGGAAATCACAACAAAATGAACTCTGAAAATGTTGGAACTTGGCATGGTATCATAGTTTCACCCGCATAGCATGTGCAAAAGAGTAGAGAGGGTCACGGCGAAAACTGGACGCACTTCGTGTACAAACTGGACAATCTCTTTCGGAGTATCGTGGTTTTGACGAGAACACATCTGTTACACGGGAACTTCAATATTTTTTTAAACTTATTTGAACTCCAGACTATTTTTGCGTTTAGTATGCAGCGTTCAAAGCGACGTCATCAATTTCCAACACGTTCTGACATAATTTGTTGTTTTTCAGTCATTTACCGATTTGTTTAGAGAGCTAAATGACCGTGAAATTGAAAATCACTACAAAATGAACTCTGAAAATGTTGGAACTTGGCATGGTATCATCATTTCACCAGTATAGCATGTGCAAAAGAGTAGAGAGGGTCACGGCGAAAACTGGACGCACTTCGTGTACAAACTGGACAATCTTTCGAAGTATCAGGGTTTCGGATGAGAACTCATCTGTTACACGGGCACTTCAATGTTTTTTAAACTTATTTGAACTCCAGACTATTTTTCCGCTCAAAGATGCAGCATTCAAAGCGACGTCATCAATTTCCAACACGTTACGACATCATTTGTTGTTTTTAGTCATTTACCTATTTGTTTAGAGAGCTAAATGACCATGAAATTGAAAATCACTACAAAATGAACTCTGAAAATGTTGGAACTTGGCATGGTATCATCATTTCACCCGCATAGCATGTGCAAAAGAGTAGAGAGGGTCACGTAAAATCGGACGCATTTCTTGTACAAATTGGACAATCTCTTTCGGAGTATCAGGGTTTCGGACGAGAACTCATGTGTTACACAGGCACTTAAATGTTTTCTAAACTTATTTGAACTCCAGGACTATTTTTGTGTTCAGTGTGCAGCATTCAAAGCAACGTCATCAATTTCCAACACGTTCTGACATCAGTTGCTGCAAATCAGATATTTTACCGATTTGTTCAGAGCGCTAAATGACCGTGAAATTTAAAATCACTACAAAATGAACTCTGAAAATGTTGGAACTTGGCATGGTATCATCATTTCACCCGCATAGCATGTGCAAAAGAGTAGAGAGGGTCACGGCGAAAACTGGACGCACTTCATGTACAAACTGGACAATCTCTTTCGGAGTATGAGGGTTTCAAATGAGAAATCATCTGTTACACGGGCACTTCAATGTTTTTTAAACTTATTTGAACTCCAGACTATTTTTGCTTTCAGTATGCAACATTCAAAGCAACGTCATCAATTTCCAACATGTTCTGACATCATTTGCTGTTTTTCAGTCATTTACCGATTTGTTTAGAGAGGTAAATGACCGCGAAATTGAAAATCACTACAAAATGAACTCTGAAAATGTTGGAACTTGGCATGGTATCATCATTTCACCCGCATAGCATGTGCAAAAGAGTAGAGAGGGTCACTACAAAAACTGGACGCACTTCGTGTACAAACTGGACAATCTCTTTCGGAGTATCAGGGTTTTGGACGAGAACTCATCTGTTACACTGGCACTTCAATGTTTTTTAAACTTATTTGAACTCCAGGACTATTTTTGCGTTCAGTATGCAGCATTCAAAGCGACGTCATCAATTTCCAACACGTTCTGACATCATTTGCTGTTTTTCAGTCATTTACCAATTTGTTTAGAGAGCTAAATGACCGTGAAATTGAAAATCACTACAAAGTGAACTCTGAAAATGTTGCAACTTGGCATGGTATCATCGTTTCACCCGAATAGCATGTGCAAAAGAGTAGAGACGGTCACGGCGAAAACTGGACGCACTTCGTATACAAACTGGACAATCTCTTTCGGTGTATCAGGGTTTCGGACGAGAACACATCTGTTACACGGGCACTTCAATGTTTTTTAAACTTATTTGAACTCCAGACTATTTTTGCGTTTAGTATGCAGCGTTCAAAGCAACGTCATCAATTTCCAACACATTCTGACATTATTTGTTGTTTTTCAGTCATTTACCGATTTGTTTAGAGAGCTAAATGACCGTGAAATTGAAAATCACTACAAAATGAACTCTGAAAATGTTGGAACTTGGCATGGTATCATCATTTCACCAGTATAGCATGTGCAAAAGAGTAGAGAGGGTCACGGCGAAAACTGGACGCACTATGTGTACAAACTGGACAATCTCTTTTGAAGTATCAGGGTTTCGGACGAGAACTCATCTGTTACACGGGCATTTCAATGTTTTTTAAACTTATTTGAACTCCAGACTATTTTTCCGTTCAGTATGCAGCATTCAAAGCGACGTCATCAATTTCCAACATGTTCTGACATCATTTGTTGTTTTTTAGTCATTTACCTATTTGTTTAGAGAGCTAAATTACCATGAAATTGAAAATCACTACAAAATGAACTCTGAAAATGTTGGAACTTGGCATGGTATCATCATTTCACTCGCATAGCATGTGCAAAAGAGTAGAGAGGGTCACGGCGAAAACTGGACGCACTTCGTGTACAAATTGGACAATCTCTTTCGGAGTATCAGGGTTTCGGACGAGAACTCATGTGTTACACGGGCACTTCAATGTTTTCTAAACTTATTTGAACTCCATGACGATTTTTGTGTTCAGTATGCAGCATTCAAAGCAACGTCATCAATTTCCAACACGTTTTGACATCATTTGCTGCAAATCAGTCATTTTACCGATTTGTTCTGAGAGCTAAATGACCGTGAAATTTAAAATCACTACAAAATGAACTCTGAAAATGTTGGAACTTGGCATGGTATCATCATTTCACCCGCATAGCATGTGCAAACGAGTAGAGAGGGTCACGGCGAAAACGGGACGCACTTCATGTACAAACTGGACAATCTCTTTCGGAGTATCAGGGTTTCGGACGAGAACTCATGTGTTACACAGGCACTTCAGTGTTTTTTAAACTTATTTGAACTCCAGACTATTTTTGCGTTCAGTATGCAACATTCAAAGCAACGTCATCAATTTCCAACATGTTCTGACATCATTTGCTGTTTTTCAGTCATTTACCAATTTGTTTAGAGAGCTAAATGACCGTGAAATTGAAAATCACTACAAAATGAACTCTGAAAATGTTGGAACTTGGCATGGTATCATCATTTCACCCGCATAGCATGTGCAAAAGAGTAGAGAGGGTCACTACAAAACTGGGCGCGCCGTGTACAAACTGGACAATCTCTTTCGGAGTATCAGGGTTTTGGACGAGAACTCATCTGTTACACTGGCACTTCAATGTTTTTTAAACTTATTTGAACTCCAGGACTATTTTTGCGTTCAGTATGCAGCATTCAACGCGACGTCATCAATTTCCAACACGTTCTGACATCATTTGCTGTTTTTCAATCATTTACCGATTTGTTTAGAGAGCTAAATGACCGCGAAATTGAAAATCACTACAAAATGAACTCTGAAAATTTTGGAACTTGTAATGGTATCATCATTTCAGCCGCATAGCATGTGCAAAAGAGTAGAGAGGGTCACGGCGAAAACTGGACGCACCTCGTGTACAAACTGGACAATCTCTTTCGGAGTATCGTGGTTTTGACGAGAACACATACATTACACGGGCACTTCAATGTTTTTAAACTTATTTGAACTCCGCACTATTTTTGCGTTTAGTATGCAGCGTTCAAAGCGACGTCATCAATTTCCAACACGTTCTGACATCATTTGTTGTTTTTCAGTCATTTACCGATTTGTTTAGAGAGCTAAATGATCGTGAAATTGAAAATCACTACAAAATGAACTCTGAAAATGTTGGAACTTGGCATGGTAGCATCCTTTCACCAGAATAGCATGTGCAAAAGAGTAGAGAGGGTCACGGCGAAAACTGGACGCACTTCGTGTACAAACTGGACAATATCTTTCGAAGTATCAGGGTTTCGGAGGAGAACTCATCTGTTACACGGACACTTTAATGTTTTTTAAACTAATTTGAACTCCAGACTATTTTTCCGTTCAGTATGCAGCATTCAAAGCAACGTCATCAATTTCCAATACGTTCTGACATCATTTGGTGTTTTTCAGTCATTTACCGATTTGTTTAGAGAGCTAAATGACCGTGAAATTGAAAATCACTACAAAAAGAACTCCGAAAATGTTGTAACTTGGCATGGTATCATCATTTCACCCGCATAGCATGTGCAAAAGAGTAGAGAGGGTCACGGCGAAAACTGGACGCACTTCATGTACATACTGGACAATCTCTTTCGGAGTATCAGGGTTTTGGACGAGAACTCATCTGTTACACGGGCACTTCAATGTTTTTTAAACTTATTTGACCTCCAGGACTATTTTTGCGTTCAGTATGCAGCATTCAAAGCGACGTCATCAATTTCCTACACGTTCTGACATCATTTGTTGTTTTTTAGTCATTTACCTATTTGTTTAGAGAGCTAAATGACCATGAAATTGAAAATCACTACAAAATGAACTCTGAAAATGTTGGAACATGGCATGGTATCGTCATTTCACCCGCATAGCATGTGCAAAAGAGTAGAGAGGGTCACGGCGAAAACTGGACGCACTTCATGTACAAATTGGACAATCTCTTTCGGAGTATCAGGGTTTCGGACGAGAACTCATGTGTTACACGGGCACTTCAACGTTTTTTAAACTTATTTGAACTCCAGGACTATTTTTGTGTTCAGTATGCAGCATTCAAAGCAACGTCATCAATTTCCAACACGTTTTGACATCATTTGCTGCAAATCAGTCATTTTACCGATTTGTTCAGAGAGCTAAATGACCGTGAAATTTAAAATCACTACAAAATGAACTCTGAAAATGTTGGAACTTGGCATGGTATCATCATTTCACCCACATAGCGTGTGCAAAAGAGTAGAGAGGTTCACGGTGAAAACTGGACGCACTTCATGTACAAAACCGGACAATCTCTTTCGAGTATCGTGGTTTCAAATGAGAAATCATCTGTTACACGGGAACTTCAATGTTTTTAAACTTATTTGAACTCCAGACTATTTTTGCGTTCAGTATGCAACATTCAAAGCAACGTCATCAATTTCCAACATGTTCTGACATCATTTGCTGTTTTTCAGTCATTTACCGATTTGCTTAGAGAGTTAAATGACCGTGAAATTGAAAATCACTACAAAATGAACTCTGAAAATGTTGGAACTTGGCATGGTATCATCATTTCACCCGCATAGCATGTGCAAAAGAGTAGAGAGGGTCACTACAAAAAGCTGGGCGCACTTTGTACAAACCGGACAATCTCTTTGAGTATCGTGGTTTTGGACGAGAACTCATCTGTTACACTGGCACTTCAATGTTTTTTAAACTTATTTGAACTCCAGGACTATTTTTGCATTCAGTATGCAGCATTCAACGCGACGTCATCAATTTCCAACATGTTCTGACATCATTTGCTGTTTTTCAGTCATTTACCGATTTGTTTAGAGAGCTAAATGACCGTGAAACTAAAAATCACTACAAACTGAACTTTGAAAATTTTGGAACTTGGCATGGTATCATCATTTCACCCGCATAGCATGTGCAAAAGAGTAGAGAGGGTCACGGCGAAAACTGGACGCACTTCGTGTACAAACTGGACAATCTCTTTCGGAGTATCAGGGTTTCGGACGAGAACACATCTGTTACACGGGCACTTCAATGTTTTTTAAACTTATTTGAACTCCAGACTATTTTTGCGTTTAGTATGCAGCGTTCAAAGCGATGTCATCAATTTCAAACACGTTCTGACATCATTTGTTGTTTTTCAGTCATTTACCGATTTGTTTAGAGAGCTAAATGATCGTGAAATTGAAAATCACTACAAAATGAACTCTGAAAATGTTGGAACTTGGCATGGTACCATCCTTTCACCAGAATAGCATGTGCAAAAGAGTAGAGAGGGTCACGGCGAAATCGGGCGCTTCAGTGTACAAACTGGACAACCTCTTTCGGAGTATCAGGGTTTTGGACGAGAACTCATCTGTTACACGGGCACTTCAATGATTTTTAAACTTATTTGAACTCCAGGACTATTTTTGCGTTCAGTATGCAGCATGCAAAGCGACGTCATCAATTTCCTACACGTTCTGACATCATTTGTTGTTTTTTAGTCATTTACCTATTTGTTTAGAGAGCTAAATGACCATGAAATTGAAAATCACTACAAAATGAACTCTGAAAATGTTGGAACTTGGCATGGTATCATCATTTCACCCGCATAGCATGTGCAAAAGAGTAGAGAGGGTCACGGCGAAAACTGGACGCACTTCGTGTACAAATTGGACAATCTCTTTCGGAGTATCAGGGTTTCGGACGAGAACTCATGTGTTACACGGGCACTTCAATGTTTTCTAAACTTATTTGAACTCCAGGACTATTTTTGTGTTCAGTATGCAGCATTCAAAGCGACGTCATCAATTTCCAACACGTTTTGACATCATTTGCTGCAAATCAGTCATTTTACCGATTTGTTCAGAGAGCTAAATGACCGTGAAATTTAAAATCACTACAAAATGAACTCTGAAAATGTTGGAACTTGGCATGGTATCATCATTTCACCCGCATAGCATGTGCAAAAGAGTAGAGAGGTTCACGGTGAAAACTGGACGCACTTCATGTACAAACTGGACAATCTCTTTCGGAGTATCAGGGTTTCAAATGAGAAATCATCTGTTACACGGGAACTTCAATGTTTTTTAAACTTATTTGAACTCCAGACTATTTTTGCGTTCAGTATGCAACATTCAAAGCAACGTCATCAATTTCCAACATGTTCTGACATCATTTGCTGTTTTTCAGTAATTTACCGATTTGCTTAGAGAGCTAAATGACCGTGAAATTGAAAATCACTACAAAATGAACTCTGAAAATGTTGGAACTTGGCATGGTATCATCATTTCACCCGCATAGCATGTGCCAAAGAGTAGAGAGGGTCACTACAAAAACTGGACGCACTTCGTGTACAAACTGGACAATCTCTTTCGGAGTATCAGGGTTTTGGACGAGAACTCATCTGTTACTCTGGCACTACAATGATTTTTAAACTTATTTGAACTCCAGGACTATTTTTGCATTCAGTATGCAGCATTCAACGCGACGTCATCAATTTCCAACACGTTCTGACATCATTTGCTGTTTTGCAGTCATTTACCGATTTGTTTAGAGAGCTAAATGACCGTGAAACTAAAAATCACTACAAAGTGAACTCTGAAAATTTTGGAACTTGGCATGGTATCATCATTTCACCCGCATAGCATGTGCAAAAGAGTAGAGAGGGTCACAGCGAACTGGACGCGCCGTGTACAAACCGGACAATCTCTTTCGAGTATCGTGGTTTCGGACGAGAACACATCTGTTACACGGGCACTTCAACGTTTTTTAAACTTATTTGAACTCCAGACTATTTTTGCGTTTAGTATGCAGCGTTCAAAGCGACGTCATCAATTTCCAACACGTTTTGACATAATTTGCTGCAAATCAGTCATTTTACCGATTTGTTCAGAGAGCTAAATGACCGTGAAATTTAAAATCACTACAAAATGAACTCGGAAAATGTTGGAACTTGGCATGGTATCATCATTTCACCCGCATAGCATGTGCAAAAGAGTAGAGAGGGTCACTACAAAAACTGGACGCACTTCGTGTACAAACTGGACAATCTCTTTCGAGTATCGGGGTTTTGGGCGAGAACTCATACATTACCTTTGGCACTTCAATGTTTTTTAAACTTATTTGAACTCCAGGACTATTTTTGCATTCAGTATGCAGCATTCAACGCGACGTCATCAATTTCCAACACGTTCTGACATCATTTGCCGTTTTTCAGTCATTTACCGATTTGTTTAGAGAGCTAAATGACCGTGAAACTAAAAATCACTACAAAGGGAACTCTGAAAATTTTGGAACTTGGCATGGTATCATCATTTCACCCGCATAGCATGTGCAAAAGAGTAGAGAGGGTCACAATGAAATCGGACGCCTTGCCGTACAAACTGGACAATCTCTTTCGGAGTATCAGGGTTTCGGACGAGAACACATCTGTTACACGGGCACTTCAATGTTTTTTAAACTTATTTGAACTCCAGACTATTTTTGCGTTTAGTATGCAGCGTTCAAAGCGACGTCATCAATTTCCAACACGTTCTGACATCATTTGTTGTTTGTCAGTAATTTACCGATTTGTTTAGGGAGCTAAATGATCATGAAATTGAAAATCACTACAAAATGAACTCTGAAAATGTTGGAACTTGGCATGGTACCATCCTTTCACCAGAATAGCATGTGCAAAAGAGTAGAGAGGGTCACGGCGAAAACTGGACGCACTTCGTGTACAAACTGGACAATCTCTTTCGAAGTATCAGGGTTTCGGAGGAGAACTCATCTGTTACACGGACACTTTAATGTTTTTTAAACTAATTTGAACTCCCGACTATTTTTCCGTTCAGTATGCAGCACTGAAAGCAACGTCATCAATTTCCAACACGTTCTGACATCATTTGCTGTTTTTCAGTCATTTACCGATTTGTTTAGAGAGCTAAATGACCGTGAAATTGAAAATCACTACAAAAAGAACTCCGAAAATGTTGTAACTTGGCATGGTATCATCATTTCACCCGCATAGCATGTGCAAAAGAGTAGAGAGGGTCACGGGGAAAACTGGACGCACTTCATGTACAAACTGGACAATCTCTTTCGGAGTATCAGGGTTTTGGACGAGAACTCATCTGTTACACGGGCACTTCAATGTTTTTTAAACTTATTTGAACTCCAGGACTATTTTTGCGTTCAGTATGCAGCATTCAAAGCGACGTCATCAATTTCCTACACGTTCTGACATCATTTGCTGTTTTTCAGTCATTTACCGATTTGTTCAGAGAGCTAAAGGACCGTGAAATTGAAAATCACTACAAAGTGAACTCTGAAAATGTTGTAACTTGGCATGGTATCATCATTTCAACCGCATAGCATGTCCAAAAGAGTAGAGAGGGTCACCGAAAACTGGACGCCTTGCCGTGTACAACCGGACAATCTCTTTCGGAGTATCAGGGTTTCGGACGAGAACGCATCTGTTACACGGGCACTTCAATGTTTTTTAAACTTATTTGAACTCCAAACAATTTTTGCATTTAGTATGCAGCGTTCAAAGCGACATCATCAATTTCCAACACGTTCTGACATCATTTGCTGTTTTTCAGTTATTTACCGATTTGTTTAGAGAGCAAAATGACCGTGAAATTGAAAATCACTACAAAATGAACTCTGAAAATGTTTTTACTTGGCATGGTATCATCATTTCACCCGCATAACATGTGCAAAAGAGTAGAGAGGGTCACAGCGAAAGCTGGGCGACGCCGTGTACAAACCGGACAATCTCTTTCGAGTATCGGGGTTTTGGACGAGAACTCATACATTACGGGCACTTCAATGTTTTTTAAACTTATTTGAACTCCAGGACTATTTTTGCGTTCAGTATGCAGCATTCAAAGCGACGCCATCAATTTCCAACATGTTCTGACATCATTTGCTATTTTTCAGTCATTTACCAATTTGTTTAGAGAGCTAAATGACCGTGAAATTGAAAATCACTACAAAGTGAACTCTGAAAATGTTGGACTTGGCATGGTATCATCATTTCACCCGCATAGAATGTGCAAAAGAGTAGAGAGGGTCACGGCGAATACTGGACGCACTTCGTGTACAAAATGGACAATCTTTTTCGGAGTATCATGGTTTCGGACGAGAACACATCTGTTACACGGGCACTTCAATGTTTTTCAAACTTATTTGAACTCCAGACTATTTTTGCGTTTAGTATGCAGCGTTCAAAGCGACGTCATCAATTTCCAACACGTTCTGACATCATTTGTTGTTTTTCAGTCATTTACCGATTTGTTTAGAGAGCTAAATGACCGTGAAATTGAAAATCACTACAAAATGAACTCTGAAAATGTTGGAACTTGGCATTGTATCATCATTTCACCCGCATAGCATGTGAAAAAGAGTAGAGAGGGTCACGGCAAAAACTGGACGCACTTCATGTACAAACTGGACAATATCTTTCGGAGTTTCGGAGTTTCGGACGAGAACGCATCTGTTACACGGGCACTTCAATGTTTTTTAAACTTATTTGAACTCCAGGACTATTTTTGCGTTCAGTATGCAGCATTCAAAGCGACGTCATCAATTTCCTACACGTTCGACATCATTTGCTGTTTTTTCACCATTTACCGATTTGTTCAGAGAGCTAAAGGACCGTGAAATTGAAAATCACTACAAAGTGAACTCTGAAAATGTTGTAACTTGGCATGGTATCATCATTTCAACCGCATAGCATGTCCAAAAGAGTAGAGAGGGTCACCGCGAAAACTGGACGCACTTCGTGTACAAACTGGACAATCTCTTTCGGAGTATCAGAGTTTCGGACGAGAACGCATCTGTTACACGGGCACTTCAATGTTTTTTAAACTTATTTGAACTCCAAACTATTTTTGCGTTTAGTATGCAGCGTTCAAAGCGACATCATCAATTTCCAACACGTTCTGACATCATTTGCTGTTTTTCAGTTATTTACCGATTTGTTTAGAGAGCAAAATGACCGTGAAATTGAAAATCACTACAAAATGAACTCTGAAAATGTTTTTACTTGGCATGGTATCATCATTTCACCCGCATAACATGTGCAAAAGAGTAGAGAGGGTCACAGCGGAAACTGGACGCACTTCGTGTACAAACTGGACAATCTCTTTCGGAGTATCAGGGTTTCGGAGGAGAACTCATCTATTACATGGGCACTTCAATGTTTTTTAAACTTATTTGAACTCCAGGACTATTTTTGCAGTCAGTATGTAGCATTCAAATCGACGTCATCAATTTTCAACATGTTCTGACATCAGTTGCTGTTTTTCAGTAATTTACCGATTTGTTTAGAGAACTAAAGCAAAAATATTCACACAGAAACTTAATACAGCAGAAAAACTACTCACAAATAAATAGAAAAAAATAAATAAAACATAAAAGAAAAAACTATATAAAAAATTACTCAAAAATAAATAGAAGAAAATAAATAATGCAGAAAAGAAAAAACCTATATAAAAAATTATTGGGGCGCTGCCCAGTGGGCCTGCCAGACCTAGGGTGTGCAAATTCAGGCCCGGAAGGGCCAGGAGGCTCACAGGGCAGCGCGCCATAGTTAGGCCCAGAAGCCTGCTATATAGAAAAGTTCGAAGGAGCAGCCGCGGCTGGGTTTATAAACCAGTGTGGCCGCCCTTCGCTCGGTGGGGTGGGACTAAACATTGTGCACCGCGGGTGGTAACGCACAACCATTAGTACCGGTTGGTGGCTCCAACCGGTATAAATGCTTGGGACTTTAGTACCGGTTCATGTCAGGAACCAGTACTAAAGGGGGCCGTTTCCCACCACTTGACCTGGAAAAATTGGCCTTTAGTACCGGTTTATGGCTCCAACCGGTACTAAAGGCCCATCCTATATTATGCCACTTACGAAAAATTCAGTTTCATCGACCACTTCTTCTCCAACTTCTTCGCTCGACATCGGCGCCGCCGCCATTGTCGCCCATCGCTACGCCCTTGCCGCCCTTACGCCGTCATCGCCGTCCCCGCCATCGCCCATCGCCCCCTGCATTGTCTCAATCGTCTCAATCGCCCGACCGCTTCGCCGCCATCACGCCGTCCCGTCATTGCGCCTTCTCGTGCCGCCCGCCGCCGCTTCACACACACACACACATGTTTTTTACTTATTTTATATTTTCTATTGTTTAGATTAATGTTAGATGAATTACGTAGATAATAATGTTAGAATGTTAATGTTAGATGAATTAGATGGAAAAGTTGTTAAATATTAATGTGAATTGTTAGATGAATTAGCTAGATATTAATTAGGTATTTATATGAGATTTGAACTAATTGAATTAATATAACTAGTTTATTTTTAGTATCAAAATTAATAGAACAAGTTTATTTTTAGTAAGAAAATTTAGGTATATGAGATTATTTGAACTAGTTGAATTAATATAGCTAGTTTATTTTTAGTAAATGCTTAGTTGAACTAGTTGAATTAGTAGAACTAGTTTATTCTTAGTAAGAAAATTTAGGTATATGAGATTTGATGATCTAATTAAAATATTACTATATATAGCTACTTTATATACTTTAGTAAGAAAATTAATAGAACTAGTTTATTTTTAGTAAATGCTTAGTTGAATTAGTAGAACTAGTTTATGTTTAGTAAGAAAATTTAGGTACATGAGATTTGATGATCTAATTAAAATATTATTATATATAGCTACTTTATATATTTTATTAAGAAAATTAATAGAACTAGTTTATTTTTATCAAATTCTTAGTTGAATTAGTTGAATTAATAGAACTAGTTTATTTTAGTAAGAAAATTTAGATATCTGAGATTTGATGATCTAATTAAAATATTACTATATAGAAATAGCTACTTTATTTTAGTAAGAAAATTAATAGAACAAGTTTATTTTTAGTAAATGCTTAGTTGAATTAGTTGGATTAATAGAACTAGTTGAATTAATAGAAATAGTTGAATTAGTTGAATTAATAGAACTAGTAAGTGTTTAATGTTTCACCTATATGAACATAGGAAATGTCGTCTCATTTACCTAAAAGATTTCATTATGTGCGAATACTATGAAGACCAGCGCGGCCTGTGCGACAGAAATTTCCTTGTTGATGATAGGCGCTTCAGCATCAAGATGGATGAGACCTTCGAAGTGGATACAGTAAGTCACAATGACAATTCTTTTTTCGTAATAAAGCATGACTTATATATGCTTCATTTGCTTCAACTTATAATTTTAAATTTTCACTATTCTACTAGCGCATCCCCTGCCATGCAAGAATTTTTGTCTTGAATAAGATAGGTTTCAGTGTTATGGAAACTATGGAGGTAAAGAGAGTTTACCTGAAGACCGAGCATGGTTATACTTTCAACGTCAAATTATACAATGCAGACACGTACACCTATTTTGAATGCAAAACTCGGCAAGCACTATGCAAGGCTTATGCATTTGAGCCTGATATGGTTATCACCTTTGATATTCGTCCGGAAGATGATATTGAAGGTAATAGAGACATATGGGTCGATGTGCAGACGCCTCTAGTTCTACCATTATGTGAGTTTCTCAACCATATTTATGTCTTTGATATTGTTTATTCAAAACTAGTTGACAACTAATTTCTATTGACAGCTTATTTCCATTCAAGCAAACATGTCCGGTGCTTTGTAGACTGGACCAACTACTGTCCCGGAGCTGATCTAAACTGCGAGGAGATAAGTCATTATGTTTCATGGCTTGAGGATCTTCATACTGTTAAGACAAATTCTCTTCCTGCACTTAGAAATGTTAGTACTCAAAACGTGCGACCAATAGTGATCAGATTGAACTACAAATACATCTATTTACGAAAGATGGTAAGATTTTTACTATTTGTCCTCAGTGCATCTTTTGCATACATTATTTTTTTGCTAAACTTTCATTGCTAAGTATATTAATTACTATACGATGTTCTTCAACAGGGACTCCCGATGACAGTTGTGCCTCAGTGGATCGAGACTAAAGGTCACATGTCAATGGTTAGCTTACGGCCAAGATATCCTACATTGCACATGAGTGCATTCAGGATTTCTAAAAGCAATGAATGCTTAATATTGAAAGATTGGAGCAAGATTGTTAACGATCCCAGAGAAGTACTAGGGGGCAGCAATGAGAAGCGCAACCCACGATTAGGAGACAGGTTCATCTGCATGTTCCAGTATGATGAATCAGGAGAGCTATACATGGTCTATGCTATTTCACCTGAGAGAGAGCAGCAGGAATGATTTAACTAGTTCATGCTCTTAATTAGTACTTGTCCTCTCATGTCCGTGTTCTTCGTCCTGAACTTAATCTCAAAGAGTGATTTGCTATTGTGGCGTTATGAACGCTTATAATATCATGACCATGTTAAACTCGATGATATCTTTGCTTCTGGTACAAGTGAATGTTTCTTCTTTAAGCTAGTGTTGGTGGTGATTAGATAGCGATAATGACTATGATGATTAAACAGTGGTAATGACGACTATGATGATTTTTAGCTAGCTAGTATCGTTGTTGATGATATGATGCAAGAGTTTTTATATTAATATGATGATGATGATGATGATGAGTTATTATATCATTTATGAAAGAAACAGCAGATTAGTTTCAATTTGGATGGATCCTAGCTAAGTGATCAAGTATATGCCATATCCATATTATACTTGATCACATCAAGTATAATATGGATATGGCATATACTTGATCACTTAGCTAGGATCACATGCATCCAGTCGAAACTAATCTGCGGTGCTTTCACCTAATGATTTAACAACTCAGTATAATGTAAAATAATCACTAAATTAAATTGAAAACACAAAATTAAAGGAAAAATAAAAAATAAAACCAAAACATCCCCAAACATTTAGTACCGGTTGGTGTTACCAACCGGTACTAATGTCCTACATGCACCCAGGCCTGGCTCGTGCCACGTGGTGGCATTTTAGCGCCGGTTCGTGATGAACCGATACTAAAGGGGGGGACCTTTAGTCCCCACTCTTTAGTGCCGGTTGTGCAGCCGGCACTAAAGGCCCTTACGAACCGGCGCTAAAGCCCGGTTCTGCACTAGTGTAGGCTCGCTGGTCGGTGAGGAGTTGGATGAGATTCATCATGTAATCGATTTGGTTTTGTTAGGGCTTGATCCCTAGTATGGACTATGTTCTAAGATTATTGTTGCTATGACTTTGCCATGCTTAATGCTTGTCATTTTGGGCCCGAGTGCCATGATTTCAGATCTGAACCGTTTATGTTATCACCATTATATCCATTTTGGGCCCGAGTACCATGATTTCAGATCTGATCTAGCCATGGAACCGCTTAATGCTTGTCACCTACTACGTGTTATGATCTAGCAACCCCGGAGTGACAATAGTCGGGACCACTCCTAGTGATGACCGTAGTTTGAGGAGTTCATGTATTCACCGTGTGTTAATGCTTTGTTCTCGTTCTCTATTAAAAGGAGGCCTTAATATCCCTTAGTTTCCAATAGGACCCCGCTGCCACGGGAGGGTAGGACAAAAGATGTCATGCAAGTTCTTTCCATAAGCACGTATGACTATTTACGGACTACATGCCTACATTATATTTATGAACTGGAGCTAGTGTCGTATCGCCCTAGGTTATGACTGTCACATGATGAATATCATCCAACAAATTACCGATCCAATGCCTAAGAATTTATCTTATATTGTTCTTGCTAAGTTACTACTGCTATCGTTACCATTGCACTTGCTACAAATCATTACTATCACTGTTACCGTTACTATTGTTGATGCTATTATTATCAAAACTATCATACTACTTTGCTACTAATCACTTTGCTGCAGATAATTAATCTTCAGGTGTGGTTGAATTGACAACTCAGCTGCTAATACTTGCAAATATTCTTTGGCTCCCCTTGTGTCGAATCTATAAATTTGGCTTGAATACTTTATCCTCAAAAACTATAGCCTATACTTGTGGGTTATCAAGACCTTTTTCTTGCGCCGTTGCTGGGGAGCATAGCTATATTTGTTGAGTCACTTGGAATTATTATCAAATTATCAGTATGAAGAATCTGAAGGATGGTAAGACTATGGTTTTTTCCTCTAAGACGAGGGGAGGTAAGGAACTGCCATCTAGCTCTGCTTTAAATTCACCTTCTTTTATAAGTAAACTTGCAACAGCACCACATGCTATCAATCCTGATATGTCACAAGTTATTGCTGATGCTACTTCTGCTATGAATGATGCTTATGATGATGCTAGTACCTTGCTTGATGATAATGTGCCACTAGGTGAATTTCTTGATGAACAAATGGCTAGAGTAAGACAACATGATATTGTTGAAACTGATGATGAGCTTGAAACTGAAAATCTTGAAACACCTACTAGAACTGGCCCTCCTTGATATGAACTGCCTGAGGTACCGGAAGGTTATGAATGAGGAGACAACTAGAGATATTCTTGCTTGTAAGGATAGAGATGATCTAGACAAATTATTATTCAAGTATAAAGAAAAAACTCTGAATGCTAGAATGCAATATGATCCTAAGTTTGCTACCTCACCTATCTTTATTGATGATAAAGATTATGAATTCTCTGTCGACACAGAGTTAATTACTTTGGTTGAATCTGATCCTTTCCATGGTTATGAAACTGAAACTGTTGTGGCACATCTTACTAAGTTGAACGACATAGCCACCCTTTTTGCTGATTATGAGAAGATTTGCTATTACTATATTCTCAAATTATTTCCATTCTCATTAAAGGGTGATGCTAAAACTTGGTACAATACTCTTGTTCCTGGTTGTGTGCGTAGTCCCCAGGATATGATTTATTACTTCTGTGAAAAATATTTCCCTGCTCATAAGAAACAAGCTGCCTTACAGGAAATATTTAACTTTGTGCAAATTGAAGAAGAGAGTCTCCCACAAGCTTGGGGGAGGCTTCTCCAATTGCTTAATGCTTTGCCTGAACATCCTCTTAAGAAAAATGAAATACTTGATATCTTCTATAATGCACTAACTGATCCTTTTAGGTATTTCCTAGATAGTTGTGCTGGTTGTGTTCTCAGGGACCGAACTATTGGGCAAGCTGAAGAATTATTGAATAACATACCGAAAAATTATGATGATTGGACACTTCCTGAACCACCGCCTAAACCCACTCCGAAGAAGAGGGGTATATTATATCTCAGTCCTGAAGATATGCAAGAAGCAAAGAAATCTATGAAAGAAAAAGGTATTAAAGCTGAGGATGTCAAAAATTTATCTCCTATTGAAGAAATACATGGGCTTGATACACCACCACTGCCTAAGGTGGTAGAGGTAAAGTCTCTAATGAAATTCCATGATAATGATAATCCTCATAATATGCACCCTAACCAATGCCTTTATGAGTTTGAGAATTATATTAGAAAGCAAGATCACTTCAATGCAAATGTTATGAAACAATTGAAATATAATTCTGATATGATTGCTCGCTTGAGTTACTTGTTATTTAGAATCTCAAATGATGTTAGAGGTGTGGGGAAGCATGCTTCTATGGTACAAACTCATTTAGAATAAGTTGCTAAATCTCAAAGAGAATCGCTTGATGAAATGAATAACAACATACATGACTTTGCTGTTAGAGTTTCAACTAGAGGAGGTAAAATGACTCAGGAACCACTTTATCCCGAGGGACACCCAAAAAGAATTGAACAATATTCACAAAGAAACAATACCACTGCACCTAGTCCTTCTATAAAGAAGAAGAAAAAATGATAGGACTTTGCCTGCTGCTAGTGAACCTGAAATAGAAAAACCTCCTGATCATGATAATGATGTTTTTATTTATGATGCTGAAACTCAATCTGGTAATGAACATTCACCTAGAGATAATGAAAAAGGTAATGCTGATGTTCATGAAGATACTCAACCAAACAATGAAAAAGAACGAGATAATGATGTTGAAATAGAACCAACTATTGATCTTGATAACCCACAACCCAAGAATACACGATATGATAAAAGAGACTTTGTTGCTAGAAAACACAGTAAAGAAAGAGAACCGTGGGTTTAAAAACCTATGCCTTTTCCACCCAAGTCAACTAAAAAGAAAGATGATGAAGAATTTGAACGCTTTGCTGAAATGCTGAGGCCAGTCTTTTTGCGTACTCGCTTGACTGACATCCTTAAAATGCCTCCTTATGCAAAGTACATGAAAGACATCATCAACAATAAGAGAAAAATATCGGAAGCTGAAATCTCCACCATGCTTGCTAATTATACTTTTAAAGGTGGAATACCTAAAAACATGGAGATCCGGGAATACCAACTATACCTTGCTCCATCAAAACAAATTACGTGAAAACTACTTTATGTGATTTAGGAGCTGGTGTTAGTGTTATGCCTTTCTCTTTATATAAAAGACTTGACTTGAATAAACTCACACCTACTGAAATATCTCTGCAAATGGCTGACAAATCAACTGCCATACCTATCGGTATTTGTGAGTATGTGCCCATTGTTGTTGCTAATGTTACTATTTTGACTGACTTTGTTATACTTGAGATGCCCGAGGACGACAACATGTCGATTATACTTGGTAGACCCTTCTTGAATACTGCAGGGGCTGTTATTGATTGCAATAAAAGCAAGGTCACTTTTCATATCAATGGCAATGAGCATACAATGCACTATCCGAAGAAACAATTCCAAGTGAATAGTACTAATGTCACAGAAAAATCTCCGACAATTACTATTGGAAGTTTTCAACTACCTCTACCTACTATTAAAAAGAAATATGAAATACTTATTGTTGGGGACATTCATATCCCCGTTGAGGTAACTTAGTGATTTACGAAAGTTCTTCGGTTTCATGCTAATCGAAAGTGGTTGTTAATAAGACCTCATCAACCTTATGAATGGATCACTTTTGAGAGGTATGAAGTTGATGAATTTAGTAAGCACTACCTTCTATCCCTACCTTTTGTTTTCTGTTTTATTAATTAAATAAAATAAAATGCCATGTTTTGTCTGTTTTCTAAATTTTCCGTGCAATAAAAAATGACCCAAAAATAAAAGTTCTTAGAATACTCTGAAAATTTAATACGATTTTTTTCTAAATATTTAAGAATTTTTGGTGCAAATAATATCAGAGGGAGGTGCACCAGGTGGGCACAACCCACCTGGGAGCGCCAGGACCCCCAGGCGCGCCCTGGTAGGTTCTGGTCCCCATGTGGGCCCCCTCACTTATCTCTTTATCCCACATCATCACCTACCTCCAGAAAAAAAATCACCATTGCTCTCGCTCTCGTGTTCTTGCTCTCAAAACCGCGGATTTCGATCTCTTTGCTCAAAGCTCCGTTTCGGAAACTCTTTCGGGGGATTGTTGCTTGGTATGTGACTCCTCCGTTTGTCCAATTAGTTTTTACTTTAATGGTTTATATTTGAATAATTAGCTACTCTTGGTGCCGCTGTAGATGAGCTTGCATATTGAATTCTTAGAGTTCTAAGTAGTTTGAATGCTTGCAATGGCCTCTAGGCATCAATATGAGTAGTTGCTATCAATCTTGTAAAGTTTTGTTGAGAAAATTTTGTGGACTAAAATTTCAGAATTTTGTTCATAGGAAAAACATGAGTATCTTTAGGAAGTTTGCTTCCAAGAAGAACTACAAGGGAGTGATTGGGGAGTCATCTGACAACGATCTCCATACCCGGTGAATGGAGGAGATATGGCCGTGCAAATGGCCGCATACCTCGTTCATGGAAGGGGCCGGAATCCTTCAAGAGTTTGCACAATATGCTGCTAATGCTGGCCTCACCGATTTCATCGCAGTTGAATGTGAACATTATCATCTCCTCACTAACACCTTTGTACAAAGTTTTAATTTCCTTCCTAGGAATAATCCTCCTAAGGCGCAGTTTAATTTATATGCTGAACCCCATCAGATACAGCTTACTGAATTTTATGAAATATGCTTGCTTCCTTCTGATGGTAGTTTGGTAGAACCTAGACCAGCAGAGTTCGAAAGCTTTTATCATACTCTGACAGTAGGTGATGAGAGAGGGGTGACGAGTATCACCGCCGCTGGCTTGCATTTTCCTGCTGTTCATTATTTTACTCTTTTCATTGCAAAATGCTTGCTTGCTAGAGAGAAGGTGGGTGCACTCAGTTCCCCAAACCTTGCTATTTTACGTCGTGCACTTGAAGGCGACAACACTTATAGCTTGAGAGCTATTGTGGCACGTCGCCTTCATATTAACAAATCCAAGGGTAAAATACATGGTGGTATTTACGCCACTCGTTTGGCGGCTCTCTTTAACTTTCAGATACGCTTTCATGATTATCGTTTGCCCAAGGTTTACCTAGATCGCGCAGCCATGGAACACCACCAGTTTATTGCTATCGATTATCCTAACATTCACATTCCTTATAACCTGGTTTTTAGTGTGAGAACTCGTGATATTATTTCATTGCATGCGCCTGCTTTGTTTGATCCTATTGCCAGGGGCGGATACAGGATTATGCCTGCAGATATCATCGCCTACCGGAACAACCAGGCTGCAGCATAGGAGGAGCCTCAGCAGTGGGAGCCATAGGTGCCCGCTCCTCAGCAGTTCGACATGGGACCCCATGGATTCTTCGGCCACTGACTGATTACTAAGTTAGGCCAAAAGCCTAAGCTTGGGGAGTACATATTTCCACCGACATTACATTCATGTTCACACATCTCATTCCAGTTTTCGGTGTCCAGACTTTTTCATTGTGTTATCTATATTAAAATTATTTTCTCGGTTTCTTATTGAGTGTTTGGAAAACTTGAGAAAATACAAAAATATTTCCTGCTTCTTTTTGATTTTCTTTCTAGAGTAGTTAGCTGTAGCACTAAAAAGAAAACCCAAAAAGATTTCATTGTTCTTCTTTTGCTTGTTGGGAGCATTCCCGTGTAAATAGTTTTTCTCATTTTTACTTTTCCCTTTTATTTGCTTGTTCAAGAAAGTCAAAAACTCCAAAAATATTTCAGTGTGTTTCTCTAAATTTCTTTTCTTTTTATTTGAGTCGTACCGAGGAGAAGACCACGACGAAAATGTTGAGTGGCGAGCCCATTTTACCTTGTCTTCTCCTGTTAAATAAAATGTTTGCAGATTCCAGCCTAGTCCATGGCACTCTTGCACTATTAATATTTTCATATCGTTCGGTCGTGCAAGTGAAAGGCAATAACGATGATATTTGATGAACTGGTCATGGCAGAGAGAAACGGATATGAACTCGACTTGTTCTGTTTTTGTAAATATGTTTAACCTAGTATCCATGATTTAGCCCATTATAATTAAACATGTTTGCAATGACAATTAGAGATTATAGTTTCTCATGCCATGCATAAGTAGCTAGGGATGGATAATGATTTATCTTGGATATGAACATTATATTAAAATGATTGTGATGTAGTATGATGATATGGTCTCCTCCTCTGAATGTTCGAGTGGCTTGACTTGCCGCATGTTCATGCATGAAGTTGAATCAAAACCAACATAGCCTCTATGATATTAATGTTCACGGTGTTCATATCCAACTCATGCTAGTGTCCAATGTTATTTATACATAATGCATGTTCATGACCGTTGTTGCTCTCTAGCTGGCCGCTTCTCAACCTATTTGCTAGCCTTTGCCTGTACTAAGTGGGAATTCTTCTTGTACATCAAAAACCTTGAACCCAAGTTATTCCAGATGAGTCCACCATACCTACCTATATGCGGTATTACCATGCTTTCCTAAGTAATTTTGCATGTGCCATCTCTAAAAACTTCAAGTAAATATCCTTTTTGTGTGCCTGGATCGTTCATGGAACGACAGGAGGTAGTCGGTATCTTCCATGCTAAGCGGGTTATTCTCAGGTTGAGTGTTTATTCACTCGCCATTGCATGAGAAAAGGACGGTAATAGGGATGCCCAATCCCAAACTGCAAAAAGAAAAGAGCTTACAAATAATCAAACAAAAACTCCTATGGAGTCATAACCTTTACTTTATCGCTTGGGAACTGCCACTAGCATGTTTAGCATGGAACATATTGATAACCGATGGTCGTGAAGTAAACAATAAGGGTGCATGTCTTAAAATATTATTTGCCTCTGTTTTAAAAACTTAAGCTCTGGCACCTCTGCAAATCACTGCTTCCCTCTGCGAAGGGACTATCTATTTACTTTTATGTTGTGTAATCACCTTCTAAAATAAGCGCCAGAACCTGAGAGCACTGTTGTCATGCTGATGCATTGTGTGTACCTAATGTTGGGTGCATCATGACTGGATCTTTTGTACCATGAATTACAATGCTTAGTCACTACTTGAACTTTGGAGGTTCTCTGCATTTATGTTTTGCGGTCTCAGAAAGGGCTAGCGAGATACCACTATTGTCATATTATATCATGGTTGTTTTGATAATGTGTTGCTGTTCGAGATGTCTCATTATTGCTCGCTAGCTGATTATGCCATTGATATGAGTTAAATAATTTTTAAGAGTTATTTTCAGCATGGTTAGTTATATTATTGGCTGAAAACATGGGTGTTGTTTAAGCTTATTTATGCAAACAAGAGCAAAAGAGTTCGTAAAAGTTTTTCTTTTTCACTTTCAGTTTATCAACTGAATTGCTTGAGAACAAGCAAAGGTTTAAGCTTGGCGGAGTTGATACGTCTCCAACGTATCTACTTTTTCTAACCCTTTTCCTCTTGTGTTGGACTCTAATTTGCATGATTTGAATGAAACTAACCCCTGACTGACGCTGTTTTCAGCAGAACTACCATGGTGTTGTTTTTGTGCAGAAATAAAAGTTCTCGGAATGGAACGAAACTTTGCGAGGATTTTTTATATCTATAAAGAGAATTTCTAGAGCCAAGAACCACCAGAGGGGGCACCTGGGTGGGCACAACCCACCAAGGCACGCCCAGGGGGGTTGTCCCCACTTGGTGGCCCTGCAGACCCTGAAATCGACGATATAAATCACATATTTCCAAAAAAATCAGGGAGAAAGAATTTTCGCGCTCCAAGAGACGGAGCCGCCGTCACCTCCTGTTCTTCATCGAGAGGCCAGATCTGGAATCCGTTTGGGGCTCCGGAGAGGGGGATCTTTGATCTTCGTCATCACCAACCCTTCTCCATTGCCAATTCGATGATGCTCCCCACGGGGAGTGAGTAATTCCTTAGTAGGCTCGGTGGTCGGTGAGAAGTTGGATGAGATTCATCATGTAATCGAGTTAGGTTTGTTAGGGCTTGATCCCTAGTATCCACTATGTTCTGAGATTGATGTTGCTATGACTTTGCCATGCTTAATGCTTGTCACTTCGGGCCCGAGTGCCATGATTTCAGATCTGAACCATTTATGTTATCACCATTATATCCATGTTCTAGATCCGATCTTGCAAGCTATAGTCACCTACTACGTGTTCTGATCCGGCAACCCCGGAGTGACAATAGTCGAGACCACTCCCTGTGATGACCGTAGTTTGAGGAGTTCATGTATTCACCGTGTGTTAATGCTTTCTTCTCGTTCTCTATTAAAAGGAGGCCTTAATATCCCTTAGTTTCCAATAGGACCCCGCTGGCACGGGAGGGTAGGACAAAAGATGCCATGCAAGTTTTTTCCATAAGCACGTATGACTATTACGGAATACATGCCTACATTATATTTATGAACTGGAGCAAGTGTCGTATCGCCCTATGTTATGACTGTCACATGATGAATATCATCCAACAAATTACCGATCCAATGCCTACAAATTTATCTTATATTGTTCTTGCTAAGTTACTACTTCTATCATTACCGTTGCACTTGCTACAAATCACTACCGTCACTGTTACCGTTACTATTACTGCTGCTACTATTATCAAAACCTTTTGGGGAACGTAGTAATTTCAAAAAAATTCCTACGCACATGCAAGATCATGGTGATGCATAGCAACGAGAGGGAAGACTGTTGTCTATGTACCCTCGTAGACCGTAAGCGCAAGCGTTATGACAACGCGGTTGATGTAGTCGTATGTCTTCACGATCGACCGATCCTAGCACCGAAGGTACGACACCTCCGCGATCTGCACACATTCAGCTCAGTGACATCCCACAAACTCATGATCCAGTAGAGTGTCAGGGAAGAGCTTCGTCAGCACAACGGCGTGATGACAGTGATGATGTAGCTACCGGCGCAGGGCTTCACCTAAGCACTACGATGATATGACCGAGGTGGATTATGGTGGAGGGGGGCACCGCACACGGCTAGGAGATCAATGATCAACTTGTGTGTCTATGGGGTGCCCCCCTCCCCCGTATATAAAGATGTGGAGGAGGGGGAGGGCCGGCCCTCCTATGGAGCGCCCCATGGGGAGTCTTACTCCCACCGGAGTAGGATTGCCCCCCTTCCCTAGTTGGACAAGGAGTGGAAGGAAGGGGGGGAGGAGGAAGGAAAGGGGGGCCAGCCCCCTCCCAATTCGGATTGGGATTGGGGGGGGCGCTTCCTCCTTTGCTCCATTATCTTCTCTCCCATTATGGAACAATAAGGCCCATATACCTCCCGGGGGGTTCCGGTAACCTCCCGGTACTCCGGTATATTCCCGATCTCACCCGGAACCATTCCGATGTCCAAATAGTCGTCCAATATATCTTTATGTCTCGACCATTTTGAGACTCCTCGTCATGTCCATGATCATATCCGGGACTCCGAACTACCTTCGGTACATCAAAACACATAAACTCATAATACCGATCGTCACCGAACTTTAAGCGTGCGGACCCTACGGGTTCGAGAACTATGTAGACATGACCGAGACTCATCTCCTGTCAATAACCAATGGCGGAATGCTCGTATTGGTTCCTACATATTCTACGAAGATCTTTATCGGTCAAACCGCATATCAACATACGTTGTTCCCTTTGTCAACGGTATGTTACTTGCCCGAGATTCAATCGTCGGTATCTCAATACCTAGTTCAATCTCGTTACCGGCAAGTCTCTTTACTCGTTCCTTAATACATCATCCTGCAACTAACTCATTAGTTACATTGCTTGCAAGGATTATAGTGATGTGCATTACCGAGAGGGCCCAGAGATACCTCTCCGACAATCGGAGTGACAAATCCTAATCTCGATCTATGCCAACTCAACAAGTACCATCGGAGACACCTGTAGAGCACCTTTATAATCACCCAGTTACATTGTGACGTTTGGTAGCACACAAAGTGTTCCTATGGTATTCGGGAGTTGCATAATCTCATAGTCATAGGAACATGTATAAGTCATGAAGAAAGCAATAGGAATATACTAAACGATCAAGAGCTAAGCTAACAGGATGGGTCAAGTCAATCACATCATTCTCTAATGATGTGATCCCGTTAATCAAATGACAACTCATGTCTATGGCTAGGAAACTTAGCCATCTTTGATTCAATGAGCTAGTCAAGTAGAGGCATACTGGTGACACTTTGTTTGTCTATGTATTCACACATGTACTAAGTTTGTGGTTAATACAATTCTAGCATGAATAATAAACATTTATCATGATATAAGGAAATATAAATAACAACTTTATTATTGCCTCTAGGGCATATTTCCTTCAGTCTCCCACTTGCACTAGAGTCAATAATCTAGATTACACAATAATGATTCTAACACCCATGGAGTCTTGGTGTTGATCATGTTTTGCTCGTGAGAGAGGCTTAGTCAATGGGTCTGCAACATTCAGATCCGTATGTATCTTACAAATCTCTATGTCTCCCTCCTTGACTTGATCGCGGATGGAATTGAAGCATCTCTTGATGTGCTTGGTTCTCTTGTGAAATATGGATTCCTTTGCCAAGGCAATTGCACCAGTATTGTTAGAAAAGATTTTGATTGGACCCGATGCACTAGGTATGACACCTAGATCGGATATGAACTCCTTCACCCAGACTCCTTCATTTGCTACTTCCGAAGCAGCTGTGTACTCCGCTTCACACGTAGATCCCGCCACGACACTTTGCTTAGAACTGCACCAACTGACAGCTCCACTGTTCAATATAAATACGTATCTGGTTTGTGACTTAGAGTCATCCGGATCAGTGTCAAAGCTTGCATCGACGTAACCATTTACGATGAGCTCTTTGTCACCTCCATAAACGAGAAACATATCCTTAGTCCTTTTCAGGTATTTCAGGATGTTCTTTACCGCTGTCCAGTGATCCACTCCTGGATTACTTGGGTACATCCCTGCTAAACTAATAGCAAGGCACACATTAGGTCTGGTACACAGCATTGCATACATGATAGAGCCTATGGCTGAAGCATAGGGAACACCTTTCATTTTCTCTCTATTTTCTACAGTGGTCGGGCATTGAGTCTGACTCAATTTCACACCTTGTAATACAGGCAAGAACCCTTTCTTTGCTTGATCCATTTTGAACTACTTCAACACTTTATCAAGGTATGTGCTTTGTGAAAGTCCAATTAAGCGTCGTGATCTATCTCTATAAATCTTGATGCCTAATATATAAGCAGCTTCACCGAGGTCTTTCATTGAAAAACTCTTATTCAAGTATCCTTTTATGCTATCCAGAAATTCTATATCATTTCCAATCAACAATATGTCATCCACATATAATATTAGAAATGCTACTGAGCTCCCACTCACTTTCTTGTAAATACAAAGCTTCTCCAAAAGTCTCAGATAAAACCATATGCTTTGATCACACTATCAAACATTTATTCCAACTCCGAGATGCTTGCACCAGTCCATAAATGGATCGCTGGAGCTTGCACACTTTGTTAGCGTCCTTTGGATCGATAAAACCTTAAGGTTTCATCATATACAACTCTTCTTCCAGAAATCCATTCAGGAATGCAGTCTTTACATCCATTTGCCAAATTTCATAATCATAAAATGCAGCAATTGCTAACATGATTTGGACGGACTTAAGCATCGTACGGTTGAGAAAGTCCCATCATAGTCAACTCCTTGAACTTGTCGAAAACCTTTCGCAACAAGTCGAGCTTTGTACACAGTAACATTACCATCAGCATCAGTCTTCTTCTTGAAGATCCATTTATTCTCGATGGCTTGCCGATCATCGGGCAAGTCAACCAAAGTCCACACTTTGTTCTCATACATGGATCCCCTCTCAGATTTCATGGCCTCAAGCCATTTCGTGCAATCTGGGCTCATCATCGCTTCCTCATAGTTCGTAGGTTCGTCATGGTCAAGTAACATGACCTCCAGAACAGGATTACCGTACCACTCTAGTGCGGATCTTACTTTGGTTGACCTACAAGGTTCGGTAGTAACTTGATCTGAAGTTACATGATCATCATCATTAGCTTCCTCACTAATTGGTGTAGGAGTCACACGAACTGATTTCTGTGATGAACTACTTTCCAATAAGGGAGCAGGTACAGTTACCTCATCAAGTTCTACTTTCCTCCCACTCACTTCTTTCGTGAGAAATCCTTGTCTAGAAAGGATCCATTCTTAGAAACGAATGTCTTGCCTTCGAATCTGTGATAGAAGGTGTACCCAATAGTCTCCTTTGGGTATCCTATGAAGACACATTTCTCCGATTTGGGTTCGAGCTTATCAGGTTGAAGCTTTTTCACATAAGCATCGCAGCCCCAAACTTTAAAAAACGACAACTTTGGTTTCTTGCCAAACCATAGTTCATAAGGTGTCGTCTCAACGGATTTAGATGGTGCCCTATTTAACGTGAATGCAGCCGTCTCTAAAGCATAACCCCAAAATGATAGCGGTAAATTAGTAAGAGACATCATAGATCGCACCATATCTAGTAAAGTGCGATTACGATGTTCGGAGACACCATTACGCTGTGGTGTTCTGGGTGGCGTGAGTTGCGAAACTATTCCGCATTGTTTCATATGAAGACCAAACTCATAACTCAAATATTCTCCTCCACGATCAGATTGTAGAAACTTTATTTTTTTTTGTTACGATGATTTTCCACTTCACTCTGAAATTCTTTGAACTTTTCAAATGTTTTAGACTTATGTTTCATCATGTAGATATACCCATATCTGCTCAAATCATCTGTGAAGGTGAGAAAATAATGATACCCGCCGCGAGCCTCAACATTCATCGGACCACATACATCAGTATGTATGATTTCCAACAAATCTGTTGCTCGCTCCATTGTTCCGGAGAACGGAGTTTTAGTCATCTTCCCATGAGGCATGGTTCACAAGTACCAAGTGATTCATAATCAAGTGATTCCAAAAGTCCATCAGAATGGAGTTTCTTTATGCGCTTTACACCAATATGACCTAAACGGCAGTGCCACAAATAAATTGCACTATCATTATCAACTCTGCATCTTTTGGCTTCAATATTATGAATATGTGTATCACTACTATCGAGATTCAATATAAATAGACCACTCTTCAAGGGAGCCTGACCATAAAAGATATTACTCATATAAATAGAACAACCATTATTCTTTGATTTAAATGAATAACCGTCTCGCATTAAACTAGATCCAGATATAATGTTCATGCTCAACGCTGGCACCAAATAACAATTATTTAGGTCTAAAACTAATCCCAAAGGTAGATGTAGAGGTAGCGCCGACCGCGATCACATCGACTTTGGAACCATTTCCCACGAGCATCGTCACCTCATCCTTAGCCAATCTTCGATTAATCCGTAGTCCCTGTTTCGAGTTGCAAATATTAGCAACAGAACTAGTATCAAATACCCAGGCACTACTTCGAGCATTAGTAAGGTACACATCAATAACATGTATATCACATATACCTTTGCTCACCTTGCCATCCTTCTTATCCGCAAAATACTTGGGGCAGTTCCACTTCCAGTGACCAGCCCCTTTGCAATAGAGGCACTCAGTCTTATGCTTAGGTCCAGACTTGGGCTTCTTCACTTGAGCAGCAACTTTTTTGCCGTTCTTCTTGAGGTTCCCCTTCTTCCCTTTACCTTTTTTCTTGAAACTGGTGGTCTTATTGACCATCAACACTTGATGCTCCTTCTTGAATTCTACCTTCGCAGCCTTTAGCATTGCGAAGAGCTCGGGAATTGTCCTATCCATCCCTTGCATGTTATAGTTCATCACGAAGCTCTTGTAGCTTGGTAGCAGTGATTGAAGAATTCTGTCAATGACACTATCATCCAGAAGATAAACTCCCGCTTGAATCAAGTGATTGTTATACCCAGACATTTTGAGTATATGCTCACTGACAGAACTATTCTCCTCCATCTTGCAGCTGTATAACTTATTGGAGACTTCATATCTCTCAATCCGGGCATTTTCTTGAAATATTAACTTCTACTATTGGAACATCTCATATGCTACATGGCGTTCAAAACATCGTTGAAGTCCCGGTTCTAAGCCGTAAAGCATGGCACACTGAACTATCTAGTAGTCATCAGCTTTGCTCTTCCAGACGTTCATAACATCTAGTGTTGCTCCTGCAGCGGGTTTGGCACCTAGCGGTGCTTCCAGGACGTAATTCTTCTGTGCAGCAATGATGATAATCCTCAAGTTACGGACCCAGTACATGTAGTTGCTACCATCATCTTTCAACTTAGCTTTCTCTAGGAACACATTAAAATTCAACGAAACAACAACACGGGCCATCTATCTACAACAACATAGACATGCAAAATACTATCAGGTACTAAGTTCATGATAAATTAAAGTTCAATTAATCAAATTACTAAAGAAATCCCACTTAGATAGACATCCCTCTAATCATCTAAGTGATCACGTGATCCATATCAACCAAACCATGTCCGATCATCACGTGAGATGGAGTAGTTTTTGTTGGAAATATGCCCTAGAGGCAATAATAAAAGGATTATTATTATATTTCCTTGTTCATGATAATTGTCTTTTATTCATGCTATAATTGTGTTATCCGGAAATCGTAATACATGTGTGAATACTTAGACCACAATATGTCCCTAGTGAGCCTCTAGTTGACTAGCCCGTTGATCAACAGATAGTCATGGTTTCCAGATTATGGACATTGGATGTCATTGATAACGAGATCACATCATTAGGAGAATGATGTGATGGACAAGACCCAATCCTCAGCATAGCACAAGATCGTGTAGTTCGTTTGCTAGAGCTTTTCCAATGTCAAGTATTTTTTCCTTAGACCATGAGATCGTGTAACTCCCGGATACCGTAGGAGTGCTTTGGGTGTACCAAACGTCATAATGTAACTAGGTTACTATAAAGGTATACTACGGGTATCTCCGAAAGTATCTGTTGGGTTGACACGGATCGAGACTGGGATTTGTCACTCCGTATGACGGAGAGGTATCTCTGGGCCCACTCGGTAATGCATCATCATAATGAGCTCAAAGTGACCAAGTGTCTGGTCACGGGATCATGCATTACTGATGCGAGTAAAGTGACTTGCCGGTAACGAGATTGAATGAGGTATTGGGATACCGACGATCGAATCTCGGGCAAGTAACATACCGATTGACAAAGGGAATTGTATACGGGGTTGCTTGAATCCTCGACATCGTGGTTCATCCAATGAGATCATCAAGGAGCATGTGGGAGCCAACATGGGTATCCAGATCCCACTGTTGGTTATTGACCGGAGAGCCGTCTCGGTCATGTCTACGTGTCTCCCGAACCCGTAGGGTCTACACACTTAAGGTTCGGTGACGCTAGGGTTGTAGAGATATTAGTATGCAGCAAACTGAAAGTTGTTCGGAGTCCCAGATGAGATCATGGACGTCACGAGGAATTTCGGAATGGTCCGGAGGTAAAGAATTATATATGGGAAGTCGAGTTTCGGCCGTCGGGAAAGTTTCGGGGGTCACCGGTATTGTACCGGGACCACCGGAAGGGTCCCGAGGGTCCACCGGGTGGGGCCACCTATCCCGGAGGGCCCCATGGGCTGAAGTGGGAGGGGAACCAGCCCCTGGTCGGCTGGTGCGCCCTCCGCCCCCCTTGGGCCCCCCCTGCGCCTAGGGTTGGGAACCCTAGGGGAGGGGACGCCTCCACTTGCCTTGGGGGGCAAGGCACCCCCCTTGGCCGCCGCCCCCCCTAGGAGATCCCATCTCCTAGGGCCGGCGCCCCCCCTTGGGGACCCTATATATAGAGGGGGGGAGGGAGGGCAGCCGCACCCTTGCACTTGGCGCCTCCCTTCCCCCTTGCTACACCTCTCCCTCCCGCAGACGCTTGGCGAAGCCCTGCCGGGATCCCTGCTGCATCCACCACCACGCCGTCAGGTCTTGCTGGATCTTCATCAACCTCTCCTTCCCCTTGCTGGATCAAGAAGGAGGAGACGTCACGCTGACCGTACGTGTGCTGAACACAGAGGTGCCGTCCGTTCGGCGCTAGGATCTCCGGTGATTTGGATCACGACGAGTACAACTCCCTCAACCCCGTTCCCTTGAACGCTTCCGCTCGATCTATAAGGGTATGTAGATGCACTCCTCTCTCTCGTTGCTAGATGAACTCGTAGATTGATCTTGGTGAAACCGTAGGAAAATTTTATTTTCTGCAACGTTCCCCAACAGTGGTATCAGAGCTAGGTCTATGCATAGTTCTCTTTGCACGAGTAGAACACAAATCTGTTGTGGGCGTAGATGTTGTCAACTTTCTTGCTACTACTAGTCTTATTTTGCTTCAGCGGCATTGTGGGATGAAGCGGCCCAGACCGACCTTACACGTACGCTTACGTGAGACAGGTTCCACCGACTGACATGCACTAGTTGCATAAGGTGGCTAGGGGGTGTCTGTCTCTCCCACTTTAGTTGGAGCGGATTCGATGAAAAGGTCCTTATGAAGGGTAAATAGAAGTTGACAAATCACGTTGTTGCTTTTTCGTAGGTAAGAAAACGTTCTTGCTAGAACCCTATTGCAGCCACGTAAAAGATGCAACAACAATTAGAGGACGTAGTAACTTGTTTTTGCAGCAATTGCTTTGTGATGTGATATGGCCAAAAGTTGTGATGAATGATGAATGATATATTGTGATGTATGAGATCATGTTCTTGTAATAGGAATCACGACTTGCATGTCGATGAGTATGACAACCGGCAGGAGCCATAGGAGTTGTCTTAATTATTGTATGACCTCCGTGTCAATGATTTAACGCCATGTAATTACTTTACTTTATTGCTAAACCGTTAGCTATAGTAGTAGAAGTAATAGTTGGCGAGCAACTTCATGGAGACACGATGATGGAGATCATGGTGTCATGCCGGTGACGAAGATGATCATGGAGCCCCGAAGATGGAGATCAAAGGAGCTATATGATATTGGCCATATTATGTCACTACCATTTGATTGCATGTGATGTTTATCATGTTTTTGCATCTTGTTTACTTAGAACGACGGTAGTAAATAAGATGATCCCTCATTATAATTTCAAGAAAGTGTTCCCCCTAACTGTGCGCCGTTGCGACAGTTTGTTGTTTTGAAGCACCACGTGATGATCAGGTGTGATAGATTCTAACATTCACATACAACGGGTGTAAGAAAGATTTACACATGCAAAACACTTAGGTTAACTTGACGAGCCTAGCATGTATGCATATGGCCTCGGAACACGTAGACCGAAAGGTCGAACATGAGTCGTATGGAAGATACGATCAACATGGAGATGTTCACCGATCTTTGACTAGTCTGTCTCACGTGATGATCGGACACAGCCTAGTCGACTCGGATCATGTAACACTTAGATGACTAGAGGGATGTCTAATCTGAGTGGGAGTTCATTAAATAATTTGATTAGATGAACTTAATTATCATGAACTTAGTCTAAAATCTTTGCAAAATGTCTTGTAGATCAAATGGCCAACGCTCATGTCAACATGAACTTCAACGCGTTCCTAGAGAAAACCAAGCTGAAAGATGATGTCAAGAACTATACGGACTGGGTCCTAACACGAGATCATCCTCATAGCTGCCAAGAAAGCATATGTCCTAGAAGGACCGCTAGGTGAATCACCCATCCCGAGAGAACCTAGACGTTATCAACGCTTGGCAGTCATGTGCTGATGATTACTCCCTCGTTCTGTGCGGCATGCTTTACAGCTTAGAACCGGGGCTCCAAAAGCGTTTTGAGCAACACGGAGCATATGAGATGTTCGAGGAGCTGAAAATGGTTTTCCAAGCTCACGCCCGGGTCGAGAGATATGAAGTCTCCAACAAGTTCTATAGTTGTAAGATGGAGGAAAATAGTTCGGTCAGTGAGCAGATACTCAAAATGTCTGGGTTACACAGCCGCCTGTCCCAGCTGGATATTAACCTCCCGGACGAGGCGGTCATTGACATAATCCTTCAGTCGCTCCCACCGAGCTACAAGAGCTTTGTGATGAACTACAATATGAAGGGGATGGTGAAAACTATTCCTGAAGTATTTTCAATGCTGAAGTCAGCAGAGGTAGAAATCAAAAGGAACATCAAGTGTTGATGGTCAATAAAACCACCAAGTTCAAGAAAGGCAAGGGTAAGAAGAACTTCAAGAAGGACGGCAAGGATGCTGCCGCGCCCGGTAAGCCAGTTGTCGGGAAGAAGTCAAAGAATGGACCCAAGCCTGAGACAGAGTGCTTTTATTGCAAAGGGAAGGGTCACTGGAAGCGGAACTGCCCCAAATACTTAGCGGACAAGAAGGCCGACAACACTAAAGGTATATGTGATATACATGTAATTGATGTGTACCTTACCGATGCTCGTAGTAGCTCACAGGTATTTGATACCGTGTCGTTGCTCATATTTGTAACTCAAAGCGGGAGCTGCGGAATAAGCGGAGGCCCAGCGAAGGGACGAGGTGACGATCTTGGCGTCGGGAATGGTTCCAAGGTCGATGTGATCGCTGTCGGCACGCTGCCTCTACATTTACCTACGGGATTAGTTTTAAACCTCAATAATTGTTATTTAGTGCCAAGTTTGAGCATGAACATTGTATCTGGATCTCGTTTAATACGAGATGGCTACTCATTTAAATCCGAGAATAATGGTTGTTCTATTTATATGAGAGATATGTTTATGGTCATGCCCCGATGGTTAATGGTTTATTCTTAATGAATCTCGAGCGTGATGTTACACATATTCATAGTGTGAATACCAAAAGATGTAAAGTTGATAACGATAGTCCCACATACTTGTGGTAATCGCCGCCTTTGGTCACATTGATGTCAAGCGCATGAAGAAGCTCCATGCCGATGGACTTTTAGAGTCTCTCAATTATGAATCATTTGACACATGCGAACCATGCCTCATGGGCAAAATGACCAAGACTCCGTTCTCCGGAACAATGGAGCGAGCAACCAACTTATTGGAAATCATACATACTGATGTGTGCGGTCCAATGAGCGTTGAGGCTCGTGGAGGATATCGTTATGTTCTCACTCTCACTGACGACTTGAGTAGATATGGGTATGTCTACTTCATGAAACACAAGTCTGGGACCTTTGAAAAGTTCAAGTAATTTTAGAATGAGGTAGAGAATCAACGTGACCAAAAGATAAAGTTCCTATGATCAGATCGTGGAGGAGAATATTTAAGTCACGAATTTGGTACGCACTTAAGGAAATGTGGAATCGTTTCACAACTCACGCCGCCTGGAACACCTCAGCGTAACGGTGTGTCCGAACGTCGTAATCACACTCTATTGGATATGGTGCAATCTATGATGTCTCTTACCGATTTACCACTATCATTTTGGGGATACGCACTAGAGACAGCTACATTCACTTTAAATAGGGCTCCGTCTAAATCCGTTAAGACGACACCGTATGAATTATGGTTTGGGAAGAAACCTAAGCTGTCATTTCTAAAAGTTAGGGGATGGGATGCTTATGTCAAGAAACTTCAACCTGAAAAGCTCAAACCCAAGTCGGAAAAATGCGTCTTCATAGGATACCCTAAGGAAACCATTGGGTATACCTTCTACCTTAGATCCGAAGGCAAGATCTTTGTTGCCAAGAACGGATCCTTTCTGGAAAAAGAGTTTCTCTCGAAAGGAGTAAGTGGGAGGAAAGTAGAACTCGATGAAGTACTACCTCTTGAAAGGGAAAGTAGTGCAGCTCAGGAAAATATTCCTGTGGTGCCTACACCGACTGGAGAGGAAATTAATGATGATGATCAAGGTACTTCGGATCAAGTTGCTACTGAACTTCATAGGTCTACAAGGACACGTTCCACGCCAGAGTGGTATGGCAACCCTGTCTCCGGAAATCATGTTGTTAGACAACGGTGAACCTTGAACTATGAAGAAGCGATGGCGGGCCCAGATTCCAACAAATGGCTTGAAGCCATGCAATCCGAGATAGAATCCATGTATGAAAACAAAGTATGGACTTTGGCAGACTTGTCCGATGATCGTGACGATAGAAAACAAATGGATCTTTAAGAAGAAGACGGACGCAGATGGTAATGTTACCATCTATAAAGCTCGACTTGTCGCTAAGGGTTATCGGCAAGTTCAAGGGGTTGACTACGATGAGACTTTCTCTCCCGTAGCGAAGCTGAAGTCTGTCTGAATCATGTTAGCAATTGCCGCATACTATGATTATGAGATATGGCAGATGGACGTCAAAACGGCATTCCTTAACGGCTATCTTAAGGAAGAACTGTATATGATGCAGCCGGAAGGTTTAGTCGACCCTAAGAATGCTAACAAGGTATGCAAACTCCAGCGATCCATTTATGGACTGGTGCAAGCATCTCGGAGTTGGAACATTCACTTTGATGAGATGATCAAAGCGTTTGGGTTTATGCAGACTTATGGAGAAGCCTGCGTTTACAAGAAAGTGAGTGGGAGCGTTGTAGCATTTCTCATATTATATTTAGATGACATACTCTTGATGGGAAATGATATAGAACTCTTGGACAGCATTAAGGCCTACTTGAATAAGTGTTTTTCAATGAAGGACCTTGGAGAAGCTGCTTACATATTAGGCATCAAGATCTATAGGGATAGATCGAGACGCCTCATAGGTCTTTCACAAAGCACATACCTTGATAAGATATTGAAGAAGTTCAATATGGATCAGTCCAAGAAAGGGTTCTTGCAGATTGCAAGGTGTGAGATTGAGCTCGGCTCAATGCCCGACCACGGCAGAAGATAAAGAAGAGACGAGTGTCATCCCCTATGCCTCAGCCATAGGATCTATTATGTATGCCATGTCGTGTACCGGACCTGATGTAAACCTTGCCGTAAGTTTGGTAGGAAGGTACCAAAGTAATCCCGCAAGGAACACCGGACAGCGGTCAAGAATATCCTGAAGTACTGAAAAGGACAAAGGACATGTTTCTCATTTATGGAGGTGACGAAGAGCTCGTGCGTAAAGGGTTACGTCAATGCTAGCTTCGACACGCATCTAGATGACTCTAAGTCACAAACCGGATACGTGTATATGTTGAATCGTGGAGCGATGGCTGGTGCGATTTGCAAGCAGAGCGTCGTGGCGGGATCTACATGTGAATCGGAGTACATGGCAGCCTCGAAGGCAGCGCATGAAGCAATGTGGATGAAGGAGTTCATCACCGACCTAGGAGTCATACCCAATGCGTCGGGGCCGATCACTCTCTTCTGTGACAACACTGGAGCTATTGCCCTTGCCAAGGAGCCCAGGTTTCACAAGAAGACCAGGCACATCAAGCGTCGTTTAAACTCCATCCGTGAGAATGTTCAAGATGGAGACATAGATATTTGCAAAGTACACACGGATCTGAATGTCGCAGATCCGTTGACTAAACCTCTTCCGCGAGCAAAACATGATCAACACCAGAACTCTATGGGTGTTCGATTCATCACAATGTAACTAGATTATTGACTCTAGTGCAAGTGGGAGATCATAGAAATATGCCCTAGAGGCAATAATAAAAGGATTATTATTATATTTCCTTGTTCATGATAATTGTCTTTTATTCATGCTATAATTGTGTTATCCGGAAATCGTAATACATGTGTGAATACTTAGACCATAATATGTCCCTAGTGAGCCTCTAGTTGACTAGCCCGTTGATCAATAGATAGTCATGGTTTCCTAACTATGGACATTGGATGTCACTGATAACAAGATCACATCATTAGGAGAATGATGTGATGGACAAGACCCAATCCTAAGCATAGCACAAGATCGTGTAGTTCGTTTGCTAGAGCTTTTCCAATGTCAAGTATTTTTCCTTAGACCATGAGATCGTGTAACTCCGGATACCGTAGGAGTGCTTTGGGTGTACCAAACGTCACAACGTAATCGGGTGACTATAAAGGTATACTACGGGTATCTCCGAAAGTATCTGTTGGGTTGACACGGATCGAGATCGGATTTGTCACTCCGTATGACGGAGAGGTATCTCTGGTACCACTCGGTAATGCATCATCATAATGAGCTAAAAGTGAAGAAGTGTCTGGACACGGGATCATGCATTACGGTACGAGTAAAGTGACTTGCGATAACAGATTGAACGAGGTATTGGGATACCGACGATCGAATCTCGGGAAAGTAACATACCGATTGACAAAGGGAATTGTATACGGGGTTGCTTGAATCCTCGACATCGTGGTTCATCCGATGAGATCATCGAGGATCATGTGGGATCCAGCATGGGTATCCAGATCCCGCTGTTGGTTATTGACCGGAGAGCAGTCTCGGTCATGTCTGCGTGTCTCCCGAACCCATAGGGTCTACACACTTAAGGTTCGGTGACGCTAGGGTTGTAGAGATATTAGTATGCAGCAAACCGAAAGTTGTTCGGAGTCCCGGATGAGATCCCGGACATCACGAGGAGTTCCGGAATGGTCCGGAGGTAAAGAATTATATTTGGGAAGTTGAGTTTCGGCCGTCGGGTAAGTTTCGGGGGTCACCGGTGTTGTACCGGGACCACCGGAACACTACAAGAAATATGTCAACTAGTGACCTTCTGTCAGTGACCCTGGAAGAATTGGTCATATATCTATGACCATTTCAGACCAATTGGTCAAAAGCTGTTCGGGGGGCTCCAAACCCTAACCATTGCGACCATTTTGGTCAGAAAGGTCGTAATTTTCTTACACGAAATGGTCTTAAAGCAAACAGCGCTAGTCCGCTGCCTTATTTCTAGTTGTTAACGACCAATATAGATGGTCATAACCATGTAAATTGTGGTGGGTTGCTATGACTAGGCGCCAGCACATCAGTTTTGCCTATGTGCCATGTCCATGTGGCAGTTTTTGCCCTAGGTTGTGAAGCAACCTATATTTCTGTCATTCCCAAAATTCCCAAAAAAATCTCATAAATTCTTTGGGTCATACCTTCGTCAAATATGTAAAAACCTTCCTTGCCTAGTTCAAAAATAATTGAAAAATATTCATTTTCCTATTCTGTTCGTAACAACAGTTTGTGAAGGAAGTACCACTTTGGCATGTCCAAATAGTATCCATTTTCTACAAAGGCTTTCCTATGCCCAAATAACCATCCTCCACCAAATGCCAGCTCAATCCATTCATTATTTTGAGCCGAGCTTCAACATTCGTAGTTATGTCCAGTGTGGTAGTTTGCAAAGCAAGTACCACCTAGGCTCCTCCTTTTGAGCTGAAAATTTGTGAACACGGTCTTCTTAGTAACTGGTCATCCTCAGCCAAAACTCAAGCCCATTATCCATGTACATTTCCCGTACCACTAATCAAACACTTGGCTGCTAATTCATGTTTGAGCATCGATCGGTCTCCTCGTGAGAATCTTATGTTGTAATTTTCTTCCTAGCACCAACCTGGGGAGTGCCCAACCCACTAGACATGCCTAGGCCGCCTGAACACATGGCAACGCCACGGTCACGAGGTGACCACTTGGCCGAGCATCTTGAGTTCTGGCAGCTCTAGAGTTGGGGCCCTCGCCACCGCCCAAACCTCGACGTATCGCCACCAAACCATGTATTTATGATTAAATAGGTCCTTATGTAACTAGAAATGATTTTTGGAAAAAATAAATAGCAAACTATGAGGCATCTGCAGTTCAAATTTGACCCGCTTCCACCTGAATCGGCGGAAATTTGTCTTTTTCACGAGAGGTGGATCAAAAAATTTTACACAAAACCATTTTGTCAATTGTGCATTAAATATGGCCTAGTATTTTATAAAAATGATTTGGTCCAATCTTGCAACAATTATTTGGTAGTTCCTTCACAAAAAAACCTCCTTTCGGGCACTCGAAAACTGGAAAATGGTTTTTTCGTCCAACGAAAATGAAAACTTCCTTAGGAAACATTGTTTGCCATTCCAATATGCACCCTTGTGCACAGTATGAGATCATTTGAAGAAACTATGCCATGAATGTGGCCAGAAGATTGATCATTTGGCTTGAAAGCCATTGATCTCCACACGTGATAGCTCGTTTCTGATAACACTTTTTTAAAATAATTGTCGTATTACAATTTTATTATTTTTCCTGAGAACTTGGCCACATATGATGACACAATGCAAAGGTTTCCTAATTTTTTGATTTTTTTTGAATTTTTTATGCCCGTTTCAAAATGCGGTCAAAACGGCAGGAATGACCGTTCCTAGCTAGTGCTTGAATCGTGGAATTTTGTTGGTGTTTCTCTGATTAAATAGATACTTATGTACCTAGAAATGAATTTTGGAAAAAATAAAGAGCAAACTATGAGGCAGCTGCAGTTCAAATTTGACCCGCTTCCAGCTGAATCGGCGGAAATTTGTCTTTTTCACCAGAGGTGGATCAAAACTATTTACACCCAACCATTTGGTCAATTGTGAATCAAATATGGCCTAGTATTTTATAAAAATGATTTGGTCCAATTTTACAACAAATATATGGTAGGTCCTTCACAAAAAGAACTCATTTCGGGCACTCGAAAAATGAAAAATGAATTTTCCGTGCAAAGAAAATGAAAACTCCCTTAGGCAACATTGTTTGGAATTCCAAGATGCACCCTTGTACACACTATGAGATCATTTGAACAAACTATGCCATGAATGTGACCATAAGATTGATCATTTGGCTTGAAAACCCTGAATCTTCACGCGTGATAGCTCATTTCTGAGAACACTTTTTTAAAATAATAGTCGTATTACAAGTTTATTATTTTTCCTGGAAACTTGGTCACATATAATGACACAATGCAAAGGTTTCCCAATTTTTTGATTTTTTTTGAATTTTTTATGCCCATTTCAAAATGCGGTCAAAACAGCGGGCATGACCGTTCCTAGCTAGTGATAGAATCTTGAAAAAAATTTTGGTGTTTCTCTGATTAAATAGATACTTTTGTACCTAGAAATGATTTTTGGAAAAAAATAAAGAGCAAACTATGAGGCAGCTGCAGTTCAAATTTGACCCGCTTCCTACTGAATCGGCGGGAATTTGTCTTTTTCACCAGAGGTGGATCAAAACTTTTGACACCAAACCATTTGGTCAGCGGTGAATAAAATATGACCTAGTATTTTATAAAAATGATTTGGTCCAATTTTGCAACAAATATATGGTAGGTCCTTCACAAAAAAAACTCATTTCGGGCACTCGGAAAATGGAAAATAAAATTTCCGTCCAATGAAAATGAAAACTTCCTTAGGCAACATTGTTTGCCATTCCAAGTTGCACCCTTTTGCACAATACGAGATCATTTGAAAAAACTATGCCATGAATGTGGCCATAAGATTGATCATTTGGCTTGAAAGCCATGAATCTTCACGCATGACAGCTCATTTCTGAGAACACTTTTTAAAAATAATTTCTGTATTACAAGTTTATTGTTTTTCCTGGAAACTTGGTCATATGTAATGACACAATGCGAAGGTTTTCCAATTTTTTGAATTTTTTTGAATTTTTTATGCCCGTTTCAAAATACGGTCAAAACGGCGGGAATGACAATTCCTAGCTAGTGGCTGAATCTTGGAAAAAGTTTGATGTTTCTCTGATTAAATAGATACTTATGTACCTAGAAATGATTTTTGGAAAAAATAAAAAGCAAACTATGAGGCAGCCATAGCTCAAATTTGACCCGCTTCCAATTTGAATCAATGAAATTTGTCTTTTTCCTGAGAGGTGGATGAAAACTTTTGACACCCAACCATTTGGTCAATTGTGCATTAAATATGGCCTAGTATTTTATAAAAATGATGTGGTCCAATTTTGCAAAAAATATATGGTAGGCCCTTCACAAAAAAACTCATTTTGGACACTCGAAAAATGGAAAATTGATTTTTCGTGCAAAGAAAATAAAAACTCTCTTTGTCAATATTGTTTGCCAATCCAAAATGCAAACTTTGTGCAAAATATGGTATCATTTGAAAAATATTTGGTTGATCCTTTAAAAAAATACTCATTTTAAGCACTCAAAAAATGAAAAAGGAAGTTTTCATGAAAATTTTTATCTTTAATCTAATTGATTTCGACCAATTTAGATGGTCATAAAATCTTTAAATTGCTTGCTGCGTTTTGATTGGTCTAGGAGCCTATCACGCGGATCATGCATCAGAACCCTCGGATGCTCCGGAATCCAACGGCAGCCCTCACCCCTCACCCTCTCACCCACGCCCCCACTCCCCACTGTACCCGCAGACCCCACGCACCCACTCACCACTGTTCCAAACCCCACACTCGCACTCACCATCGTTCCAATCCCTTTCCGCACCCGCCTTGAAACCCTAGCCGCCGCCGCCCCCTCCCCGTCCCCTCCACCAAGATCGCACCAACCACCCCGATGGCCGCCGCCGCACGCCGCGGTGCTCCTGGAAGCCCTCCCCCTTCTCCCCCAGATTCCCCTTCTCCATCGCCACCTTCCCCTTCTCCCCCAGATCAAATCGCCCTCGCCCCCCTCGTCCATCGGCCCCTTCCTCCCGTCACCACACCTCGCCGCCGGCCTCACTCCCCCCTCTTCTCCGCCCCACCCCACTCCCTCCAACTACCGCGTCCACAGAGCCAGAACCCCTCGTGCCCCGCGGCTCCTTGTCGTCCTCATCTCCCCCGACTCCCTCGCTCTCCTCCCCTCCCCCTGCAGCAGTCCCACGCGCCCATGCGCATCTACCTCCGCCGCGTTGCTTCCGGATCCGCGCCCTCGTCACGCGCGCTCGACACCATGGAACTCGTCAACAAGGTCTTCTCTCGCCCTCTTCTCTTCTCCTTTCGATTCGATCTGGATGTTGCTCACACATGCCCGATTTGTTTTTCTTTCTCACACAGGTCGTCGTCAAGCCCTCGGTCTAGCTGCGACCTCCAGCCATCACGAGATCTGAAGGACTCGCGCAACCCTCCTCACCGCATCCTACTCGGCGGCCACCGTGGTGCCCTTTGACCCGCCCCTCCCTCTGCTTCGCGTGCCAGTCCCTTCCTCTTCCTCCGCCGCCTCCGCCGAGCCCCCCGTCCTCGCCTTCCGCGACGCCGCGAGCTGGCGAGCCGCCGAGGCCAGCCTCTTCTCCCAGTGCGAGGTAACCCGTTCCCTCTCATCTCATATCCATCCTAATCTGTGTCTGTTTCGCATGCCTGAATCATCGCATGACTAGACGCCGATTGTTTGGACTTACTTGACGCTGGTTGTTTAGATCTGTAAGGTAGACGCTGATTGCTGATGGCAGTGCGATTCCTAGCACCGGTAGTATTTGTCCTCTTTTTGTTCTTGCAGCTGGCCGAGCTGCCTCGCGCTAGTCAATGCCAGGCAGCAAGTTTAGCAGCTACGTACATCAAACAGTGCAGACAAACCCCTGACTAGTGCCCAAGATTACTTACTATTCGGGGTTTCCGTAACATGGCATATATTCCGCATGCGTGTTTTACTTCTGCGGTGTTGCTGCTATGATAATTCTCAGTCGACCGAGATGTTCTTGGGTCTCAATTGATTTCTCGGAAGACCAGGAATGTTTACATTTGCAGCTGGCCGAGCTGACTTGCTCTAGTACTGCTAGTCGGTAAATTTCTCGATTCGCCTTACAGTGAAGAGAGCAAAAACCACTTCATGGCTGCTTAGCATTAGCTGTCTTGGTTGGTGATGCTCTACAGTTGATCTAGATCGAACTGAAACATGTATAGTTAAGGAATTCTAATCAATAGTCGCACAATCTAGAATAGATGATGTATCAGCAGTTGCGTATGGTCTACATAGCTGGTTCCAGTCTTGCTTTTGAATTTTGTGTCAGCAGCTGCGTATGGTCTACACAGCTAGGTCCAGTCTTGCTTTTGAATAGATGAAGTATTTTATTTATATCACTGGAAATCCTTTTTTTGTACAAGTAATTAGTGCTTTGGTGGCAGATTAAATAAATAAATAATACTTTTAAGCATTTAAGTGTTGATACTCACTAGTTTTAACCCGCTCGGAATGTGGCGGAACATTGTTACATCTGTCTGCCTACAAAGCGCCGCTTTAGTACTACCTAATTAAATCATCTACTGTCATGTGCCTGCGCAATGTTTCCTCCTTATGTCACCTTTAATCCAAGGCAAAATCTGGACCAACGAGTACCTATTGCACTAATGGGTGATTAGTACGCTGACAGAGATATTTGGAAATAGGAATTCTAAAGCGCATACTATTCAGAGAAGAACGGTAATTTCCTTAATGAAGTTGGTGACTGTAATTTGTATAATAACCACGCAGGCTACTTTAATTAATGTTTCCACTTTTCTTTGATTAAATAGTTTAGTTTTGATTAATAATTCATTGGATTTTAAATATGGTAGTAAGAAGTTGCAACAGCGCTATGTGGCGTTTGCACAAATTCCTTGATTTTCTAGCATAGCAGGTGCTGGGACTTGTCAAACAAGAGCTTAGTTTCCATAGAAGTATACTCAGTTATATGAGATACTTGGTTGGCATAGTAAACCAAACCATGTTACTGATAATTTTTTTGTTCCTTCTCAGGACTGCTCCCGTGTGGTGGCCTCCTTGAGACTTGGCACTTAGCAGCAGAATCTAATTAATTGTACTGATCTTTTTGTTCTTCCAGAATCTTGGCACTTTGCTTGTCGATGGATCATCTTCCACTTGAGAGCTGGCAGGAGGTCATTATTCCGTTGCTGCCTCATCACTTACCTCCAGTTCTGAATTTGTGTGATAAATGCTTCTGAATTCCAATGACAAGTGCTACTGAAAATTTTCTGTTCTTGTTTCTTTAATACGCATGTTCATGAATAATCGCTTCAGTTATTTGTTCTTTTGAAAACTTCAAGATGCAAGTACCTATTCCTGGTACAGCAAGTACCAGTTCTTGAGCATTTGCACAGTTTTCATTATTTGTTCTTCTGAAAATTTGCTCTAGTGTGAATCATAGTAGTATGCACTAGCAGCAATCTATCAATGTTTGATTCAAGCTTACTCTTGTTATAATGTATTGTGTAGTTGTTGTTTCAAACTGTTTTGCTACAAGTACCATAATTTGCATTGAAGATATTGTATTCGGTTGCTGTATCATTGTTTAATAATACCACAACATGATGCTCACATGAGATATCCACATGTTTTTGTGCTGTTTATTTCCAGCATGATGCTCTCGTTATAATGTATTATGTTGCTGTTTTGCTACAAGCTGTGTGTTGATTTGATAACAGGAGTTTCCTTGTCCTGGTCCTATACTGCATTTTGACTCCTATGTTTCTGTGCGCGTGTGTTTAATTGATGTTGTTTCAACTTTGAACTGCTTCTGCATATGGCCTATACTGCAATTGAGATTTAAATTTGTGGTTGTTCCTCTTTTACAGATGCTCAAGTGTGAAGTGTGAAGCTGTGAAGTGTGAAGCCATCAAGTTCTACTTAGTGAAGAGTAGCATATTGTAGCATATATGTGTTGTAAAGATTGTAATAGATTTATTTAGTGGTATATTTGATGAAATTTATGTGTTCTTTTTGATTATGTATGTGATCTGAAAACTTGTGAAATGGAAACTTGACCAATGGGTCCACTTATGAAAATAATCACAAATTTGTACATTTCTGATATGTGGGACCAATTTGAGAGATGATCATGACAAGTGGGACCCATCTGACTAGTGGAACCAGCTTGAATATAATGGCTGAAAATAGAAAGCAATAAATAATAAAAGGCCACGGGCCAACAATAAAAAAGGCTACAACGTTGGGCTTGGCCCATGAAGCGGACCAGAATAACAAGGAAAAAATAATAAAAGGCTGAATTAATGGGCTCGGCCCATGTAAAACACCTAATCGGACCGGGCTGAATCTTGTGCCACATCAGATTGCCACGTCAGATGCCTACATGGCCTGAGGAGGCTGCTAGTGACCAAAACAAAACAGTAGGCCTATTTTGGTCATAAACGTCCATGACCTTCTCACAGAGAAGGTCGCCATAGTCAGTTTACGACCGCCCGCTTTTGACCTTCTGTTTTTGGTCAAAAAAAGGTCGCAAATGAAAAACAATGACCTTTCAGTGACCAATAGTCAAGGTCACAAGTTGACATATTTCTCATAGTGGAAGGGTCCCGGGGGTCCATCGGGTGGGGCCACCTATCCCGGAGGGCCCCATGGGCTGAAGTGGGAGGGGAACCAGCCCCTGGTGGGCTGGTGCGCCCTTGCCCTACGCCTAGGGTTGGGAACCCTAGGGGAGGGGGCGCCTCCACTTGCCTTGGGGGGCAAGGCACCCCCCCCCTTGGCCGCCGCCCCCCTAGGAGATCCCATCTCCTAGCCCCCCCCTGGGGACCCTATATATAGAGGGGGGAGGGAGGGCAGCCACACCCTTGCACTTGGCGCCTCCCTTCCCCTTGCTACACCTCTCCCTCTCGCAGACGCTTGGCGAAGCGCTGCCGGGATCCCTGCTGCATCCACCACCACGCCGTCGTCTTCTTTGGATCTTCATCAACCTCTCCTCCCCTTGCTGGATCAAGAAGGAGGAGACGCCACGCTGACCGTCTCGTGTGTTGAACGCGGAGGTGCCGTCCGTTCGGCGCTAGGATCTCCGGTGATTTGGATCACGACGAGTACGACTCTCAACCCCGTTCCCTTGAACGCTTCCGCTCGATCTACAAGGGTATGTAGATGCACTCCTCTCTCTCGTTGCTAGATGAACTCATAGATTGATCTTGGTGAAACCGTAGGAAAATTTTATTTTCTGCAAAGTTCCCCAACAGTTTTCAATGGTGAACATCACTATGTTGATCATATCTACTATATGATTCACGCTCGACCTTTCGGTCTCAGTGTTCCGAGGCCATATCTGCATATGCTAGGCTCGTCAAGTTTAACCCAGGTATTCTGCATGTGCAAAATTAGCTTGCACCAGTTGTATGTGAACGTAGAGCTTATCACACCCGATCATCACGAGGTGTCTCGGCACAACGAACTTTCGCAACGGTGCAAACTCAGGGAGAACACTTGTACCTTGAAATTTAGTGAGAGATCATATTATAATGCTACCGTCGAACTGAGCAAAATAAGATGCATAAAGGATAAACATCACATGCAATCAATATAAGTGATATGATATGGCCATCATCATCTTGTGCCTTTGGTCTCCATCTCCAAAGCACCGTCATGATCACCATCGTCACCGGCGCGACACCTTGATCTCCATCGTAGCATTGTTGTCGTCTCGCCAACTATTGCTTCTACGACTATCGCTACCGCTTAGTGATAAAGTAAAGCAATTACATGGCTATTGCATTTCATACAATAAACGACAACCATATGGCTCCTGCCAGTTGCCGATAACTCTGTTACAAAACATGATCATCTCATACAATAAAATTTAGCATCATGTCTTGACCATATCACATCACAACATGCCCTGCTAAAACAAGTTAAACGTCCTCTACTTTGTTGTTGCAAGTTTTACGTGGCTGCTACGGGCTAAGCAAGAACCGCTCTTACCTACGCATCAAAACCACAACGATTTTTCGTCAAGTATGTGTTGTTTTAATCTTCACAAGGACCGGGCGTAGCCACACTCGATTCAACTAAAGTTGGAGAAACCGACACCGCCAGCCACCGTGGCACGGAGCACATCGGTAGAACCAGTCTCGCGTAAGCGTACGCGTAATGTCGGTCCGGGCCGCTTCATCCAACAATACCGCTGAATCAAAGTATGACATGCTGGTAACCATTATGACTATTATCGCCCACAACTCACTTGTGTTCTACTCATGCATATAACTATCTAGGCATAAACCTGGCTCGGATACCACTGTTGGGGAACGTAGTAATTTCAAAAAAAATCCTATGCACACGCAAGATCATGTGATGCATGGCAATGAGAGGGGAGAGTGTTGTGTAAGTACCCTTGTAGACCATAAGCGGAAGCGTTATGACAACGTGGTTGATGTAGTCGTACGTCTTCACGATCGACCGATCCTAGTACCGAAGGTACGGCACCACCGCGATCTGCACACGTTCGGCTCGGTGATGTCCCACGAACTCACGATCCAGCAGGGTGTCGGGGAAGAGCTTCGTCAGCACAACATCGTGATGACGGTGATGATGAAGCTACCGGCACAGGGTTTCGCCTAAGCACTACGACGATATGACCGAGGTGGATTATGGTGGAGGGGGGCACCACACACGGCTAAGAGATCAATGATCAACTTGTGTGTCTATGAGGTGCCCCCTCCCCCGTATATAAAGGAGTGGAGGAGGGGGAGGGCCGGCCCTCCTATGGCACGCACCATGGGGAGTCCTACTCCCACCGGGAGTAGGATTCCCCCACTTCCCTAGTTGGACTAGGAGTGGAAGGAAGGGGGAGGCAGGAGGAAGGAAAGGGGGGCCGGCCCCCTCCCAATTCGGATTGGGCTTGGGGGGCGCCCCCTCCTTTGCTCCCTTCTCCTCTCTCCCACTATGGCACAATAAGGCCCAAATACCTCCCGAGGGGTTCCTGTAACCTCCCAGTACTCCGGTATATTCCCGATCTCACCCGGAACCATTCCGATGTCCAAATATAGTTGTCCAATATATCGATCTTTATGTCTCAACCATTTCGAGACTCGTCGTCATGTCCATGATCATTTCCGGGACTCCGAACTACCTTCGGTACATCAAAACACATAAACTGATAATACCGACCCTCACCGAACTTTAAGCGTGCGGACCCTATGGGTTCAAGAAATATGTAGACATAACCGAGACTCATCTCCGGTCTATTATCAATAGCAGAACCTGGATGCTCATATTGATTCCTACATATTCCCCGAAGATCTTTATGGGTCAAACCGCATAACAACATACGTTGTTCCCCTTGTCAACGGTATGTTACTTGCCCGAGATTCGATCATCGGTATCTCAATATCTAGTTCAATCTCGTTACCGGCAAGTCTCTTTACTCGTTCCGTAATACATCATCCTGCAACTAACTCATTAGTTACATTGGTTACAAGGCTTATAGTGATGTGCATTACCGAGAGGGCCCAGAGATACCTCTCCGACAATCGGAGTGACAAATCATAATCTCGATCTATCCCAAATCAACAAGTACCATTGGAGACACCTGTAGAGCACCTTTATAATCACCTAGTTACGTTGTGACGTTTGGTAGCACACAAAGTGTTCCTCCGATATTCGGGAGTTGCCGTTAATCAAATGACAACTCATGCCTATGGCTAGGAAACTTAGCTATCTTTGATTCAACGAGCTAGTCAAGTAGAGGCATACTAGTGACACTCTGTTTGTCTATGTATTCACACATGTACTAAGTTTCCGGTTAATACAGTTCTAGCATGAATAATAAACATTTATCATGATATAAGGGAATATAAATAACAACTTTGTTATTGCCTCTAGAGCATATTTCCTTCAAAACTATCATACTAGTTTGCTACTAATCACTTTGCTGCGGATAATTAATCTCCAGATGTGGTTGAATTGACAACTCAGCTGCTAATACTTACACATATTCTTTGGTCCCCATGTGTCGAATCTATTAATTTGGGTTGAATACTCTACCCTCAAAAACTGTTGCGATCCCCTATACTTGTGGGTTATCAGCCCTAGGATCGAGCCCCTGAATATCGGCCGCTTCCTACTAATGTGGTCATGGATGACCAAAGTAGCAGCCACAATATCCTCATCATCGTATGAAGAATCATCCGAATCACAAATGAAATTGTGGAAAAATACTCGTCGCCGGAGTCCATTTGTACCTTGCGGGCAAACCGCCGGACACCTTGCAGGCATGGTGGAAGAAGCCAGTCGATGAAGAGACTTGCGCCTTTCCGAGACCAGGTAGCAGGCCTGTCAGCGTGGAGGCGAACGTGGCGGACTCTGGCGAGCGAGGTAGATGCGCAAGGCGGTGTTGCCGGCAGCGAAGGCGAGGGGGTGGCTTCGACGTTGGAGTGCTGCGACGATGGTGAAAACAATCCCCCAACGCCATAGTATGGGGTAGTCAAGTGGCGGCATGCCACTGGGGGAGGTATCTGGGTGTGGGCGGCCGGCTTGGGCACTGGAACTGGGCGGCGACGGCGAGGAGGGGTGGCTGAGTGTGGTGGTGGGTGATGAGAGAAAAGGGGAAATGATAAATGTGCCACCGACTGGCGGGCCAGGGAAACACAAGGGTGGGCATCACGTGTGCCCGCGCCGATGCAAATGCAGCCTAATTTTAGGCCTGAAACGGGTAGCGCGCGGACAAAAAGCGGACGCTGGTCCGTTTACGTGATGCGTTGGGTCAACTTTGTCAGTCTCAACTCAAATGGGACACACAAGGGTCGGCGCGTTGGGTTGCTCTTAGCACCGCACAAGGCCAGGACAGTTTGTGTGTGTCGCACATGTTAGCATCGACGGCAGCAGTGCAGGCATGTAGTTGCCATGCTGCTTGTCTCAGCAGCACGCCCAGGTCCGTAGGATGGCACAAACATATCCGGCCGTGACTAGCTATCTGCCCCTTTCCCTCTCTTTTCGTTAGTGTTGAAATAGAAGTAGAGAGAAAAGATTGCAGCAGGCCGAGAGCAGCCAGAATCACTCGTCTCCCCCGTTTTTCATGTGTGTGTGACTTGAGAGCTGACAGTGGCCAACACCACAGACCTGTAGTCTCCCTCCATGTCCAAGCGGTCGACCATGGATCTCACGACATGACAGTCCTCTCGGCTGCAATAACTAACCAGCAGACGAGGGTCCTCGTACTAGAAGGGCGGGGACGTGCGGCGCTACATGGAGTCCAACATCCGCCACATCTCGCTTGCCATGGCCAAGAAGATTCTCACTAACCCTTGCGGCGTGGTGCCAGGATAAAGACGTAGGGGTACAACGACGGCGGTGGTGGTGGGAGCACGCTGCGGCGCCGCGCTCTACTCCTTAGTGTGGTTGGCTAGCTTAATAGTGCAAGGTGCGCTCCCAATGGGCTAAGTGAGATAGCCCAACAATTTCTTTTTCTCCGTCCAATGGGATCCCACTAGAGCAATTTAGGGCCAGTTTTTTTGAGCTATATTATGGAAGTAAACTTATGTGAAAATAAATTCTAGATAAGCTCCTGTGAAAATAGCTCCATATAATAAGCTAGCCAGTTCTTTTGAGCGTTTGTTTTTTCATCTTATCTATGGTATGGTAAGTGAAAAGTATATAATTCCCTTGGACTATATTGTTGTTCTAATTAAATGATATCGTGTTATTTTTAAGTGAGAAGCTACCCGCCGTCCATGCAGCTTGCTGCAGAGGAACCCTAGCTCTTGCTATCGAGGGAGCGAAAGAGGAATGAGTGCTGCGAGCAGACAGTGGGGGGTTCGCATGTCTTTTTTTTGGCGTGGGGGTCAGGTGTGACCGCAGGCCTAGCAATGGCATTCCTGATGTAATATGATCAAACAATAGTGCCGTTTCGCTATACCCCTTCAGGTTTAAGTGAGAATCTCCGGGAAGCACCCCCCCCCCCCCCCACCACCACCACCTTTTTCTCATTGTGAAGGGAAAGGGTGGTGGAAATAAGTTAAGCCATGAGCCCAAAATGAGTTCCTTTCCCCCTAAAACAAAGAGTTCTTTTGGGCTTCTGCTTTATTTTCACAATAACCTCCTGGAAGCGTCAATAAACTGGTCCTTAAGTGGGTGGGCTAAGATAGTCCCACTTAAACGAGGGCGAAGTAGTGATTTTTTGAAAACTTATGTGTTCACTATGGATTTGTAAAAAAATTTGTTTTAAAAAAGTACTAATTTGTAAGTTGTAGAAAAAACAAAATTATGGCCCAAAAACCGAAAAAGAGGCCCATTTAAAAATACATATATGTCTTTTCTTTGAATGTCACGTGTGAAAGTGAAATATTTTGAAATTTTGCACATACGTAATATACATGTGCGTATGTGTTTACAAAAATTCCAATTTTTTTTGTGCCGTAGAATTTTATTTTATTTTTGAAACGGGCACCGTGATGCCTGTGCACAACTTGTAATTTTCACACTTAAACTCACTTCCACCTGCAGCCTAAAAAAACGAGACCAGAAGGGCAAGCACCCCTCGGCATATTTTTATAGAATGGCGAGAAACACAGTTGAATATTCTCACCGGCGAGAGGTCGAACCCAAGACAGGGTACCTACCACTGAGCTAGCACTCAGTTCTATAGCACCATTTTGACGTACGCGTGGATGGTCACTGCCAGGGGCGGAGCCAGGGGGACGAGCAGGGGCCTGCCCCCCTCCCCCCCCCCCCCACCCCCCAACGATCAACAATTTTAGTAGAAGCAACTAGTAATTATCAACGAGATTCGATCAATATACGTACTCGGCCCCCCCTATACTCGAATCCTGGCTCCGCCACTGGTCACTGCTGGCTTCAACAGTGAGGCATCCTTTGGTTCATAGGATAGGAAAATTATAAGAATAAAAAAGTTACAGGAAATGAGATGACATGTATCTGTAATTTTATGAATATGAATAAAAAATAAGATGCCCTCTGATTCACATCATACTATTTTTATATATTGAGTCTAGGCTAATGTTTATTTTATATAAAATGTGAAGCATATGAAGAATTCCTCTATAGGAAAAGGATTCTATTCCTACGAATCAAAGAGCTCTAGGCCTTCTTTGGATTGGAGGATTTTCATGGGATATCAATCCTTAGGATTGTTTCCTATGGAACGCATTTGGATCAAAGGATTGGGCCACTAAAATTCCTCAGGATTGGGTCTCCAAGGTGCTGATTCCAAAGGAATTTACACATGAGGTCCGACCTCTGGAAAAAATCCACAGGATTGGCTATGTCATGGCAATCAAATCCTTTATTTTTCCTATTCCTTTGTTTTGCAAATCCTGTGATCCAAAAAGCCCCTAAAGAAAAAATTTCTATACAAGTCCTATCCTATAAATTTTTTTATAAAATTCCTACAAAGCAAAGAAGGCCTGAGTAGCGTTCGTCCCGCCGGCCTTTTAAGGCAAAATCTCTGACTAGCCAGCAAGACCGGTCGGCGTGTCGGTGGCCAATGCAAGATCCATCCAGGTGCGCACGCACGCGATCCGTCCAATGCGTGGATGGATATGCAACTTCTGGCATGGATGGATATACCCATGGATCATGGATGGATCAATTCATCCGGGCAATTGCCGTGCGGGTGCACCGAAATGGGACCTTATCGATTCGTCCACGGGACATGCATGGCGCACTGCGGTAGCTGTTCAGTAGCACCGATCTGGCTGCGGTCCGCGGTGCATTCAGCTGCACCTTCGCGATCAATATTGACCGGGAGTAGCACAAAACGGGCAACGCGAGTAGTACGTACTACTCCCTCCGTTCCTAAATAATTGTCTTTCTAAAAATTTCAATAAGTGACTACATACAGAGCAAAATGATTGAATCTACACTTTAAAACATGTCTACATACATTCATATGTTGTAGTCTATTTAAGATGGCTAGAAAGACAATTATTTAGGAACGGAGAGAGTAGGATTTTATCATCTTCGAATTGAAAAGGCGTCCGACCAACGAATCGGCCGGCGAAGTGATCCTTTTTTAGCATTGATTGTTTCATCATGCATGTTTGGCCCGCCTCAAGGAATGTTTGGCCAGTCCAGTCCTCCTCTACGAAGAAAAGGAAGTACACATGTGCATATCGGCTCGACGGCCCACGTACGGAACTCCGTACTGCAGCAAGTACGATCTACGTACGCGCGGGGCATGTATGTACAACGGATTTATACGGGCCTTGAATCAAAAATTGTTTTTCATGAACGTGGCTATAAATAAGGGGAACTCTAGGGCCACCTCACCCCTTTGGTTATGAATCTTGCATTTCTCATAAAACTATCATTCTCTTTCTCTTTTAGACGGAAATAAAACTATTATTCCCGAGAGAAGCTTTCACCCCCGCTTTATTATACAATAAAGCAACTAGCCCGCATCTCCCACGAAAACCAATGCACTTTGCCTCACACCTCGCCAGTCACCTGAGAGGGCCATGGAACCCCGACCCTATAGGCGAGCAGAAAGGTCCGAGAATGCAACGTCAAGATCATGAGCAAGGGATAGGAGGTAGACGAACCGCCTTTCACCGGAACCAATGAAGCTTCGAGCAATGATCCATGCCCTCTTGTAGGTGTTGATGCGTCAAGACCAGAAGAGGCCTAAAATCACAAATTTCTCCTGAAGAGGGTAACGATGCCATTGCAGCGCCACCATCTAGTTTGGCTGACCAAACATGGGTTTTTGCAAAATTTGAAATTCACAAAAATTGACCAATTTTTTTGAGAAATTATCTTTGTATAAAATACCAATTATATGTACAATATGCTAATATATTTCTCTCTAACTTGGTCAAAGTTTACAAATTTCAATTAAGAAAAATCTACCACACATTATATTTTGGGATGAAATGACCCAGTCGGCCTTCCCAAACCAGCCGCAGACGTCCGGGATGACTGGCATCCCTCGAATCCAGCCCAAATTTGAGGTGCCAATGGGGACGCCCAGATGCATCCGCCACGTCAGCCTAACCCACAATGGCCTGCACGGACCTCACTCCGTCCCCAATAAAAATTCCCAGAAGGAGAAAACCATAGCTTCACTTCCCTCACTTCTCCTACTCCCGTTCGCTTCTCCGCGTCACTCCCCATATGTTCCCTCCCCTCTCCATCCCAATGTTGAGCACCGGCAGCGGTGGTGGCACCGGATCCAACAAACGAGGGCGAATCGGACCCCTTCGTCCGTGAAGCGGACGAGTTGCCTCCGCATCGCGCTATAGCGCTCGCGGGTCGACACGGGCGACAGCTCTCGCTCTGCTCCGTCCCCTGTCGAACGGCGCCGCGGCGCGGACGCCGGCATGGGCCTGTTGGAAATATGCCCTAGAGGCAATAATAAATTAGTTATTATTATATTTCCTTGTTCATGATAATCGTTTATTATCCATGCTATAATTGTATTGATAGGAAACTCAGATACATGTGTGGGTACATAGACAACACCATGTCCCTAGTAAGCCTCTAGTTGACTAGCTCGTTGATCAATAGATGGTTACAGTTTCCTGACCATGGACATTGGATGTCGTTGATAACGAGATCACATCATTAGCAGAATCATGTGATGGACAATACCCAATCCTAAGCCTAGCAAAAAGATCGTGTAGTTCGTATGCTAAATCTTTTCTAATGTCAAGTATCTTTTCCTTAGACCATGAGATTGTGCAACTCCCGGATACAGTAGGAATGCTTAGGGTGTACCAAAGCGTCTAGCAACGTAATCGGGTGGCTATAAAGGTGCACTACAGGTATCTCCAAAAGTGTCTGTTGGGTTGGCACGAATCGAGACTGGAATTTGTCACTCCGTGTGACGGAGAGGTATCTCTGGGCCCATTCTGTAGGACATCATCATAATGTGCACAATGTGACCAAGGGGTTGATCACGGGATGATGTGTTACGGAATGAGTAAAGAGACTTGCAGGTAACAAGATTGAACAAGGTATCGACATACCGACGATCGAATCTCGGGAAAGTACAATACCGCTAGACAAAGGGAATTGTATAAGGGATCGATTGAGTCCTTGACATCGTGGTTCATCCGATGAGATCATCGTGGAACATGTGGGAGCCAACATGGGTATCCAGATCCGCTGTTGGTTATTGACCCGGAAAGCGTCTCGGTCATGTCTGCATGATTCCCGAACCCGTAGGGTCTACACACTTAAGGTTCGATGACGCTAGGGTTATAAAGGAAGTTTGTATGTGGTTACCGGATGTTGTTCGGAGTCCCGGATGAGATCCCGGACGTCACGAGGAGTTCCGAAATGGTCCGGAGGTAAAGATTTATATAGGGTCTTTTACATCTGTGTCCCTAACTCGAACCCACTACTCACATTTGCCCCTAATTCAAAAGTCTGCTCAAAAATGCCCCTCCGCCGTTAGGTGCCCTTACAAAATGCCCTTAGTCCCGTTTCCGTCCAGTCAAAGGGCTTTGACCGTCTACGGGGCGTTTATTGGACATTTTGCCCCTGCCTCCATGTATCACTTACATGTGGGACCCGCTCAAGAAAAAATAAAAAGAAAAATCTCTCTCACCTCCCACCTCTCTTCCCCTACCTCACGACCTCTCTCTCACACTTCCGTGGCCCGGCTGCCCAGGACCGTCTTGGCCGCCGCTAGCTCCCCACGCGCGCACGCCTTCCTCCACACCTCCCCTCTCGCTCCCTCCTCCCTCCCTCCCTCTCCCTTTCTCCCTGTGCAGGCGCCACCGTCGCCCGCTGCCTTCGTTAACGTGTGCTAACGACGGCAAGAAGCCGGACCACGGTTCCGCAAGGCCCGCCAGAGAATAGAGCATCACCACACCGTAGATCTGGACCTTGGGTGCCTTGCAACCACGCAACCGAGATCACCGCCACCTCGCCCACCGCCGCCATCTTCGATTCTTTGTCATCGTGGTCCCTCGGTGCTCCCTTATCGTCTGAGAGATCCATATGGTGTTGCGGAACTGCCGGACATGTCGCCGACGAGCTCTTCTTCGTCCGGCCGCCTCCCCCTGACGCCTTGCTCCGTGGCCGTGGCGGAGGTCCATGTGCTCATGCTCGGCCGTCCCAGACCCTTTCAAGACTACAGCATGCTCGCAGTGAGACGCCGATGCCGACCCCTCTCCCCCCTTTCTAGCCCCACCGCCACCTAGCTTTGACCGCCGCCACGCCTTGCCGCCGCCCGGCTGGGCCATGCCCGACACTCTGGCCGTCCCTTCGCCCTACCACTTCTATTCAACGCGAGCAAGCCCAGAGAGCAAAGGACCATTCCACGGTCGTTTGGTCATTGGAGCAGCTCCCCCGCCTTCGCCGTGGCGTGTGCTGGCCGGCGTAACGCCGGTGGTTCGATTAGTACTAATGGGCTTCCTATGACATGTGGGGCCCCTTAGCTATATTAGCACTAATCCTAGCGTGTGTTAAATATTATGCTAATTACCGAGACTAATCGGCAGGCCCTACCAATTAAACAAACTGCTAAACTAATTAAAAAAGATAACTAGACACTTACATGTGGGGTCCCACATGTAAGTGAGAGAGAGGGTAGAGAGAGTGAGGGGTGAGAGAAAGTGTTTTTCCTTTTTATTTTTTTCTCACTCGGTCCCACTTGTAAGTGATACATGGAGGCAGGGCAAATTGTCCAAAAACGCCAGCTTAAGCGGTCAAACCCCTTTGACTGACGGAAACGGAGCTAAGGGCATTTCTATAAGTGCACATAACGGCGGAGGGGCATTTTTGAGCAGGCTTTCGAATTAGGGGTATATCTGATTAGGTGGTTCGAGTTAGGGACAGAAATGCAAATGGCCCATTTATATATGGGAAGTCCTGTTTTGGTCATCGGAGAAGTTTCGGGTTTTATCGGTAACGTACCGGGACCACCGGGAGGGTCCCGGGGGTCCACCAAGTGGGGCCACCATCCCTGAAGGGCTGCATGGGCCAAGTGTGGGAGGGGACCAGCCCGGTGGCTGGTGCCCCCCACAAGGGCCCAAAGGCGCCTAGGGTTTGGGGGAGGCGCACCCACCCTAACTTGGGGGCAAGTTTCCCTCTCCCCCTTGGCCGCACCCAAGATGGGTTTGGGCTGGCCGCCGCCCCTAGGGGTGGAACCCTAGGTGGGGGCTTAACCCTCCCTCTCCCCCTATATATACTTGAGGGTTTTGGGGCTGCCAACAGATGAGTTTGACCTCTCCCTGGCGCAGCCCTACCTCTCTCCCTTCTCCTCTCCCGGTGCTTGGCGAAGCCTGCAGATTGCCACACTCCTCCACCACCACCACGCCGTTGTCTTGCTGCTGGAAGGAGTCTTCCTCAACCTCTCCCTCTCTCCTTGCTGGATTAAGGCATGGGAGACGTCACCGGCTGCGTGTGTGTTGAGCAGCGGAGGTGCCGTCCGTTCGGCACTAGGATCTCCGGTGATTTGGATCACGACGAGTACGACTCCTTCAACCCCGTTCTCTTGAACGCTTCCGCTTAGCGATCTACAAGGGTATGTCGATGCACTCTCCTTCCCCTCGTTGCTGGTTTCTCCTTAGATAGATCTTGGTGACACGTAGGAAAATTGTGAATTTCTGCTCGTTCCCCAACAAAGGGCATCATGAGCTAGGTCTATTGCGTAGATTCTTTGCACGAGTAGAACACAAAGTAGTTGTGGGCGTTGATTTTGTTCAATATGCTTACCGTTACTAGTCCAATCTTGTTTCGACGGTATTGTGGGATGAAGCGGCCGGACCGACCTTACACGTACACTTACGTGAGACAGGTTCCACCGGCGACATGCACTTGGTGCATAAGGTGGCTAGCGGGTGCCAATCTCTCCCACTTTAGTCGGAACGGATTCGATGAAAAGGGTCCTTATGAAGGGTAAATAGCAATTGGCATATCATGTTGTGGTTTTGCGTAGGTAAGAAACGTTCTTGCTAGAAACCCATAGCAGCCACGTAAAACATACAAACAACAATCAGTGGACGTCTAACTTGTTTTTGCAGGGTATGCTATGTGATGTGATATGGCCAAGAAGAATGTGATGAATGATATGTGATGTAGGAGATTGATCATGTTCTTGTAATAGGAATCACGACTTGCATGTCGATGAGTATGACAACCGGCGAGCCATAGGAGTTGTCTTAATTTATTGTATGACCTGCGTGTCATTGAACAACGCCATGTAATTACTTTACTTTATTGCTAACCGGTAGCCATAGTAGTAGAAGTAATAAGTTGGCGAGACAACTTCATGGAGACGCGATGATGGAGATCATGATGATGGAGATCATGGTGTCATGCCGGTGACGATGATGATCATGGAGCCCCGAAGATGGAGATCAAAAGGAGCAAAATGATATTGGCCATATCATGTCACTTTTGATTGCATGTGATGTTTATCATGTTTATGCATCTTATTTACTTAGAACGACAGTAGTAAATTTCAAGAAAGTGTTCCCCCTAACTGTGCACCGTTGCGGAAGTTCGTCGTTTCGAAGCACCACGTGATATCGGGTATGATAGATTCTTACGTTCACATACAACGGGTGTAAGCCAGATTTACACACGCGAAACACTTAGGTTGACTTGACAAGCCTAGCATGTACAGACATGGCCTCGGAACACAAGAGACCGAAAGGTCGAGCATGAGTCGCATAGTAGATACGATCAACATGAAGATGTTCACCGATGATGACTAGTCCGTCTCACGTGATGATCGGACACGGCCTAGTTGACCCGGATCATGTAATCACTTAGATGACTAGAGGGATGACTATCTGAGTGGGAGTTCATGAGATGAACTTATTTATCCTGAACATAGTCAAAAGATCTTTGCAAATTATGTCGTAAGCCCGCGCTTTAGTTCCACTGTTTAGATATGTTCCTAGACAAAGTATAGTTGAAAGTTGACAGTAGCGATTATGCGGACAGAAGATAGCTTATGTCCTTAATGCACCGCTTAGTGTGCTGAACCCCAAACGTCGTCTGTGGATGTTGCGAACATCGGACATACACGTTTTGATAACTACGTGATAGTTCAGTTAAACGGTTTAGAGTTGAGGCACCAAAGACGTTTTGAAGCGTCATGAAACATATGATATGTTTCGAGGGCTGAAATTGGGATTTCAGGCTCATGCCCACGTCAAGAGATATAAGACCTCCGACGATTTTCTTAGCCTGCAAACTAAGGGAGAAAAGCTCAATCGTTGAGCTTGTGCTCAAATTGTCTGAGCGCAACAATCACTTGAATCGAGTGGGAGTTGATCTTCCAGAGATAGTGATGTTTCTCCAAAGTCATTGCCACCAAGCTGCTTGAGCTTCATGATGAATTATAACAAATCAGGGATAGATATGATGATCCTTGATATATTCGCGATGTTTGACACCGCGAAAGTAGGAACCAAGAAGGAGCATCAATTGTTGATGGTTGGTGAAACCACTAGTTTCAAGAAGGGCAAGGGCAAGAAGGGATACTTCATGAAACAGCAAATCAGCTACTGCTCTAATGAAGAAACCCAAGGTTGAACCCAAACCCGAGACTAAGTGCTTCTGTAATAAGGGGAACAGCCACTGGAGAAGAATTACCCTAGATACTTGGTAGATGAGAAGGCTGGCAAGGTCGATAGAAGTATATTGGATATACATTAAGTTATTGTGTACTTTACTAGTACTCCTAGTAGCACCAGGGTATTAGATACAGGTTCGGTTGCTAAATGTTAGTAACTCGAAATAAAAGGCTACGGAATAAACGGAGACTAGCTAAAGGTGAGATGACGATATGTGTTGGAAGTGTTTCCAAGTTTGATGTGATCAAACATCGCACACTCCCTCTACCATCAAGATTAGTATTAAACCAGAATAATTGCCATTTGGTGTTTGCATTGAGCATAGACATGATTGGATTATGTCCATCGCAATACGGTTATTCATTTAAGGAGAATAATGGTTACTCTATTTATTTGAATAATACCTTCAATGGTCTTGCACCTAAAGGAATGGTTTATTGAATCTCGATCGTAGTGATAATCGCATTTTATGCCAAAAGATATAAGACAAGAATGATAGTACCACTTACTTGTGGCAATCTGCCATGTAAGTCATATTGGTATAAAACGCATGAAGAAGCTCCATGTTGATGGATCTTTGGACTCACTCGTTTTTGAAAAGTTTGAGACATGTGAACCATGTCTATTGGTGTATACGCATGAAGAAACTCCATACAGATGGATCGTTTGGACTCACTTGGTTTTGAATCACTTGAGATATGCAAATCATACCACATGGGCAAGATGACTGAAAAGCCTCGTCTTCAGTAAGATGGAACAAGATAGCAACTTGTTGGAAGTAACACATTTTGATGTGTGCAGTCCAATGAGTCCGAGGCATGCAAAGGAATATCATTACGTTCTTACTTCACGGATGATTCGAGTAGATGTTGAGTATATTTACTTGATGAAACACAAGTCTGAATTATTGAATGGTTCAAGTAATTTCAGAGTGAAGTTGAAGATCATCGTGACAAGAGGATAAAATGTCTATGATATGATCATAGAGATGAGTATCTGAGTTACGAGCTTTGTACGCAATTAAGACATTGTGGAAATTGTTTCACAATTAATACCGGAACACCATAGTGTGATGGTGTGTCCGAACATCATAGTTGCACCCTATTGGATATGGTGTGTACCATGATGTTTCTTATCGAATTACCACTATCATTCATGGGTTAGGCATTAGAGACAACCGCACTCACTTTAATAGGGCACCACGTAATTCCTTTGAGATGACACCTTGATAACTTTGGTTTAGAGATACCTAATCTGTCGTTTCTTGAAAGTTTGGGGCTGCGACGCTTATGTGAAAAAGTTTCATCGTGATAAGCTCGAACCCAAAACGGATAAATGCATCTTCATAGGATACACAAAATGGTTGGGTATACCTCCTAATTCAGATCCGGAAGCAAAAGTGATTGTTTCTAGAAATGGGTCCTTTCTCGAGGAAAAGTTTCTCTCGAAAGAATTGAGTGGGAGGATGGTGGAGACTTGATGAGGTTATTGAACCGTCACTTCAACAAGTGTGTAGCAAGGCACAGGAAGTTGTTCCTGTGGCGCCTACACCAATTGAAGTAGAAGCTTATGATAGTGATCATGAAGTTTTGGATCAATTCACTACCGTACCTCGTAGGGGGACAAGGATGCGTACTACTTCAGAGTGGTACAGTAATCCTGTCTTGAAGGTCATGTTGCTAGACAACAATCAACCTACGAGCTATGGGGAAGCGATGGTGGGCTCATGTTCCGACAAATGGTTAGAAGCCATGAAATCCGAGATAGGATCCATGCATCAGAACAAAGCATGGACTTTGGTGGACTTCCCCGATGATCGGCAAGCCATTGAGATAAATGGATCTTTAAGAAGAAGACGGACGTGGACGGTAATGTCACCGTCTATGAAGCTCGACTTGTGGCAAGGAGTTTTTCACAAGTTCAAGGAGTTGACTACGATGAGATTTTCTCATCCGTAGCGATGCTTAAGTCCGTCGGAATCATGTTAGCATTAGCTGCATTTATGAAATATGGCAGATGGATGTCAAAAATGAGTTTCCTTACCAGTCTTCGTAAGGAAAGGTTGTATGTGATACAATCAGAAAGTTTTTGTCGATCCTAAGGATGCTAAAAGGTATGCTAGCTCCAAATGATCCTTCTAAGGACTGGAGTAAGCATCTCGGAGTTGGAATGTGCACTTTGATGAGATGATCAAAGATTTTGGGTTTATATAAAGTTTATGAGAAACTTGTATTTCCAAAGAAGTGAGTGGGAGCACTATAGAATTTCTGATGAGTATATGTTGTTGACATATTGTTGATCAGAAATGATGTAGAATTTCTGGAAAGCATATAGGGTTGTTTGAAAAGTGTTTTTCAATGGAAAACATGGATTAGGCTACTTGAACAATAAGCATCAAGATCTATAAGATAGATCAAAATGTTTAATAATACTTTCAAATGAGCGCATACCTTGACATAATCTTGAAGGTGTTCAAGATGGATTAGTCAAAGAAGGAGTTCTTGCCTGAGTTGTAAGGTATGAAGTTAAGAGTTAAAGATCGACCACGGCGAGAAAGAGAGAAAGGACGAAGGTCGTCCCTATGCCTTAGACGTAGGCTCTACAAGATGCTATGTTGTGTACCGCACCGATGTGTGCCTTTCTACATCTGGCAAGAGGGTACAAAGGTGATCAAGGAGTGGATCACCAGATAGCGGTCAAAATTATCCTTAGAGGAATAAGGATATGTTTCTCGGTTATGGAGGTGATAAAGAGTTCGACTTAAAGAGTTGCGTCGATGCAAGCTTTAGCACCTATCCGGATAGCTCTGAGTAGAGATACCGGATACGTATAATGGAGCAACAATTTGGAATAGCTCCAAGTGGAACGTGGTAGCAGCATCTACGATATGACATAAAGTTTTGCGAAATACATAGGGATCTGAATATTGCAGACCCGTTGACTACAACCTCTCTCACAAGCATAAACATGATCAAACCCAGAACCCATTGAGTGTTAATCACATAGTGATGTGAACTAGATTATTGATTCTAGTAAACTCTTTGGATGTTGGTCAGATGGCGATGTGAACTAGATTATTGACTCTAGTGCAAGTGGGAGACTATTGGAAATATGCCCTAGAGGCAATAATAAATTAGTTATTATTATATTTCCTTGTTCATGATAATCGTTTATTATCCATGCTATAATTGTATTGATAGGAAACTCAGATACATGTGTGGGTACATAGACAACACCATGTCCCTAGTAAGCCTCTAGTTGACTAGCTCGTTGATCAATAGATGGTTACAGTTTCGACCATGGACATTGGATGTCGTTGATAACGGGATCACATCATTAGCGTAATGATGTGATGGAGAAGACCCAATCCTAAGCCTAGCAAAAGATCGTGTAGTTCAGATGCTAAAGCTTTTCTAATGTCAAGTATCTTTTCCTTAGACCATGAGATTGTGCAACTCCGGATATCGTAGGAATGCTTTGGGTGTACCAAAGCGTCACAACGTAATCGGGTGGCTATAAAGGTGCACTACAGTATCTCCGAAAGTGTCTATTGGGTTGGCACGAATCGAGATCGATTTGTCACTCCGTGTGACGGAGAGGTATCTCTGGGCCCACTCGGTAGGACATCATCATAATGTGCACAATGTGACCACGGGGTTGATCACGGGATGATGTGTTACGGAACGAGTAAAGAGACTTGTCGGCAACGAGATTGAACAAGGTATCGACATACCGACGATCGAATCTCGGGAAAGTACAATACCGCTAGACAAAGGGAATTGTATACGGGATCGATTGAGTCCTTGACATCGTGGTTCATCCGATGAGATCATCGTGGAACATGTGGGAGCCAACATGGGTATCCAGATCCCGCTGTTGGTTATTGACCGGAGAAAGTCTCGGTCATGTCTGCATGGTTCCCGAACCCGTAGGGTCTACACACTTAAGGTTCGATGGCGCTTAGGGTTATAAAGGAAGTTTGTATGTGGTTACCGAATGTTGTTGAGTCCCGGATGATATCCCAGACGTCACGAGGAGTTCGGAATGGTCCGGAGGTAAAGATTTATATATGGGAAGTCCTGTTTTGGTCATCGGAAAAGTTTGGGTTTTATCGGTAGCGTCTGGGACCACCGGAGGGTCCCGGGTCCACCAAGTGGGGCCACCATCCCGAAGGGCTGCATGGGCCAAGTGTGGGAGGGTACCAGCCCCAGGTGGGCTGGTGCGCCCACCACAAGGGCCCACGGCGCCTCGGGTTGGGGGGGGGGGGCGCACCCACCTAACTTGGGGGGCAAGTTTCCCCTCTTCCCCCCCTTGGCCGCACCCTAGATGGGTTTGGGCTGGCCGCCGCCCCTAGGGGTGGAACCCTAGGTGGGGGCGCAGCCCTCCCTCTCCCCTTATATATACTTGAGGGTTTAGGGGCTGCCAACAGATGAGTTTGACCTCTCCCTGGCGCAGCCCTACCTCTCTCCCTTCTCCTCTCCCGCGGTGCTTGGCGAAGCCCTGCAGGATTGCCACGCTCCTCCACCACCACCACGTTGTTGTGCTGCTGTTGGAAGGAGTCTTCCTCAACCTCTTCCTCTCTCCTTGCTGGATCAAGGCATGGGAGACGTCACCGGGTTGCACGTGTGTTGAACGCGGAGGTGTCGTCCGTTCGGCACTAGGATCTCCGGTGATTTGGATCACGACGAGTACGACTCCTTCAACCCCGTTCTCGTGAACGCTTCCGCTTAGCGATCTACAAGGGTATGTAGATGCACCCTCCTTCACCTCGTTGCTGGTTTCTCCTTAGATAGATCTTGGTGACACGTAGGAAAATTTTGAATTTCTGCTACGTTCCCCAACAGGGCCCATCCCTGCAGTGCGCATAGCTCCACGTGCTCGGCCCGCTCCGCTCGTTGGACAGATGCCCTCCTAACTCTAGGGCGGCTACTCCTCAGCGGCATCAGTGGATGCTCAAGCCTGCGCCACCGGCGGCAGGACACTAACACCCCCAAATCGAAGGTACGCGCCGCCTACCGCGAGAAGTAGCGAGCTAGGGAGAGGGCGGCGGCGGCGGAGGCGACAATGCAGTCTTCCCGCCGCCTACGCGGATTGCCTGCGGCACCCAATGAGGAGGAGCAGCTCCTCGCATCTGTCTACCACTGCTCGCTGATGGATGCCCGCCGGCTTCATCAAAAGAACGCCAAGGACCTTCGGCTTGGTATCGAGCAATCGACGTGCGAAGCACTGGAGAAAGCAAAGCGGCGGCCGAAGCGAGAGCGCCAAATCTGGCGAAGCAGCAGAACCGCGGTGTCCGGATGATGGCCAGCTACATCGACTCCTCGTTCGTCGACTCGACGTCACCAACGGCTCCGATAACCCCACCATGCCGCTGACGGCTACATGGAGGGCTACAGCTGCTTCGGTGACTGGAAAGGCAAAGGATCGGCAAGGCAGTGGTGAAGATACTCGGCCCTATCTGTCATTGTTTGTGTTTTTAGTAATTTTAGTTTTAGAACTATGTCCTTCAGCTGAGCTATGATGTTGTTTTGGTCCAGATTATATATATGGATATGCTGTTTATTCTATGGTCGTTTATTTTGTTGATCATCTATATTGTCTCTTTCACGCTTCATGTATAGTATGGATTAAGAGTACCGAATATGAGGTACGCGGTTGTGGATGCGGCGATTTAAGAATTAACCGGTCACTATCTATAATATAGGGTCAGGGCGGTTTGCTATGACTTCGGTCAGGGCGGGCGATGGCGGCGTTTTCTCGTCGTTATCTTGATGAAGACATCGCCACTATAGCTACCGTCGACTCGCTTGCGCTGCTCCGGGTGAAAACCTAGACCCGGGGTTCCCGGATCGAACGATGCCGACACTTTAGGTGTCGTTCTCCCTCATGGGGGCATTGTTTTTGGAGCAGCGGCTGGATGGAGGAGACAAGTGGTGGAGCGGTTTTTCATTTACCACATCAAAGACGGCGGATCTCGGCGGCGTGGTGCAATGGGGATTCGGTGTCCGATGCAAGGAGATGAACTCATGCAGGAGGAGGACGCTGTCTGGCGTCATGGTGGCGTCGATGGCAGAGAGGCCTAGCAAGGTCGGTGCGTTAGTTTTTGCTCTGAAGATGGATTGGTGGAAGATGGCGGCGACAGCACATGAGAGTGCGTCGGACCGGTGTATACCCCAAACCCAGTATGTGGCTTGGATGGGGCCTCGGCATTAGATGTTAGGCATTTGTGTGATGTCTGTTTGGTATTAGGCTCGGACTATCGGCACACCTTCATCAAGTGGATAGAAATAGTGACATATGTTGCTAAGATGGTGGCTTCAGACTATCTGATGTACTACTTTGTAAGGTCTTTGTGAATAATTAATAAAATGACTGCATGCATCGCTCAGATGCAGATGCCGGGGGTAATCCTTCTTTTTTTTTTTAAATCTATAATATAGGGTGCCGGATTTGATATGTCCGGATGTAAAAGTTTACCATGGCCTTGCTATACTGCTGGTCTGCACACAGTGTACGCTCAGTCTCCAAAGTCGGTCTACTTAGGAGTCGTAGCACGTGGCGATGGCATCCATACCACCCATCATCATAATAACAATCAACAATCATGGAGAAGAATTAATATACACTTCGATCTCATGGAATGCTGCTATAGCAGCTACCACCAAAACCGTATATTAATTTAATTGAACTCTGCAAGAGCTGCGAGACGACGAATGGACAGTTGGACACTGGACTTGTACCCGAGTAGAGAATATAATCTTTGGTCAAGACTAGCTTAATTACGACCGTACGCGGATGGCTTGACCTCCTCAAAACCCATGTACTCAAGACTGCTGCAAGAGCTACATACATACCTACTTGCTTATTTGTATATTCACTGATTAGTACTATGATCAATTATTCAAATTAGTTGGCTACTAGTTGACTAATTACGTGATTAGAGTACGTACATGACCTCCAGACAGAGCTAGGACCAGCCAGGAAAGGTCTGCGAAGATATGAACAAGTGTACTAATTTAGTCCATTAGTCAGCTGCAAGCTACTACTTTTACCTTAATTATCTGTCTCTGATTTGGTCTTGCTTACGTTCTGTCTTCCGCGTTCCCTTTATATTCTATACGGTCTAGTTGCTGATTGGTCCTGAAGAAGAAATTCAAAGTTTTCTGTGAATGAACCCATGCTCTTGGCCGGTCTCTTGCTGATTTTCTGGGTCTCTTGAATCATTTTTGAGGGACCTTCTCTATTCAATCCTGACGATTGAAGACTGGTGAAGAATATTATGCATATACATGTACAACCCGGAGGCATTTTGAGCATTATTATCTATATAGCACATGTCGAGGAAATGTACACGAAATTTACTCTAAGATTAGTGGTAATTTCTCGAGCATTAGCTAGTAAATGACATGCTTACATATGTATGGTAAACTACAATTAGCTTGTCGAAGTGTGCACTGTCACAGTCAAAGAGCCATGTTTACGCTTTGCTTTGCTGTTGGTTCTTTCGTTGAAATTTTTGTAGTCAATTTGAATTCATTTCAACAAGCTCGATCTCCACTCTCAAAACTCTGGTATTCATACTCTCTTCTGTTTTCTGTCAACGGTACTGTACGTAGTGTGTCTGTAGATACGTACCGATGCAAGAAAGCTGGACTATTACACTCTCACACTTTCACATTCTCAAAGAAATGTATGGTACGGTTACTATCCGTGACCACCTATATATACCGCTCAAGTCAAAGAAAAGGAATGCACGTGTAATATACCGCTCAAGTTAAAAAGTGCATGTACTGCTCACCATTTTCAAAATCATGATTTTTGTCTTTTTAGTGTAGCTCTCATCATAACGTATAATATATTCAAATTTTACACATGTGTAATATATCCGTACGAACGTGTTTTTTTATATTTATTACATGTTTGCACGTGTAATATCCTTTGTTTAGCATTTGCGGTGGTATTACAACTAAGTTAACTATACGAAATGATATGTTTATGTGACACCGCAAATGCTAAACAAAGGATGAGCTTCATGGACTTTGTGTCACATGTGTAATATATCCGGTCTCTGTCCCTCCACCTACTTAGCGGCTGCCACTGCCATCGAAATGCAAGAATTTGGCTTTATTTGTTTGGGCTTATGTAATTGTTTTGAATGAAAAAAGGGATAAAATCCAAACTAACCTTGTATGTCGAATAATGGAAATACTCGGCAAAGCTTTTGCCGAGTGCTACACTTGGCAAAGTCCACTCGGTTGTAAGAGGATGGAAGAGGAAAGAATTTGCGTAATGTGATGTGTGTATTATTTTGCCTCAAGGAAACGAAGGAAGAAACTGACAGTAGACTGACATTCCTCACAGTTGTAGCAAAGCATCATCGACGGTGTCGTACCACAAACGTCTTGGTTGTAATTTGTAAAGGAAGCCTACAAGGTGGTCAAGCAAAGTAGTAGTCCTTTGTGCCAATGTCAAGGTCGTCGAGCGTAGGGCGATGGAGCCACGATCGAGGTAGCCGGGGGTGTGGACGTCGTGGTTGGTGTTGCCTGTATAGAGGTAGCCGCATGTGAACTCACAACTACAAAGAAGCATCTAGGAGCCGGGGATGCAGCAATGCACCAAGAAAAAAAGTGGAGATATGATAGAGGCAATCATCGAGGAGGGTGTCGATGCCGAAGACGATGTTTTTATAGCAATAATTACAGTGTAATAGATTGGAGAAAATGACCTACTCTTAATTAATTAATACATTTCGAAAATACTAAGGCCCACACGTGTGGGCGTTTGCATCTGGCCCACACACATGGATCAACGTCCGTTTGTGTTTGCACGAATCTTGGCATGTTTTGCCAGATTTTTTATGCCACGTAGGACTGGGCTGGTGTGTGGGCATTCATCCGGTCGCCTACATGTTCGTTTCACCACGCGGAGGGGTTGGTGTGTGGGCGTTTAGCAGTTCGCCCACACGCCAGTTTTCATGCACGCAGAGGGGCTGCTGTGTGGGCGTTTATCAATTCGCCCACACGCCCGTCTCTTCTCTCACACCCAAAGCTGTCAGTTGCCATGTGTTTTTGTAGAGTACAAGGCAACTGCCCTAGTGTGCTTGTAAACAGATGGCAACTATCTCTTTTACCCGAGTTGCCATGTGTTTTGCAAGGTACATGGCAACTGCCCTAGCATGCTTGTAAGCATATGGCAACTCTCTCTTTACCTGAACTTGTTGTTTTGCCATGCCTTTTTTGTAGTGCTACATGGCAACTGCCTAGTGTTAGTAGATGCAACTCTTAAAATTTTCAAATCATGTCAACTGTAGTAGACCAAACCATACATGGCAACAGCTGCAGTTGTCCAAAAATGGCACATGACACTTGACATGAGATGGCAACTGTAGTTCGGCAACATGGCAACTGCAGTTAAACGAACATGGAAAAGGGTCCGGACCATGACAACTGCGGGGACGCGTGATGACTGTCACGCGGAGCGTGCGGGACCGTAAGTACGGACGTGTGGGCGTTATCTATTTTGCTCACACGTAGGCGTGTGGGAGGGACCACGAGGCAAAAGATCGAGCGTGTGGGCATTACTTGTTTTGTCCACACGCAGACGTGTGGACTGGTTCTTTAGATACCACACAAAACATGTGGTCAGACCTCTTAACGCCCACACGTATGGACATTATCGGGACCCATACATTTTTTAGATTTCCTAGCTAGGGCTATCTCCGTGGATAACGCTTACGTGTACAGCCATTTTTTTTGCAAGTCCACGTGCTAATGCATGCCTATAATTCTACGCCACATCAATTAGTTAGCAAGTTTTTCTTTGGTATACGTTCGTTTTTATGTCCGGACATGGTCCACGAACATGATATGGGAGGGAGTAATCCCAACGCTAATTATAAAGTATCCGGTTGGGAGGAGAAAATGTATTTGGGAACCTTGCATGTGATAGGATATTTGTGATTTATAGTCTAGTTGGAAGAAGAGAGAAGAGGGGGGCCATGCATGTGCGGTTGGGAGGAGAGAAAGAGAGAACTGCGTGTGATTGGTCAAGTGCATGTCTAAACTCTAACAAAGCTCTCCCGCATTTATCTTCAAAATACCAAAATTTGAATGTTCAAACTGTTTTGCAGACTGATACAGGTCCCCATTGGATTATAAAATTAAACAAATATGTCTGATCAGACATATACGGGTATTTTACGGGTCTCCTTTGGAAATGCCCTTATATATACATACAAACTGAACTAGCCAATTTATTCTAGTGTTCCAGGATATGTTTATAAACCTCATCCGTCTAAACTATTTTTTTTCAAGTATCTCGTACGTATTGCATATTTTAATTTACTACTCTACATGCATATAGCTAATCTAATCATATCCATGCATCAGAAAGTTGCAGGCAAATCGGTCCAGTTTTCGAGGTAAATGTACTGAATTATCAGCTGTACGTGGCATACATAGATTTCTGCAATGATCGCACAAAATTAATACTACACAGGATTATATACGCCACTAAATCGTAATCCACCTAATCTCGCATGTAATCAAGCAACAACTACACCAGATATAATCATAATGGATCATGTGGCCGATATATATACGTTAATGCATGTATCAGCAACGATTACTAACCTAATCAGTGTACTAATTGTATATACGGTCCACGCAGAAGTCAAAGCTCAAATTGGAGACACGGTCTTGAGGGAAAGTGCAGATGCAACATACACTTGCTGCTCGACCTAATTCCCGGTTTTCTTAATTATGTCTGGCTGTATGCATATGCGTGTTCAAGGTCAGCCCTATCGAGTCTCTTGGTTGGTTTTTGGAGTTCATAAGCAGTGGACATACATACATGCACATTAATTGTACAATGACCCCGCAGCTAATCATGTTTGTTTGGTGTATATCGATCTCACACAAGGGGCGAGATCTGCCGCCGGCCAAAGGCCTCCTCCCACGTCCTCTCTTCCCTGCCGTCGCCGGAGGCCATGCCCGTAGCCTGGCCGGTGATGGCAGTGGCGGGACTTTCCTCCTCATGTGGCGGTTGTGTCTTCCCCTGGTGGCGGCGGTGCACGGAACTGCGGGGCACCGGCAGCGTGGAGCGGCGGGTTCCCGGCGGCGAGTGTGACAGCGGCGTCAGGGCAGGCGTGATACCATGGCAGAGGAGCCCATGTGGCGGCGGCCCAGATCGCGGATCTCGCCGTACCCAGATGGGTTTCGGCGGGCCAGCGGATCTGGTGAGCGTCTACAGGCGGGCATGATGGGCCTGACGACGCCGGCCTAGGCACCATGGTGGTGCCATGGCCGTTCAGGCAGCGGCGGCCTGGATTCTTCGTCCAGTCCCTGGCAGCGATGGCGGCCGTTCATGTACAAGTTGCTTGATGGAGGCCCTCTGTTTCAGATCCGGGTGAAAACCTGGCCAAGCCCGGCGGTGACGGCGCTGGTATGCGGTGTTTCCTTCTTGAAGGCATTGCCAAGGAGAAGTTCAAGACAGCTATCTGCTACCTCCAGGGGAAACCCTAAATCAATAGATCGGATGACGGCGGCGCGTTGGTGTCGTTTCCTCCTTGGGGGCGTACACGGGATCGAGGGACCAGTGGGCGGCTTTCTTGGTGGAGCGGTGCTTCATCCTACACATTGATGACGGCGGATCTCGGCCGCGTGGCGCAGTGAAGACTCGGCGCCTGATGTACGAGGATGGACTCGCGCAGGAGGATGACGATGTCTGGCGTCGTGGTGGTGTCGATGGCAGAGAGACCTGGCACGGTAGATGCAACAGTACAACTCTGAAGATGGATTGGTGGCAGGTGGCTGCGGCGGCCTCATACCGGCAGGCGTCCTGGTTGAGAAGTGCACCGGACTGGTGGGTGCCCCATACCCGCAAAAGGCCCCGGTTGGGACCTCAGGTCTTAGATGTTAGGTTTGGCTGCGAGATCTGTTTGGTATTAGGCTCAGACTATCAGCATCCCTACATCAACTGGATAGGAGTAACGACAGATGCTGCCTATACGGTGGCTTTAGGCTTACTGTTGTATGACTTTGTTAGTTTTATGTGAATATTTAATAAAGTGGTTGCATGCATTGTCCAGATACAGAGGCCGGAGGTCCTCCTCCATTTAAAAAAATCGATCTCACACATAATAATAATCAGGGGTGATTATATGATTGATATTGTCGGTATGGCGGGGAGATAAGGAAGGGATATACACGTGTACCTTTCAGGGTCTGAAATAGTGTGAAACACTAGTAATTTCTTTTCCTTGGCGGGATCATCATGGAATAAAAAAGGATAGGGATTTTAAACAAGCGAAGCTCCCCGCCAAAAAAGTGAAGCCTAGTTACGGCACTGACGCGGAATGTGTGTAGCAAAATTCAAATTAAGAAAGTGGACCGAGTTCTTTATGGTTTACTACTAGGTTCTAGTAGTTCACAAGAGGTTCAGGAGTTTCAGCACAGTAGTTGGATTTATGCCTAGAAAAGTATCATTGCTTGTATTGAAGTTTTCAAGTTGTTTTCTCGTTCCCTCGAAGTCCGCGAAGGTTCTAGCGCGAGACAAAACTTTACTGTAAATATATATTTTCAAGCCAGTATTTAGACTGCAAATTTCCAAACCATAGCTAGGTATATATTTGCTAGTCGTCGATGGGCGTATGGAGGATGGACCCTTTGGATCTATGCTACTCTTCATCAGCAGCGACTGCTGTTCTGGTTCGCCGCTCCTATAAGGTTTTAACACGACGACTTACCGATTGTCTACTATAATAAATTTTGCCCAAGGATGATGACACCGGCGCGTCTTCTGCTCACTATAATGCTTGTAGTCGTCGCTACAAATCTGAATGTACTTTTATTTTATTTTGGGTGTTTGTTGTACTTTCATGATTGAAGATAAATAAATTGAAAATTTCATGCAAAAAAAGTAGATCTCGTAGTAGAGTACGTCTCAGTGTCGAAAAGATCACTTGCTTATTTATTTTTTAGGGCTTATTTGTGAACTGTAGGATATATAGTATAGGTGCATATAGACCCAAATGAGAGATTAAATTTAAATTTATTTCTCACTGGCGACCATGCATCATTTCTTTTTTCCGTAATAAGAGATAAAATTTATTTCTCACTGTAATATTAAATTTATCTCTCACTGGTTTACTAACTTCTCACTGGGCACATGTATTTTGTTGAATTAATCGGCCGAGGGCAAAAAAACATCGTGCACCGTATTAGTTTTGGTTTGCTGCTTCCATACGGCGGTGACAGGGAAAGAATAGTCCGCATGCAGCTAGCGAGCACGGATGAAACGACGCGACAGGACGTGGCAACAACCAAATTAAAGGTCACGCTAGAATCTAGATAGGGCTGAAAGGAACATTCAGCTGGCGACGGGATAAGACACGGGAGATATATTCAGCCATGCATGTAGGCGCGCGCTGGTAGCCAAAAATGGGCAGGCACAGTCGAGATCGTTGGCCGTCGTCCGGGTTACACACACCCCTTTCCTTGTTCCCCGGTCCAAAGCTACGTACGCTTATGTTTCTCCCGATCCAGATGATCAGCAGAACGAGATGGAGGGGCCGGCTTGACACGGTCATGCTCATGCATGCATGCATGAGTGAACCCATGATAAAAAAAATTTGCCATGTGGCCGAAAGGGACATGGCCAGTTTACGGTCGGTGTTTCTGAGGTGATCAAGTGTAGCACATATACAGTACGTACGTGCGTTTTGATTAGTTTTTGTTAAGCATGAAATTTCGTAACATTGAATGTATGGGTGTTGCCGAGTCAGTGCATGCATGCATAAGGGTGGACAGGGGAGTACCAGGCACATCTTCCATGGTGCAGAGGACACCAGGTCCAAATTCCTTCTCATTGATAAATTGCATGTGTATGTATATTGTTTAAGGATTGCCAAAAAAATTGAATTTCAAGGTACATCTTCTATGGTGCAGATGACACCAGGTCCAAATTCCTTCTCATTGATAATTTCATGTGTATGTATATTGTTTAAGGATTGTCTCTTTGTAAGTCGCCCAAAACAATTGAATTTCAATCCAACAGCTCACCACCATTTTTCTCCTACAGCGAGCCCATCTCTTTCTCCACCCCTGCCTCTCCTCCGCTGGTGATGCCGCGGCGAGCCACATTGTTCCTGTCTCCGACAAGCTCTCCCAATCTTAAGCTCGGTGCGGTCTAAGCCAAGCTGCGTAAAATGAAAACCACCCCATCCCTCCCTCGCAGATGTGAACCCTCTTTATCTGCTACACGAGCATCATTCCTGCCTCGACATCGCTTCTCTGCTCTCTTCTGCGTCGACCCCATCATGGCCTTGTTGCTCTGCGCCGCTCTCCTTTCTACTTCACATAAATTGACTTACACAAAATTTGATTGCATGCAACTTACGAGTAGCCCATGGTAAATGTTCAACACCCCAACTCGAAGTTTTCCTGGACGGCAGTTGCCTGAATTTTGAATTTGGCCCGGTCGATTAGGTGAAGGAAGCATGCGACGGCGGGTAGCACCGAGGCCGTCGCCGGTGGCGCCCACGCGAATGATAGCGAGGCCCAAACATTGAACTCATTCTCCAACTAGTAACTCCAAAAGTCTGAACCGATGAAGAGTGACAAACAATACCATATCTTAACACCGGGGACGCTGGCAAGGTCTCGGCCAGGAACGAGCTGTAGCGAGCGAAGGCAAGAAATTTGACGATATGGGGTGAAGCTGTAGGGATCACCGGTTTAGAGTTGGCCAGGAAGGGCGGGGAGGGGGGGGCGAAACTAGCATGGCGTTGGACATCGGTGAGGTGAGGGTGCGGCGGCGAGGCTCGCACAGGAGCGCCGCAGGCCGTACGCGCCGAAGGCTGGCGGTTTGATCAGTGGTTCGTGGGGCAGTTGTGGAAGAAGATGAGCAAGAAGGCATGAGGTTAAAAAAGGCCGTGTGGCCATTTGTTCTGCATCAGACGGCCAAAAACAAATCTGGCATACATTATTTTTCCAATCAACTTACCCTTAGCCCCTCCTTTTTATTTTACCAAATTTTGTGTACACATAATGTTTGGCACCCCATCTTGAAGTGACAAACATGGTGTAAATTTACACTGGAGAGGATTTGTGGCATGCAGGTCTTACAGTAAGCAGTACCTTGAACGAGCTTCTATTTTAGGCTTTTAATTTTCATTTTTTAATATATTTTTGAACAAAAGTCCAAATTAAGTTATGTTTTCATATTCATGTTTCTCATGACGAGGTTTTTCAAATAAGATCAATATTGAATATGTTATGATGAATTTTACAAATAAATGTTAAGTTTCAAATCCTAAAACTTAGTATGCACAAACAATAAAATCACGATTTTTTTTCTACGACCAACAAAAAACATATTAAGAAATTATTATGAAACTTGGTAAAAGCGTGTGAGAAAATTGCAAGGTTTAGATAAAAGCTCATAATTTTCAACAACCGAAACATAAAATTAAGTGTATCCTCATGTGGATCCAATTATTTCATGAATCGCGAGGCAATCGAGCAGCCCGGTTCGGCTTGGCAGGTGCGTGCGCCTGTAAATTTGCGAATTTTATACGGGTCCTTTTCGTTCTAGGTGGGTGGTAGACGGTGTCGTGCATCGTTTTTCTTGCAAGGCATTGGTGTGCGTCTGCATGCATTTCTTCTCTCTCTATGTTTCCGTACGATTTCTAAGAGGCACAGTGGAAAGCTCACATGCTCAACAGCCCCATGCTAGCATCCCTGACCCTATAAATACACCAGGCCTCGCCCTTGTCGACACCAACACACACAAAGCTCTAGCTCAACAGCGCCTCCAGCTCTAGCTCTGACTCCCTTGAAGCCTCCTTCGCGTGCAAGAAGCAGCTCTCTCTCACAGCCTCCTACGCCCGCAAGAAGCACCCACAGTGCGCACACATCCCTCGATCACCTCGATCACCACACACACAGCCAGTTCCATCCAACACCTCGGGTAGACGATGGCCATGGCGCAAGGACAAGGGTCGCGGGCCACGAGGGAGGCCGTGCCTCACGTGTCCCGTGTGGCCATCATCGGCGGCGGGATCAGCGGCCTGGCCGCGGCGAAGCAGATGGCGGCCTACGACCCCGTCGTGTTCGAGGCGACGCCGTCCGTCGGCGGAGTGTGGAAGCACTGCGTCTACCGCACCACGCGGCTGCAGACTCCCCGCCCGGACTACGAGTTCTCCGACTACTCCTGGAAGAACCGCGACGACCCTTCGTTCCCGACCCACACCGAGATCGTGGACTACCTCGAGGGCTACGCCGACGAGTTCGACCTCTGGCGCTACATCTCGTTTGGGTCCAAGGTGGTGGACATCAAGTTCCTCGGCGGCGCCGAGGCCGGGTTCACCGAGCTGTGGAGCGGCACCGGCAAGGATCCGCTCCGGGGCAAGCCCATGTGGGAGGTCGGCATCGTCACCGGCGACTCCACCATCGTTCAGGTACCATATATACTTTGACATGTCTTGCATGCTTGTTTCGAAATACTTAGCACCATTTTCAGATCAATTCAATTGATCAAACGCGCAAATTTTGCCACGGGAATGTGCAGTATTACAAGTTCGAGTTCGTGGTGATGTGCACGGGGAAGTACGGCGACGTGCCGCGGATGCCGGTGTTCCCGCCGGGGAAGGGGCCGGAGGTGTTCAAGGGGACGGTGATGCACTCGCTGGACTACTGCAAGCTGAGCGAGGGGGAGACCGTTGAGCTGATGCGAGGCAAGAAGGTTGTGGTGGTTGGGTACAAGAAGAGCGCTATCGATCTAGCCAACGAATGTGCCCAGGCAAACAAAGGTGCGTAAAAGCATACTCCTAGCTATGCATAGGAAAGATTTAACATGGTTTGAACCAAAATTCTCCTAAAACATGGACAAAATTCAACATGGAACCACGCATGAAGAGTAGCAGCTTGCCAAGGCAGATAAGCTATCGTACTCGTGTAAACGCGTGTATACCAGGAAATCGTAGAAAAAGAATATGCTAAGCAAGTTCACACAGAGCTGAACAAAACAAAAACAGGATACTAATAAATATTGTGGAAGCGTCCCATCATTCGATGAAGTGGATGTCTGAATAATGCATACCATATTTGGTGACATGTGCCTTAGCGATTTGGGAGAGTCGGATACTTTGGTCCAGAAAAGGTCACTCTTAGACTAGACAGTTTAGCTAACCTAGACCAGACAGTGGATGCCTAGGTAGGTCTCTTGCATTTACAAGTTCAAAGTACACTAGACGCAATCAGTACGCATACGGCCTTGACTTTTCAACCTACCTCCTTGCATGAGCCATTTATACGCGTCACTCAATCATGTATGTACCAAAGTGTTTGCATGTTTGACCAGTAGTTGCAGATTTGCAACAAATATTATCTGCCGTTCCAAACGAACCTTCCAAACTAATTGTTCGCATGCATGACTGGTAGTTAGCTTCCTAACAAACTCATTTGAGTATACATTTTAATGGTTCCTTAAAACTTAATACTCCCCTCAATTCATAATAGTTGTCCCTGATTTAGAGAAGCATATGGAAGGGTTGACAATCTGTCGCGGAAATAAGGACCGTTTGAAATGGATCGATCGATTAACCGGTCGCCTTTGCTTGTTTGTTTGCAGGCGAGGGAGGGCAGCCGTGCACGATGCTGGTGCGGACTTTGCACTGGGTGGTGCCATCGTACTCCATCTGGGGCTTGCCATTCTCCATGTTCTACTCTACACGCTTGTCTCAGCTCTTTTACGAGCGGCCCAACCAAGGGTTCTTCCGATCCCTCCTCTGCCGCCTCATGAGCCCACTGGTATGTGTACCTCAGAATCCATCTCACAGCATGAACCTTGTACATGATACACATGCACGTATGGGGAAATACGTATGATGAACGTATTAACATATGCACGTGTGCATGCTCAAGACCATGCATGCATGTCACAATCTGACAGCAACGTGGTGTGTTTTGAATTTTGGTCTTCCAGAGGGCAGGGGTGTCGAAGTTCATCGAGTCGTACCTGTCATGGAAGCTACCACTGGGAAAGTACGGTCTGACGCCGGACCACCCCTTCGTCGAGGACTACGCCAGCTGCCAGATGGCCATCCTCCCGGAGGGCTTCTTCGACATGGCGGACCGCGGCCTTGTCCGCTTCAAGAGGGCCTCCGCCGGCTGGTGCTTCTCCGAGAACGGCGTGGTCCTCGACGACGGCACCAAGGTGGAGGCGGACCTTGTCTTCCTCGCCACCGGCTTCGAGGGCAAGGACAAGCTCCGCGAGGTCCTGCCAAAGCCCTTCCGCGACCTCGTCGTCGGCAAGTCTTCCATGATGCCGCTCTACCGGTACGTGTATAGGCTGCGATTATCTTTTGCTGCAGCATATATGCACCGATCGATGCTGACGTGCATTGTTTTTTGGCAGTGGCACGATCCACCCGCTGATCCCGAACATGGCGTTCGTGGGGTTCGTGGAGAGCGTGTCGAACCTGCACACGTCGGAGCTGCGGTGCCGGTGGCTGTCGGGGCTGCTAGAGGGGCGGTTCGAGCTACCCACCGTGAAGGCCATGATGGGGCACGTCGACGGCGAGGCCGACGCCATGCGTCGCACCACGCGGTTCTACCGCCGCCACTGCATCTCCACCTACAGCATCCACGACAGCGACGGCATGTGCGCCGACCTGGGCTCCGCCACGCTCCGCAAGGCCAACTGGATCGCCGAGCTCTTCGCGCCATACAACAACAAGGACTACAAGGAGCAGTAACTCATACGTACGCGTAGTACAGCGTCCGCACCAATACACGCGGCCGAGTACGTACGTAAGGCTGGTATAATACGTTCTTTTAGTTAAAAAAATACACATATACGTGATTCCATATATAGGTAACTAATAATATCGATCGCTAACAAGAATATATGTATACATGCATGTACCTAATAAGACTCGTTATTCCTGTACACATATATATATAGTACTACTACAGTGTGTAAGTCCTTAGGGATCGATGATGACTAATACTCAAGGGATGACTAGGTCATGCATGATAATTATATCAAGTGTCATGTGAACCGAAGAAGCGTTTGGTTAAGGACTGCGACCTCGATCGAGGAGGTCTCGTCTCGCCCGCGACCACAAGATCGATGGATCGATCTCAGGGGAATATTCCAACTGTCGAGGAGCATGTAGACTGCAGTCGGTCCTTGTGTGATTACTTATACTACTGTAGAATACTATGATTCATCATGTACGCCCCCCTGTAGTTCATTTTTTCCTTGTCGATGTAACTATTGGATCTATGAGCATGCAATGAAATTCCCCATTTCATTCAATGTTCTGATGCATATGATATTTTAGTTCTTTTGGCCTGCTTGTTTGAGGGTTTCCTCGCCGCTTGCGTGCCTGGTAGCCGGCCTGCGTCAAAAGCCCAAACGAAAACATAGATTACAAACCCCACATATAGGGCACACGCGGACAACCTGGCACTAACAAGATTTTGGCACAAACAACAACACATTTGGATCATCAACACCAACCAAGATCATCAACACAAACTGAGAGTGTCATCGGCATAATCTACACACTTGATGAGCCAACTTCAACTTCACCTACAAAAAGCACATCTTAGCAACCGCTGAGAGATTGCACCAAGCAATAAAGCACTGCCAAACAGCCGACCAAAGTGTCCAAGACAAGGCAACTCTGATTTCATTCATGAGCACGCAGGAGGAAGTTGCAAGACTTAGTCCAGTGCTACAACCGAAGAGCGCCATTCGCTGAAAACCATGCTCATGGAGTTACCGTCACTACCAGGAAAATGGCTACAGATGAAATGAACACTAAAGACGTACCTTTCATGTGGTGCGCCATTAGTATGTACTAATGACGCATCATGTTTTGGTACGCCATTAGTTTGGAAGACACTAATGACGCACCAGGAACATGGTGCGCCACTAGTTATAATTTTTATTTTATTTTTTCAAACATACTAATGACGCATCATATCTCGGTGCGCCATTACTAGTGCTAACTAGTAATGGCGCACCGGCCACACAGTGCGCCACTACTGTTGTTTATTTTTTATTCTTTTTTTGTAAAACTACTAATGGCGCACAGTGACACAGTGCGCCATCCGTGCGCCATTAGAATATATACTTTATTTTATTTTATTTGCAAAACTTCTAATGGCGCAACAGAAGCTGGTGCGCCATTAGTAACCAGGGTCGACCCCCCGCTCCACCAGCCGCCGACACCCCGCACCTTCCCCCACTCCACCGCCGCCGCCGACCTACCGCACCCTCCCCCGCTCCACCGGCCGCCACCCCCGGCCCGCACCCTCCCCCACTCCACCGCCTCCGACGACCACCTGCACCTCTTCCCCGCACCTCCCCTGACCGCCTCCAATCACACAAATGAATGCAACTAAAATTGCAAAAAAACAATTTGATTATATTTTCAAATAAAAAATTTGATGATATTTTCAAATAAAAAATTTGATGATATTTTTTCATATTCATAAATATTTTCAAATAACAAATTTGATGATATTTTTTAAAAATTATTACTGTTTTTATAAAAAAATATTACTGTTATGATTTAAACAAGTTTGAACATACTTAAACACAAATAAATATCAAATAACATTTTAAATGCATAAGCCGACCCCCCGCACCCTCCTCCACTCCACCGCCGCCGACGACCCACCGCACCCTCCCCCGCTCCATCGGCCGCCGCCGCCGACCTCCGGCCCGCACCCTCCCCCACTCCACCGCCGCCGACGACCACCCGCACCCTCTCCCCCGCACCCAGCTCCCCGGCCCGCTCCACCGTCACAAATGAATGCAACTAAAATTGCAAAAAAAAACAAATTTGATTATATTTTCAAATAACAAATTTGATGATATTTTAAATAATAAATTTGATGATATTTTTCATATTCATAAATATTTTCAAATAACAAATTCGATGATATTTTTAAAAAAATTATTACTGTTTTTATAAAAATATATTACTGTTATGATTTAAACAAGTTTGAAAATATTTAAACACAAATAAATATCAAACAACATTTTAAGTGCAAAGATACAAAAAATGGGGAGCCTGGGAATCGAACCCAGGACCTCTTGGTATGTGTGCTGCGTGCTGACCAATCGGGCTAGTGGGCGTGTTCTGATGGAGTAGGGGTTAGGTGGAATATAACCTGACCAGTCGGGCTAGTAAATAAAATAAAATTCTAATGGCGCACCGGGGCAAGGTGCGCCATTAGAATCGTCGTACTTATGGCGCACTAGGGGGAGGTGCGCCATTAGAACCCTCCCCCCACTTCACCTGTTCCTCGTCTGTGGCCTTCCTCCTCCTCGCCAGATCCACTCGACCCCAACCAGACGCCGCCGCCCCTTGCTCCGCCCCTCCGTCCGCCACACAGACGACGCCGTCGGCGACGCCACGCTGCCAGGTCTTGCGCTGCCCACGCCGCCGCCCGACCCCGCGGGACTCCACCCCGCCGCCCCACGCCCCGAACGGGATCGGCCGAGCACGCCGACCGCCTCTCCTCTCCTCCTCCCTCCGACGAAGCGAGGGCCTCCTCCGGCCCTGCAGAGTGGCCGTGGCCTTGACGCCCCGCCCACCCCGCCTGCCCCTGCCGTCCTCCGCCACCGGCCCCTGCTCTCCTTCGACCGCGGCGAGCGAGGACCCGGACGAGCTCGGACCCCGACCCCGACCCCTTCGCCGACCCCGACCCCGACCCCTCCGGCGACCAGGTACCTCTCCTCCTTCCTCCTTCCTCCCTCTCTCCACCATTCCCCATTCCTCCCTCCTCCCTCGACTGTGGCAAAGTGTAGGTCATCCCTAGGGTTTATTTTGCTTGCATTGCTCAAGTTTTTATAATCTGAAACTAAGTAAAAATATTTGTAGATGTATTCTGAAAATAGTGTATATTCTGAAAATATTTGTAGATGTATTCTGAAAATAGAGTATAACTGCCAATCCCTAGGGTTTATCTTGGGTTTATAAAGTTGGTAGTTATGTCATAAGAATTTGTTCAGGATCACCATGAGAAATAATTCAAACTGAATGTATTGGTAGTATGTTAACTGAATTTTCGCACTGCATTTTTGTAACTAGGGTTTATCTTGGGTAGGACCAGGAGATGTCTAGGGACAATATTTCGGCCGTATGGTTAGCAATGTGAAGGGAATATGAGAGATTAATTCAAACTGAATGTATGTTTGTAACTGAATTTTTTTGACAGTGTGTTAACTGAATTTTTTTGACAGTGTGTTAACTGAATTTTTTTGACAGTGTGTTAACTGGCCACTTATCTTCATTTCAAAGCCCAAGTTGCAGCCCTTTAGATTGACAACTGGGATGTAAGGTATCTTCTACTACATTTGGAGTATGGTTCTGGCTCACATTGTATTTGTAATTCTACTATAAATTTGCACTATAAATCTATTGAAATTATATAGTTAATACACTGCAATTACATGTCTATTGTATTTACCTCCTCTTCTATACCTTGTACTAGAAGTCAGCAAAAGAATATCAGTTCTACTTTGCCCCCTAGTAGATCTGGTAGAGTAAGAACCTCCCCTTATAATGATGCTTTTCTCTAGAAAAATGATCCTGGATTTTTTTATGGTATTCTTTGTGGTATTAAGATGGAAACCTGGGATACTATTTCTGTTAGGAGATGGTGTTATATTAAGATGCATATATTGTTATGTTACGCAAATTGTATCATCTTGCCACTTAAGTCAGCCTTCCCTTTAAGCAGAAAATTCAGTTAGGAGCTACTGTTAGGAGCTACTGTCAAAAACTTGAGCTACTGTCAAAAAATTCAGTTATGGCATCTAGAATTATGTCAGTTTTGTTTTGTAACTAGAAGACCAAAGTGTTAGGAATTCTGTCCAAACTGTAGTTTTCAGTATTCTGTCCAAACTGAAAACTGTTAAAAAGCATGATGTTTCTTGGATTTCTGTAATGATGATGATGATGGAACACATGGTCTTGGATTTCTGTAGTGATGATGGAACATTATAAAGCATTGTACTCCAGTGTGTATGAAGGATACAAAAAATTTAGCAACTTCTCTGATTTAATAAAGTTGTTCTTATATGGATGAAACTTCACTTGTTTTTAGGCTAGTGCAGGGTGTTGCTTTATTGTGATGCCTCTGAATTACTTGTGGTCACATTGAGAAAGACTTGCAAAGATGATGATCATCTTTTACAGAAAACAATTTCTGTAAACACGTCAGTAACTTTGCTAGTTTGCTGGGCTTTGTCTCCAACCATTGTGTCGTGATGAATTTGCAGGTACCGCGAGAGGCCCTTGAGTTTGTCGGAATGTCGATTAAGTTCCGTTCCGGCAAATTCGGGTACTCCATATGTCCTATTTTTTGTGAATTTTAGCATGACTTTGCGAAAAATCGGACATATGGGGTACTTGCTACTAATGCATGGGCCGGGGTATCTTAGTACTTAGTTCAGTAGGATCAACTGCCCCTTTATTCTTGCTGCATTAAACCATAGGTGGCAATAGAGCCAAGTGATTAGTGCCAAGTGATTAGGCCCAACCTAGGGTGCCTCGGCATCCATAAACCCTAAATGATGAAAACTTAACTTAGCATTTAGCTTTTAGGATGCCTCGGCGTCAACAAACCCTAAATGATAAAAGCTTAGCTTTTAGGATGCCTCGGTGTCGACAAACCCTAAATGATGAGACCATGATCTTGTTCCTTGAAAACAACCAACTTTTTGATCAAACTTTTTTCCTATTTAGAGCGAAACATGGCCCACAACGATGAGGCCGGTGGTTCGGGTGGCAAGCAATTTCGAGCTGTCCCAGAGATGGAGGAACAACCTCACCGCTATGAGGATGCCGCGAAGACACCGATCCTGACTACACAACCCCTAGTGGCGTCGGGGATGACACCACCGATGAAAGCCGCCGAGGATGCCACCACTGATGATGGCGGCGCACGCACAGATGGCAGCCAACCGAAGAAGCAACGAAAGGACCGGCGCCCGAACGCGCTCCGCACCGTTAAGGAGGAATTTACTCAAGTGGACTCCGACGGGAATCCAACGGAGCCCAAACATATAATCAAGGGGTACTCAGTTCAGCTCGGGTGCATTCTCCGGAGCACCGTCTCGATCAACACCGAGAACCTTAGGCATAAGGACCGAGGGAATTTGCGCAACCTCCTCTTCACGAAGCTGCACGAACGATACAAGTTCCCCGCTGATTTTGAAAACACACGCCTCTCAGGGAATAAAGTGAACAGTGCCGCCCTCACGAGGATGAGCACGGCCCTGTCTACTTGGAGAAGCGCGGCGAAGAGAATGATTGAGAAAGGTGAAAGTTATGAGAAGATCAAGGCGAAAAATCCTTCGATCAGCGAAGAGGACTACAAGGAGTTCAAGATCAAGTGCGAGCAAAGGCAACCTCCGAATCAAGTCGATTGGGGAAAGAAATGCGGGAGTTGAACTTAAGGAAACACAAACTCGGTCCCGGCGGTTACAGAGTGGCGGAGCCTATATGGGACAAGGAGGACGCGGAGCGTGCCGAGCAAGGCCTACCGCCCCGCTTCGAGAAATACAGCAGTGACAAGCAGACCAGGAACTATGTCAGGGCCCGGTACAAGGAGGCACTACTAGGAAAAGTCCTACTAATGGCGCACCGGTTTTGCATACTAATGGCGCACTACCGGTGCGCCATTAGTAGCACGCCATTAGAATTTTTTACTAATGGCGCACCACTGGTGCGCCATTATTATCTGGTATACTAATGGCGCACCTGGAAGTGCGCCATTAGTATGTAACTCCATGCACCATTAGTATGCCTCCCGGGGGGACATATGTAACCATGTGCTTTGTCACACTAATGGCGCACTCTGCCTTGATGCGCCATTAGTATCCTTTGGCATACTAATGGCGCACTCTGCCTTGATGCGCCATTAGTATGAATATTCGATTTTTTTTTGCTTCTCTGATTTTTGCAGAGGTTACAAAATATATTATTGGAAAGAATAATGACAACAGCACACAGCAACATCAGATTCATCGAATACAATAGAAGATTAGTCTCCAAATACAATTCATCATATTAGTCTCCGAATTCAAAAGACCGAACAAAGATAAAACATTATAAGTCTCAAGACCGCGAGTATCGAGTTTGTCTTCACATTACAAGTCGATATCGATCATCTAAACTACCATCACATAAAAGAGACTTGTGGTCATCACGATGAGCTTCATCGCGATCAAACTGGTCTTCATCCGGTTCCTCCAACGCTCCCTCCTCTCCCGCTAGATAGCGGGCATATCTAGATTCGGCCTCCGCTCTAGTGGTGTACCCTTTGTAATCGTTACCGCTGAAGCGGTGAACCTGTCTCCGACACTCCTCCCGATCGTCAGAGACTCAAGAACCTTACCCTTGTACACCGACATACGACGGCATCTCTATGCACAAGCCAAACAATGCATACAATACATAAGCAATATGTAAGTATGCAACAAAAGGATCGGAAGAGAAAAGCAAGACATTAATAGCACGATTCATGGTCCTACTAATAAATAGCATCGATTACATCTAAGTTGAACGACTGTCCAAACCAAAGAGACATACGAATTCATTAAAGTTTAATTACAACATGATCCAATCAATGTTTCAGAACTACACATCACTACTTTCGACCCGACTCATCGGACAGGAACGTGGATGAAGCCGCCGTCTGTCGTGATGGTCATGAAATCGCGGTCGTTGTCACCCTGCATTTGTAGCATTCCATCTATATCATTGTTGGACGGTTGATATCTGAGGTAGAACTGCCCTGACGTATGAAGGACATCTTGATGGATGATGTCCGCAAATTCCGATCGATGCGAAGAATTCTTGTCCGAGGTCCGCGTCTGGACTGCCGACAAGCTCGCGACCCAATCTTTGAGATTATCTGGTAGCAGAAGTTGATGATGGTCCCTTACGATCGCCCGCATGTGATGGAGGGCGTAGTAGGCATCCTTCTGACCGCCAGGCGGCTGCTTGACGCAGCAGAACTTCGTATTGTGTGAGAACATGTGCTTGCCGTACTTACGAACAGTCCTGGTGAAGGTGCCTCCAGATTTGGCGTAGCCGGGGAGAACATCATCAAGAACTTTCTTGACATTTGTGTAGTCTATCTTGGAGTTACGGTTCGGGTCGAAATACGTGGCCATGGAATATTTCGGGCTTAAGAGGATGAGTGTGCAATGTGTGTCACCGCACGTAACACGGAATCTTAGAAAAAAAGAACGATCGAAATCTAAGAAATCATATGTTACAGGCGGTTAAGGGATGACTTACTCGGAAAGTAAGCCACGAGGAAGTTATCCTTATCTGGTTTGCTGTAATGACGCCTTCGAGGTGTGAACTTCGCAACTTGGCGGTCCCTAAGCGCTGCTCAAGTGCTTGGCACGCATGTAGAAGGGGTCGACTATCACGATGTCCGGTCTTATCTCTAATGATCCGCATCTCCATACTCAAATAAAACAGCCGAACGAAGGTGCGGTCAGCGGATGAAGGTTAAACATAGCAAAGATGTCATCAAACCGCAGGACGATCGTACTCCGATGTCGCCATCCACAAAGCCCTTGCCCTCGGCACCTTGGCCACGAAAACCGGTATGCCACATCCTTCTCTCGAGACACCGCTTCTCCAAAGAAAGAACACCGTAAATGCAGACTCCGCATAGCACCGGTTGCAAGATTCAGCATATTTGGCGGTAGCATCGCCCTACCCGCCACGTGCACCCTCCTCGACATATCCTTAGGTGAAGGTGGCCCGTCCTGAGCACGGATCGAACTCGGTGCCGGCTGGCTCGCACCGGCGCCCTTGTTAGTCTTTTGTTTTCGTCCCTTCTTCTTGATCTCCTGTAATGGGACCGAGTTCTGCTCACAGACCGCCTTCTTGAGCGTGTTGGGGCTGATAATATTTCGCACCTCAGCTATCTGAGGCTCGGTGAAGACGGGAGCTGGAGGCGTCTCCTGAGAACTGAACGCCAGACGACGCCTATTGCAATTGGATTTCTCCGCCATACCAGCTAGATTGCGGTCGTCTTGGTTGGGTTCTTGAGAAAGAGGCCCGCAGAACTCGTCAGCGTACCCATGTTCGGCAAAGTACTTATCGACTTTGGTAAATGTACCGTCGTCGTTGTCGTCGTCGTCGTCCGGATCCTGTGCCATAGGGCTGTCCGGATCCTGTGCCATAGGGATGTCCGACATAGGGATGTCCGGCAGGTCCGGTAGTGTTGCAGCGTTCTTGCCATGGCTTGGCGCCGGCACGACTGGTGTTCTTGTTCGTGGTGGTGTCCCCGCCTTAAACGAATCTGGCTCTTCGCCAAAGCAGCGCCGATTTACGCAGCGCCGAGGGTCATCTCATCTTCTTCGCCGGGCCCTGTGGGGTCGAACCGAGGTAATAACTCGTCGCGACCGGCAAAGACCCGAACCACTTCAACCCTATACACTGTGGGTGGGATCATATTAACGTGGAACATGCGGTTGCCCGGTTGAACGATTCTGCCCTTGGCGAAGTACACCAACTCGGCGCCCACGAAGTGCAGAAGAGTGCAAGGAACGTCGGCGGTGCCCTGCGAAAACATGTACAGGGCGTCAGGGATGCCCAGTCAAAGGCAAGGAGATGAAGTCATCGGCCGAGAGGCTTAGTTACCGTGATGGCGTCGAGCTCGGCTAATGTCGAGACACGAATACCGCCTCCGCTGGAGACACCAATGGCGCCGCCGCCGGAGACACCAATGGCGCCGCCGGAGACACCAATGGCGCTACCGCTGCCAGGCGAAGTTGCTGGTCGTGAAGCTGGGAACCGGGAGGCCTCGTTGGCCGCCCGCAATCCACGTCGTCGGCCCGTGAATCAACGTAGGCACCATGGCGTTGAGCTTCGTTCCCGCTTGTTGTTCCACTTGCTCTTGGACAAGCTCCGGAATCCGCGCCACTTGTGCCTTGAGTGCTTCAACCTCGCGCGTCGGCTTTCCGAGCTGGCCTTTTCTCCTTCCGCACACCAGCGGTATAGTATGACCCCATTTTGGGGACAAGCCTTTGCCGCCACACGACCAGGTAGCGTCGGCTTAGTGAGCTTATCCTTGCTTTTCATTATTTTCAACGCCCTATTTAAAGGGGTGTCGAAAGGGAGCTCGAGACGACCCCTGCCATCGCTTTCAGTTTCTGCGAAGGAACGTGAACCATTTAGAAATATTGGGGATTAACTAGAGTGCAACCATATGGAGCTAATTACGCGGGGGTGTAATCCTTACCAGAACAAGCTTAAGCGCCCTGGTCTTCGGATCCGTGGTAAGCTCCTTTGTTATCTGGTCCTCCTTGTACCGGGCCCTGACATAGTTCCTGGTCTGCTTGTTACCGCTGTATTTCTCGGCGGGCGGTAGGCCTTGGTCAAGACGCCTCCGCGTCCTCCTTGTCCCATATAGGCTCCGCCACTCAGTAATCGCCGGGACCGAGTTTGTGTTCCCCTAAGTTCAACTCCCGCATTTCTTTCCCCCAATCGACTTGATTCGGAGGTTGCAATCGGTCGAGCACTTGATCTTGAACTCCTTGTACTCATCTTCGCTCATAAAAGGATATTCCGCCTTGATCTTCTCATAACTATCACCTTTATCAATCATTCTCTTCACCACGCTTCTCCAAGTAGACAGGTCCGTGCTCATCTTCGTGAGGGCGGCACTGTTCACTTTATTCCCTGAGAGGCGTGTGTTTTCACATTCGGCGGGGAACTTGTATCGTTCGTGCAGCTTCGTGAAGAGGAGGTTGTGCAAATTCCCTCGGTCCTTATGCCTAAGGTTCTCGGTGTTGATCGAGACGGTGCTCGGAGAATGCACCCGAGCTGAACCGAAAGTACCCTTGACTATATGTTTGGGCTCCGTTGGATTCCCGCCGAGTCCACTTCAGTGAATTCCTCCTTGACGGTGCGGAGCGCATTCGGACGCCGGTCCTTCCTTGCTTCTTCGATTGGCTGCCATCTGTGTGTGCGCCGCCATCATCAGTGGTGGCATCCTCGGCGGCACCATCAATGGTGTCATCCCCGACGCCACTAGGGGTTGTGTAATCAGGATCGGTGTCTTCCGCGACGTCCTCATAGCGGTGAGGTTGTTCCTCCATCTCCTGGGACAGCTCCAGAATTGCTTGTCGCTCAACCACCGGCCTCATCGTTGTGGGCCATGTTTCGCTCTAAATAGGAAAAAAGTTTGGTCAAAAAGTTGGTTATTGTCAAGGAACAAGATCATGGTCTCATCATTTAGAGTTTGTCAACACCGAGTCACCCTAAAAGCCTAAGCTTTCATCATTTAGGGTTTGTCGACGCCGAGGCACCCTAAAAGCCTAAGCGTACATCATTTAGGTTCTCATCGACACCGAGGCATCCGGGGCAGCCAAGTTAAGTTTTCATCATTTAGGGTTTATCGATGCCGAGGCACCCTAGGTTGGGCCTAATCACTTGGCACTAATCACTTGGCTCTATTTCCACCTATGGTTTAATACAGCAAGAATAAAGGCAGTTGATCCTACTTAATTAAGTACTAAGATACCCCGGCCCATGCATTAGTAGCAAGTACCTCATATGTCCGATTTTTAGCAAAATCATGCTAAAATTCACGGAAAATTTCAGCATGACCTTTGCTGAAAATAGGACATATTGAGTACCCGAATTTGCCGGAACGGAAGTTAATCGACATTCCGGCAAACTCAAGGGCCTCTCGGGGTACCTCCAAAATCATCACGACACGAAGGGCCTCTCAAGGGCCTCTAGCAGCAGCGGCCTCCCAGACCCCATTTTTTGCTAAATTTCTTTGAGCAACAATCGAGCGTAAAATTCAGCATATTTCTATAGAACAAAGACCTTTGTAAAGATGAAGAACAGTTCTACAAAGCAGCCCATTTATATACAATAGCATCTTTGGTCATACCAATTTCTGAATCAATTCAAAGATGAAGAAATTAACTATGTATAGTTTATTCTTTTGTACCAGGAACTATTTTAGTTTATTATTTATTGTACCAGGAGGAATATAACAATCTTTTTGGTATATATCCTAGTTATACTACTGCAGGAAAGGAGGATCATCATACACATATATATGTGCATAAAAATCATAAAAATTCAAAATCACTTGAAACCTGATCACTCGGACCACACCACATGCCAGAGCATACATAGTACATAGAGTTGACAATTCAGTTGCAATCATGTAGTAATGGATTGTTCTACCTAGCAGGTTGTTGGAAATGGATTGTTCTACCTAGCAGGTTGTTGGAAATTCAGTTGCTTTTTTCATTAGGGCTGGCAACCAGACATGGTCAAATTTCAATTAAGATTATCTATTGGTTCAAGACTGGCAACAAGGCTTGTTCTACAAAATCAATTATCTATTGAGTAGTTCTTGTGCTCATCAAGTAGCAACATCTTTCATACATGATCAGCAGTCATGTACCAAATTTTTATTTAAACTGAATTTGCAAATCACCAAGAGCTCTACTAGTTTCAGACTAGATTTACACTAAATACACTAGAGTATTTGACCAGTAGTCGCTACATTTACACTAGACTGAAGAAATTGCTACATCACTAGACTGAAGAAATTGTGTTGTCGATTAGGGACCAAGAAAATGTGTTGCAGATTTTGATTTGCTTGTCGATCTTCTGCTAACTCCATAGAAGAGTTTTGTATCGATTCGTTAACTGACAGCAAGTAACAGCATGTTCTAACATCAACAGTTTCAGAGTACTACTCCAAAATCCTCCTAGTTGTAGCCCACCTAAATGGTTGAATTCAAAGAACTACATTGGCCTTCAGTGATTGAGAGCTTAAAATTTCCAACAATCTGAACAAACAAAGTAAAAAAGGATCAGTATCTCATTTCATATACCTTCCAAACGATTTCCAGAGGATCGAGCAAGAAAAGGAGATAGTCAATCTCTGTTTGAATCCGGTTGCTTTCTGCGCGAAATAGAATGGAATCTCAAGTCTTAGCTAGATCAGGGCTACCACGTTCCCTCAGACGAAAAAGAAAAGAATACTAGACCTGTTGGACTCGCAAAGTTCTTCATAAGCATAGGCTTTGTTTGTTGGAAACTAGCCTGTGAAACTGAAATTTAACAGTAAACTGAATTACTGTCATTTAACAGTAAACTGAATTTTAAACCGAAAATCTGGAGTAAACTTGATGGAGTACAAATTTATCAACTGCCATATATCGATAACATCTGAAATCATGCATTGGTGCAAAGTTGCTCCTGTACACTATAACATCTGAAAGATGGAGATCACAGAGTTGCATCCGAAAAGAATCGGGGCAAGGGGAAGATGGAATCGGGGCTCAGACTCATGCGGCCAAGCGGTTGGAGGACGGCGTGCCGACGAACACGAGGGCGGGGGCACCGGATGCTCCTCGTTGATGGGGAGGGAGAGGCGGAGGCAAACCCTAGCCGCCAAGCGCACGAGTGTGCAGCCTAGGTAGAGTAAACTCACGGAGACGAGGAGCAGGTGGCCGATGTCGTGGTTGGTGAGGAGCAGGTGGCCGGCCGTGGTTGGTGAGGAGAGCGAGGAAGAGCGCCCGTCCGAGGAGGTGGTTGGTGCCTTGGCGACCGGGCGGCGCGGAGGCCTGGAGGATGTGGAAGAAGGCGCAGACGGCGAGGAGGAGTCCCGAGGGTCGGGCGGCGGGGTGGGCGCGGGGGCTGGGACGGCAGGGTGGAGTCCGGTGAGGGTCGGGCGGCGCGCTGTGGGTCGGGCAGCGCGGGTGGATCTGGTGGCGAGGGAGAGAGGGTTGAAGGGGATCTGGCGAGAGAGAGGGAGGATAGCTAGGGGGAGGGTTCTAATGGCGCACCGTCCATTCGTGCACCATAAGTATGACTATTCTAATGGCGCACCTCCCCTCGGTGCACCATTAGAATTTTGTTTTAATCTAGCCCACTAACCATATCTACAACCTAACCCTATCTACAATAGAACCCACCCACTAGCCCGACTGGTCAAGACGCTGACACACACTGTGAGGTCCCGGGTTCGATTCCCTGTGCTTCCCAATATTTTTTGATGCATTTTAAATGCTGTTTTTATATTTATTTGTGTTCAAATATGTTCAAACTTGTTTAAATCATAACAGTAATATTTTTTATAAAAACAGTAATAATTTTTTAAAAATATGTTCAAATTTCTTACTTGAAAATATCATCGGCGGCGGTGGAGCGGGAGGGTGCGGAGATCGAGATCAAGATGGAGGGGGAATCGAGATCGAGATGGAGGATCGAGATCAAGTGTCCTCATGAATTCAAAAAGTGCCCATGAAATTTAAAAATATTCATGATATCAAAAGTGCCCATGAAATACAATCGAGAAATGAAGACTACGATTTAAATACAATCGATCTTAGCTAGCTATCTGTTCACAATCTTCTTGCCCTTCTTTTTCGCAAATGGAGTTCTTCTGTGGAACAGACGTCCTTTAGGTAGGGTGGTCCTGCTTCTTCTTGTGGTGTGTGCTCCTACTTCATCGTCGTCGTCATGTTCGATCTTCGGGTCGCCGTACTTGTCGAAGTCTTGCTCATTGGCTACTCCATCCATTCCGATGATCTTCCTTTTGCTTCTCCTCACGACAACACGACTGGGCTTTGGCGGGTCGGTAATGAAGAAGCATTGGTCCACTTGGGAAGCCGCACCCATGGCTCATTTTTCGCGGTGACGCTTATACCGCGGTCTTGGATTTGGCTTCGTATAACCATGCCGGGTGAAATATCAGTCTTCTTTTAGGACGCTCTTGGCCCATCTCGACACGGAACATCGGCACCTTCTCTCCAACAGTAGCTCAGCTCCCAGATCTCCTCGATCCTTCCGTAGTATCTCGTCCTTGTCCTTACCGGTGTAGGATTCCATCGTTACCCCGGAGTTCGATAACCATCGCTCTTCATGTCCTTGTCCTCGGTGTAGAATGTGTAGCCGTTGATATCGTACGCCTCATAGGTCATCAGGTTGTGCTCGGCGCCCTGTGACAAGGCGAATATGAGTTGTTCTTCCGCGGAAGAATATTCATTCAAAGGGTACGAAAGAAGCTTCTGCTTGAACCAACGTGTGAAACATGAGTTGTGCTCTTTGAGTATATCTCCGTCCGTCCTCTATTGGCCTCGGTCATTGTACGTCTTCTCAATAAAGGTTTTGTGCTCTACCACCCAAGGATCGACCACGTCTATGTGTTGTAGCGCGACTAGGTTTGCTCTTTCAAAGTCGGCGAAGTCGACCCTCGAAGTCGACATGCATTTCGCGGCGACCCTCACGGTGACCCCATCCAGCGAGCCTGCCGAGGTGCCTGTTGACGGGCGGACCAACGGGTTCTCGATGCCTAGATAATTGCGGCAAGAGGAGATGCACTCTTCGGTCGAAAAGCCCCGCTATACTTCCTCTCGACGTGACATGTTCCGAACGTATCCTTTGATGACACCATTCATCCTTTCGAACGGCATCATGCGTGCAGGAACGTCGGCCCGAGTTGGATGATATCCTCCACGATATGGACCAGCAGATGCACCATAACATCGAAGAATGCGGGCGGAAGTACATCTCAAGCTCGCATAGTATCACCACGATCTCTTCCTCGTAGCCTTCGAGTTGCCTCACGCCAATCGACTTCCGAGAGATGACGTCGAAAAAAGTTGCATAGGCCAAATAGCGTTTCACGGACGCGCTGGCCCATGATCCCACGGATTGCAACTGGAAGTATCTGCGTCATCAAGACGCGGATGTCGTGAGACTTCATCCCGCTGAACTTCGCTTCATTGGTCTAGGTATCCGCTTATCTTCCCCACAGAATCAGAAGGGAAGTTTTACTCCTAGGAGGCGGTGAAAACTGCTCGATCTCCTCCTGACTTAGAGTGAAGCACGCGGGAGGGTAGTCATTTCCGGTCTTCTTGGCCTTTTTGCCTTTGCGACGACTTTCTATGTCTTGCTTCGCCTCATCATCATCATCATCATCATCATCATCATCATCATTAGTGTGAAGCTCCTACCTGATGCCCATTGATTTCAAGTCTGCCCTTGCTTTCGGCCCATCTTTGGTCCTCTCTGGCATGTTGAGCAGGTACCAAGCATCTCGCGCACGTTCTTCGTGGATATGCATGACATCAAGGCTGTGAGGCACACGGTGGATCTTCCAAGACGGCAAGTCCCGTAAAACAGACCTCGCTTTCCATACCTTCAAGAATGCTCCGCGCCTTTTCGCTTCTTTCCCTGCTCGCGCCTTTTGCTTCTTTCGGCGGTGGGCGGTCTTTCCAATTTTTCAACAGCTCGTCTATTTCCTCGCCGCTCCTCGTACAGGCGTTTTTGGGTTCGGTTTCACCATCGAACAGATCCTTGCGTTTCCTCCGCGGGTCATCGCCGCAAAGCCACCTTAGATGTCCCATGAACACGGTTTTCAAGACCCGGATCTCTATCTAGTCAGCGATACGTTATGTCATCCATGCACCTTACGCATCCGTAAAATCCGTGGACTACCTGCCCTTGAGATATCCGTAATCGAGATAGTCGTGCACCGTCGTGAGCAAAGGCGGCTCTCATAGGGAAATATTCTTTCTGCGGCGCCCCACGTATTGGTGGCGTTTTCCACGCGTGTCTAGCTCCTCCTTCAAAGAGCCCCAGACATGATTGATGTCGCTCCTGTTTCGCCCTTCAATTAGCATACTCATGTGAATGTAATTCCTCTTCATGCACAACTAGGGGGAAGGTTGTACATCCACACAAACACAAAGCCAGGTGCTATGTGTGCTTCTCTGGCTGCCAAACGGATTGAATCCATCGGTGCTCGCGCCAAAGACGATGTTCCTTGGATCCTTCCATAATTCTGGGTATTCGAAGTTCAACGCTTGCCACCGCTCGCATCCTTAGGGTGACTCAAGATCTTGTCTTTTTATTTATCTCCGGATCATTTCCGTCATCTTCCCGCTTCTTCTCATCCCTATCCGCGTGCCAACGCAGGAGCTTTTGCTACCTTAGGGTCCGCGAAATACCGTTGCAGATTTAGGAGTGATCGGAAAGTACCACACCGATTTTCGAGGAGCTTTCTTCTTCTTCTTGTATCGAGTGACGCCGCACACCGGACATATGGTAGACTCCGCGTGCTCGTCCCGATAAATGATGCAATTGTTCATGCACACATGGTATTTCACGTGCGGCAAATCCAAAGGACACACGATTTTCTTCGGCGTCCTCGAAACTGGTCGGGCACTTGTTCCCTTTGGGAAGACGTTCGTGCTGTAATGACATGTTCTCGCCGAACCATGCGCCGGTCATTTTGTGTTTTACCTTCATCTCCGTGAGCCATGAGCGTTACTTTCAAAGCGGGTATCCTCGGCCTGCATCCTTCATACAATGGAGTAACCGTCTATCTCCATTTGATCCAGCTTGGCTTTCTCTCTGCGGCAGCTCTTGCGTTATCCGTCTGCTTGCGGCGACTCTTGAATATGAGGGTCCGCACCCAGCCTCCATCGTCGTCTGCTCCGCATCTTCATCTTCATGATCATGCCCTTCGCCTTGATCTTCCTCATCATCATGTATGACATGTTCTACATGATGATTGTGTACATCATCACCGCCGTGATCATGTCCTCGAGATTCTTCGTCTTCTCGCCCGCCTCGCCGCGGTGGTTGTCTTGTTGCCCTTCCTCATTTCTTGCCCGGCCCCATGGACGACTTCATAGTCATCTTCATCACCTTGCCACCGATAGCCATCCATGAAACCACGCAAGAGCAGGTGGTCCCGCACCTGCCGGAATCGGGTCCGCAATAAGGCTCTTCACTTGCATCTTCGACACGGACATCTTATCTCCGTCACGTTCTTTTGAAGCATCTCGGCCTTGGCGAGCTCAAAACCTATTCACGATGCCTTCGGTCATCGTGCGGACCATGGTCGCTCAAGGGTAGAGCAAAACGATATTTTATAACCAAGAAAAATTTGGCATGACCTTCCCTAAAAATAGGACCAAAAAAGAATGCATAGTGCCAAAATTCTCACTAAACGGAAATGAATCAACATTCCGCAAAATATTGGCAACTATCGCATTTCAAATACCGGTACCTGCAAACACAGACATATATGCAACACCACAAACACAAGCAACACCACAAACATACATAGATCTAGCTAGGCCACAAAAAGTGCATGTGCACGTTGTTGGAGCGAGCTAGGGAGAAAAAGTAGATCTACATCATGAAGATAGCTTTCCCTTACTTACCTATCAAAAAAGGTAATTTCACCACTTAATTTTGATGAATCTATGATGGAAATGAGGTGAGGAGGAGGAGGCAGCTGAGACAAGCTTGGAGGAGGAGGTGGAGAGAATGAAGTGGGGAAAGTGAGTGGGTAGGTGGGCTGTCCAAAAATATCTTGTTGGTCCCAGGTTACTAATGGCGCACCACCACAAAATGCGCCATTAGTAACCTCAGTTACTAATGGCGCACCCGCAGTGGTGCGCCATCGCATTTTTTGCAAAAAGAAAAAAACATATGTATACTAATGGCGCCTTTGTGGAAAAGTGCGCCATTAGTAGTTTAAACTAGTAATGGTGCACTTTAGCATAGTGCTCCATTAGTAGGTTTGCAAAAAAGTAAAAAATATATATATACTAATGGCGCACTTTGCCATCCTGCGCCATTAGTTTGTATGGAAAAATGGGAAAAAAATCAATAGTAGTGGCGCACCGTGAGCACGGTGCGCCATTAGTAATCTTTTCCACACTAATGGCGCATTGAGCAACCGGTGCGCCATTAGTATATAGTAGTGGCGCACTATTTACCTAGTGCGCCATTAGAATCAGTCCTATCTATAGCCCTTTTCCTAGTAGTGAGGACCCGATAACAAAGGAGCTTACCACAGATCTTAAGACCAGGGCACTTGATCTTGTTCTGGCGAAGGAGACTGAAATCAGTAGCGTGGGGTCGTCTCAGAGCACCCCTACTTGGGACAACACTCTAAATAGGGCATTGAACGTAATGAAAAACAACGATAAGCTCAGTAAGCCGTCGTCAGCTGGTCGTGTGGCCGGCAAAGGCTTGTCCACAAAATGGTCGTCATACTATACCGCTGGTGGCCGAAAGGAGAAAAAGACCAGATTGGAAAGCCCGATCAGCGAGGTTCAAGAACTCAAGGCACAAGTGGCGCGGATTCGAGATTGTCCAAGAGCAAGTGCACGAAGAACTGGGATCGACGCTCACCGGCATTATGCCTACCTTGATTCATGGGCTGACGGCGTGGATTGCGGGTGGCCAACAGGGGCCGCCCCCGATTCCCAGCTTCACGGCCAGCAACTCGCACAACACGTCGGCGGCGCCATTGGTGTCTCCGGTGGCGGCGGTATAGGTGTCTCCGACGCCGGCACGGCCGGCATTGGAGCTTAATGTACCCGGGTGTACGCCGGCCGGCACCTCGCCAGCAAGCGGCCCCTCGATTCGATTACCCGCCGTTGGCGGTGCCTCGACATTAGCCGAGCTCGACGCCATCATCACGGTAACTAATTAAGCCTCTCGGCCGAGGACTTCATCTCCTTTGCGTTTGATCGGGCATCCTCGGCGCCCTACATGTTTTCGCAGGGCGCCGCCGACGCTTTCGCACTCTCCGCACTTCGTGAACGACGAGTTGGTCGATGTCGCCAAGGGCAAAATCATTCAACCGGGCAACCCGTGTTCCACGGTAAACCGATGCCACCCACCGTGTATAGGGTTCAACTGGTTCGGTGCTACCAGTCAGCGACGAGTTGTTACCTCCGATTCGACCGGGGCCGACGAAGATGATCTCGATGACCCTCGGCCGCCTAAGCCTGGCCCCTCGCTTTGGTCGAAGAGCCAGATTCGTTGGGGGTGGGGACACCACCCCAAAGACAACACCACCCAGCCGTGGCGCCAAGCCATGGCAAGACCGCCATTAACGCTACGGACATGCCGGACATCCCTATGGCACGTGATCCGGACATGCATATGGCATGTGATCTCGACGACGACGACAACGACGACGGCCGTACATTTAGCAACGCCGATAAGTACTTTTGCCGAACATGGGTACGATGACGAATTCTGCGGGCCTCTTTCTCAAGAACTCCAACCAAGACGACCATGTCTAGCTAGTAGGGCGGAGAAACCCAGCTTGCAACAAAGCGCCGTCTCGGCATTCAGTTCTCGTGAGATGCCTCCACCGCCGACTTCACCGAGCCTCACATAGCCGAGGTGCCAAATATTATTAGCCCCAACACACTCAAGAAGGCGGTCTGTGAGCGTAACTCGGTCCCATTACAATGTAAGATCAAGAAGGGACGGAAAAGAAAGGGTAACAAGGGTGCGAGCCAGCCGGCACCGAGTACGATCCGTGCTCAGGACGGGCCACCTTCACCTAAGGATATCTCGAGGAGGGTGCATGTGGTGGGTAGGGCGATGCTACCGACAAATATGCTCAATGCTGCAATCGGTGCTATGTGGAGTCTGCATGATAGTGTTCTTTCTTTGGAGAAGCGGCGTCTCAGAGATAATGATGTGGCATACCCGGTTTCGTGGGCTAAGGTGCCGAGGGCAAGGGCTTTGTGGATGGCCCCATCAGGTATGATCATCCCGCGGTTTGATGACATCTTTGCTATGTTTAACCTTCATCCGCTGCACTACACCTTCGCTCGACTGTTACCGAGTATGGAGATGCGGATCATTAGAGACAAGACCCGGACATCGTGATAGTCGACCCCTTCTACATGCGTGCCAAGATCTTGGGCGTCACTGGGACCGCAAGTCGCGAAGTTCTTACCTCGAAGGCGTCATTCGCAAACCCAGATAAGGATAACTTTCGTGCCTTACTTTCCCGAGTAAGTCATTCCCTCACCGCCCGTAACATATGATTTCTTAGATTTTGATCATTCTTTTTTTCTAACATTCCGTGTTCTCAGGCAAAGGACACACATTGCACACTCATCCTCTTAAGCCCGAAATATTCCATGGCCACGTATTTCGACCCGGACCGTGACTCCAAGATAGACTACACAAATATCAAGAAAGTTATTGATGATGTTCTCCCCGGCTACGCCAAATCTGGAGGCACCTTCGCCAAGCCAGCTCGTAGGCTGTACGGCGCGCACGTGTTTGCCCACAATACAAAGTTCTCTTGCGTCGAGCAGCCGCCTGGCGGTCAGAAGGATGCCTACTACGCCCTCCATCACATGCGGGCGATCGTAAGGGACCATCATCACCTTCTGCTACCAGATAATCTCAAAGATTGGGCCGCGAGCTTGTCGGCAATCCAGACGGACATCGACAAGAATTCTTTCGCATCCAATGAAGTTTGCGGAACTTATCCATCAAGATGTCCTTCGCACCTCGGGGCAGTTCTACCTTAGACATCAACCGTCCAACAAAGGAGATAGACACAACGCTACAAATGCAGGATGATAACGCTCGCGATTTCATGACCATCACGACAGACGGCGGCTTCATCCACGCCTCGGTCCCATGAGTCGAGTCGATGATGAGTGATGCTATGTGGAGTTCTGAAGCATTGATTGGCTCATGTTGTAATTAAACTTTAATGAACTTGTATGCCTCTTTGGGTTGGACGGTCGTTCAACTTAGATGTAATCGATGCTATTAATGTCTTGCTTTTCTCTTCCGATCCTTTTGTTGCATACTTATATATTGCTTATGTATTGTCTGTTGTTTGGCTTGTGCATAGAGATGCCGTCATATGTCGTGTACAAGGGTAAGGTTTCCGGAATCTAGACGACCGGGAGGAGTGTTTGAGACAAAGTTCACCGCTTCAGCAAATAAAGCATAAAGGGTACACCACTAGGGCGGAGGCGGAATCTAGATACGCCAGCTATCTAGCGGAGAGAGGAGGCAGCATTGGAGGAACCGGATGAAGACCAGTTTCATAACGATGATGCTAATCGTGATGACCGCAACTCTCTTCTATGTGATGGTAGTTTAGATGATCGATATCGGCTTGTAATGTGAAGACAAACTCCCTACTCGCGGTCTCGAGACTTGTAATGTTCTATCTTTGTTCGGTCTTTTGAATTCGAAGACTAATATGATGTATTGTATTCGGAGACTAATCTTCTATCGTATTCGATGAATCTGCTGTTGCTGTGTGATGTTGTCTAAATTCTGTCCAATAATATATTTTGTAACCTGTCAAAATATCAAAAAAGAAAAAAAATCCCTAATATTCATACTAGTGGCGCATCACACAAGACACTAATGGCGCACCGTGATAATCACACTAATGGCGCATCACCCACTGGTGCGCCATTAGTATGCCAAAGCACATGGGTACATATGCCCCCCTGGGAGGCATTCTAATGGCGCACAGTGGGCTATACTAATGGCGCACAACCTGGTGCACGATTAGAACACTAGATACTAATGGCGCACCAGTGGTGCGCCATTAGAATTTAATTCTAATGGCGTGATGCTAGTGGCGCACCAGTGGTGCGCCATTAGTAGGCAAAACTGGTGCGCCACTAGCATGCCTTTTCCTAGTAGTGCGTTGCCGCAATGGCATCGCCACACACAACTTTGACTTCTTTGTCACAATAAGATAAATAGGCACACCCAACTGGTGCACCAGACCATCAAAATTAGAAGGACAAGCCGCGACCTAGCTCCACTCACCATCATCGACGTCTTCACGCAAGCCCAAGTGGCACCACCCAGACTATCGACCACTGGTCCCTCCAGTCGGGGTCACCTAAAAAGATGAAATCTCCAAGGAGGGAAATGATGCAGAGAGGTGTCATCTTATGATCCAAGGTAAACATGAGGTTTCCCTCCTGCAAGCACTTCGGGAAGAGGAGAGGAGCATAAGATAACAACACCAAAGAAGTAGGAGAGGGACTAGTCCCGCTGCTCTAAGGGAACCGTCAATGACGACAGTGGGGGAGGGGTGGTGGGAGGGCCGGCGATGCTTAGGGTTATGTAGTCACCCATGTCACCCCGGCTAGTGCAACGCGCGTGCAGGGGGCGGGGAAAGTATGCAGAATGCTTTGTTGCACATCTATTGATGATGACCATGGCTTTATATACAACCTCAAAAGGGGTGGTTACATAATTTAGAGAGGCAATGGTTGCAATATAGGAACTGTCTGTGACGTGGGGCGTTGACATGCAATAGGGGAAGAGCGAGGCGAGAGACGAAGAGGACGGAAAGGGAATCATCCGAGATGACAGAGAGGGGGAGAGAGTTTCTCACATTGACATGTCGGCATATGCCACCTTAGAGTGAGAATGTGACCAGAACATTCCGACGTCAAGTCAAAATCGGATTTGACCAAGGAATACCACTCTTAGAGAGTAAATCTACCTTATATTAAGAGTTTCGGCATGAAGATTGCACCATAAAAAAGGCAAAGAACAAAAGCCACAATTCACGGTAAGTTGAGGGAGTGAAAAATAAAGTCTACTATTTTCTGTTTTCATGCTTGCACCGCATTAATTGGATCAAATTTAAGGTTGTGTCATTTTGATACATAGTGATAAATCAATAAAAGTTTTCATTCCAAAAAGAATAAAGATACATGCAGTCAATCATATCAAACTTTAATTTGACCGCTATTAAACTAGAAAATACTAGTTTCTTAGGTGATTTGGAACTAAAATCATTAAATTTACTGTGACTGTCTATCTACAATTGATAAGCAAGATGCTAGGCATTCAAATTATAGCTAGCTAGACGACACCGATCGATCGGTTAACGTACTAGCACGCGCTTGTGCTAACTGATTGCCCCTTCCGGATACCGAAACTGAACTTCTAAACAATCGCTCCTCTAAACTGAACTTTGAAACAAACGTCAAGTGGTTTTGATGGTCAAAACCGTGCTGTATATGTGCGGCATAAGTGCCCACGGTTTTGACCGGCCGGCCGGTTGACCCCCCAACATGCACGAGCAACTTGCAACTGAGAGTTTGGGTCCATTGTTTACCTGCACGAACTGTTCAATCTTAATCAATGAAAAAAAGACTTGATTCCATCGATCAGAAGTCTGTGTATGTATGTTCATCAAACCTGCCGACTAATTACAAACCCTAAATTAGTCTAAGTAGTACTACCATCTGACTTTGTATGAGGCAACAGCTCGAAAAGGAGAGCTCGTAGTGTTTGTTTATGTACAGTGATAGGGATCTTTTTTGGCATGGAATGATAGGGTAGCGGACAATGTACTACAGTACGACCAAGTGGCTGGCTAGCAAATAATTAAAAAGCATTTGACGTCAGCTCATAGATTAGTGTCGACTAATTTGACTTGGTCTATTAAATATTTAGGCGTCAAATTTGATACTGCCTATTTGGTTTTGTGAAGGAAAGAAAAGGGAACCACTAGGCACCAGACTCCTGATTTTTGCTTCTTATCAGACCCCTCCTAGGCTGTCAGATGCAATTCGAGATTAGTGCTGAATGGAGCAGGGTTACATGCTGTTCAAAATGGCAATTTTCTCTGTGGGGGCGGGTATCCGTGGGGATTTACCCGCTAAGAAGCGGTGATGGGGATCAAAATCCCCCCATGGGTATAACGGGGCGGGTACCCGAGAAGCTAGCGGGGCGGGGATGGGGGGCAAACTGGCTCCATGGAGGCTCCATGGATACCCGGGACCCCACCTGTCAGTCAAACATCCAAGTGAATATATAAAGAAGAAACCCTAACCAGCTCACCTCTCCACTCCTTTCCTCCCCATTCCCCCGACTAGCAGCCGCAGCCGCCTCTCCCCATTACCCCGATCTGCCCGCCTCCTCTCCCCATCACCAGATCCACCAGACCACCACCACCGGCGGCGGGCCGCGGGTGGCACCGGCCAGCGCGGCAGCGCCTCATCCGGCCGCCCTTCCCCATCCGGGCGCCTCATCCGCCTCTCCCCATTGACCCTTAATCCCGTCGCCATCTCCTGTAGCCCTGCTCCTCGCCTGCTCGCGACTTCGCCTCGTCCTCCTTCGCATCAAGGCACCGGCCGGCAGTCCGGCACCTCATCAGCTCATCTGGTCTCGTCGCTGTCTCCTGCTCCTCGCCTCCTCGCGACCCCGCCTCCTCAACTCCTCCTTCACCTCAAGGCCGGGCAAGGCGGCTGCAAGTGCAGGACAGCAGGAACATGATGGTGTGGGTGGCAATGGCAAGTGCTCCTCTTCCCCATCCCAGGTGACCGGCGACTTCTGCATCGACCCAAGACTCCAAGAGGCCGAGGCCATCAGGGTAAGCAGCTGAAACTTTCTATTCTTGTAGTTGTTAGTTCTTGTTGTTGCATCTTGAACTTGCTGTTGAATAGGATCTTGTAGTGGTTAGTTCTTGCTGTTGCATCTGTTGAATGTGTAGGATCTTGCTGTTATTTGGTCAGTCATGAGTGGTTTATCTAAACATATGTCAAAATTGTGTAAATATCTAACAGTCCACACACATTCATTATATGTGATCCTTTTATATTTATCAATTATATGTGATCCTTTTATATTTATTCCAGCAGGTTTGTATATGTACCAGCACCTATCTTGTATGTCAAAATTCTGTAAATATCCAGCAGTAACATTCCTGATTATTGTGTTGCTTATCTATGTCAGGTTCATGTGCCTTTGTAGCTGACCGCGACGACGACCGGCAAGCGGCAACTCGCACCTCTTTCTCCACCTCAAGCAAATCTGCATCGACCCGAACCCGAGACCATAAAGGTGAGCAGCACAACAATATGTTAGGTTCAGGTGAATATTTTGAGCAAGATGAGCCACTTCATGTGAAGAGAAAGACCATATTTGTGGTTTGGAATGAGTTCAATAGGGTTCTTGTTGAGGAAAAATGGAAGGCTGAATGTGTATGGTGTCACGGGCTATTTTGTGGAGATCCAAAGTATGGAAGCTCACATCTGCATGCTCGTTTAGCAAGATGTGCTTCTAGGCAGGCCAATGGTAATTTGCCATCCTCAACCATCATCTTATTCTTTAATCTTAAGTAATGTTTCCACTTGCCAATGGTAGCTTACTAATGTTTCCACTTGTCTAATGTTCAGGTTGAGGAACTGTCGACTTACTATATTTCAATCTTAAGTCTTGATTTCATGCAACTTTCTAAATTATCTTGTACCATTTCCATGATCAGGATGAGGAACTCTCCACTTGCAATAACTATTAGGCTTGCTGCTTGCGGCTTGCCTCCATGGAGTCAAGAATGAAGAAAATGGAGGACCGAGGAGCTACTGTGATGGGCTCTTCAAGTCTTCATTTCATTTATTCTGCTTACCATGCTTGTGTTGTGTTAAGAATTAGAACTTTCGGCTTGTAATCATACTAAGTATTGTCGTCATTTGTGCCAATCGTACTTCCAGCTTATCAATTATGTGGTTAGACTTGAGTTGAGATGATTGAATCTATCAAACTTATGTGGTCAAAATTATTGTGTTTGTGCTGCTAATTTACTGTTGTGTAATGTGATTGTCCTTCTGTATTGCTGTTTTGTTATGCCAAAATTATTGTTGTTTTGTTATGCCAAAATTATTGTTGTGCTGCCAAAATTATTTTGGTTTGTTATGCCAATGTATTGATGTTTTGTTGATATAATGGATGATTGAATCTGTCAAAAAATATTGTGGTTTGTGCAATTGTGCTCCTCTTTTATGACGGTGCTTCCAACACAATTGAAGTTTGCTTCGATCTAAAGCATGATGAATAAAATTTGCTTCAATTCAAAAGAAATATGCTTCCAGAATATTCAAAGAATTCCTTTGGATTTTCACTCGAGGTCCATATAATCACTGTTTCCATCATATGATGAACTTGCTTCCGGTACTACAAACCATGCACCTTAATTTCTGCTCTGAAGGCTGAAGCACATGTGATTGTATACGGATGCATAATTTTATGATGGTTGAAGCTTGTCAAATGTAATATTGATGCATTTGATTTGTTGGTGAGACATGAGAAACATAGTCTGATAAATGTTGAAGCAGGAACCAAACCAAGTAGTATAGAAGCTTTGCCATGCTGTTGTAAAAAGAACGAAACAATCATGTCACATCTACATACATAGGCATTAGAGAACTTAATACACACTCTGACGCATTGCATCTGTGATATTGAAGCACGACATTCCAACTCTCGGGTGTGTGTTCAGAAATCGGTAGTGTCACCGTCGATGGCAGGAAGCATCAGAAGGAGGGCACATGCAGAGGGACATCTTCAGGTCGCCAAGGAATAAAGGTGTCGATCTCGTCGTAGCGGGGCTGCTAGTGGTGCCCGCTCCCCGTCAACATCCTCATCGCCATCGCCAGTGGCAGGTGAGGTGCGTGATGCTCCGGGATGGGGCGACGAGACACGAGAGCAGTAGATGACGGAGGCTGCGTACGCGCTACTTCCTAGAGGCCTGCTCGTCGTGGGCGTCGTCGGATCGGCGGCATTGATGGATAAGCGGCAGCGGCAAGGGCAGCAACATGCTGCTCACCGTGGGTCTCATTGGATCGGCGGCAGGGCAAGGGCAAGGGCAGCGAGAAAGTTAGGGTTACGGGCGAAGGGGAGATGGAATGTGGGTTTATATAGCCCAAACAGAAGTCGTTGGATGTAGGGCTCTCATCTGACGGCCGGGCGCTAGTCTAACAATTTTATAGGACCAGACTTCTGATAGGAAGGGTTTCCCGAAAATAAAACACAAATGAAGAAGTGCATATTTCAACCCTCAACCCTTGACTTTGTCTAATTTACTACCGCAAACTCCAATACCATCTACATTACAACCCTTAACCCTTAAAACTGGCAAGGGTTTCACCCTCCCCTTCCTGTTGACTGGTCCATCAGTCAGCAAGCCATGTCAGCAAAAAGTTAAAAAATTTCATAAAAAATGTGTAAAAAAATCAGAAAAATAAAAATCGCAATTTTTTAATAAATGTTATTTCTGTTGAAAATGTAAAATTTAAATTTTCAAAATTGTCGTCCCAAGTTTTTTCATAAAAAATAAATAAAAATAAATCATATTCCATGTCGGGGTTCAACGGGTTGGAGCAAAGATGCGCCACTCATTGACTCGTTGACATTCGTAGCCCACATTGAACAGACTCTCAAAATAGGCTTTTGCTCCGCTTTATAGATAAAACAATCATCCGTACAACCAAGTAGCATTCATGAAAACAAAAAACGACGGCTGGGTCCGCAGCACAGTCATGCCCAAGAAAGAGAAAAGAAACAGAAAAAAGGCCATCTAGTGGCAGCCTCCATAAAGCTCCTATGGAGCGGACAAATGGTGCGCGGAAGCCATAAGCGCATCCAACATCACCCCAAGGCGGTCACGATCCCGCTGCCTAGCAAGTGGGTGCCATAACCGCAAGAACACAAGAAATTTGGAAACGAGTCAGAGGCCCGTCTCGGGAAGATCCGCTCAATCACCATCTTATTACGCGTCGTCCAAAGGGTCCAAGTCATCGCCACAAAGATAAGCCAGAATAGGCGGCGTTTTCGGCCAACCTGCGTCGCTCTAGCCTGCAGGAACTCTGCAAGGTCCCCTGCCTCCCAATCAGGTCCTAGTGCCTCGCGAATGAAGCTTGAAAGAGCTCGCGCCGCTATGCACGAGAACATGATGTGGGTTCCCGTCTCCGGGACATGACAAAGGGGACACAGACCATCGCCCGGGCCATGACGCTTAAGAACCTCGGTCCCCGAGGGCAAGCGATCACGAAGAAACTGCCAGAGGAAGATCTTGATTTTTAAGGGCACATGCGCCTTCCACAATGGGGATAATCACTCTATGATCGGCGCATGGTATAATGCCTGGTAGGCTGAACTAATGGAGAACTTCCAGAGGGGGGAGGCTCCAAGATATGGTGCCAGGCTACTGTGACAACATCAATGGGACTTCTGCCCTCAACCTTTCCCATTCTAGAACCTCGTCTTGCCCAAATGACTGTCGGAACCCGATGCTCCATTGTCCATCCAGACAGGCCTAGGAGACCAGAATAGTCGGGTCAGTGCAAATAGCAAATAGCCTAGGGAAACTCAAGCGCAACGACTCCCCATCTAGCCATGGGCCGAGCCAGAACTGGGTGGCCTTCCCATTGCCAACTGAGAAGGTGGCGCCCAGATGAATTTCTTCTTTAATCTTCTGGATAGACTTCCAAAATTGGGACTCGGCGAGCCGACAACAAGCCAGGAGGGGCTCACCTCGAAGGTATTTTGCCTGAATCAGCTGTAGCCACAGACCGCCCTCGCCTCGTAGGATCCGCCAAACCCAACGCAACATGAGTATGACATTCATGCGGCGAGAGGCCGTGATGCCAAGTCCACCCTTCTCCTTGGGTAGGCATATGTGCCCCCACTTGACCATGTGATATTATGGGCGGCCATCTGTTGCCTGCCAAATGAACCTTGCCAGAACCCTATCAAAGTCCCCATGGACGCTCTCTGGTAGGATATACATCCCCATCTTGTACATGGGGAGGCTGGCAAGGTTCGAACCAATAAGGATGGTTTTGCTTCCTTTGGAAGTAAACTGTCCGCGCCATGGTTCCACGCGAGACGCTACTCGTCCCACTAGCGGTTCATAAGTACTCGCTAAGACTCTGGAGTTCGACATAGGCATACCCAGGTATGAAATGGGGAAGGAGGCGAGCTTGCAGTTGAGGTTCTCTACAATCCTCTATTGCTCGGCCACGGAAAAACCCAGTACAATGACCTCGCTTGTCAAAGTTAATCTTAAGTCCTGACATGGCCTCAAAGCAGAGTAGAAGGAACTTAGATTAACAATATCAAGAGTCGATCCCTCCACCATAATCATGGTGTCATCCACGTACTGTAGGTGGGTGACACCTCCTCCAGGGATCAAATGGCTAACCACCCCCTTTAGGTGGCCCGCCAGCCTAGCCTTGTCATCTTGCTTCACACATCTAGATGACACCTCCTCTGGGGATCAAATGGCTAACCACCCCCTTTAGGTGGGTGACACCTCCTCCGTCGATGTGTGAAGCAAGGGCATCGACGGCAAGGTTAAAGAGCAGAGGGAAGATCGGGTCCCCTTGCTTCACACATCTAGATGATCTAAAGTAAGGTCCAATCTCGCCATTGATATTAATGGCGGTGTTTCCAGACCTCACCAGCTACATGATCCATGAGCACTAATGCTCATCAAACCCTCGTCTCTGCACCACTAACCGCAGGAAGGACCAGTCCAGGCGATCATATGCCTTTTGGAAGTCCAGCTTGAGGAAGACGCCCTTATGCCACCTTGTGGACAATTTCATGGAGGGCCAGGATCCCATCATGGATCCTCCGACCCTTCAGAAACGCAGTTTGGAGGTGATGAGAAATCCGCTCCGCCACCGGGGCCAGGCAAGTAGCGCACACCTTCACAAAGATCCGCTCTAGCTCATTAATCACGGTGATCGGTCTAAGGTGCCGGATATCCGTAGCCCCAAATACTTTGGGGATAATAGATATCCCACCATAGTTTATCCGAGACATGTCAAATGTTCCAATCACTACTAGAAAAATGGCTATAGCTAATATGGACACTAATGGCGAATCATGTATGTGGTGCATCACTGCTATATAGCAGTGGCACACCAGATATAGGTACGCCATTATTGGCCACATTACTAATGACGCACCTGGTGTGTGGTGCGCCATTACTAGTTTTGAAAAAAAAAGATAAAAAATTGTTAGCAATGGCGCACCAGTGGATAGTGCGCCATTACTAGTTAGTAATGGCTCACTATCCACTAGTGCGCCACTACTAACATGTTTTTATATATATATATTTTCAAAACTAGTAATGGCACACCTGGTTTTTTTTCAAAACTAGTAATGCCGCACCCCACACCAGGTGAGCCATTAGTAACCCTGGTTACTAATGGCGCATTCTTAGGTGGTGCGCCATTGGTAACCTGGGAGCAGCTAGATATTTCGGACAGCCACCTACCACACTCACTTTCCCCACTTCATTCTCTCCACCTCTACCAAGCTTGGTCTCGGCTGCCTCCTCGTCCTCACCTTATTTGCACCATAGATTCACCCAAATTAAGTGGTTAAATTTCCTTTTTCTGATAGGTAAGTAAGAGGAAAGCTTTCTTTATGTTCTAGATCTACTTTTTTCTCATGTACACACTTTTTATGGCCTAGATATACGTATGTTTGTGGTGTTGCATATGTTTGTGTTTGTAGGTACCGGTATTTGAAATGCGTTAGTTGCCAATATTTTTCTGGAACGTTGATTCATTTCCATTTCGGCGAGAATTTGGCACTATGCATTCTTTTTGGTCCTATTTTTAGGAAAAGTCATGCCAAATTTTTTTGTTCTAAAATATTGTTTTGCTCTACCCCGCAGGCGACCATGGTCCGCATGATGACCGAAGGCATCGTGAATAGGTTTTTGAGCTCCGTGAAGGCCGAGATGCTTCAAAAGAACGAGACAGAGATAAGTTGTCCGTGTCGAAGATGCAAGCTGAAGAGCCTTATGGACCCGGATTCCGTACAGGTGCGGGACCACCTGCTCTTGCGTGGTTTCATGGATGGCTATCGGTGGCAAGGTGATGAATATGATTATGAAGTCGTCCATGGGGGCCGGGCAAGAAATGAGGAAGGGCAGCAAGACAACCGCGGCGAGGGCGGGCGAGAAGACGAAGAATCTCCAGGACATGATCACGAAGTAGATGTAGTACACAATCATCATGTAGAAGATGCCAAACATGATGATGAGGAAGATCAAGACGAAGTGCATGATCATGAAGATGAAGATGCCGGAGCAGACGACGATGGACCATCGATGGGCTGGGTGCAGGACCCTCATATTCAAGAGCTGCTTCTCAAGCAGACGGATAACACAAGAGCTGCTGCCCGAGAGAAAGCCAAGCTGGATCAACTAGAGATAGACGCGGTTACTCCATTGTATGAAGGATGCAGGCCCGAGGATACCCGCCTGAAAGTAACGCTCATGGCTCTGGAGATGAAGGTAAAACACAAAATGACCGACGCATGCTTCAACGAGAACATGTCATTCTGGCATGAACGTCTTCCCAAGGGGAGCAAGTGCCCGACCAGTTTCGAGGAGGCGAAGAAAATCGTGTGTCCTCTGGATTTACCGCACGTGAAATACCATGTGTGCATGAACAATTGCATCATTTATCAGGACGAGCACGCGGAGTCTACCATATGTCCGTGTGCGGCGTCACTCGATATAAGAAGAGGAAGAAAGCTCCTCGAAAAGTGGTGTGGTACTTTCCGATCACTCCTCGTCTGCAGCGGTATTTCACGGACCCTAAGGTAGAAAAGCTCCTGCGTTGGCACGCGGATAGGGAGGAGAAGAAGCAAGAAGATGACGGAAATGATCTGGAGACAAATAAAAAATACAAGATGCTAAGTCACCCTAAGGATGCGAGCCAGTGGCAAGCGTTGAACTTCGAACACCCAGAATTTGGGGACGATCCATGGAACATCATGCTGGGTGCGAGCACCGATGGAGCCAATCCATTTGGCAGCCAGAGAAGCACACATAGCACCTGGCCTGTGTTTGTGTGGATGTACAACCTTCCCCCTGGTTGTGCATGAAGAGGAAGTACATTCACATGAGTATGCTAATTGAAGCACCGAAACAACCAGGGAACGACATCAATCTATATCTGGGGCTGCTGAAAGAGGAGCTAGACACGCCAGGAAAACGTCCACCAATACGTGGGACGCCGCAGAGAAAGAATATTTCCCTATGAGAGCCGCAGACCGCTCACGACGGTGCACGACTATCTCGGTTATGGATATGTCGCAAGCAGGTGGTCCACTGATTTTCTGGATGCGTCAGGTGCATGGATGACACAACGTATCGCCAGCTAGATAGAGATCTCGGGTCTTTGAAAACCGTGTTCATGGGACATCGAAGGTGGCTTCGCGACGATGACTCATGGAGAAAATGCAAGGATCTATTCGATGGTGAAACCGAACCCCGAAGACGCCCGCGTATGAGGAGCGGCGAGGAAATAGACGAGCTGTTGAAAAATTGGAAAGAGTGCCCACCGCCAGGAAAGAAGCGAAAGGCGCCAGAGCCGCTGCTGAAGGTATGTGAAACGAGGTCTGTTTTCTGGGACTTGCCGTACTGGAAGATCCTCCGTGTGCCTCACAGCCTTGATGTCATGCATATCACGAAGAACGTGTGCGAGAATCTGCTTGGTACCCTGCTCAACATGCCAAAGAGGACCAAAGATGGGCCGAAAGCAAGGGCAGACTTGAAATCAATGGGCATCAGGGAGGAGCTTCACGCTAATGATGATGATGATGATGATGAGGCGAAGGACACGGAAAGTCATTGCAAAGGCAAAAAGGCCAAGAAGATCAGAAATGACCGCCCTCCGCGTGCTTCACTCTAAGTCGGGAGGAGATCGAGCAGTTTTTCACACCGCCTCGTAGGAGTAAAACTTCCTTACGGTTCTGCTGGGAAGATAAGCAAATACCTAGACTCAATGAAGCGAAGTTCAGCGGGATGAAGTCTCACAACTCACGCGTCTTGATGACGCAGATACTTCTGTTGCAATCCATTGGGATCATGGACGCGCACGTCCGTGAAACGCTATTTGGCCTATGCAACTTTTTCGACGTCATCTCTCGGAAGTCGGTTGGCGTGAGGCAACTCGTAAGGCTGAGGAAGAGATCATGGTGATACTATGCGAGCTTGAGATGTACTTCCCGCCCGCATTCTTCGACGTTATGGTGCATCTGCTGGTCCATATCGTGGAGGATATCATCCAACTCGGGCCGACGTTCCTACACAGCATGATGCCGTTCGAAAGGATGAATGGTGTCATCAAAGGATACGTTCGCAACATGTCACATCCAGAGGGAAGCATATCCAAGGGCTTTCTGAAGACTGCAACTCCTACTGCACGAATTATCTAGGCATCGAGAACCCCGTTGGTCTTCCTGTCAACAGGCACCTCGGCAGGCGCGCTGGATGGGGTCACCACGAGGGTCGCCACGAAATGCATGTCGACTCGCCGACTTTGAAAGAGCAAACCTAATCGCGCTAAAACACATAGACGTGGTCGATGCTTGGGTGGTAGAGCACAAAACCTTTATTGAGAAGACGTACAATGACCGAGGCCAACAGAGGACGGACGGAGAAATAATCAAAGAGCACAACTCATGTTTCACACGTTGGTTCAAGGAGAAGCTTCTGTCGTACCCTTTACATGAGGATTCTTCCACGGAAGAAAAAACTCATATTCGCCTTGTCACAGGGCGCCGAGCACCTTGATGACCTATGAGGCGTACGATATCAACGGCTACACATTCTACACCGAGGAAAAGGACATGAAGAGCTATGATTATCAGAACTCCGGGGTAACAATGGAATCCTACACCGGTAACGACAAGGGCATATACTATGGAAGGATCGAGGAGATCTGGGAGCTGAGCTACGCTGGAGAGAAGGTCCCAATGTTCCGTGTCAGATGGGCCAAGAGCGTCCTAGAAGACTACCGGTATTTCACCACCATGGTTATACCCGAAGCCAAATCCAAGACCGCGGGCGCAAACGTCACCGCGAAAAATGAGCCATGGGTACTGGCTTCCCAAGTGGACCAATGCTTCTTCATTACCGACCCGTCAAAGCTAGTCGTGTTGTTGTGAGGAGAGGCAAAAGGAAGATCATCGGAATGGATGGAGTCGCCAATGAGCAAGACTTCGACAAGTACGGTGACCCGAAGATGGAACATGACGACGACGATGAAGTACCATACACCACAAGAAGCAGGACCACCCTACCTAAAGGACGTCCGTTCAAGAGAAGAACTCCATTTGCGAAAAAGAAGGGCAAGTAGATTGTGAAAAGATAGCTAAGATCGAATCACGACGTGTCGGCCGCGTGTGTGTGTGTGTTAGTGGCAAGGTTAATTATTACATGCAACTAAATTATTACATGTATCACTTGATTTCAACCATGTCATCGATCTAATTCTAAATCTTTGCACAATAGTTTAAATTGTAGTCTTCATTTCTCGATTGTATTTTGACATATGGAAATGGCATTTCTTATGTTCTAGTCCTCTATCCAGTAACCTCTTTTGTTCAAAACAGTGGGGATTAATGTTTTCTTCTGGTATTTTAATTGTTTTTATTTATGTTTATTCTGGTAAAATAAAAAAAGTTAGTAATGGCGTACTAGGAGAAGGTGCGCCATTGCTATCAAGGTATTTATGGCGCACCCCTAGTAGGTGCGCCATGGATATACCAATTTTATTTATGTTTATTCTGGTATTTTATTTTTCAGTGTTCCTTTTCCTGCTTAAATTTGCAAATATTTTTTAAATATGCAAAAAAAAATTCTAACTCACACAAAGTATTGAATTTGTTAATATTCTTTAAACTCATGAATATTTTTAAATTTCATGGGCATTTTTTGAATTCATGAATATTTTTTTCAAATTTGATGATATTTTTTCATATTCATAAATGTTTTACCAATTCACAAATGTTTTGCAACGCAAGTATTTGATATTTAGTAATAACTACTTATATGGAAACATTTTAAAATTTATGGTCATTTTCTAAAAAATTATTACGTGCAACTAAAAATCAAAAAAAAAATAAGGGCGCACCAGGGGAAGGTGTGCCATTGCTATCACGGTGCTTATGGCGCACCCCTAGAAGGTGTGCCATTGGTATAAGTATGTTTATGGCGCACCCCTAAAAGGTGCGCCATTGCTAACCCTCCCCCCACTCCACTTGCTCCCCTCTCCCTATGGCCTCTCTTCCTCCCTCGCCAGATCCACCGATTCTAACTCGACGACCCCCGCGGGAGCATGCCGCCGTCCGCCCGCGCCTGCTCCACCGCCGCCGCCCTGCCTCCTCGGGCCCCACCTCCACACTTGCCCCCTCACGCTTCCCCTCGCCCTCTCCGCCCTTTCCTCTCCCCCAGAGCCGAGAAAGCCTCGCCGCCATCGCCCCGTCCTGGACAACCACCTCTGCACATCGGCCACGGCCTGAAGACACTAACGCTGTCTGAAGTCGGGCAGCCACATCGCGCCAGCCTCCGCGGCCTCGCCTCCAAAGACCGCATACCACCTCCCCGTCCCCGGAGCAGCCGCCCCCGCCCAGCAACGCCGCCGCCCGGAGCTACGCCGGCAACCGGTCCATAGGCAGGTAGCCACCACCCCTCCTTCCTCCTCCCTCCCTCCTCCCTCCTTCCTATTGCGTCCTCTGCCCGCTCAAAATTCCCCCCTGATTTCTGCACTGGATGACCACCTGCCCTGCTGCTGCCCGCCCTCGCACCGCGCGCACCGGCCCCCGCCTCTGCTCTCGCCCCGCGCATCGCGCTTGGCCTACTGCCGGCTGAGCCCCGACCCCTTTCTTGTGACCACTGCTGCCGCTGCTTTGTCGTGGTTGCGCATGTCGTCATGAGCGTCAGCCCACCGTCGCCCTGGTCGCACCCCTGCATCGTTGCGCGTGTGCACGGACGTGCCTGCCGCTGCTAGTGCTGCTGCTCACCGCCTACGCCGCCGCGCTGCTCTGCTGCTCTACGTGTTGTTGTCCCCGCCTACTGCTGCTTGCTACCACGGCTCTGCTGCTGCATCCTTGCTCACTTGCTCGTCATATTGTGGTCATATGTTTACACTATTCATAGGTTTATTTCCTCATAGTCCATGTTGAGATTGTGGTTGTATGTTGCAAAGATTAATTCTGAGAGTAGTGATAGGTGAGCAAGTAGCAACATTAGGCATTTGTTGTTTGCTCAAATCATTGTTGTTGTTTGCTCAAATCAAACAACAACTAGCAACATTTGCTATTTAGGTGAAGTGTGATTACTCCTCTACAATTCTTGGCTCTTGTGTATTTGTAATTCTTGGCTCTTGTCTCTTTGTAATTCTTGGCTCGCCAGGAAATCTTAGTTGAACAATTTTGTTTGTTGGTTCCAGGGAGCTAGAGCTGCATCTGCACGTCAAGGAGCTGGAGCTACATCTGCACTCCAAGTAGCGGCTGGTTAGTACTGCTTGTTCTTGTACCCTGAGCAGCTGGTGATGTTGCAAATAGAAGTAGAGTACTGCTTGTTGTACTTGTGATCTTGCAAATAGGAGTTGGAGTAATTTAACTTAACTGGAATAATTTGTTGCATCTGTTGTAGGTGGTCTAGTGCTGCCCATCTACTGCCCATTTCCTCTGGTACTGGTGTTGGAGTTTAGTGTACCGGACACTTTCATAAATTGCTAGAGTACTTCATCTCCTTTCTCTCCTTTCATAAACTTTCATATAATTTCAGAAACTTTCATATAAAATTCAGAAACTTCCATAAATTTCAGAAACTTGCATATAAATTCAAAAACTTCATATAAAAATTGTATTCACTGCTGCTGCTGTACTACTTGTGATGATGCTGCTGCTGTACTACTTGTGATGCTGCTGCTACTTGTGATTTTGTCAACTTGTGATGCTGCTGCTACTTGTGATCTTCTGAAATGACCCCTTTCTCCTGAAATGTTGATTAATTTCCGTTTCAGTTGAGAATGGGCACTCCTAGGTCAAGAAAATTAGCAAAGGTCATGCCCAATTTTCTTGACCTAGGAGGTGCCTGATTCTCAACCGAAACAAAAATTAATCAACATATATAGTTTGACCTAGAAGATGCCCAATTTTTTAAATCTAGTAGTGTACTCCTATTAATATTGCAAACATAACTGGAAATCTAGATCACATACACAAAATACCCAATGGTGGGTGCAGACAATGATATGGCGTGGACCGAATGTGATGATATGGCAACGGTGGGTGCAGATGCAGATGCAGCAACAAGGCTGTACTCCATCTATCCATCTAGCATGATTGCCTCGTCTCCTAGCTAACTTTCCTTACACTAGTCCCTAGTACTATATTATTGTACTACCTTATTAATATATATGCCTATCTAGGCTACAGAATTCTCCATGAAACTTCAAATCACACACCTCAGATCTCTTAGCCAGGCAATGCAACGTCAACCAAAGGCCAGGTGTTGAATGTTAATCCGAGTGTGTGTGATGGTGACTAAACAGATAAATCATGTCTCCCAACATTTTCAGCTAAGTGGACTCTCACACACACACTATCTAGCTTTACACTTAAGCAGTTGTGAGATTTGCTCCCTCCACACAATGTGCAACAAGCAAGCAGGTGGATCTAGGTAGCTTGGCTAGATTAGCTATGAGCCAATGTGGTCAAGTCAAAAGAGATGATGCATATGGATGGATAGATGGATGGATGGGGATGCAACACCACTCCACCACCTTCACTTGTCTAGCTTGCGGTTTACCCCTCACTCTCTCATGCACCAGAAGAATATGATACATACATCCACTTTGATAAGCTAAAACTAGTAAGAGCAGCAGGGCAAAAAATAATTTTTATATTTATTTTAGATCACATACACAAAATAACATACCAGCAATACAAATCTAGTTTCAGAAACATGTGATACATACATCCACTTTGATAAGCTAAAACTAGTAAGAGCAGCAGGGCAAAAAATAAATCTATGTACGATATAGGGGTGCTACTGCTACTGCTTTGAGTTGCTACCGCTATATCCTCCATCCCGTCCCACCGGAGCAAGCAAACCTACAAGCTGCTCCTCATGTTTTCCCCTCTAATAGTAGACTGGAACTTCCCAATGCTAGCCATCGAAATCTAGTTTGAATCAGAAAAATGTGAGAAAACCCATCGATTGAGGCGTACAACTAGTTGTAGATGAGGAAGGGCATTTGAGGCCCCATCGAGTCTATGAAGATGTGATGGTTCCTGATATATTGACTTGTGGATTTATTTTTTCCTAGACTGCATTTAAGAAATAACTCTAGTAGCCTTTTTTCCTATTTAGAGCGAACATGGCCAACAACGATGAGGCCGGCCGTTCGGGCAAGGCATTCTCGAGCTGTCCCAGGAGATGGAGGAAGAACCTCACCGCTATGAGGACGCCGCGGAAGACACCGATCCCGACTACACAACCCCTAGTGGCATCGGGGATGACACCACTGATGGTGCCGTCGAGGATGACACCACTGATGATGGTAGCGCACGCACAGATGGCAGCCAACCGAAGAGGCAACGGAAGGACCGGCGCCCGAACGTGCTCGACACCGTCAAGGAGGAATTTACTGAAGTGTCCTCCAGTGGGCATCCAACGGCACCCAAAGAATTAGTCAATGGGTACGTGGGACAACTCGGGTGCATTCTCCGGAGCACCGTCTCGATCAACACCGAGAACCTAAGGCATCGTGACCGAGGGAATTTGCACAACATCCTCTTCACGAAGTTGCACGAACGATACAAGTTCCCCGGTGACTTCACAAACACATGCCTCTGAGGGAATAAAGTGAACAGTGCCGCCCTCATGAAGATGAGCACGGCCCTGGCTACTTGGAGAGCCGCGGTGAAGAGAAGGATTCTAAGAGGTGATAGTTATGAGCAGATCAAGGAGACAAATCCTTCGATCAGCGAAGCTGACTACCTGGAGTTTAAGATCAAGTGCGGGAGCAACGCATCTGCGGAATCAAGTCAGTGGGGGAAAGATATGTGAGACTTGAACTTAGGGGTCCACAAACTCGGTCCCGTCGGTTACAGAGTGGCGGAACCTATATGGGAAAAGGAGGACGGCGAGCGTGCCGAGCAAGGCCTACCGCCCCTCTTCGATAAATACCGTGACAAGCAGACCAGGAACTATGTCAGGGCCCGGTACAAGGTGGACCCGGTAACAAAGGAGCTTACCACGGATCCGAAGACCAAGGTGCTTGAGCTTGTTTTGGTAAGGAATACACCCCCACGTAATTAGCTCCATATGGTTGCATTCTTATTAATGAAGCCAAATTTCTAAATGGTTCACGTTCCTTCCGCAGGACACTGAAAGCAGTAGCGCGGGGTCGTCTCAGAGCTCCCCTTGGGACACCACTTTAAATAGGGCGTTGAACGTAATGAAACACAAGGATAAGTTCAGTAAGCCGTCGTCAGCTGGTCGTGTGGCCGGCAAATGCTTGTCCACGAAATGGTCGGAATACTATAACGTTGGGCGAAAGGAGAGAAAGACTAGCTCGGAAAGCCAGGAGCGCCAGGTTCAAGAACTCAACACACAAGTGGCGCGGATTCCGAAGATAGTCGAATAGCAAGTGTGAGACCAACTGGGAGCGACGATCACCGCCATTGTGCCTACCTTGATTGAGGGGCTGCATGCGTGGATTGCGGGCGGCCAACAGGCCGCCCGATTCCCGGCTTCACGGGCAGCAACTTCGCTTCGTCTTACGTGGCGCCATTGGTGTCTCCGGCGGAGGCGGCATTGGTGTCTCCGGCGTCAGCGCCGGCATTGGAGCTTAATGCACCCGAAGAATACGCCGGCCGGCACCTCGGCAGCAAGCGGCCCCTCCTTCACTTGCACGCCCACCGTTGGCGGTGCCTCGACATTAGCGGAGCTCGACGCCATCACGGTAACTAAGCCTCTTGGCCGATGACTTCATCTCCTTGCCTTTGACTGGGCATCCCTGACGCCCTACATGTTTTCGCAGGGCGCCGCCGACGTTCCATCAACTCTCCTACACTTCGTGGACGGCGAGTTGATCGATGTCGCCAAGGCCAGAATCATTCAACCGGGCAACCGCTTGTTCCACGGTAATCCGATGCCACTCACCGTGTATAGGGTTCAACTGGTTCGGGTGTTGCGGGGCTGGGACGACTTGTTACCTCCGTATCGACCCCCTGGGGCCGACGAAGATGATGTGATGACCCTCAGCGCATGCATAAGCTGGTCCATGCTTTAGCCAAAGATCCAGATTCGTTTGGGGGTAGGGGACACCACCCCACAGACAACACCGCCAGTCGTGCCGGTGCCAAGCCATGGCAAGACCGCCACAGCGCTACCGCCGTCAGCTGATCCGTACATGCATATGGCACAGGATCCGGACGACGACGACGGTACATTTACCAACATCGATAAGTACTTCAATGAACATGGGTACGATGATGAATTCTTGGGGCCTCCTTCTCAAGAACCCAACCCTGCAAAAGACGATCGCGATCTAGCTGGTACCGCGGAGAAACCCAATTGCAACAGGCGTCGTCTGGCATTCAGTTCTCGAGACGCCTCCAGCTGCCGCCTTCACCGAGCCTCAGATAGCCGAGGTGCGAAATATTATCAGCCCCAACACACTCAAGAAGGTGGTCTCTGAGCAGAACTCGATCCCATTACAGCAGAAGAAGCAGAAGGGACGGAAAATAAAAAATAAAAAGGGTGCGAGCTAGTCGGTACCGAGTATGATCCGTGCTCAGGACGGGCCACCTTCACCTAATGTAATCTCGAGGAGGGTGCATGTGGCGGGTAGGCTGATGCTACCGACTAATCTGCTCAATGCTGCAACCGGTGCTATGCGGAGTCTGCATGACAATGTTGTTTCTTTGGAGAAGCGGTGTCTCTCCGAGAATGATGTGGCATACCCGGTTTTCGTGGCCAAGGTGCCAGAGGGAAAGGGCTTTGTCAATAGCACCATCGGGGGTATGATCGTCCTGCGGTTTGATGACATCTTTGCTATGTTTAACCTTCATCCGCTGCACTACACCTTCATTCAGCTATTTTCGCTCAGTATGGATATGCGAATCATTAGAGACAAGACCCCAGACATCGTCATAGTCGACCCCTTCTACATGCGTGCCAAGATCTTGGGCAGCGCTGGGGACTGACAAGTCGCGAGTTCATACCTCAAAGGCGTCATTCTGGCGAACCCAGATAAGGATAACTTCCTCGTTCCTTACTTTCCCGAGTAAGTCATCCCCTCACCGCCCCGTAACATATGATTTCTTAGATTTCGACCTTTTTTCTAACATTCCGTGTTTTTTGCAGTGACACACATTGCACACTCATCCTCTTAAGCCGGAAATATTCCGTGGCCACGTATTTCGACTCAGACCGTCAGTCGAAGAAAGACTACACAAATACCAAGAAAGTTCTTGATGATGCTCTCCCCGGCTACGCCAAATCTGGAGGCACCTTCAGGAGGCCAATTTGTAGGTACGACAAGCATATGTTCACCCACGTAACGATGTTCCCCTGCTTCAAGCAGCCGCCTGGTGGTCAGAATGATGCCTACTACGCCCTCCATCACATGCGGGCGATCATACGGGACCATAATCACCTTCTGCTACCAACTAATCTCAAAGATTGGGCCGCATGCTTGTCGGCAATCCAGGACGCGGACATCAAACAAGAATTATTTCGCATCCAGTCGGAGTTTGCGGAAATCATTGATAACCCACAAGTATAGGGGATCAATTGTAGCCTCTTTCGATAAGTAAGAGTGTCGAACCCAACGAGGAGCTAAAGGTAGAACAAATATTCGCTCAAGTTCTATCAACCACCGATACAACTCTACACACGCTTGACGTTCGCTTTACCTAGAACAAGTATGAAACTAGAAGTACTTTGTAGCTTTTTTGGATAGGTTTGCATGAATATAAAGAGCACGAGAATAAAAACTAGGGGATGTTGTAAGTAAAGAAGCAATAAAGTAAATATAGCGAGTGTGGAAAAGTGGTGGCAGGAGTTGCGAAATTGTCCCTTAAGCAATTGACTACTTTACTAGACCGATAGCAAGTTTCATGTGGGAGAGGCCACTACTAGCATGTCATCCCTTACTTGGAATTCTATGCACTTATGGTTGGAACTATTAGCAAGCATCCGCAACTAACGTTCATTAAGGTAAAACCCAACCATAGCATTAAGATATATTGGTCCCCTTCAATCCCGTACGCATCAATTTCTATGCTAGGCTGAAGCTTCTGTCACCCTTGCCCTCCAATACATAGTCCTATCAACATACAACTAATCCTATGGTGTGATCCACGCGCACGCTCATATGATGGGCACCAAAGGACAGCAACATAACCACAAGCAAATTAAATCAATCATAGCAATTCCTCGACCACCGATAGGACAACGAAAATCTACTCAAACATCATAGGATGGCAACACATCAATGGATAATAATATGAAGCATAAAGCACCATGTTTAAGTAGAGATTACAACGGGTAAGAGAGAGGTTAGACCGCTGCATAGAGGGGGGAAGAGTTGGTGATGATGGCGGTGAAGTTGTTGGTGAAGATGGCGGTGATGATGATGGCCCCCGGTGGCACTCCGGCGCCACCGGAAGCGAGGGGGAGAGAGCCCCCCTCCTTCTTCTTCTTCCTTGACCTTCTCCCTAGGTGGGAGAAGGGTTTCCCCTCTGGTCCATGGTCTCCATGGCGTGGGAGGGGCGAGAGCCCCTCGGAGATTGGATCTGTCTCTCCGTCTCTCTCTGTTTCTGCGTTCTCGGCGCTGCCCTTTCACCGTTTCATATATATATGGAGATCTGTAACTCCAATTGGACTGAAATCTTCTCCATGATTTTTTTACCACAAATTAGCTTTCTTGCGGCCGAAGAAGGGCACCAACCGCCTTACGGGTGGCCCACGAGGGTCAGGGGCGCGCCCAGGGGGGCAGGCGCGCCCCCTGCCTCGTGGCCACCTCGGGCACCGTCTCCCGTTAATTCTTCTTCCGGAATTCTCCAAATATTCCAAAAATATTCTCCATCCGTTTTTATCCCGTTTGGATTCCGTGTTATATGGATATTCTGCGAAACATAAAACATGCAACAGACAAGAACTGGCACTGGGCACTGGATCAATATGTTATTCCAAAAAATAGTATAAAAAGTTGCCAAAAAGTATATGAAAGTTGCATAATATTGGGATGGAACAATAAAAAATTATAGATACGACGAAGACGTATCAGCATCCCCAAGCTTAATGCCTGCTCGTCCTCGAGTAGGTAAATGATAAAAAGATAATCTTTGATATGGAATGCTACCTAGCATAATCTTGATCATATGTCTAATCATGGCATGAATATTAAGACACGAGTGATTCAAAGCAATAATCTATCATTTGACATAAAAACAATAATACTTCAAGCCTACTAATAAAGCAATCATGTCTTTTCAGAATAACATGGTCAAAGAAAGTTATCCCTACAAAATCATATAGTCTGGCTATGCTCCATCTTCACAACACAAAATATTCACATCATGCACAACCCCGATGACAAGCCGAGCAATTGGTTCATACTTTTGACGTTCTCAAACCTTTTCAACTTTCACGCAATACATGAGCGTGAGCCATGGACAATAGCACTATAGGTGGAATAGAATGGTGGCTGTGGAGAAGACAAAAAGGAGAAGATAGTCTCATATCAACTAGGCGTATCAACGGGCTATGGAGATGCCCATCAATAGATATCAATGTGAGGAGTAGGGATTGCCATGCAACGGATGCACTAAGAGCTATAAGTATATGAAAGCTCAAACTGAAACTAAGTGGGTGTGCATCCAACTTGCTTGCTCATGAAGACCTAGGGCATTTGAGGAAGCCCATCGTTGGAATATACAAGCCAAGTTCTACAATGAAAATTCCCACTAGTATATGAAAGTGATAACTCAAGAGACTCTCTATATGAAGAACATGGTGCTACTCTGAAGCACAAGTGTGGAAAAAAGGATAGTAACACTGCCCCTTCTCTCTTTTTCTCTCATTTTTTTCCTTTTTTTCTTTTTTTGGGGCCTTCTCTCCTTTTTTTGGCCTTTCTCTTTTTTTTCGTCCGGAGTCTCTTCCCGACTTGTGGGGGAATCATAGTCTCCATCATCCTTTCCCTACTGGGGCAATGCTCTAATAATGATGATCATCCCACTTTTATTTACTTACGACTCAATATTACAACTCGATACTAGAACAAAGATATGACTCGATATGAATGCCTCCGACGGTGTACCGGGATATGCAATGATCTAGCGTAGCAATGACATCAAAAAACGAACAAGCCATGAAAACATCATGCTAGCTATCTTACGATCATGCAAATAAATATGACATTAAATGCTCAAGTCATGTATATGATGATGATGGAAGTTGCATGGCAATATATCTCGGAATGGCTATGGAAATGCCATGATAGGTAGGTGTGGTGGCTGTTTTGAGGAAGATATAATGAGGTTTATGTGTGATAGATCGTATCGTATCACGGGGTTTAGATGCACCGGCGAAGTTTGCACCAACTCTCGAGGTGAGAAAGGGCAATGCACGGTACCGAAGAGGCTAGCAATGATGGAAGGGTGAGAGTGCGTATAATCCATGGACTCAACATTAGTCATAAAGAACTCGCATACTTATTGCAAAAATCTATTAGTCATCAAAACAAAGTACTACGTGCATGCTCCTAGGGGGATAGATTGGTAGGAAAAGACCATCGCTTGTCCCCGACCGCCACTCATAAGGAAGACAATCAATAAATAAATCATGCTCCGACTTCGTTACATAACGGTTCACCATACGTGCATGCTACGGGAATCACAAACCTCAACACAAGTATTTCTAAAATCCACAACTACCCACTAGCATGACTCTAATATCACCATCTTTATATCACAAAACTATTGCAAGGAATTAAACATATCATACTCAGTGATCTACAAGTTTTATGTAGGATTTTATGACTAACCATGTGAATGACCAATTCCTGTCATCTCTCTAAATAGATATAAGTGAAGCAAGAGAGTTTAATTCTTTCTACACAAGATATGCCCACGCTCTAACAAATATAAGTGAAGCAAAAGAGCATTCTACAAATGGCGGTTGTCTAAGTGAAGAGAAACAGGCAATCCAAACTTCAAATGATATAAGTGAAGCACATGAAGCATTCTATAAAGCCATACTCAAAAGATATAAGTGAAGTGCAAAGAGCATTCTATAAATCAACCAAGGACCATCTCATCCCAGCATGGTGCATAAAATAAAAATGAAAACTAAATGCAAAAGACGCTCCAAGATTTGCACATATTGCATGAACGAAACGAATCCGAAAACATACTGATGCTTGTTGAAGAAAGAGGGGATGCCTTCCGGGGCATCCCCAAGCTTAGACGCTTGAGTCTCCTTGAATATTTACTTGGGGTGCCTCGGGCATCCCCAAGCTTGAGCTCTTGCCTCTCTTCCTTCTTCTCACATCGAGACCTTTTCGATCATCGAACACTTCATCCACACAAAACTTCAACAGAAAACTCGGTAAGATCCGTTAGTATAATAAAGCAAATCACTAATCTAAGTACTGTTGCAAACCAATTCATATTTTTTTTTGCATTGTGTCTACTGTAATATAACTTTTTCGTGGCTTAATCCACTGATATAAATCGATAGTTTCATCAAAACAAGCAAACTATGCATCAAAAACAGAATCTGTCTAAAACAGAACAGTCTGTAATAATCTGAGCATTAACCATACTTCTGATACTTGAAAAATTCTTCCAAAATTGGAAAAAATAAAAAATTTGTAGAGAAATACAGTGCAAAAAGAATCAGAACCATTTGACGTTCCAGTAATAAATGAAAAATCGAGCACTACAGCCCAAGTTTCTGTCCTGCACCGTACAAACCAACAAGCATTGTAAACATCCTAAAGGCAAACCTTGGCACATTATTTTTATAATACAATGGTATTGTACAAGGGATAATTCTTTTGAAAAGTTTCTGTAATTAAGATTCACAAAGTTTCCATGAGCATGAACAAAGTTCAAGGCTAGCTCCCACTTTAACAATGCTCGTCTCTCTCACTTTCACTTTCCTTTTTGAAAAAGTTTTGGGTTCCCCTCTTTATTTTTGTTGTTTTTTAAACTATATGAAAGCACTCAACAGAAATAAATGACTCTCTAAAACTTCCGGGTTGTCTCCCTGGCAGCGCTTACTTTAAAGCCATTAAGCTAGGCATATAGTGCTCAAGTAGTGAATCCACCCGGATCCCAAGGTATATCAAAGCCAATTTGAATCAACAATGATTTGTAATTTAGTAGTGAGCACAAACCAACATATATCATGCAACAACAAAGTCTAACTCTCTACCTATGCATCGGCATGTCATAAAAGAACAATTCATGCACATAAAGTAAAGGCCAATGCATAGTATAAACAGTTTCTTCCAATTTTATCGTGTGGGAAACATAGAGAGGTGGAGATATAGTTCCTCTCTCATAATAATTGCAAGTAGGAGCAGCAAGCACATGCATATTATACTCATCAAAATCATCATGTGCAACGGTAAAAGGCAACCCATCAATATAATCCTTAATAAGTGCAAACTTCTCTGATATAGTGTAGTCGGGAGAATTCAAAAAAATAATAGGACTATCATGCGTGGGTGCAATAGCAACAATTTCATGTTTAACATAAGGAACTATAGCAAGTTCATCTCCAGCATAATTCATATTGGCGTCTTGGCCACAAGCATAGCAAGCATCATCAAAAAGGGATATTTCAAAAGAATCAAAGGGATCTTAACAGTCATCATAGCGCTGCATAGAGGGGAGAAGAGTTGTTGATGATGGCGGTGAAGTTGTTGGTGAAGATGGCGGTGATGATGATGGCCCCCGGTGGCACTCCGGCACCACCGGAAGCAAGGGGGAGAGAGCCCCCCTCCTTCTTCTTCTTCCTTGACCTTCTCCCTAGGTGGGAGAAGGCTTTCCCCTCTGGTCCATGGTCTCCATGGCGTGGGAGGGGCGAGAGCCCCTCCGAGATTGGATCTTCTCTCTGTCTCTCTCTGTTTCTGCGTTCTCTGGTGCTGCCCTTTCACCGTTTCATATACATATGGAGATCCGTAACTCCGATTGGACTGAAACCTTCGCCGTGATTTTTTACCAAAAATTAGCTTTCTTGCGGCCGAAGAAGGGCATCAACCGCCTTACGGGTGGCCCACGAGGGTCAGGGGCGCGCCCCCTACCTCGTGGCCACCTCAGGCACCGTCTCGCGTTAATTCTTCTTCCGGAATTCTCCAAATATTCCAAAAATATTCTCCGTCCGTTTTTATCCCGTTTGGATTCCGTTTGATATGGGTATTATGCGAAACATAAAACATGCAACAGACAGGAACTAGCACTGGGCACTGGATCAATATGTTAGTCCCAAAAATAGTATAAAAAGTTGCCAAAAAGTATATGAAAGTTGCATAATATTGGCATGGAACAATCAAAAATTATAGATACGACGCAGACGTATCAATCATCCATCAAGATGTCCTTCGTACCTCGGGGCAGTTCTACCTCAAATATCAACCATCCAACAATGAAATAGAAACAACGCTACAAATGCAGGCTGACAACGATCGCGATTTCGTTGACCATCATGAAAGATGGCGGCTTCATCCACTCTCCGGTCCCTGAGTCGAGTCAAAAGTAATGATGCTATGTAGTTTTGAAATATCGATTAGCCCATGTTGTAATTAAACTTTAATGAACTTGTATGTCTCTTTAGTTTGGACAGTCGTTCAACTTATATGTAATCGATGCTATTTATTAGTAGGACCATGAATCGTGCTATTAATGTGTTGCTTTTCTTTTCCGATCCTTTTGATGCATACTTATATATTGCTTATGTATTGTCTGTGAATTGCTACTAACGTTTTGTTTGTCTAGTGCATAGAGATGCCGTCGTATGTTGTGTACAAGGGTAAGGTTCCCGGAGTCTACGATGACTGGGAGGAGTGTCGGAGACAGGTTCAGCGTTTCAGTGGTAACAGTTAGAAAGGGTACACCACTAGGGCAGAGGTGGAAGCTAGATACGCGCGTTATCTAGCGGGAGAGAGGAGGGAGTGGAGGAGGAACCGGATGAAGACCAGTTTCATCGCGATGATGCTCATCGTAACCTCAGCTCTCTTCTATGTGATGGTAGTTTAGATGATCAATATCGACTTTGTAATGTGACGACAAACTCGGCTAATATATATGATGAACTTTGCTAATGTCTCGAGACCTAAACTTGGCTAATGTTTGAACTTTGTTCGCTATTTCGAATTCTGTTGTGTGATGTTTATATTATGTGATGTGTAATGTGTATTTTGTAATCTGTGCAAATACCAGATATTTTGTAACCTGTGCAAATACCAGAAAAACAAAAAGAAAAATTCCTAATATTCATAGTAGTGCCGCACCATATTGAGCATTAGTGGCGCACCAGGGCTAAATACCAGTGGCGCATTATGGGGCATAGTAATGGCGCACTTGGGGGCATACGTGAAGGTAAATATGCCCCCCTAGGAGGCATAGTAATGGCGCACTGTTGGACATAGTAATGGCGCACTGCCAGGTGCGCCACTATTATCTGGTATACTAATGGCGCACCAGAGGTGCGCCATTAGTATTTGTTACTAGTGGCATGGTAATAGTTGTCGGATCTCGGGTTCCGGCAAAACCCTTAAGGTTCGAACTCTGGGGTGCGCGCGAAGTTCTTTCCCTCCTACCGATCCACGCCCTAGCTCGCTAAGATCTCACGGTCGAACTCGACAAACTTACAACACAGAGAGACACGAGATTTATACTGGTTCGGGACACCGTTGTGGTGTAATACCCTACTCCAGTGTGTGGTGGTGGATAGCCTCCTGGGCTGATGATGAACAGTACAAGGGGAAGAACAGCCTCCTGAGGTTGAGGTGTTCTTGTGCTCTGTGGACTGGGGATGAGAAATCGGTCAGTTCAACCTGTCCTATTGTGGTGGCTAGCTCTACTTATATAGGCCCTGGTCCTCTCCCCAAATATTGAGCGGGAAGGGAGCCAACAACGGCGGGCAAATTTGAAAGGGGACAACTAGTACAAGCTATCCTGACAAAAGCGGTCTTCGCTTGCAAAAGGCTTTGGTGATGAAGCCGTCTTGGGCTCCATGGTGACCTCCGTCTTGTCGTCCTGCTGGTCTTGGTCTCGTTGCGCCGATATGGAAACCTTTGCTTGACGCCCCGGTACTCCGCGCCTGCGCCTGCCTCCTTAGCACCAAACAGGAAACAAGGACATTGCGCACGCTGGCGCCCGCCTGGTGTTGATCGTCATGGCTCATGTCACGAGAGCCTCGTGAGGTTTGCCCCGCCTTGATATATCCGCTCCTCGTGAGCCTGCCTGGCAAGGCAACTCCTGAGGAGGTCTTGCGTCGTCCGCCTCGCAAGGCTTGGCTCCTCGCGAGGGTCTTGGATGCCTTGTGATGAAGATGGGTCGTACGGCCCGCTAGCTTAGTCGCGTCGTGGGCCGCAGGCAGGCAAGTCTGGGGACCCCCGTTCCCAGAACGCCGACAATAGTGGCGCACCTATAGTGCACCATTAATGGCCAAAATAGGTGCGCCACTAACGGGCCTTTTTCTAGCAGTGAATGTAAAATTCGTGGAACATAGGCATGAAAACCGGCTGCAGGAAATCCCAGAATTTCTGGGAGACCATCCGGGCCCGGGGCTGATCTTTCCTTCACGGAGGCGATAGCACACCCCACCTCCTCAACTGAGAAGGGGAGGGGGTCAGATCGGCATTTTCAATATTGGAGACCCTGTCCTCAGGGGGGCATCATGAAGGAAATATGCCCTAGAGGCAATAATAAAGTTGTTGTTTTATATTACCTTATTGCTGATAAATGTTCATTATTCATGCTAGAATTGTATTGATCGGAAACCTAAATACATGTGTGAATACATAGACAAACATTGTGTCCCTAGTAAGCCTCTACATAACTAGCTCATTGATCAAAGATGGTTAAGGTTTCCTAACCAAGGACATGAGTTGTCATTTGATAACAGGATCACATCATTAGGAGAATGATGTGATGGACAAGACCCATTCATTAGCTTAGCATTATGATCGTTCAGTTTTATTGCTATTGCTTTCTTCATGTCAAATACATATTCCTTCGACTGTGAGATTATGCAACTCCGGATACCAAAGGAATGCCTTGTGTGCTATCAAATGTAACAACGCAACTAGGTGATTATAAAGATGCTCTACAGGTATCTCCGAAGGTGTTTGTTGAGTTGGCATAGATCAAGATTGGGATTTGTCACTCTAAGTTTTGGAGAGGTATCTCTCGGCCCTCTCGGTAATACACATCATAAGAAGCCTTGCAAGAAAAATTACTAATGAGTTAGTTACAGGATGATGTATTACGGAACGAGCAAAGAGACTTGCCAGTAACAAGATTGAACTAGGTATGAAGATACCGACGATCGAATCTCGGGCAAGTAACATACCAATGGACAAAGGGAATTACGTATGTTGTCATAAGGTTTGACCGATAAAGATCTTCGTAGAATATGTAGGAGCCAATATGGGCATCCAGGTTCCGCTATTGGTTATTGACCAGAGAGGTGTCTCGGTCAGGTCCACATAGTTCTCGAACCCGTAGGGTCCGCACGCTTAACGTCCATTGACGATATAGTATTATATGATTTATGTATGTTGGTGACCGAATATTGTTCGGAGTCCCGGATGTGATCACGGACATGGCGAGGAGCTCCGGAATGGTCCGGAGGTAAAGATTGATATATGGGATAATAGTGTTCGGTCTCCGGAAGGGTTTCGGAATTTGCCGGAAGGGGTTCCGGATGTTTTCTGAAATGTTTGGGTACGAGACCACTTTATTTGGGCCAAAGGGGAAAGCCCACGAGGTTTTTGGAAAGTGCAAAAGGAAGTTTTGCAGAGTCCAGGGGCTAGAAGCTAGGGTCCCTGGCATCTGGGTCCAGACGCCGGGAACCCTGGCGTCTGGTCCTGGAGTGTAACATCCCAAATTTTCAATTTGGAATGTTATACATTAAGTCATCATGCATTTCATATTTTCTTGCATTTTGCTGATCCTAGAAATTTCACGCAACTCAAGGACCCTCGGAGAGAGTTGGAGATTTCATTATTTTCATATTTGAGTTTTCTCAAATTTTGAAAATAGGATCATTTGGATTTATTTATTTTATCTTCAAATATCTTTCCAATAAAAAAATAAGAGAGGGAATAATATGACTTTCCCAAAATTTAGGAAAAATGAAGATTTAATAAATAAATCAAATTTTGGATTTTTTGGAGTTTATTTGCTTTAGGAAAAAAAATCGTATTTTCAAAAACTGCATTTTGGCCCCGTGTTAAAGTTCATTTTGTTCGACTCATTTTTAGGAGTCGGGGAAAATTTACTTTATTTATTTTGGAGTTCGTTTAGATTTTTTTTATCTATTTTTCTGCGCGCGAAACCTTTTTTTTTTAAATATGCAATACCTGACCGGGCCAAGGGTTTGCCAGCCGGCCCGGCCTCCCTCATACACACAGAGTCATGCCTGGCCATGAAGTCCGAGGAGGACTCCTCCTCCTCCTCCCTTGCTTGCCCCTCCCCAAGCTACTCTCCCCCTCCTATATACCCCTCACCCCCATCTCCTCCCCAACCAAGCGCCGCCCGCCAACCAGCCCGCCGCCGCCATAGCCGCCGCCGCCATACAGCCGCCGCCGCCCGTGCGCCACCGCCGCCAGTGCCCGCCGCCGCCGTGGCGCCATCGCCGCCGCCCATAGCCGCCGCCCATGAGCCCCACCTCGACGAGGTAGCCGCGCCGCGCCACCCTCCCCTCGGTTCGGTTTTTTTATAAAAACTGTTCCGGTTTTCTTTTCCGTTGTTCGGTTTTTAAAAAAAAAACCTAGATCGGTTTTATTTTTTTTGGTTTTGTTGTTTAGCGAGCGTTCGCCGGACCGTTCGTCTTAACGAACGTGTTCACCGGTTAGTTTCTATTAACGAACGTCCGTTCGTTTAACCGTTCGTCGTTTTTCTTTTAATCGGATTTAATCCATTATTTTCCGATCTCGATTCCAGATCCAATCTTCGTTCTAGTTTATCTTCTCGCTCGTTTATCGAAATCAGGTGATTCAAGCGCCTGGAGTTTCGTTTCGAAACCGCCGTTCCGACCAATCAACTTAAACAAAGTTTTGCTACTATAAAATTTGACCTAGTTTCAACTTGCTAGAACTGAGTTGTTTTCTTCCGCCGGATGTTTTCGTTGCTTTATTTGATTCGATTCTTTTGCAACCAGGGTTCTTAAGTTGAACTTTCTGGTCAGATCTTTTATTCGAGATTTACCTGTGCATTAGATGAATACTTATTGTATGCTTGTTGTTTGTCTGCGATAGATCACCGGTGCGCCGCTTGTTATTTGAATCTCTAGGTTTCGGATCGTCGACAAGGCAAGTAACACTTGATCATACTTTTTCTACTACCCGGTTTTATGCATTAGATCAATCCTCAAATACTTGCATGATTAGGATCTAATTAAATTGTGGGATGGGAAGTAGATTGAGGTAGTACCTATTACCTGTTTTACTTATGAAACCTTGGGAGTTACTTCTACGTTTGCTTATTATGCCATGCTATGCTAGTAGGCGTGGATTGGGTGAGTGATATCCATGACAGATGTGAGATTGTTAATTAATGGTTTATTTAAGGTGGCAACTTAAACACACATTTGGGTGGATTGAGGCACCTGGTTTCTATCGAGACTTGCCTGTATTTCTTGGACCGCCACCCAGGCTCAAAGGGATCATAAGATTATTCAAACTAGAAACTTCCGTGTGCAGCCACAAGCCATTATGGGCTCTGGCATAGCTGAGTAAGTTGTGCGAACTCTTCTGGGTAGACTAGCGGATGTAGGGGTTGTAGGTGGTACGGTCTACCCACAAGTAAGGTGCTAGTGCTTACGAAAGACTATGTCTCGGTCATCCGTCTCTCAAACACCATGTAGTCACGAGAACCAAAGCGGAGGCGGTCGAGTCTTGTGGGGAAAAGTGCAAACCTCTGCAGAGTGTATAAACTAATCATGATTAGCCGTGTCCCGGTTATGGACATCTTGAGTATCTAGTACTTGAATATCATGTGAATCTCAACATGTTACTCTAATTAATATTGTTGGTTTTAATGAGTATTTTTAATTGGGATTGAGGATGTCAACCATTCTCAATGTTTAATAACCACCATGATAGTTAAATAAATTTATTCCTTTGCAGTAGGGAAAAACTAGCTTTATGCAAAAAGCGTAACCGTAGAGATTTTCCACCAGCCATATATGCATGTAGTATAGGCTTATTGCTTCATTGCTCTCTATGTGTTACATTGCCGATATTCCATGTCTTGACCGTTTTCGGGCTGCAACTTTCATGTTGCAGACTTTTCGAACGACAGTAAGGTGTTTAGGTCGTGGTTCTATACTCGATGATGCCGATGGAGTTGATGGATTCACTTATCTTCCAAGTCTTCCGCTGTTATCGTTATTAGATGGCCTTAAGCCATATTTATTGTAATAAATCCTCTTTTGGACCACGATGTAATAAGAGTGTGATTGCTACTCTGTTATAAATCCTTGAAATCTTGTGTGGTGTCGGCATTCTTGATCCGAGGATGACACCCGAGCACGAGACTTGATCCATTGGTCGAATTAAGCTCTGAGAGATGGTATCGAGCACCTGTTGGTAGGACCACGACCACTAAGTTAAAGCCATAGATCCCTACTCTCTTCTCATTTTCTAACTCCTCATCTTTTCTACTCTTTTAGGATGAAGGACGCCAAGATCAAGTACACCCAACCAGATGAAGGCACACCTTTTGGATTTCACTTGAAGGAAGTCACCAAGTACACGAACATTGGACTACCAAGCTTCACCGGAACTTTCAACGCCACTCTTGCAAGAGGAGCGCTGGAAGATTCAAGCTCATGTACCGGGAAGGACGTTAGCCCCAATCACCAAGCCTATAGATAGTGTTTTGATTGCACCAACTCGAGTCTGGGAAAGAGCATGGCAGCTCATATCACCATGGGACGCATTGGAGAAGTTTACCAAGAAGACCTCAAGGACACTATCTACCAGATTTGCGGACGCCGAGATGAACAATGGGAGATAGTCAGCACCAAGAAGGATAGATCCATTGCAGCGTTCATCCAGGAGTTAAACCAGCACATTCGACGCCAGGAGAACCAGATGTGCAATGATATGCTCAAATTAAAGGAGGCAAAGGGAAGGATCATCAAACTTGAAGAAGAACTAAAGTCTACACGTAAGGACTACATGGACGAGATCGTAGCTTTAGCAAGACACAACAATGATCTCAAGTATGAGATTGAAGAACTCAAGAAGAAATTGGCGCTCAAGAATGAAGACAAGTACGTCGACGGTCCGAGCAACTACATCAACATCGACGACACCGATTCGGATCCAAGTGAACCCGACTTTGAAGATGAAGCAGGAGCAGACATCATGGAGTCTTCCACCGGTTCAAATTAGTAGATGACCCCACATATTAGTAGTATTCCCTCCATGTAACATTTTAGTTCACGCACTTTTGCGATAGTTAGGTCGTTGTAAGCCCTTTGTTTGAATTGAATGAAGTGATTTTGTGTGCATTTGCTCATATACATTTGGCTAGTGTTTCTCCTTAGACCCCACTCTATTCTAAATTTCTCATCTTTTCTAAACCCATCAGATGCCTCCGAGACGCGACCCGGGTTTGTTTTCCCGCCAGAAATTACCCAGTTGATTCAGCAGCAGAACACTTTGATCCAAACATTGGTACAGAATCAGGACAACAACAACAACAACAACAACAACCCACCGCCACCACCACCAGTTGACCATCTGGCTCGTTTCTTAAAAGGCTGAACCGCCAAGTGTTTTCCAGGTATGAGCCGATAGATAGTAGCAGATGATTGGCTCCGTAAGATAGGTAGGGAGTTGACCACTGCAGGATGTACGGATGGAGAGAAGGTGAAGTTTGCTGCACACCAGCTTGAAGGACCCGCAGCAGCATGGTGGGAGAATTATATAGCCACTTACCCTGTAGACAATGTCACATGGGATCAGTTTCAACAAGCTTTCCGCACTGCCCATGTCTCAGCAGGAGCTATGGCCATGTAGAAGCGTGAGTTTTGCAACTTACGCCAAGGAGGAAGGACTGTTGGCCAGTATGTGGATGATTTTAGTAAGTTAGCATGTTATGCCCCAGATGACGTTGCTACAGATGCAGCTAAGCAGGAGAAGTTTCTGGAAGGACTGAATGATGAGTTAAGCATGCAGTTGATGGTAGCAAGTTTCAATAACTACCAGGAGTTGGTAGACCGTGCCCTCGTGATTGAAGGAAAGCAGCAGCAAATTGAGAACCGCAAGAGGAAGTATGGGCAGCACTACTGGAATCTGGCACTTTGCCATCTGCCATGGCAGATGGCAAAGGCATGTTCCGCAGATGGCAAAGGCTTTGCCATCAGCCAGCAGATGGCAAACAGGTCGTCCGAAACCCTGCCGGTAAAGGCTTCTTTGCCATCTGCTGGGCGATGGCAAGAGCTCGCACCTTTGCCATCGGTGGTGATGGCAAAGCCTCTTAATGGGGTTAGCTCCGTCAAAGGTTAACGGCATACTTTGCCATCACCAACAGATGGCAAAGGTCTGCGACTCTTTGCCATCACCAAATTGATGGCAAAGGCTGCGAGCTCTATGCCATCGACCGACCGATGGCAAAGGCTGCGAGCTCTTTGCCATCACCAATAGATGGCAAAGGCTGCGAGCTCTTTGCCATCTGCCGGTGATGGCAAAGCCCTTGCCATCTGCCCGGTGATGGCAAAGCTCTTGCCATCTGCCAAATAGATGGCAAAGTGACTATATTGCCCCATTTAATTTTGTTTTTTCTTATATCAATTCGTTTTCACAGAAATCAAACACAAATATATTTTTATGACCAATATAGCATATTCAACACATATTACCAATAGTCATGAACACATATGTATCCAACACATGTTACCAATAGTAGCAAGTTTCATCCGTATAAATACATAGTTTCATCAATATTACACAGTTTCATCCATAGGTAGCAAGTTTCACAAGGTCAAAACAAAAACTAAATACAAGCACTCCATCAACCCAAGCTTCCATGATCTTAAGCAAATCTGTAAAATGGGAAAGAAGAAAGTTAGAAGAAGAAGATTATTATGATGCAACTAAAATGTGAAGATTATTATGATGCAACTTATATCTGTAAAATAGGTCATTTTGGAGCTAAGTATGGTTATTATGTCATTTTTGAGCATACTATAACGACACACTACCGGGCATCTTATGCCTCGTCTTATTCTGCCAATCTATAGTCATATTTCTCCTTGCTTATATGTACTAAGGCCCTCTCTCTTTTGTATGAGTGACCCTATACCTTATTCACGATAATATATATAGGTGAAGCACACACTGCTGCAAACAAATATTATGCAAGCACACTAAGTCATTTTGAAGCTAGCTAAGCATATTAAGTCATTTTGAAGGAAACAATGCTAAGTATAGGTCATTTTAGAGCTATCCTAGGTTAAATAGGTCATTTTGGAGCTAATTAAGCTTATTATGTAATTCTTGAACTAGCTAAGCATATTAAGTCATTTTGGAGGAAAAAATGCTAAGTATAGGTCATTTTAGAGCTAGCCTAGGTTGAATAGGTCATTTTGAAGCTAAGTAAGGTTATTATGTCATTTTGGAGCTACCTACGCATATGAAGTCATTTAGGACCTAAAATATGTCATTTCTCAAGCATACTATATCATTTTAGTGCTAGCTAAGCATATTAAGTCACTTTTGAGGAAAAGATGCTAAGTATAGGTCATTTTAGAGCTATCCTAGGTTAAATAGGTCATTTTGAAGCTAGCTAAGCATATTAAGTTATTTTGAAGGAAACAATGCTAAGTATAGGTCATTTTAGAGCTATCCTAGGTTAAATAGGTCATTTTGGAGCTAATTAAGCTTATTATGTAATTTTTGAACTAGCTAAGCATATTAAGTCATTTTGGAGGAAAAAATGCTAAAAGTATAGTTCATTTTAGAGCTAGCCTAGGTTGAATAGGTCATTTTGAAGCTAAGTAAGGTTATTATGTCATTTTGGAGCTACCTAAGCATATGAAGTCATTTAGGACCTAAAATATGTCATTTCTTAAGCATACTATATCATTTTAGAGCTAGCTAAGCATATTAAGTCTTTTTTGAGGAAAAGATGCTAAGTATAGGTCATTTTAGAGCTATCCTAGGTTAAATAGGTCATTCTTATGCTAGCTAAGCATATTTAGTCATTTTGAAGGAAACAATGCTAAGTACAGGTCATTTTAGAGCTATCCTAGGTTAAATAGGTCATTTTGGAGCTAATTAAGCTTATTATGTAATTCTTGAACTAGCTAAGCATATTAAGTCATTTTGGAGGAAAAATGCTAAGTATAGGTCATTTTAGAGCTAGCCTAGGTTGAATAGGTCATTTTGAAGCTAAGTAAGGTTATTATGTCATTTTGGAGCTACATACGCATATGAAGTCATTTAGGACCTAAAATATGTCATTTCTTAAGCATACTATATCATTTTAGAGCTAGCTAAGCATATTAAGTCTTTTGAGGAAAAGATGCTAAGTATAGGTCATTTTAGAGCTATCCTAGGTTAAATAGGTCATTTTATGCTAGCTAAGCATATTAAGTCATTTTGGAGGAAAAATGCTAAGTATAGGTCATTTTATGCTAGCTAAGCATATTAAGTCATTTTTGAGCTAGGTAAGCATATTGAGTCATTTTGGAGGAAAAAATGCTAAGTATATGATTATGTCGCTAGTATCCATATGGCAAAGAACCCGGGCCGACATGACTAGTCATAGAACCAAGGTGGCACAAGCGTCTGAGGGACAGGCATACATGACCCAGCAATGCACGTGTCGGTCATCGGTGAGTGCAACCAAGTCGTAGCAAGCTACAAGGACTTCGGTGATACATCGTGACATTTCCCGTAAGGGCAGACACGAGGAGCAAAGAAGGACACATGCCGGTCAATCCATGTGTTCGGAGCGATGGCGAACTACCATGGCTCGATGGAAGCACTAGGAGGCATTTCCCTATATGGAAGGCTACCAAAGGCACACGACTAGGTGTCGAATCCCACACATACAATGCATTTCAAACATACACATATTATGCACGATATGTCTAGATATATACAACATGGCATCACAACAAAACTCTATTAAGCAAAACACTTGGGACACTTACCGTCATCACGGAGGTGTAGGTGTAGGTGTAGGTGTAGGACCGGTCACGCCCGGTGGCGCACGGAGAAGGATCGGTCGATGCTTGTCGGGAGTTACGCTGCACCAAAGATTATTTCAATGTATCGTTAGCATGATGCAACTCAAATGTGAAGACTAGTAACTAATGACCGCTCAAATGAAACTCACCGTGCCGGAGCAATGGTAGCATCGGCGGAGGGTTCGCCGTTCTTCTCGCACATGGACTGCACATTTGGTTTGTGAGTCACCATATTAGTTACTAATGAAAGGAACATTGCGTGCATGATTTAGCTCCAAAATAATAAAGAAATGATATGTTGGAAAAAGAATAGGTGGCATTACATGTAGTGTCTTATCACTCGCTATGCACAAGTCATGAAAGCCATATATTGTAAATTTGTAACACAAGAATTCTCCTAAGCTTCTTACTTAGGATCAACATTCAACTTAAGACCACGTTTGTGGGGATATATATGAACAAAGCCTGACATACCACATACATGAGCATGCATGATTGACTTGAGAATTTCTAAGATTTTTGTTGAGCTTCTTGCCACAAGAATGTTTCTTGATAATATTGTCCACATGTAGAACTGCTCATCTTGGGCTAGGTATGAGAAAAGTCCTTGATACAGAAGCATACATGATCTGGGTATTCTCATCAACCACCTTGTCTCCTTTATCCAACTTTTTCACAAGAACAACAAAAAATAACCAAAAATATTTAAAACAATCACACAACTCAGGAGATCAATCCTCGCATATTTCATTCACTCTAATTATATTATTTTTAAAAAATCTGCAAAGCACTCACTTCTTGTTTCGGAATAGGCACACTACAACAATAAAATAACTCTGTCGTCTTTTATACTCAAGAAAGCCAAGCCATTCTTTTGTTAAGTTTCATGAACAACTTTTGGCGTTGGCCTTACCTAAATGATACCTAGAAATAAACCACAAGGAAACAAAAGTGAATTCCAAAGTCCAAAGCCATAATCATATTTAAGAAAGGAGATGGCCGTATATATGGCGGGTCCTATCAATAAGTTATTATAGTACCCGATGATTAATGCTTAAAGATTTGAAACGCATAATGATTTTCAGATCATGGCAAATGCAACTTATTGGTGAAAGGCAATGTGATGTGAGGAAAGGTATACCGGCAAACCTTCTGTCAATTATTGCAGAATGAACAACGCCTTGTTTTGTTGCATTATAAACCTTGCTGCAAACTTTATACCATCACAATATTATGCTACATAAATCAACAGTTAAACGCTTGCTCTATCTAGTCGACATATATGCAGCAATATATTATGCTAAGTGTCCGCAGATCCACGACAAGAATATGTTGCGACCATACAACCTTACTTTCGAAGTGTGCATACAAATCCAATGTGAATTGGGGTAGTGCTAATAAATAAAACAAACCAAAATCGTATTTACGGAGAAGCTAAGAAATTTCTTGATGTAGATACATACTTTCTAGGTATGCTGAGATTCCCTGTATCAGGAAAATAAAGGGTATGTGTGATTGTTGTGGTGCATTAATTAACACGGTCAGGCTTAGTTTTACATTACATACCATTTGGGTAAGATTTAATTCGAGGGCAATAGATATCATATACATATCCGAGAGCATCAATCATGGGCGCACATGCTTGGATATTAAGATGATCTTGTATATGTGAGAACATGGAAACTAACCTGGTCAACAGACATTGCAAATCGTGTGCTCTAGGATTCCAATACCTCAACCGAGATCTAAGAGCACACTGTAGAAATTTTAAAGAGTCGGAACCCAATGGTATGATTTTTTTGCAAATCTGCCTTAGCCCTTAGATCCCCAAACCAACATACGAACCAAAGCATCCTATGGCGGATTGGAAGGGAAAACAAAGTGTCAATAAGAAAGGATCTAACCATGGCCACCGCCCACCTCATCACGACTCATGGCAGCCTCCACCGGCAAGGGATCTCTGTCCCTCCCGCATAACACCTTCTTCTCATCCACCTGGGTTGTGACCGATTCACCAAATCTTCCACGACGAAGGCAGGGAAGGATGCATGTGATGCCCGTAAAAAAGAGGATGTGACGGTCTGGCCATCACACCTCCATCGTGGCAGATTCGCACCGCTGGGAGGGGTGTGGTTCGCTGCATCTGCCTTGGCCTGATCCGCATTGGGAGGGCCGTGGCCGGGAGGGGCGGGGAGGGCGAGCTGCTTGGGGCGGGTAGGGGCGGGGAGGGGCGGGGAGTGGCGGGAGGGGCGGGGAGTGGCGGGGAGGCGGGGAGGGCGGGGAGGGCCATGGCGAGGAGGGGGGGAGGGCGAGGCTGCGGGTCACGGTGGCCGGGAGGCGGGGAGGGCGAGCTGCGGGGCGGGAGGGGCGGGAGGCGGGGAGTGGCGGGGAGGGCTGCGGTGGCGAGGGGCGGGGAGGCGGAGGAGGCTTGCGGTGGCGGGAGGCGGGCCGGGCGGCGTGGCCCGCGCCAGCAGGGTCGCTTGGCTGCTGGTCGGGCCTGTCACTGGTGGCGGGTGGGTGAGGTTGGGAGAGAGAGAGAGAGAGGGGGTGGGGCCGGGCTGGAAGAGAGAGAGAGGGGAGGGGCCGGGCTGGGAGAGAGGGGTGACCTCTTTGCCATCTGCCAGCCGCTGGCTGATGGCACAGATATGGGCCTTTGCCATCCATTTGGCAGATGGCAAAGAGGTGGGCTCTTGGCCGTTATAACGCCGTTACCCATTGGGCTCCACCCACTTCTTTGCCATCTCGCCAACAGATGGAAAAGATTCTTTGCCATCTGTTGGCGGATGGCAAAGAGGTGGGTTGATAGGCCGTTGCGACCTTTGGACCCTACCCACCTCTTTGCCATCCTGGCCGCAGATGGCAAGATTATTTGCCATCCACTAGCGGATGGCAAAGAATTGGCTGATGGCAACCATGTTCTTTGCCATCTGTCGGTTCTTTGCCATCTGCTTCGATAAGCAGATGGCAAAGATGTTCTTTGCCATCGGTGGCGGATGGCAAAGAGTGGCAGATGGCAAATTCCCGGTTTCGAGTGCAGGGAAGTATAACTCGAGCCCAATGAAGCCTGTTATACCCCTAAACAGGAGTTCAGCCAGCATACCCATGGAGGAGGAAACTTCGCACAACCATAATGGCACCAAGAATGGGAGCGGGAATGGAGGAAGCAATGGATGTAACCGCACCACACCATCAACCCCAACCAAGGTAGACCTGAGCCACATCACTTGCTTTAAGTGCCGCAAGACAGGGCATTATGCAAATGACTGCCCAGAAGGCCAGAATGGAAATGGCAATGGAAGCTCTGGAAAGAAGCCAAACCCTTTCAATAGGGGATAGGTGAACCACATTGATGTAGAGGAGGTTGAAGATCAGCCCGATGCAGTAATCGGTAAGTTTTTGGTTAAGTCATTTACTGCAGTTGTTCTTTTAAATCTTTGGTGCATCGCATTCATACATATCAAGGGATTTGTGGATAAGTACAAATTACCAACCCAAGCCCTTAGGTCACCCATGCTAGTAACCTCACGGAGCAGAATACATGGCTAGTATATGGTGTGATCGACCGCCATTAAGGATTGGACACTATGTTTTTCCCTTGGACCTAATAGTTACGGAATCCCAAGGATTGGATGTGATATTAGGCATGGATTGGTTATCGAAGTATGGAGGGAACATAGATTGCGCCACTAAGTCAATTTTGCTTACCACCCTAGAAGGGAGGAGAATCAAGTATGTATCACGGCATGAGCCGAGGAGAGCACAAGTAAATTCCTTATCAGGAGTTGTGCAGGAAGAAGTACCAGTGGTGAAGGATTTCCCTGATATATTTCCGGAAGAGTTGCGGGAATGCCACTTTGGATAGAGACATTGAGTTTTGATTGAGCTGTTGCGGGAACATGCCCAATATCGGCGACCATACGGATGCCCGCATGTGATTTGGCGGAAATTAAGAAGCAGATTAAGGAGCTGTTGGATAAGGGTTATATACGCCCAAGTTCTTCGCCTTGGGGATCACCCATACTGTTAGTGGAGAAGAAGGATGGATCGTTAAGGATGGTTGTTGATTATCGTGGATTGAATGCAGTAACGATCAAGAACAAGTACCCACTACCAATGATAAATGATCTGTTTGATCGTTTGCAAGGAGCTAAAGTGTTTTCCAAGATCGATTTGCGATCAGGGTACCATCAGTTAAAGATTCGAGAGCAGGACATACCTAAGACAACATTCACCACAAGATATGGACTGTATGAGTATACCGTTATGTCATTTGGACTGACTAACGCGCCTGCCTATTTCATGAACCTGATGAACAAAGTGTTTATGGAGTTTTTGGATAAGTTCATCGTGGTGTTCATAGATGATATTTTGATTTTCTCGAAGAATGAAGAAGAACATAAGGAACATTTGCTATTGGTTTTGGAGAAACTAAGGGAACATCAGCTATATGCCAAGTTCAGCAAATGTGAGTTTTGGCTAAAGGAAGTTGGATTTCTTGGACATGTTATATCCGGAGAAGGGATAGCAGTTGACCCCACAAAGGTTGAGACCGTAACCAATTGGGAAGCACCAACGACAGTTGGAGAGATCCGGAGTTTCCTTGGACTCGCAGGATACTACCGTAGATTCATTGAGAATTTCTCAAGGATTGCAAAGCCTATGATGGAATTGTTGAAAAAGGATACCAAGTTCATATGGACTGAGGATTGTGAGGCAAGTTTTCAGGAGTTGAAGAAAAGATTGGTTACCTCACCAGTGTTAATTTTGCGGATCGGACCAAGGATTATGAGGTGTATTGCGGCGCTTCACGCCGAGGACTTGGAGCAGTGCTTATGCAGGAAGGAAGAGTTGTTTCAGATGCTTCACGACAGCTTAAGCCTCACGAGTTGAATTATGCCACACACGATTTGGAGTTAGCGGCCGTTGTGCATGCATTGAAGACCTGGAGACATTTTCTCATTGGAAATCATTGTGAGGTGTACACGAATCACAAGAGTTTGAAGTACATCTTCACGCAGAAGGAATTAAATCTCAGACGGAGGAGATGGTTGGAGCTTATCAAGGATTATGATATGAGATTGCATTATCACCCGGAAGGCTAACGTTGTAGCAGACGCATTGAGCCATAAGAGCCACGTCAATACCCTAATGATGGGAGGAATACCCAAGGAGTTAGCCAAGGACCTTCGAGAGCTATGTTTGGAAATAGTTCCGAGAGGCTATGTAGCAGCATTGGAGATTCAGTCTACGTTGATGGAAAAAATCAGAGAAGCTCAAAAGGCAGATAAGGAAGTTGCCTCTATAAAGGAGAAAATGAGCGAAGGGAAAGCTAAGGGATTTCGTGAGGAAGAGCACGATACCCTATGGTTTGAGGACCGTGTTTATGTGCCAAATGACCCGGAGATCAGGAAGTTTATTTTGCAAGAAGCACATGATTCACCCTACTCGATTCACCCAGGAAATACCAAGATGTATTTGGATTTGAAGGAAGCGTTACGGTGGACGGAATGAAGAAGGATATCGCGGAGTATGTAGCGATTTGCGATGTATGTCAGAGAGTGAAGGCAGAACATCAGAAGCCAGCAGGATTGTTGCAACCATTGCCAATACCCGAATGGAAGTGGGATAAACTAGGCATGGATTTCATCACAGGTTTGCCAAAGACTCGTTCAGGATATGATTCGATTTGGGTTATAGTCGACCGCTTGACGAAGGTAGCTCATTTCATTCCAGTCAAGACTACCTATAGCGATTGCTAAGTTGGCAAAGATATACATGACCAGAATTGTGTGTTTACACGGAGTTCCGAGGAGTATCGTGTCGGATAGAGGAACCCAATTTACCTCAAAGTTTTGGAATCAGTTACGCGAAACATTGGGAACCAGGCTGGAATTCAAGATGCGACTTTTCATCCACGCAGATGGATGGACAGAGAGAGTCAATCAGATTTTGGAGGATATCTTTGAGAGCTTGTGCACTAGATTATGGATCTAGTTGGGATGATAACCTGCCGTATGCAGAGTTTTCTTATAACAACAGTTACCAAACCAGCTTGAAGATGGCACCTTCGAGGCTTTATGCGGAAGGAGGTGCAGGACACCGTTATCATGGGACGAAGCCGGAGACCGTCGATTGTTTGGACCAGATTTGATTAAGGAGTCTGAACAGAAGGTTAAGTTGATTCGCGATAGGCTCAAGGTAGCCCGGTCCAGACAGAAAAGCTATGCAGATTCAAAACGCAAGGCGATAGAATACGAAGTTGGAGACAGAGTATATCTTAGAGTATCCCCGCTTCGAGGAGTTAAGCGTTTTGGAGTTAAAGGAAAGTTAGCACCACGTTTTGTTGGACCGTATAAGATTTTGCAACTCATGGGAGAAGTTGCTTATAAGCTGGAATTGCCAGAGGGACTGTCAGGAGTTCATGATGTATTCCATGTTTCTCAGCTAAAGAGATGTCACGCCGATATGGCAGAGGTACCGTTAAGAGATACAGTGCCACTTGAAGCGATTCAGTTGAAGGATGAATTGACATATGAGGAGAAACCAGTCAAGATTCTCGATTATGCCAGCAGAGTTACTCGCAGCAAGGTTATCAAGTTTTGCAAGGTTCAGTGGAGCCACCACCTTTGAGGATGAAGCCACCTGGGAAAGAGAAGAAGATTTGCTCAAGGATCACCCTCACCTATTTTCTAGCCAACCTGAATCTCGAGGGCGAGATTCATCTTAAGGGGGGTAGGTTTGTAACATCCCATATTTTCAATTTGGAATGTTATACATTAAGTCATCATGCATTTCATATTTTCTTGCATTTTGCTGATCCTAGAAATTTCACGCAACTCAAGGACCCTCGGAGAGAGTTGGAGATTTCATTATTTTCATATTTGAGTTTTCTCAAATTTTGAAAATAGGATCATTTGGATTTATTTATTTTATCTTCAAATATCTTTCCAATAAAAAAATAAGAGAGGGAATAATATGACTTTCCCAAAATTTAGGAAAAATGAAGATTTAATAAATAAATCAAATTTTGGATTTTTCGGAGTTTATTTGCTTTAGAAAAATTCGTATTTTCAAAAACTGCATTTTGGCCCCGTGTTAAAGTTCATTTTGTTCGACTCATTTTTAGGAGTCGGGGAAAATTTACTTTATTTATTTTGGAGTTCGTTTAGATTTTTCTTTTTTTTTATCTATTTTTCTCATGAAACCGTTTTAAATATATATATATATATATTTATATATATATATATATATATATATATATATATATATATATATATATACTGCCTCGACTGGGCCAAGGGCCCAGCCAGCCAATGACCTCCCTCATGGCACACATGTGTAGCCATGCCGGTGAGTCCGAGGAGGACCTCCTCCTCCCCTTGCTTGCCCCCTCCCCCAAGCTACTCTCCCCCCTCCTATATATACCCCTCACCCCCCCCTCTCTTCCCCAACCAGCGCCGCCGCCGCCCCAACCTGCAGCCGCCGCCACGCCGCCGCCCGTGCACCACCGCCGCGGTGCCCCACGCCCGTGGCCGTCGCCCGCCGCCCATAGCCGCCGCCCGCCGGAGCCCCACCTCGGCGAGGTAGCCGCCGCGCCACCCTCCCCTCGGTTCGGTTTTTTTTATAAAAACCGTTCCGGTTTTCTTTTCCGTTGTTCGGTTTTTTTTTTTAAAAACCCTAGATCGGTTTTATTTTTTTTGGTTTTGTTGTTTAGCGATCGTTCGCCGGACCGTTCGTCTTAACGAACGTGTTCACCGGTTAGTTTCTGTTAACGAACGTCCGTTTGTTTAACCGTTCGTCGTTTTTCTTTTAATCGGGTTTAATCCGTTATTTTCCGATCTCGATTTCAGATCCAATCTTCGTTCTAGTTTATCTTCTCGCTCGTTTATCGGAATCAGGTGATTCAAGCGCCTCGAGTTTCGTTTCGAAACCGCCGTTCCGACCAATCAACTTAAACAAAGTTTTGCTACTGTAAAATTTGACCTAGTTTCAACTTGCTAGAACTGAGTTGTTTTCTTCCGCCGGATGTTTTCGTTGCTTTATTTGATTCGATTCTTTTGCAACCAGGGTTCTTAAGTTGAACTTTACGGTCAGATCTTTTATTCGAGATTTACCTGTGCATTAGATGAATACTTATTGTATGCTTGTTGTTTGTCCGCGATAGATCACCCGGTCGCCGCTTGTTATTTCGAATCTCTAGGTTTCGCGGATCGTCAGCAAGGCAAGTAACACTTGATCATACTTTTTCTACTACCCAGTTTTTATGCATTAGATCAATCCTCAAATACTTGCATGATTAGGATCTAATTAAATTGTGGGATGGGAAGTAGATTGAGGTAGTACCTATTACCTGTTTTACTTATGAAACCTTGGGAGTTACTTCTACGTTTGCTTATTATGCCATGCTATGCTAGTAGACGTGGATTGGGTGAGTGATATCCATGACAGATGTGAGATTGTTAATTAATGGTTTATTTAAGGTGGCAACTTAAACACACATCCGGGTGGATTGAGGCACCTGGTTTCTATCGAGGACTTACTGTATTTCTTCGGACCGCCACCCAGGCTCAAAGGGATCATAAGATTATTCGAACTAGAAACTTCCGTGTGCAGCCACAAGGCATTATGGGCTCTGGCATAGCTGAGTAAGTTGTGCGAACTCTTACGGGTAGACTAGAAGATGTAGGGGTTGTAGGTGGTACGGTCTACCCATAAGTAAGGTGCTAGTGCTTCTGAAAGACTATGTCTCGGTCATCCGTCTCTCAAACACCATGTAGTGCGAGAACCAAACGGAGGCGATCAAGTCTTGTGGGGAAAAGTGCGCAAACCTCTGCAGAGTGTATAAACTAATCATGATTAGCCGTGTCCCCGGTTATGGACATCTTGAGTATCTAGTACTTGAATATCATGTGAATCTCAACATGTTACTCTAATTAATATTGTTGGTTTTTAATGAGTATTTTTAATTGGGATTGAGGATGCTGTCAACCATTCTCAATGTTTAATAACCACCATGATAGTTAAATAAATTTATTCCTTTGCAGTAGGGAAAAACTAGCTTTATGCAAAAACTGTAACCGTAGAGATTTTCCACCAGCCATATATGCATGTAGTATAGGCTTATTGCTTCATTGCTCTCTATGTGTTACATTGCCAGCATATTCCATGTGCTGACCCATTTTCGGGCTGCAACTTTCATGTTGCAGACTTTTGAACGACGAGTAAGGTGTTTAGGTCGTGGTTCTATACTCGATGATGCCGATGGAGTTGATGGACTCACTTATCTTCCAAGTCTTCCGCTGTTATCGTTATTAGATGGCCTTAAGCCATATTTATTGTAATAAGTCCTCTTTTGGACCACGATGTAATAAGAGTGTGATTGCTACTCTGTTATAAATCCTTCGAAGTACTGTGTGGTGTCAGCATTACTGATCTAGGGATGACACCCGAGCACATAGACTTGATCCATTCGGGTCGGGTCGCTACATGGAGTCCGAGAAGGACTCTTTCCTTTCGCGTAAAACTGACTTTCAGGAGGCTTTTACTCCAAGTTATGACCCCAAGGCTTAACATATAAATAGAGGGGCAGGGCTAGCACCCAAGACACATCAAGAAACACCAAGCCATGTGTCGGCAACCCCGTCCCCTCTAGTTTATCGTCCGTCATAGTTTCCGTTGTGCTTGGCGAAGCCCGGCGGAGATTTTTCTTCATCAACACCGTCACCACGCCGTCGTGCTGCCGGAACTCATCTACTACTTCACCCGTCTTGCTGGATCAAGAAGGCAAGGACGTCATCAAGCTGAACGAGTGCTGAACGCAGAGGTGCCATACGTTCGGTACTTGATCAGGACGGATCATGAAGGTGTATGATTACATCAACCGCGTTGTCAAATGGTTGTTGTCGGCGTTCTAGGAATGGGGGTCCCCAGACTTCCCTGCCTGCGGCCCACCGCGCGGCCAAGCAGCAGGCCGTACGGCCCATCCTCGTCAACAAGGCACCCAAGACCCTCGTGAGTGTCCAAGCCTCGCGAGGCAGATGATGCAAGACCTCCTCTGGAGTGGCCTAGCTAGGCAGGCTCACGAGGAGCGGAGATATCAAGGCAGGGCAAACCTTACGAGGCTCTCGTGACATGAGCCATGACGAACGGTGCCAGGCGGGCGCCGGTGCGTGCAGCGTCCTTATTTCCCCTTTGGTGCTAAGGAGGCAAGCACATGCGAAGAGTACCGAGGCATCTGGCAAAGGTTGCCATATCGGTGCAACAAGACCAAGACCAGGAGGACGACAAGGCGGAGGTCATCATGGAGCCCAAAACGGCATCACTCCAAAGCTTTTCGCAGGCGAAGACCACTTTTGTCAGGATAGCTTGTACTAGTTGTCCCCCTTCAAATTTGCCCGCAGTTGTTGGCTCCTTTCCCGCTCGATATTTGGGAAGAGGACCAGGGCCTCTATAAATAGGACTAGCCACCACAGTAGTAGGGGGATCGAGCAGTTCATCGAATCCTCACACCACAAGTTCATATGCACAAGAACACCTTAACCTCAGGAGGCTGTTCTTCCCTTGTACTGTTCATCATCAGCCCAAGAGGCAATCCACCACCACCACACTGGAGTTGGGTATTACACCACAACGGTGGCCCGAACCAGTATAAACCCCGCGTCTTTCTGTGTTGTGAGCTCGTCGAGCTCGTCCGCAAGATCCTAGCGAGCTAGAGCGTAGATCGGTAGGAGGGAAAGACTTCACGCGCACCCCAGTGTTCGAACCTCAATGGTTTGCCGAAACCCTACATCCAACATTTGGCGCGCCAGGTAGGGGTGCGCCGGAGCCCCTCTTCACCAGTCTGCGCCCCGTGCCACCGCGCCCGGCTCCCATGGCAAAGGCGCGCCATCCGCCTCTCGCGATCGACACCGACACCAGCAGGGAGTGCAGGTACCGAGCCACAGCCCCGCCTGCGGGCGAGTGCAAGGCCGACCAGGTTCAAGACGGAGATGCCACCACGCTATGACGGCGTGGTAGACCCGGCACCGTTCCTGCAGGAGTACGAGGAGGCCGTCCTCGATGCCGGAGGCGACGGCAAGATCATGGCCAACTGGTTCCCCATGGCCCTCGCCAGCGAGCCACGCGCCTGGCTGCTCAACCTCCGAGGGTCCACAATGGCATCCTGGGAGGAACTCCACAACCTCTTCATCACGCGCTACGCGGTACCGGCGCACCACGCAGTCGCGGCGCTGCTTGGTGGCTCTCAAGCGCCGCTTAAGATCGCCATGTCAAGCCTTTCCTCCGTCAGATTGGGGCAGCGTCAAAGCGCCCGGGGGCTCCGCCCGGTTGGGCTGCGCTAGAAGCTGATCTCACCTTCGACTCAGAAGACCACCCCGGCTCCACCGCCGGCTCCGGCATGCTCCCAATGCTCTGCACGCCTACCATCTGCAATGTGGCCGTCACCAAGACCCTCATCGACGGTGGTGCCGGCCTCAACTTGCTCTCCATGGAAGCCTTCGGCCTCCTCCACGTGCCGCCCGAGCGGCTCAACCCCAGCAAGCCTTTTTCAGCAGTGAGCGGTGGAGCTGCCCACTCTCTAGGCAGATCCGCCTCCCCGTCACCTTCGGCACACGCGACAACTATCGCACTGAGCTGGTGGACTTCGACATCGCCCGCATCGGTCTCCCGTACAATGCCATACTCGGGTACCCGGCTCTCGCTCAATTCATGGCGGTGACTCACCCGGCCTACAACCTCATGAAGATGCCAGGGAGCAAGGGCGTCCTCACCATCAAGGGGGACACTAAGGAGGCGGTGACGGCGCTTAGGCTCGCCTTCAAGACCGCGGCAGCGGTGCAGCCAGCTCACGCCAGTACACCCGAGACCAAGGAAACCGCGCACGCCAAGAAGAAGCAATTGTTCACCCAAGACAAGGCGGAGACTAAGCAGGTGTCGGTTGACGAGGACGGGTCTTCAAGAGCCACCTTTACCATACGAACTAGCCTAGACCGGGGACAAGAAGAAGCTTTGGTGAGGTTTTTGTGCGCGAACAAGGAAATATTCGCGTGGGAGCCCAATCAGCTAGTAGGGGTCCCGAGAGAGGTGATCCAGCATCATCTAAGGGTGTGCCCCAACATGCGCCCCGTGAAGCAGTGGGCGAGACGGCAGTCCGCCGAGAAGCAGGCTGTCAGGACCCCGATCCTATGCCACACCGATCCAGCATGTAACACCTCATATCACTTTGCGGCCTCACGCATGGTATCCCCACGGGTGTCGCCTTACAAGGCCCGGGACCGTTTGCGCCTTTTGGCTCACATATATGATAGTGTCGCTAGCATCCATATGACAGAAGACCCGGGCTGACATGGCTAGTCGTAAACCCAAAGTGGCACTAACTTACAAGGACAGGCATACATGACCCAACAATGAACGTGTCGGTCATCAGCGAGTGAATCCGAGCTGTAGCAACTGGGCTAGCAAGACTCCGATAAACCGGGCTATAGCAGGCTAATAGGACTCCGGTAGACACCGCGTGACATTTCCCCGAAGGGACAGACACAGGAACAAAGAAGGACACATGCCGGCCAGCCTAAGTGTTCCGGAGCAGTAGCAAGCTACCGTGGCTCGATGGAAGCACTAGGAGACATTTCCCGTAAGAGAGGCTACCAAGGATAAACAACTAGATAGTCAGATCCCACACATACCAAGCATTTCAATAACATACACACAATATGCTCGATATGTGCAAATACAACATGGCATCACAACATGACTCTACAACTCAAGTATTTTATTCAATAGGCTCCGAGAAGCGAGATATTACAAACATGGGTCTCACGACCCAACATTCAGAGCATACAAGTCCAAGCACATGCGGAAGCTTAACATGTCTGAGTACAGAGAACTACAAATGAAAAAGGCTGAGAATCCTGACTAACTACCAGATCCTGCCGAGGGCACAAGATCGTAGCTGAGGTAACAAGCTAAACGTCGAAGTTCACGCGGAACTACTAGTGAGATTGAAGTCTCTCTGCAAAACATAAAATAGGCAAACGTGAGTAAAAATGTACCCAACAAGACTTACATCAGAACTAACTACATATGCATCATTATCAACAAAGGGGATGGTGGGCCAGCTCGGACTCGGTGGCTATCCTGAACTACGACTGCAAGTAACTCTTTTGAGGTGGCGCACACGAGTCCACATATTCACCATATCAATACACCACTATGGATTCGCTCCCGTCTCCCTACGACAACGCCATCCATAGCACTCACGCTTATCTTGCGCATTTTAGAGTATCCACTTTCACTTGTCTATGAACTGTACAGGCAACACAGAATTCCTTTACCGCGGATACGGCTATTCGAATAGATGATGTTAACCCTGCAGGGGTGTACTTCTTCACACAGGCTCTCACCACTTACGGCCGTTTACACGACATGTACTCGGCAACCTCCAATCGGAAGCCCATCGAGGGTGTCGGCCACGATCTACCTAAACACTCAAGTCTCTAGTCCAGGTTTATCGCATATTCAGGTTCCATCTGCAGGGAGTCTGGCCGAGGTTTCCACATACGGCCCCGAACGATGTGTACAGGGTTCCGCGACACCAAATGGGCGCCCGGCATACCCGGCCACATGCCTACCGCATCACAGCCCACCCCTCCGGTCAGCGTTTCCCACGGCCTCCAGCATACTACAAACACCAGAAACTACTTGCAACTCCTGGACAGAGGACAAGGGTGATTAAGAAGCCGAGAGGGTCCATTAGTTTCGGGCCCAATGCGTTGTAGTAGCTGTTTCATGGATCAAAAACACAGAACTCAGTTCCTGAGGACGGCTTCAATGAGACAACCCACCATGTACTCCTACATGGCCTCTCACCGCTACCTTTACCAAATCGTGTTCACACACTTAGCTCACACAGTAGGACATGTTCACACACCTCGATTCATCCCCGATGAATCGGACCGACTCAACTCTAAGCGATGAGGCATGACAAACAAGCATGAATGAGTAGGCACAACAGGGCTCAAACAACTCCTACTCATGCTAGTGGGTTTCATCTATTTACTGTGGCAATGACAGGTCATGCAGAGGATAAATGGGTTCAACTACCGCAGCAAGTAACAGATGATTCGTTGTTGTCCTAAAGCAGTAAAAGAGAGCTTGAGCGAGAGAGTAGGATTGCATCAGAATGGACAAGGGGGTTTTGCTTGCCTGGCACTTCTGAAGATAATATAGTTCTTCATCGGTGTCATCGAACTCATCAGCGGAACCACGCCTACTGAGAGGGGACAAATACCGACAAACAGGAAAACACACAATCAATGAAATGCAACAATATGATGCATGTATGACATGGCAAAATGAGTGTGTTGGTCTAATGCATCTACAACCAGGGTGGTTTGAGCTCGTTTGAATCAAAGATTCAAATGCAAACTCAAGTTATGGGTTTATAAAGTGCATTAACATGTTTTGAGATAAACAGCAAGGTGAGTTGTTTAAACATGCATGAAACCAGTACAGATGGATAGATTGGATTGTTCTGATCATTTTTCATATATAACTTATTTCATTCTGAGTTACGGTTGATTTTATATGAATTTTTGAAGTTTATAACATATTCTGGAATTTTCTTGAATTATAAATAATCCAGAAAATCACTTATTGCATCAGCAGTGCTTCAAGGTGACGTCAGCAAGGTCAACAGAGCTTCCCCGGGTCAAACCTGACCAGTGGGATTCACTGGTCAGTGACCCACTGTTGTTTAGTGTCACTGACAGGTGGGTCCGGTCAACGACCACGTCAGCAAAGTCAACATTACATGTGGGGCCAAACAACAGCCATGTCAGCGCGGTGAAAGCTGACGCGTGGGGCCTTTGTGGTTAGTTAAACATAAACAGGAATTAAACTGAGATTAATTAAGGGAGTGGGGCCCATGTGTCATTGGCTCAGGGGGTTGTTTAGTGGGGTGGTAGCCGTTAATCATGCGGCCATGTCGGCTCGCCGGAGATAAGCCGTCGGTGACCTCAATCCGTGGCAGCGTCTGCCGGAGTTGCGCCAAAGGCGACGGATCGACACACCGAGGGCACCACGAGGTAGCCCGTGCCCGCACTCATCCAGCAGACCCAACGGGAGGGCGCGAGGTGGCTGGAGTTCGCCGGAAGCGAGCTCGTGGCGGCTGCCGGAGTTCGGACCTCGATAGAAACGAAGCTACGGTGGACTTAAGGACGAACGGATGCTTGCTATGGGCTCCTGGGACCATGCTGAGCACAGACACGCGCTCAAACGCGGGCAGTAGCAACTGTGGCCGTGGCGGCTACGTGGCTGGCGGAGCAAAGCTCTCGGCCGCGACGGCGAAGCTAGCTAGAGGGAGAAATCGACACGGGAGGTAGAGGGTAACGACGGAGGGGCTCACTGCGAAGTCGAAGAGTAGGTCGGCGGCTCGAGGGAGGGCCGGAGCAAGCGGCGCGGCGATGGCGATCTCGGCGGACCGAGGTTGAAGAAGACGGCGTGGTCGGCGTTCGAGGGCGTCCGGCGGGGCGTGGCTCGGTGAGGGAGTTGAGGACGAAGTGGCGGAGCTTCTGGGCGCGTCGGTGAGGCGTGGGGTGGCCGGTGTCCGCGGGAACGGCGAGCGGCGCGACAGGCGGGTTCGGGCCGCTGCGCGTGAGAGAGACAGAGGAGGGGAGAGGCACGGGGAGAGGTCGAGGGGATTCTAGGGGGTGCGTGGCATCATTTGGGGTCGTCCAGGGCGTCGGCACAAGCAGGAGGTGGCCGGCGCGGGGCGGCAATGCGCCTCTGTCCTTCTGGCGAGGGAGGAAGACGATATGGGGGGTCGTGGACTGGGCCGGCCAGCTGCAATGCTGGGCCGGTTGGTGGCGCCAGGTAAGTTAGGTAGGCCTCTGCTCTTTTCTTTAATTTTTGTTCTGTTTTGTTTAATTTACATCCTTTTGCCACTGTTTCTAAATAAAACAAATTCAAAAACAGTGACAAAATTCCCCTGAACATTTTATTTAGCACAATGGAATTATACCAAAGCACATAAAATTGTTTCAGTTATTTAAACATATATTCAGTATATATTTGAACATAAGTTCAAATTCAAATATAGTATTGATTTAAATTCAAAGTCCCAAAATAATTCCTTAAAAATGTTCCTAAATTTTGGTTTGATATATAGCTCTTGCCAAAATTCTCAAACATTGCAAAAGGACATCTTGGAACAAAGAATGAGATTTCTAGGGTTCTTTGCCCTTCTTTTAATCAAGTTTTTGAGGCTTTCAAAATTCCTCAATTCAAGTTTCAGAAATTTAGACATGATGCATGGATGCAAAGCCACTATTTACAAACATTATTCTAGGGCTGTGACAACTCACCCCCACTAAACAAGAATCTCGTCCCGAGACCCAAGCATAGGGTGAGATGAAGGGGGGGGGGGCGCAAGCTAATATAATCTTCACGATCCAGGTTGCACCTGCATAAGGGTGTTGATTCAATCACCATCTTTGTCTCGTCGTCTTGTTCTGAGAACTCCGGCCAACATGACAATGAGAGGAAAAGGAAATTCTAGAAGGATCGATATTCTCGGAGATCGAACAACTCAGAATTAACTCACGAAATGAGACATAGCAACATCTCTTAAGTGGCCAAAAGGATTACTTTTGATATAGAGATCATTGAGACTTGTATACAAGCTTAAGGAAAATCTCGAGCGATTGTTTTGGGGAGTTCGGTAGAATGGCATACTCGGACTAGAATGGATGATGTGGATTACCTTGTTGAAGACAATGCAATGGATGATTTTGCTTATCATCGGGGATGGATGGAACCCATGGTAGGACCACTTTTGAAAATGATCCTGATCAGTAATTACTGAGAAGGGTAAGCCAGAGTAGGGTGGCACGATTGTAGTGCAAGCTGGGAACAAAATGCAAATGATGGGAATGATTCTAGTAACTGGGGAGGAACCCCGTCAGTAGAGAGTGAATCCACTGCTTGAAAGATTATAGCATAATCGAGGAAACTGAGAACAGTATGCAATTAATGTCGACGATAAACCTAGAGCTTGCGTGTGCTCTCAAGAACTTGAGCATTTCCATGTTCATCAAGGTTTTACCAATATCCGTGTCAAGGATTGAAAGTGCAACTATCCCTAGGTGGTTTTGGTAATTCATAACAACATATAGCTCATTGAGCTAATGCTATTCCAAGACTATTATTTCAGGACAGCTCAATGAATGGCATGGCATGGATGCTGAAAGTGGATCCCTCAAAACACTAAGGACAAAGGATTGGCTCAAGCTCAAAAGCTCAAGACTCTTCATTTTACATTTTAGTGATCCAAGATCACATCGGGTCTATAGGAAAAGCCAATACTATCAAGAAGGGATGAGGTGTTGCTTAATGAGCCTTTTGCTTCATGTGCTTAGTGATATGCTCCAAAACCCTCAACTACTTTCCCACATCCACAAATGACCTAAACTTAAAGCCAAAATCGGTCACACCGATTCTTTCTATCCGGCGCCACCGATTCCAAAGGTCATAGCCACGGCCACAAACCCTAAGAAAATCGGTCTTACCGATAGGGATCTCGGTCTCACCGAGATGGGGTTGCAATCTCTCTGTTTCCCTTCGTAACGTTTCGGTCCAACCGAAGTGAGCAATCGGTCCCACCGAGATTGCAATGTAAACTCTCTTTTTCCTTTTTGTAACATTTCGGTCTCACCGAAAAGAGCAAATCGGTCCTACCGAGTTTACCTGACCAACTCTCTGGTTAGCTAATTACCAAAATCGGTCTCACCGAGTTTGTGTAATCGGTCTCACCGGGATTACATTATGCCCTAACCCTAACCATATCGGTCTCACCAGATGCATGTCAGTCCCACCGAAAATCACTAACGGTCACTAGGTTTACTAAATCGGTCCGACCGAGTTTAACTATTCGGTCCCACCGAGTTTGGTAGATTGTGTGTAACGGTTGGATTTTGTGTGGAGGCTATTTATACCCTCCACCTCCTCTTCATTCGTGGAGAGAGCCATCGACCGAACCTACACTTCCAACTTACCGCTTTAGAGAGAGAACCACCTACTCATGTGTTGAGGCCAAGATATTCCATTCCTACCATATGAATCTTGATCTCTAGCCTTCCCCAAGTTGCTTTCCACTCAAATCATCTTTCCACCAGATCCAAATCCTATGAGAGAGAGTTGAGTGTTGGGGAGACTATCATTTGAAGCACAAGAGCAAGGAGTTCATCATCAACACACCATTTGTTACTTCTTGGTGAGTGGTGTCTCCTAGATTGGCTAGGTGTCACTTGGGAGCCTCCGACAAGATTGTGGAGTTGAACCAAGGAGTTTGTAAGGGCAAGGAGATCGCCTACTTCGTGAAGATCTACCGCTAGTGAGGCAAGTCCTTCGTGGGCGACGGCCATGGTGGGATAGACAAGGTTGCTACTTCGTGGACCCTTCGTGGGTGGAGCCCTCCGTGGACTCGCGCAACCGTTACCCTTCATGGGTTGAAGTCTCCACCAATGTGGAAGTACGATAGCACCACCTATCGGAACCACGAGAAAAGCATCCTTGTCTCCAATTGCGTTTGAATCCTCTAAACCCTTCCCTTTACTTTCTTGCAAGTTGCATGCTTTATTTTTCGCTGCCAATAACTCTTTGCATGCTTGCTTGAATTGTGTGATGATTGCTTGACTTGTCCTAAAATAGATAAAATTTGCCAAACTATAAAATTGGGAAAAGGTTAAGTTTTTTATTGGTCAAGTAGTCTAATCACCCCCCCTCTAGACATACTTCAAGGTCCTACAAGTGGTATCAGAGCGTTGGTCTCCATTTGCTTTGATTTCCATATCTTTTGGTGGTCATAGCCTTGGTTTCACAACCTAGGAGAGTATGGCGTCTAGCGAGGGAAATTATCACCGTAGAGGTCCTTACTTTGATGGTACTAATTTTGCTAGTTGGAAGCATAAGATGAAAATGCATATTCTTTGACATAACCCCGCCGTTTGGGCAATTATTTGTATTGGATTGCAAGGTGAATTCTTTGATAGGAGAGAACCGAACCGTGAAGCTAATGCGGAAGAATTGAAGATGCTACAATAAAACGCTCAAGCATGTGACATCATCTTTAACAGATTGTGCCCCGAAGAATTCAACAAAATCAGACGTCTTGAGAATGCAAAGGAAATTTGGGATACTTTGATTGATATGCACGAAGGTACCGAGTCCGTCAAGGAATCCAAGTTGGATGTGCTCCAAAGTCCGCTTGACAAGTTCAAAATGAAGGATGGTGAAGGTGTCGCTGAAATGAACTCTAGGCTTGCTCTTATCACAAATGAGATTGCCGGCTTAGGGAGTGAAGAGATGACCGACAAATTCATCATCAAGAAGATCCTAAGAGCATTGGATGGAAAGTATGATACCATGTGCACATTGATCCAAATGATGCCAAACTACAAAGATCTCAAGCCAACGGAAGTCATTGGAAGGATTGTTGCTCATGAGATGTCACTCAAGGACAAGGAGGAACTTCACAACAAGTCAAGTGGTGCTTACAAAGCCTCAAGTGAAGCCCCCACATCATCAAGTGAGAAACCAACCTTCAATGAAGAATTGATCTTAATGGTGAAGAACTTAAAGGAGTTCTACAAAAGTAGAAGCAAAGAAAGAAGCTCCAAGTCAAGGTCTTACAATGACAAGAGATCTTCTAGTCGAGAGCGAAATTGCTACAATTGTGGGAGACCCGGACACTACTCCAATGAGTGTACGGCACCCTACAAAAGAAGAGAAGATTCTCCAAAAAGAAGAAGCAAAAGAGAAGAATCACCACCGAGAGAGAGGAGAAGTAGAGATGATCGTTATGAACGAAGACCCTCACAGAGAAGCAAGGATTCGGAAAGAAAGGACAAGTCATCAAGGAGCTACACAAAACGAAGACATCAAGCTCATGTTGGTGAATGGGTTTCTGGCTCCGACTCCGACCATCACTCCGAGAGAAGCTATCACTCCGACTCCGAATATACTCAAGATGAAGGTGTTGCCGGTCTAGCACTTGTGTCAACCAAATCCTACGACATATTTGATTCACCAAATGAAGGAATTGGAAGATGCTTCATGGCCAAAGGTCCAAAGGTAACACATCCCGAGTATGTTGATTTTAATAGTGATGAAGATGACTTGCTAGGTGATGATGATTTACTTGTTGACAAGTCTAGTGATGAATACTATGATGAAACATCAATTAATCATGCTAATCAAACGAATGACAATGATAAGGAGAAAATTGAGCTTCTAACTAAAGAACTAAACACTCTTAAGTTGGCTCATGAAACTATCTTCAAGATCATCGAGAACTTTTAAGGGCTCATGAGAAGTTACGCTTTGAAAAGCTCAATCTTGAGCAAGAGCATGAGTTCTTAAAGGCAATCAATGATGATCTCCGCAAGAAAAGTTCTTATTACATTGCCAAGCATTTACTCTTATCTACTTACATGCCTCAAGTCAAGTATAGTAACAAGTACAAGAAAGATACTTCCTCTAGCAGTAACAATAGTAATGTCAAATCCAATGTTGTTGCTTCTAGTAGTTCTCTTGATTCCACTAATGATTCTCTTAGCCAAGTTACACTTGAGCAAGAAAATAGTTTATTGAAGGGAATTATAGAGAAAGGTGTTTACAAGAGCCTTGCCAGGAGTAAGCAATTCGAGGAAATTGTACGCAAGCAAGGAAGGCACCGGAAGAATCAAGGTGTTGGTTCTGAACGAAAGTTCAACGCCAATGGAGTTGAGTGGGAAGAAGATCAATATCCCAAGACAAAGTTTGTTCCTTAACATGACAAGTAGGATCCTACTTCCTTCAAGGGGACACAAGCTCAAGATGATCTTCAACCACAAGACCACAAGAACAAAGGCAAGGACAAGCTTCAAGAAGAGATTGATGCATTTGAAGAAGCACCTAAAGCCTCGTTCGAGTGGGTTCCCAAGACTACGTCAAGTTCTACTTCATCAATTACAACTACAACTCCAAGGATTCCCATCAAGATGATGTGGATCCCGAAGAAGAAGAACTAGAGAGTTCTTGAGGGTGACTCCGCCAACATTCTTCACTCATATCATTTTGGCAAGAACAAGTGCAATCAACTTTCACATCTTGCACTAGTTCAAGGAGTCACATACCCTCATGTTGGTAAGGCAAGGGACAAGGTAACCAGATGTTTTCATGGACATCATCTTGTGTGAGCATCACTCTATGTCTATGGATATTCTTGTTTGTTCCTTGTGGGACTAACCCATGTAGGCAAGTTGAAAGTGCAACTCACTCCAAAGGATTGCTCCAAATGATCTACATCAACATTGAGCATCTACATCTTCAACACCTACATGAAGTCATCATCGACAAAACCCAAGGTTAGTTCAACCCTCTAAGGGGGATCTCACATCTAGGGGGAGCTTAACTCTAAGAATTGAGTCAAAGCAACTCTAATGGTGTGAACACATTAATGCATTATGTAAAAGTGGTAACCCCACTTGAGCTTAAACGATGAGTATGACCTATGATCAAATGTTCTCATTTGAATCCTAAGTCAATGTACTCATATATAGATGACCTAGTCATCGCCAATTGTTTAATAGATGCTAGAATTGGTTGTGCATGCTTTGCCACATATTTCAATTGCCATCTTATTGTGTGAGCATATTGGTGCATATTTTACTCATTCAAGGACATCCACTTGTTGTTTTGTTTGATTGGTTCATTCTTATTTTGGCCAAGTGGATGGACAAGAATGCCTAAGAACCTCTTTAGCTATCTATGCTTTTCTCGTCTCAAACTCTATTCATGCTACATCACAAAATTTGATCAAGTCAGATTCGAACCACTCTGTGTGAGGAGCACTCGGAGTCCCTGATTCGTCATAGACTTAAACTTCCAAAACCTCTTAATGATTCTCGGTCTGACCGGTCCTTCCATTTCAGTCCTACCGAGATCATCAAGTTGATCTGAGTTTTCAAACTCGGTGCAACCGATTTGAACTCTTCGGTCTCACCGAAGTTGTCAGAATCGAACACGATTATGCATCTCGGTGCCACCGAAGTTGTTCCACTTTCGGTCACACCGGCTGTCGGGCTATATATAGTCACGGGCAAAATTTTGGAAATTTCTCCGAAACCCTTCACCCGCGCATCAGCTCGCTCTGCCATCGTGGTCTCCGGATCGTCTCCTCATCGCCAGCAGCCTCCTGTCGCTGGTCTTCGCCGCCGTCAACGGATTTCATCCCCGCCGTTGCCGCTGTAGCAAGTCCACCACCAAGTTAGGGTATGGACTTGATCTTTGTGCTATCCATGTCTGATTCCTAGCACATTGTTTTCACATTGAATCTTGCCACGATTGCAACTCATCTATCCAGCCAAAGTAGTTCATAGATTAGTTGAGATTCGAATTTTTAGGCTTAGGTTTCCGCCGAAACCATCTCGGACCCACCGAGTAGAAAAACTCGGTCTCACCGATCTAGCTTATGACATTGCACAAGTGACTCTCGGTCTGACCGAGAATTACTAATCGGTGCAACCGATTTGAGGATTCAGTGAAACCCTAGCAGTCTCGGTGCCACCGAACTGAAACTCGGTCCAACCGAGATCATCGATTTAGGTTCCAAAACTGCTTCGGTATCACCGAGTTTGAAAATCGGTGGATCCGAAATGCTTTGTGTGAAAACTAAGACTGAACTTTTGAGTCATTCTTTTGCAAAAACCTCTGCATTTTGTGATGCTCATCTTTTCTATCTCATCTAAACTCTTCACAGGGTCAGCAGTCAGCTTTTGCAGTATGTCTGATCAAAGTGACAGCCAAAATAGGTCAGAAGAGCAGATAGACTTGAGTGAGGGCACTAGTCCCTCAACTTCAGATGAAGGGAGCAGAAGTACTCCTAGCAATTTGCCTAAGGCTGCTACTAGGCAAAGGAGGAAAAGAACTTCAGATTCAGAGTATGAAGATTACAAAGCTGAGGAAGATGAGGCTACTTCCAAGAAAGAGGTGCTCAAGAAGGAAAGGGTCATGAAGACCAAAAGGACTGCAGGAAGACAACCAATGTCTAAGGCCAGAACATCAACTCAACTACCTAAAAATCCTGATCCCAAAGAGCCGATTCTTTGAAAGCAAGAAGAGGAAGGAAAGGTTCAAGATGACCATGGCCAGAGTTATTGGGAAGCCTTCCATGATGGAAGAGGAAGAGCTCTTGCACCAGCACCAAAGGCACCAAAACTAATGGGTGATGCAATCAGATCAGGGGTTGCCACATCTAAGCCCAAGGAAGCACCCAAAGCTGCCCCCAAGGCCAAGTCTGCACCAAAGAGGAATACTAGGAGTATTCCATCTACTGAGAAGAACAAGGCCCCAATGCCTGAGGTTGATGAGGAAGATGAAGAAGGACAGGTTACGAGGAAGCTCAAGCCAAAGATACCCAGACCACAATGATGCCCATCCTGTGGTCGAGAACATGAGAATCGTGAAGGATTCAGGGCTGAGGAAATGGAGGATGGAAGATCCATATGCCACAAGGAGAAGAACTGCTATTGATTACAGGTTCCACACAAAGGAACAGCAGGACTTTTATGAGACCATTCTGTTGGACAAGAAGCCCATTGTCTGTGACATGAGGTCGGTTGACTGGAACTTCATCAAGGAGAATGAAGAGCACTATCCTGGAGTGCAGGACAGCTTTGTGAGTTGTGGAGTTGCAGATTTTGTTGGGCAAAAGCTCACAAATTAGAATGATGAGCTTATCATGCAGTTTTACTCCACAAAGACATTTCTACCCGGATGGGAGAATTGTTTGGATGTCTCAAGGTACAAGGTACCAGTCAAGCTGTTGAGGAGTGGGCAAAGCTGATAAATGCCCCTGAAGAGAATGAGGATGACCTAGACATCTATGCAAAGAAGAAAAAGGATCACAATTCAATGGCTCACATGTACAAGGAAATTCCAAACAAGGCATTAGCAACTCACAAGTTTGGATCAGTTCACTATCTGCCGTCGGGGTTGCCAACCATAAATTGGATTCGAGGCACACCTTGTTGCCCAAGTCAGTGACCATAACATGATCGGAGGGCATGCCATCAACATGTTGCATGTGTTTGATGTGCCACGTAAGTTTAAAGTCATGAGCCCGATCATTGAAACTATCAAGAGGACTGCAGCAGATCGTAAGAGGAGCTGTGGATATGCACCTCAGATTCAAGAACTGATAAACTCAAAGATGGGCACAGGAAAATATCAGTTGGATAAGGAACACTTTCCACTTTATCCAGACTTTGGGGACAATGAGGTTATCATGAATGAAGATGATCCACAATCAGTTCAAGCTCAGGAGAAGGCAAAGAGGGAGAAGGCTGCCAAGATGCCAACTCAAGAGGAGGCATCTGAATACTTCTTGAAAAACAAGCAGGAGCAGCTTGGTTACTTGATAGCATCAACTCTGAGGATTGAGAAGGGATTGGCAACCCTAACTCAAAACTAGGAGAGCCTGGAGAGAATCATAGAACAAAAATTCTATAACTTAGATGTGAAAGTAACTGAGATTCAGACTGCAGTGGAGGAGCTACAAGAGGACATGCAGGAGAGGAAGGGTAAGACAGCAACCAATGTGTTTGCCAGAGTGCCTAGAGCCCAGAGGTCAGCAGCTGTGCCAGTTTCTCACACAAGAGCAACTTCTGCACTGCTACAGCCTCAAGGCCACCAGCTCCAGCACCTACATCAGCTCCAGCTCCATCTACATCAACTCAAGTCTTCGTCAAGGAGCCATCTCTACTCCACCACCGTAAGATCAAGCACGAGAGTCGATCTAGCACTATGCATTTTCTATGAACTTTTGGTAACTTGTTGCCAAAGGGGGAGAAAAATGTATAGATCATAGGCTTCAAGAGAGAGAGTGTTGCTTTTGTTCTCTCTTGCTTTATTTGGTGGTTTTTCAAACTTTGTTTGCTTTTGGTTGAGATAATATGTTTGTGAGACATTGATGATCATGTGTTTGATCATAAGCTACACTTATGCATGGTTGATATTATCCTATCTATCTTATGTGATCACTCACTTTGCTTGGTGATGAGTGCATGTATTCATTGTTTATTATTTTGAGCGCTCCACCAAGATGTATGTGACATGGAAGAGTAACCCATGAGCCTAATTCATTGTGCATTTGCAGTCCAAAGCAAATCTAAAACTATGCACAAATTTAGGGGGAGCTCTTGCTTACATACTTCTCGAAGCGACGATGTTATTTAAATCCTATTATCATGTGTCGAAGCTTTGATCTATATGTTGTCATCAATTACCAAAAAGGGGGAGATTGAAAGTGCAACTATCCCTAGGTGGTTTTGGTAATTCATAACAACATATAGCTCATTGAGCTAATGCTATTCCAAGACTATTATTTCAGGAAAGCTCAATGAATGGCATGGCATGGATGATGAAAGTGGATCCTCAAAATACTAAGGACAAAGGATTGGCTCAAGCTCAAAAGCTCAAGACTCTTCATTTTACATTTTAGTGATCCAAGATCACATTGAGTCTATAGGAAAAGCCAATACTATCAAGAAGGGAAGAGGTGTTGCTTAATGAGCCTTTTGCTTCATGTGCTTAGTGATATGCTCCAAAACCCTCAACTACTTTCCCACATCCACAAATGACCTAAACTTAAAGCCAAAATCGGTCACACCGATTCTTTCTATCCGGCGCCACCGATTCCAAAAGTCATAGCCATGGCCACAAACCCTAAGCAAATCGGTCTTACCGATAGGGATCTCGGTCTCACCGAGATGGGGTTGCAATCTCTCTGTTTCCCTTCGTAACGTTTCGGTCCAACCGAGATTGCAATGTAAACTCTCTGTTTCCTTTTTGTAACATTTCGGTCTCACCGAAAAGAGCAAATCGGTCCTACCGAGTTTACCTGACCAACTCTCTGGTTAGCTAATTACCAAAATCGGTCTCACCGAAGTTTGTATGTCGGTCTCACCGAGATTATGTTATGCCCTAACCCTAACCATATCAGTCTCGCCGAGATGCATGTCAGTCCCACCGACAATCACTAACGGTCACTAGGTTTACTAAATCGGTCCGACCGAGTTTAACTATTCGGTCCCACCGAGTTTGGTAGATTGTGTGTAACGGTTGGATTTTGTGTGGAGGCTATTTATACCCCTCCACCTCCTCTTCATTCGTGGAGAGAGCCATCAGACTGAACCTACACTTCCAACTTACCGTTTCTGAGAGAGAACCACCTACTCATGTGTTGAGGCCAAGATATTCCATTCCTACCATATGAATCTTGATCTCTAGCCTTCCCCAAGTTGCTTTCCACTCAAATCATCTTTCCACCAGATCCAAATCCTATGAGAGAGAGTTGAGTGTTGGGGAGACTATCATTTGAAGCACAAGAGCAAGGAGTTCATCATCAACACACCATTTGTTACTTCTTGGAGAGTGGTGTCTCCTAGATTGGCTAGGTGTCACTTGGGAGCCTCCGACAAGATTGTGGAGTTGAACCAAGGAGTTTGTAAGGGCAAGGAGAGCGCCTACTTCATGAAGATCTACCGCTAGTGAGGCAAGTCCTTCGTGGGCGACGGCCATGGTGGGATAAACAAGGTTGCTACTTCATGGACCCTTCGTGGGTGGAGCCCTCCGTGGACTCACAATAACCGTTACCCTTCGTGGGTTGAAGTCTCCACCAACGTGGAAGTACGATAGCACCACCTATCGGAACCACGAGAAAAACATACGTGTCTCCAATTGCGTTTGAATCCTCTAAACCCTTCCCTTTACTTTCTTGCAAGTTGCATGCTTTATTTTCCGCTGCCAATATACTCTTTGCATGCTTGCTTGAATTGTCCTAAAATAGCTAAAATCTGCCAAACTATAAAATTGGGAAAAGGTTAAGTTTTTTATTGGTCAAGTAGTCTAATCACCCCCCCCCTCTAGACATACTTCAAGGTCCTACAAGGATCCTAGCAACACAACATACTACCATGATGAATGGGGATGGACGATGCAGATGCAAAAGGAGATACCACCTTCTCAGATTTCACCTTAGTGAAGCCAAGGAAACAAAATCTGGATGATCGACCGACAAACATTTAGCACTCCGCTTCTAATGTTCTCCATGATGTGCTAGCGCAACCCATTTATTGAAATGGTTTGGTATCTAGAGCATCAAGTAACAGGTCGGAGTACGGATGCTCAAGAATCCATAAGGAATAACTACAGAGGTAAATCATGTGAAATCCTTATGGGGGTGTGGCCAACTTCTTCAATCAAGATACTACAATAATAGGTCTTCCGTCTGGGTGTGTCAGCCACGACATCCACTTTATCGGGTTACACAGAGACCAATATTATAGTTCTTGGGAAATGTTCCAACCATCATTTCTGCCTGGGATTCAGATCTGGTTGGTGTCAGGATATTCTAGACTCATCGAGTCTAGAGAGAAAAATGATAGTTTGCAACACAAATCGACGAGACGATGTTGCGAGATTCTCGGGAAATGGACTACGGTAGTAAGCTCCAAAATATGAGCTGGTTCTGCTACAAACATGTGAACACGTTGTCCGAGACAAGCATGACCACGTGGTAGTTTTATAATAAAATACTACCAAGTTCAGGTTGGGGAACCATCATCGAGGATAACAAAGTCCTAACATAAGTCATGATTCTTAAGAAGGAACTTCTTCTCCTTGAACAAATCAATCAGTGGCTTGGTGTGCTAGGAAACACATATAGAATGGAGGCGGCCAACCTATCAAACCATAGAGCACTTCGCACATGTGTGACTAACTTGGGATGATTCCAAGGAAGCAAAAACAATCTTTCTCGAACTCACGGCGGCAACTTACATCAAGTGGACGTGAATTAGAGGAAGTCACTCCTTTCAGCCGAGCATATGCTTCATGAACAGAACATGAAGATAATGCCTATAAAAGTTTCCAACACTAGTGTAATGTTCAACATGAATCATGAGGGAGATGAAATGCTGTTGATGGGCTCAACAGCAACTCATCGGAATTTCCATATCATTGGACTTCCACCATCATGTTAACATGGTGATAGCATTGGTCAGACCAAAAGATGTAATGGTGTATGCTCGAGGGATCAACCACGAGTAAGACAACATTACGAACATCGTGGGTTCTGATTTGACTTGACGATAGCCCATACTCAAGTCAAAGTTTTGACAAGGCAATAGATCCAACAACTGATCACGAGGACCAATCAACGAAGACATCATATTTCTTCAACACACACACACACACGCACGCACGCACAAAAGATATCCCTTAACATGAACTAAGTCAGACAAGCTTTTATCTCCCAACTCTCCAAGTTGTTGTTTGGCTTAACCAACTAGCTCAGGGGTATCCCACACAGATTCTTGAAGACTGGGTGGTTTGGAGGAAAACCAACATGATCACGAACTCAACATAGCGGTCAGGTGACAACCTGGTAATACTTTCGAGAAGATATTCAAAAAATCACGAACCATCGATATGTTACTAAGCTCGGGAACAATCTTGCTTTTCAGGGCAAGACGATATGATCAAAAGAGCGAGGGATTGACACAATCCTAACTCATTGCTCGAAGAGCGCACCAGGAGATAAGGACTAGGTAGCACAATCAATCTTAGAATGATGATTCAATACTCAACACGCTAAGGATGAGGTTGTTGTCCATTAACTACCAAGCAACAGGGTTGCTAAGAGTATTGATTTCACACATCATGATTCACTTGTCGGCATTCTAGTTACAACAACACGGGGACCAAGGAATGAATAATGGTGGCGAGAAGTATCACTGCGTCAAGAATTCACAAGAGCTGGTGTAGTTCTCGTAACATTCCTGACATAAAGTGGGTAATACTTCAGGGTAGAACAGAACAAAAGCTGGATTGGCATTTTGATCTGCGGAGTACAACTGCTTTGACCCAATCCTGGATATGGAAGAGGTACTGGAGTTTGTTTCTCCTAGTCATTCTGGGATAGAATGGCTTGACAGACCACAAGAGTAATAGGAATCTGCCGTGGTATTCTCACGGCGGGTGCTAGACGACATATGCCACAAGGTGGGCGCCAAATGTCGGCCGGAGCAAGGCGCAACACGGAGGAAAGCAGGCGCAAGCGGCGCGTGGACGGACACGGTCGACCGAAACGAGGCCCCGCGCGCGCGGCGTGCGCTCCGACGGATAGCCGGCGTCGCAACGGTGGCGGTGAGGAAGGCGCAACCGGCGGCGAGGACGCGCCACCTCGCGCCGCTCGGGGCGAAGTCGGTGTCGAGCCCCAGCGCTACTGAGAGACGGCGCGACGCCGCGGTGATGATGATTTAAGATGGTCCCGCCCGGATCATGCGAAACCAGCAAAGCAGCTGGTAGCATAGTACCGCCACGGTGGGCGCCAAATGTCGTGGTATTCTCACGGGGTGCTAGACGACATATGCCACAAGGTGGCTTCGTGTGAGGGCAAGACTGCTTCCGGAATATCTGTGGACGGGTATGCGAGTAGCACGCTGCTTAGTTTACCCAACCGGAGCTCTCCGGAGAGATAATACTCCTATTGCTGCATGTCTGAAAGTGTATCCGTATATCTGCATGCAGTGCTCTGAGTCAGAATTCGAGGTCAAGGCCATAGGCATCTGGCATCGTATATGCATGTATGTGGCATGTTCTAGTGGCCGGCCATGCTCATGGCCGTGAGCATATGGTGCTCATGCGTGAGTGTGTGTGAGAGTGAGTCCATCCTGGATGGATGGATGGATGCTCATATATATAGGGGGAGTTAGCTTAGGATGTAAGCCATGTAGGCATGGTAGCTAGCTAGCTAGTGGCATGGTGGGGTGTCATCCTTGTCCCCTGGGTCACTTCATAAATAGTGTCAGGCGACAAGTGACACTGTACATGATGGCTGGGGTGTCACGTGAACAGTGCCGGGTACTGTCGTCACGCCGGGGTCGCGTCAGGCTGCAGTTGACTTCGGGAAGCCGGCTGGTTGGAGCAGTCGGCAGCCAGTAGTCGGCAGCCAGCAGTCGGCAGCCAGCAGTCGGCCGGGTGGAGCAGTCGGCAGCCAGTAGTCGGCAGCCAGCAGTCGGCCTGGTGGAGCAGTCGGCAGCCAGCAGTCGGCAGCCAACAGTCGGCCTGGTGGAGCAGTCGGCAGCCTGCAGTCGGCCTGGTGGAGCAGTCAGCAGCCAGCAGCCAGCAGCCAGCAGCCAGCCGGGTAGTTGGACCGAGGGGCTTTGCTAGCTCCGATGTCTTGAAATATCGTCTTGCCGTGTTCGGGGTATCCGTGTCCAATTACTCCGACAGTAGCCCCCAAGCCTCCAGGCAACTTGGCAAAGTTGGGCGGAGGTTTTTACGCGAGTGTTCATGGAAATGATCATGAAAAAGACGAAGTTAGTCCACACAGATATATCAAATGTATGCTTTTTAGCATTGCAAGTTTTATACGGAGGGTGCCGACTCGGTTTCATCCGAGCCCCCTTAATCTTTTTCGTGTTCCCTCCACTTTTTGGCTTGTTCTCTTGCTTGTTTGGACAGCCGCCCATGGTCTGTGGTCGAGAGTGGGCCGCCAAGTGGAGTGTACAGACTCGTAGTCCGGGAGCAGATTAAACCGAGTAGATACTTGTAAAGGAAACGGCCGGATCGCCCGATCCGTTTTTCTTCCCGGACGTTTTTTGCGTGGGTGACCTCCAGCGTTCACTCTTGCCAGCCGGACAGCCGCTCTGCGGTCTGTGACTGAGAGTGGGCCTTTGGTACCGCGCACGCTACTAAGCCATCTGCGGAAACTAATGTCTCAAGCCAAGCGGCCAGCCCCGTGCCAACCTCGGCCGGGCGCCGGGCGTAACAGTGATGTAACTGTAAAGAAATGCGGAGATAGTTCCCCGAGCATCGCTCGGGGTTATCCGTGCTTGCGTGGTGCAAAAATATGCGGGTGAGGAGCTCACATTGATTTTCGTGTAGTCGCGGTCGTCGAAGACAGCCGGCGCACCCGCTGGGTGCAGCCTTCGAGCTTCCGGGTGCTCGAAGGGGGGTCCCGGCCGGTCAGGCTCGACCGGCCAGGTGGCGAGGCGTCTTGTAGCGCCAATTTCTTCTTCTCTCTTCTGCCGGCTGCTGGGAGCCGGACAAAAACTCTTCTCTTGTCTACAATCTTCCGTGGGGGCGTGCCAGCGCACCCACTAGGTGTAGCCCCCGAGATTCGGGTCGACTGCTGAACAGTCGGGCCGGATCTTCCGGCGACTACTTTGTCTTCTTCTTCATGGGCGCCACAACAGACTCATTGGTGTAGCCCCGAGATTCGGGCCGACTGCTGAGCAATCGGGCCGGATCTCCCGGCAACTACTTTGTCTTCTTGCTCAAGGCCAACAAGACTCAGGTGTAGCCCCCGAGATTCGGGCCGACTGCTGAGCAGTCGGGCCGGATCTCCCGGGAACTACTTTGTCTTCTTTCTCCTTCTCTTTGTCCGGCTGCGGGCAGCCGGACGCATATTTCTTTTCTCTCTTTTTTTTCGTCAGGAGGCTGTTGACTTGGTCAGTCGGGCCTCTTTTCCTTTGCACGAGCAGCCGGCTACAGCGGGCAATCGGCCCTTTTTCTTTTTCTCCCATTCGGCCTTTCTCTTTTTTCTTTTTTCTTCTTTTTTTCTGCCAGTCAGTCATGGGCACCCGGCCTTTTCTTCACCCGGCTCTAGGCAGCCGGATGCACACACATATTTTATTTTTTTCGCAGCAGCCGGCTGCCACAGCCGGCCCACTTTTTCCAGTCGGCCACCAGGCAAACAGCCTCTTCTTTTTCTTCAGGCGCTGGTCTCATCAGGCGGCTGGAGCAGGACCCGGCAGGGGCGCGCGCGGCACAGCCGGACACGGCGCTCGACCCGGAGCCGGTAATGAGGCGCGCGACCGGCCGGAGGCGCGACCGCCGCCGAGGCGCGACCCGCCGCCGCCAGAGGCGCGCGGGGAGTCGGCACGGCTGCTGAGGCGCAGCGGCCTCGGCAGAGTCGACGCGACGCTGCTGCGGCCGAAAGCCGCACGGAGGCGGTGGGGAGCCGCAATGGACGGGAGCCCGATCGGGCGCGAAGATGCTGGGTCGTGCGTGGCCGAGTAGCGGAGGCGGCTCGGCATAGCGAGTCGGAGGCCGGGAAGGCGAGGGTCGGCCGCGGTCGTGAGACGGAGGCGGACGCGTCGGTGACCCGGCAACTAGGCGCGGGCGATTCCACTGAACGGCGAGCCGGCCTGGCGTGCAGGCGGCAGGCGGAGTCGGCCGGACTTGGGGAGGCGACCCAAAGCTGGCGGGGGCCAGAGCCGTCCGGGTTGCGGGAGGACCCGGCGGAAGCAGAGCTACCGGCCACGGGCGGAGGCTGCTGGATGGGGTGCGGGGTACGCCACAGACGACCGCGCGGGGTGGCCGAACGAGTGTGGCGACCCGGCAGGCGGCTCGAGAGGAGTCGGACCCAGTAGCAGCGCTGGAGAAGCCGGGAGCGGGCGCGTGGAGCCGGACCAGCGCAGCGGGCGCTGGAGGAGCCGGACTTTGCTGCGGGCGGAGACGGCGGAGGCGCGGGAGCCAGCACGGACAGGCCGGAGGCCAGGTGGAAGCAGCCGCGCACGGAGCCCAGAAGCCGGACTGGGCGGAGCCGCGTGTGAACGCGGGAGGCCGAGCGGGAGCCGGCCCGCGCAGGAGGACGGAGTGAGGCGCGGCGTAGCAGGAGCCGGCTTCGTGGTTGGAGGAGCAGCGACGGCCGGGTGCTGGGTTGCAGCGTGGTTGGTGGAGAGCAGCAGCGCGCAGGGAGCCGTGGGTGGCTCCATCGCAGGAGTCGAGGGCAACGTGCGCCTCGGAGCAGCACCAGAGGGGTCAGCCGCCGGCTTGGTGGCGCCGCACGACAGGGGAGCGCGGCTGCAGCCGGTGGCCGGGACGGAGGCGCGCAAGCCATGCAGAGGAGGTGCTTGGCAGCGGGGCTGCTAGCGGAGGAGACGCGCGGCGATGTGGTCTGAGTTGCGTCCCGGCAGTGTATGGGGATTGTACGACTTGCGTGTGACTTGTGTACAGGCATTGTTCAACTGGTGTCTGGCTATTATCATATGCGCATATGACTTGCAAGTGGCTAGTGTTTGACCATGGTTGACTGATGCATCTAGCTAGCTTGTAGATGATATATGGAGGAGCCAGCGCGTGTCGGCCGGAGCAAGGCGCAACACGGAGGAAAGCAGGCGCGGGCGGCGCGTGGACGGACACGGTCGACCGAAACGAGGCCCCGCGCGCGCGGCGTTTGCGCGGACGGATAGCCGGCGTCGCAACGGTGGTGGTGAGGAAGGTGCAACCGGCGGCAAGGACGCGCCACCCCTCGCGGCCGCTCCGGGGGCGAGTCGGTGTCGAGCCCCCGAGCGCTACCAGAGAGACGGCGCGACGCCGCGGTGATGATGACGAAGATGGTCCGGCCCGGACTGCGAAACCAGCAGCAGCGCGGTAGCATAGTACTGCCCCACGGTAGGCGCCAAATGTCGTGATATTCTCACGGGGGGTGCTAGACGACATATGCCACAAGGTGGCTTCGTGTGAGGGCAAGACTGCTGCCGGAATATCCAGAGACGGGTATGCGAGTAGCACGCGCTAGTTTACCCAGCTTCGGAGCTCTCCGAAGAGATAATACTCCTACTGTTGCATGTCCGAGTGTATCTGATATATCTAGTACAGAATGCTCCTGGAGCTATATCTGAGGTCAGTGCCATAGGCATCTGACCTCGTATATGCATATGTGTGTGGCATGGTGGCCGTTGCTCTTGGCCGAATGGGCGTGCTTAGGCATGCTTGCCCGTGGGAGTGGATGGATGGATGGTTAGCTAGCTCTCTTGCTAGCTAGCTTTCTTGTGGGTGTGTGCGTGAGTCAATCCCCCTGGATGGATGGATGAGGCCTCCTTTTATAGTGTGTAGCTAGCTTAATGTGTAAGCTAGCTAGTGGCATGGGTGGTAGTGGCTTTGGTTGTAAGCTACCTACCTTGGGTAGCTTACAAGCCAAGCTATGTAGGCATAGCTAGTGGCATGGTGCATGTCATGCTTGTCCCCTGGGGTACTTTATAAATCAGTACCCAGGGGACACGGTACATCAGATGACGTTGCGATGCAGTCGTTTGCCGGGGTTGCGTCGGGCCCTTGACTTGACAGCGGCGGCTGGTTGGCGATCGGCCGGCTTCTGGTGGAAGCGATCGGCAGCCAATCGGCCTAGGCGGCCGGGAAGCGGCAGCCAGCGATCGGCTGGTGGAGCGATCGGCGACCAGTGATCGGCTGGTGGAGCGATCGGCAGCCGGCAATCGGCCTAATGGAGCGATCGGCAGCCAGTGATCGGCTGGTGGAGCGGTCGGCCAGCCAGCCGGCAAGCGACCGAGGGGCTTTACTAGCCCCGATGTCTTGAAATATGTCTTGCTGTCTTCGGGGTATCCGTGTCCAATTACTCCGACAGAATCGATGAACGAATGCACGCATACTCTTGAGTATCAACTGATAGACAAGGGTCAGAATACAACTAAAGAGGGACAACTCAAAGAAACATATAACTTTCTGAGTTGTGGACGTATAGATTAGTATGTCGAACCAAGTTCAACAGGTTTCTTCCGGATAACCCATGCAGAGAAGGTAGAACTAGCAGAATAACAACATAAAATCGAGAACTCGTCAAGAGCACTCTGGTTGTGATCTTTTGGTTCAAAAGAACTTCTGCCATAAGCAGTTCATGGTATTTGGAAGAAGGAAATACCACGGACCTCGAGGACTATCGCAAAGGTTACTAATATCCTAAAGGTACGAGCAACACTATCAACATGAGGTAAGTAGAGTGAATCTTGGGTCAAGAACCCAAGAGTAGAATACCTACTATTGAATGGCATCACGGGATGCTTTCGAGAATGGTGGCCAGAATCATCACACTGGGACCCAAAACATGGCTAGATTACTAGGTGATACTCTAGACATCTAGGGTCATAATAATAGCTCCAACATAAATGCCGAGGCAATAAAGTACCTCAACACACTAGTTAGTGTGGTTGATCTGGCCCAAAGGAACATCGGGAACAGGAGGAAGGGATTTGCAAATGCATCATACTGTGGAAACCTGGGACGACTCGGACAGCATAACGGCTGTAATATGCTCAAAAAGATTTGAAACATCCTGCAAAATGGTGGCATAACCACTCGATCACCATAATATCAAGGTTTTGAGATCAACTAACAACACACGGAAGTAGTAGGAACTGAACTGGGCTTAATTCCAACAATCTTATAAGTCTATGGATTAGTAACACGTCATCCTGGTAGATAGATGAGAAGGCCTAGTTCTTAATCCCCGTAGAAGAGAAGAGGATGACTCAGATCAGAAGGGCATAAGGTAAAGGAGTAAAAAGAGCCTTACGTGACATCCCAAAATCAATTCCCTTATATAACTAAAGAATTTCTAGACTCAACTTCGACCAGTTGGGCTTGGTAATCCTCTGACAGCAACAAAGCTCGATACCAAAGCTGTCAGGACCCCGATCCTATGCCACACCAATCTAGCATGTAACACCTCATATCACTTTGCGGCCTCACGCACGGTATCCCCACGGGTGTCGCCTTACCAGGCCTGGGACCGTTTGCGCCTTTTGGCTCACGTATATGATAGTGTCACTAGCATCCATATGACAGAAGACCCGGGCTGACATGGCTAGTCGTAAACCCAAAGTGGCACTAACTTACAAGGACAGGCATACATGACCCAACAATGAACGCGTGTTTGACATCGGCGAAAGTGAATCCGGGCTGTAGCAACTGGGCTAGCAGGACTCCGGTAAACCGGGCTGTAGCGGGCTAACAGGACTCCGGTAGACACCGCGTGACATTTCCCCGAAGGGACAGACACAGGAACGAAGAAGGGCACATGCCTGCCAGCCTAAGTATTCCGGAGCAGTAGCAAGCTACCAGGGCTCAGTGGAAGCACTAGGAGACATTTCCCGGCAAGAGAGGCTACCAAGGATAAACAACTAGATAGTCAGATCCCACACATACCAAGCATTCAATAACATACACACAATATGCTCGATATGTGCAAATACAACATGGCATCACAACATGACTCTACAACTCAAGTATTTTATTCAATAGGCTCCGAGGAGCGAGATATTACTAACATGGGGCTCACGACCCAACATTCAGAGCTTACAAGTCAAAGCACATGCGGAAGCTTAACATGTCTGAGTACAGACAACTACAAATGAAAAAGGCTGAGAAGCCTGACTAACTACTAGATCATGCCGAGGGCACAAGATCGTAGCTGAGGTAACAAGCTAAACGTCGAAGTTCACGCGGAACTACTAGTGAGAATGAAGTCTCTCTGCAAAACATAAAATAGGCAAACGTGAGTACAAATGTACCCAGCAAGACTTACATCAAAACTACATATGCATCATTATCAACAAAGGGGATGGTGGGGTTTAATTGCAGCAAGCCAGCTTTGACTCGGTGGCTATCCTGAACTAAGACTGCAAGTAACTCTTTTGAGGTGGCGCACATGAGTCAACATATTCACCATATCAATACACCACTATGGATCCGCTCCCGTCTCCCTACGAGAACGCCATCCATAGCACTCACGCTTATTTTGCGCATTTTAGAGTATCCACTTTCACTTGTCTATGAACTGTACAGGCAACCCAGAAGTCCTTTACCGCGGATACGGCTATTCGAATAGATGGTGTTAACCTACAGGGGTGTACTTATTCACACACGCTCTCACCACCTACCGCCGTTTACACGACATGTACTCGGCAACCTTCAAGCGGAAGCCCAGCGAGGGTGTCGGCCACGACCTACCTAAACACTCGAGTCTCTAGTCCAGGTTTATCGCCTATTCAGGTTCCATCCGCAGGGAGTCCGGCCGAGGTTTCCACATACGGCCCCGAACGATGTGGACAAGGTTCCGCGACACCAAAGGGGCACCCGACATACCCAACCACGTGCCTACCGCATCACAGCCCACCCCTCCGATTAGCGCTGCCCACGGCCTCCAGCATACTACAAACACCAGAAACTACTTGCAACTCCTGGACAGAGGACAAGGGTGATTAAGAAGCCGAGAGGGTCCATTGGTTTCGGGCCCAATGCGTGGTAGTAGTAGTTTCAAAGATCACAAACACATAAATCAGTTCACGAGGGCGGCTTCAATGAGACAACCCACCATGTACTCCTACATGGCCTCTCACCGCTACCTTTACCAAATCGTGTTCGCACACTTAGCTCACACACGTAGGACATGTTCACACCTCCGATTCATCCCCGATGAATCTGACCTGACTCAACTCTAAGCAGTAGCAGGCATGACAAACAAGCATGAATGAGTAGGCACAACAGGGCTCAAACAACTCCTACTCATGCTAGTTGGTTTCATCTATTTACTGTGGCAATGACAGGTCATGCAGAGGATAAAGGGGTTCAGCTACCGCAGCAAGTAACAGATGATTCGTTGTTGTCCTAATGCAGTAAAAGAGAGCATGAGCGAGAGAGTAGGATTGTATCGGAATGAACAAGGGGGTTTTGCTTGCCTGGCACTTTTGAAGATAATACAGTTCTTCATCGGTGTCATCGAACTCATCGTCGGAACCACGCCTACTGAGAGGGGACAAATACCGGCAAACAGGAAAATACACAATCAATGCAATGCAACAATATGATGCATGATATGACATGGCAAAATGAGTGTGTTGGTCTAATGCATCTAAAACCAGGGTGGTTTGAGCTCATTTGAATCAAAGATTCAAATGCAAACTCAAGTTATGGGTTTATAAAGTGCATTAAACATGTTTTGAGCTAAACAGCAAGGTTAAGTTGTTTAAACATGCATGAAACCATTACAGATGGATAGATTGGATTGTTCTGATCATTTTTCATATATAACTTATTTCATTCTGAGTTACGGTTGATTTTATATGAATTTTTGAAGTTTATAACATTTTCTGGAATTTTCCTGAACTATAAATAATCCAGAAAATCACTTATTGCATCAGCAGTCCGTCAAGGTGACGTCAGCAAGGTCACCAGGGCTTCCCCGGGTCAAACCTGACCAGTGGGGTCCACTGGTCAAGGAACCACTGTTGTTTAGTGTCACTGATAGGTGGGTCCGGCCAATGACCACGTCAACAAAGTCAACATGACATATGGGGCCAGTCAACAGCCATGTCAGCACGGTGAAAGCTGGCGCGTGGGGCCTCTATGGTTAGTTACACATAAACTGGAATTAAACTGAGATTAATTAAGGGAGTGGGGCCCATGTGTCATTGGCTCGGGGGGTTGTTTAGTGGGGTGATTAGCCGTTAATCATGCAGCCACGTCGGCTCGCTGGAGATAAGCCGCCGGTAACCTCAAACCACGGCGGCGTCCGCCGGAGTTGCGCTAGAGGCAACGGATCGACGCACTGAGGGCACCACGAGGTAGCCCGTGCCCGCACTCATCCAGCAGACCCAACGGGAGGGCGTGGGGTGGCCGGAGTTCGCCGGAAGCGAGCTCGTGGGGGCGGCCGGAGTTCGGACCTCGACGGAAAGGAAGCTACGGTGGACGGAAGGACGAACAGATGCTTGCTTTGGGCTCGTGGACCACGCTGAGCACAGACATGCGCTCAAACGCGGGTAGTAGCAACTGTGGCCGCGGCGGCTACGTGGCCGGCGGAGCAAAGCTCTCGGCCGCGACGGTGAAGCTAGCTAGAGGGAGAAATCGACACGGGAGGTAGAGGGGAACGACGGAGGGCTCACTGCGAAGTCGAAGAGAAGGTCGGCGACTCGAGGGAGGGGCCGGAGCAAGCGGGGCGACGATGGCGATCTCGGCGGATCGAGGTTGAAGAAGACGGCGTGGTCGGCGTTCGAGGGCGTCCGACGGGCCGTGGCTCGATGAGGGGGTCGAGGACGAAGTGGCGGAGCTTCTAGGCGCGTCGGTGAGGCGTGGGGTGGCGTGGTCATGGAGCACGGCTGAACGGGCGAGCGCGACGGGCGGTTCGGCGCGTGAGAGAGAGACAGAGGAGGGAGAGGCACGGGAGAGGTCGAGGATTCTGTGGGTGCGTGGCGTCGTCTGGGTCGCCCAGGCGTCAGCGAAGCAGGAGGTGTCCGGCAGGCGGCCACGCCTCCGCCCTTCCAAGCGAGGAGGAAGACGACAGGGAGGGGCGGTCATGGGCTGGGCCGGCCAGCTGCAGTGTTGGGCCGGTTGGTGGCGCCAGGTAAGTTAGGTAGGCCTCTGCTCTTTTTTAAAAAAAAATCTTCTGTTTTGTTTAATTTACTTACTTTTGCCACTGTTTCTAAATAAAACAAATTCAAAAACAGTGACAAAATTCCCCTGAACATTTTATTTAGCACAATGGAATTATACCAAAGCACATAAAATTGTTTCAGTTATTTGAACATATATTCAGTATATATTTGAACATAAGTTCAAATTCAAATATAGTATTGATTTAAATTCAAAGTCCCAAAATAATTTCTTAAAAATGTTCCTAAATTTTGGTTTGATATATAGCTCTTGCCAAAATTCTCAAACATTGCAAAAGGACATCTTGGAACAAAGAATGAGATTTCTAGGGTTCTTTGCCCTTCTTTTAATTAAGTTTTTGAGGCTTTCAAAATTCCTCAATTCAAGTTTCAGAAATTTAGCCATGATGCATGGATGCAAAGCCACTATTTACAAACATTATTCTAGGGCTATGACACAGGCCTTCATCGTCCAAGAAACACGCAAACTGGAGGCGGCTGGTACCATTCGAGAAGTTCGGTACCCTGATTGGCTGGCGAACCCTATTGTAGTACCGAAGAAAGGTGGGAAGGAACAGATGTGCATTGACTTCACCAACCTCAACCCTTCCGCGCATCGATCAAATCGTCGACTCCACCGCCGAGTGCGATTTGCTATGTTTCCTGGATGCGTTCTCTGGATACCTTCAGATAAAGATGGCGGTGGAGGATGTGGAGAAGACGGCCTTCTTGACACCATGTGGGGTGTATTGCTACACCTGCATGCCTTTCGGCCTTTGCAACGTGGGAGCAACCTTTCAGCGGATGATGCATATCGCCTTGGGGCGGCAGCTCGGCAGGAACACAGAGGCCTACGTTGATGACATAGTGGTCAAATCTCGTGAGGCGAGGACGTTGATTCAAGACTTGGAGGAGACCTTTGAGAGCTTGCGCCGGGTGAACTTATGGTTTAACCCGGAGAAGTGCGTGTTTGGTGTCCCCTTTGGCAAGCTGCTAGGGTTTCTCGTATCCCATAGAGGGATCGAGACGAACCCGGAGAAGATCAGAGCCATCGAAGACATTAGCCCACCGCAGACCCTCAAGGAGATGCGAAAACTAGCAGGGCGAGTGACTGCATTAGGGCGCTTCATCTCCAAGCTAGGCGAGTGCTCCTTACCCTTCTTTAAGCTCATGAAGAAGAAGGGCCCCTTCGAGTGGACCCCGGAGGCCGACAAGGTGATGGTGGCGCCACGGCCTATCGAGCCTCTGGTACTCTACCTTGCCGCCACCCCGTACTCCGCCAGCGGGCGCTGGTGGCGGTTCAGGAGGAGCGCCAAGACAAGGGTGTGCCGCGCCAAGCCAGAGTTGATGCGTGCAGGTCGAAGGCACACCGTAGTCGCCGGCCAAGATCAATCTCGGAGGGCAACATCGCGGAAGCTCCTGAGAACGGCCAAAGCTAAGGAAACCCTCTACCTCAGGATATGCCACAATCTCCGCAAGACCCGAGCCTCAACAGTGTGCCAGCCCTCATCGAGCACCCAGTGTACTTTGTCAGCACCGTACTACGGGACGCAAGGGCACGCTACCTCATGCCGCAAAAGCTCCTGCTCGCACTCTTGGTGGCCTCGCGCAAGCTGCGACACTACTTCCAAGGGCACCTCATCAAGGTCGTCTCATCTTACCCATTGCAGAGGGTACTCAGGAGCCCAAACTTAGCCAGAAGGGTCGCTGAATGGAACATCGAGCTGCAAGCATTCTAGCTGGAGTTCAGCACCACCAGGGTCATCAAGGGAGCCGCGCTCGCCGATTTTGTGGCAGAATGGACAGATGCCCCGGCTCTTGAGGAAGGAGAAGACCGGTCCACCTCCCCAGGAAGTGAGGCACCATATGGCTGGGTCCTGTATTTCGATGGCGCCTTTGCGCACCAGGGTGCGGGGATGGAGCAGTGATCATCTCGCCGACTGAGAACAAGCTTTACTACGTCGTGCAACTCTACTTCGAGCACGGCGAGAAGGTCTCCAACAATATCGCAGAATACGAAGGCCTCATAGCCGGCCTGAAGGCTGCGGCAGCTCTGGGGGTGAGGCGCCTTACCGTCAAGGGCGACTCGCAGCTCCTCGTCAAATTCTCCAACAAAGTGTACGAGCCAAAGGACGAGCAGATGGAGGCCTACCTTGCAGAGGTGCGCAAAATGGAAAAGCAGTTCTCAGGCTTGGAGCTGCAGCACATGCACCGAGGCACCAACAAGGAAGCTGACGACATCGCCAAGAGAGCATCCAAGCGGCAACCGCAAGAACCCGGCGTCTTCGAAGAGCGGCTTTTCAAGCCGTCAGCTACGCCTCCTCTTTCAAGCACGACTCAGCCTCGGGAGGAGCTCCCACAGCCCCCGGCCACGGGAGCCCTACCAGGCCCAACCTCGGGAGCTCGGCTACTCTTGGAGCTCGAGCCCCAGGAGGAGTGCTGGACCAAGGAATTCAAGGAGTACCTGATGCACGGGACACTGCCGGAGAAGGAAGAAGACGTGGAGCGTGTGGCCCAACAGGCCACGGCATACTGCATTCAAGACGACGAGTTGTACAGGAAACGGTCGAACGATGTCATGCTGCGCTGCATCTCCAGCAATCAAGGGAGGGAGCTGCTGATTGACATACACAGCGGGGACTATGGACATCACTCATCATCACGGACCCTCATCGGCAAGGCCTTCCGCAGCGAATTCTATTGGCCCACATCACTCAACGATGAAGCCGAGCTGGTGAAGTCCTGCGAAGCTTGCCAATTCCATGCCAAGCAAATCCATCAGCCTGCTCAGGGCCTCCAGACCATCCCGCTCACGTGGCCGTTCGTGGTCTGGGGGCTAGACATCCTAGGCCCATTCCCACGAGCGCCATGGGGCTACCGTTATCTCTACGTCGCCATTGACAAATTCACCAAGTGGGCGGAAGTGGAAGCCGTCCGTACCATTCCAGCTGGCTCTGCTGTCAAGTTCATCAAGGGCCTCGTGAGCCGCTTCGGGGTCCCCAACCGCATCATCACAGATAACGGCTCACAGTTTATTAGTAACCTCTTGAAAACCTACTGTGCTAACCTTGGAACGCAGATCTGCTACGCTTCGGTGGCCCACCCCAGGAGCAATGGTTAGGCGGAACGCGCCAACGCTGAGGTCCTAAGGGGTCTCAAGACCAGGACCTTCAAGAAGAAGCTGGAGGCCTGCGGCAGGGGCTAGCACGATGAACTCCAGTCCGTGTTGTGGTCCATCCGCACCACCGCTACCAAGCCAACGGGTGAGACTCCGTTCTTCCTCGTCTACGGAGCCGAAGCAGTCCTCCCTCACAAGGTCAAGCATCGCTCCGCGCGGGTCCTGGCGTTCGATGAAGCACAGCAGGACGCCATGCGGGGGATGGATCTCGTGCTGGGGGAGGAACGCTGTCGCGAAGCCGCATTAGGGCGGCAAGGTACCAACAGGCACTACGGCGGTACCACTGCCGCAACATCCGCTCCAGGACGCTCGAGCTGGGCGACCTCGTCCTGAGGCGGGTCCTCTCCAGAGAAGGGCTGCTCAAGCTTTCACCCATGTGGGAGGGCCCGTTCAGGGTCGTCCATGTCTCCAGGCCGGGTGCAGCACACCTGGAGACGCGGGACGGGATACCCATCCAGAACGCCTGGAACATCCAGCACCTATGGAAGTTCTATCCATGAAGCAAGGCCCAGAGCCTGAGAATCAAGGCCCAGAGCCTGAGAAGAAAGGCCCAGAGCCTGTGAAGAAGGCCCGGTGCCTGTGAAGAATTGCCGCCCATGACACTCTCACGTAATAATGAGTGGGGATGTACACGCCCCGGAGTCTCAGGAGCGCCGGCCTCATGCCCTGGGGCTCCCTCCTACGCCTAGTGGACAGCACTTAGCTCCGCGCTGGTGAGAAGACTTGAAGACTAGATTAGGTGCCGGACGCGGCTTTTCACTTGCTTTCCGTAGTTGGCTCGCTTTTCCTTAATCGAAGTTGCTCTTGGTGTTCATTGCTGATTTGGTTCCCTAGCCTTTTACCGCATTTTTCGGCTCTGGTTTGCTCATGTTATCTCTCTCGCATACCTCGCGAGGGGGCTAGGCAGGTGCCCTCGTGAGCATTTTTCTTCTCTCTGCCTTCTCGCGAGCCACCCTCGTTCGAGCCTGGAAGTTGTCACATCTCTCCCGATCCGTGCCCCTCGGGTACCGCGATACAAAGCGCCAAGCCAGGGCTTGGGTGGACAGCAAATCCACTAGCGCACCCCCTAACGAATTTTTTGCAGTTTCCGGGCAAATGCAGACACCTCGTGAGGGAAAGAGCGTCCCAAACGCACTAGGTTAAGTTATCCTTGCGAAAAATAACACTGCATGGGAACAACATGAACAGTGCATTAACCAAAGAGCCACAATTCGATACACGCCCCTCTGGGCCCAAACTGGTTTCGTTTTTCCGATGCAGGAAAGAAAGAAAAAGCTAGGCGAAGCAGTGTTGCAGCAATCCGCAGAGGCAGGACCTAGGCGACTCCCCGAGCCTAGCCAGACCCCTCCTTGCGCTTCACGGAGGCACGACGACAAGATGACCCGCTGCCTCCTTCGAAGCAAGCGCGGCAGCGTGGCGGCTGATCGTAGCCACCGCTGCTGGAGCTGTCACCGGAGGAAGAGCCGCCGTAGCTGGAGGAGACGCGGTCGCCGCCGAGGGCAGGCTCGCCGCCCTCATCGCGACTGTCACCAAGGCCGAGCACCTCCTCGCCGTCGTTCGCCTCGGGGCAGCACCCGGCGCGGCGACCATCCTCCCTGAACACCCTCACATAGAGGGTCGACTCACCATCGTACCTGAAATGGAGGGTGCAACGCCTGCCCAGGCCGCACGCGCGAGCAAATGTCTGCCAGCTGCGGGGCCAGGGCTATGTTGCCCGTGGCGGAAGTCTCGACCGCGACCCAAGAGGCCCTGCTGCAGCAACCGTCCGCCTGCAGCCAGAGCCCGCCCGGACCAGAGGCCGGCAGTTCGCTGGCGAAGAAGCGTGGAAGTTGGAGCCAGTTGCCGGCCGGGCTCTCCAACTAGACAACGAACTCCGGCGACACCTCGGCCGAATGGAAGCGTGGGCAGGGAGGCCGCGCCACCATCGCGCGCCTTCCCTCGTGGGCCGAACCACCATGGATGGGACGATCCCCTCCACGTGCCGCGGCGCCGCCTCGACGGTGGGTCACGGTGGGGGTCGCGGCCGGCCACGACCGCGCTTGGGCGTGGGGGAACCGGGGCCCTCGCGAGGGGCCTTTCCTTTCTCTGTGGCAGAGAACTTCTTTCATGGCGCCATCGATGGCACCGCAAGCAATGGAGCAGAGAAGCGAGCAAGTAAGGAAGAGATGGGCAACGGGGGCTCCGACCCCCTCCCCTTTTATAGCAAGGGAAGGCCAACCGGCGTCTCCCACGATCGCAGGTAATGATGGTTTTCCTTGCATGTCGCAGGGACTTGTCAAGTCATGCAGGTGCCGAGGCAGCGTGGGGAAGCGGAGACGCCCACGTCCAATCAACCGCCACGCGTCGACTGAGGCCGCGGGCTTTTGGGGCCCGCGGTGCTCCAAACTTGACCCTTGGCTTCGCCGCGAAGCCAAGCCCGAGTGCACCTTGGGCCCGGGGGGTACTGTCGGTGTTCTGGGAATGGGGGTCCCCAGACTTGCCTGCCTGCGGCCCACCGCGCGGCCAAGCAGCAGGTCATATGGCCCATCCTCGTCAACAAGGCACCCAAGACCCTCATGAGGGTCCAAGCCTCGCGAGGCGGACGACGCAAGACCTCCTCTGGAGTGGCCTAGCTAGGCAGCTCACGAGGAGCGGAGATATCAAGACAGGGAAAACCTCACGAGCCTCTCGTGACGTGAGCCATGACGAAGGATGCCAGGCGGGCGCCGGTGCACACAGCATCCTTATTTCCTCTTTGTTGCTAAGGAGGCAAGCACATGCGAAGAGTACCGAGGCATTAGGCAAAGGTTGCCATATCGGTGCAACAAGACCAAGACCAGGAGGACGGCAAGGCGGAGGTCATCATGGAGCCCAAGACAGCGTCACCCCAGAGCTTTTCGCAGGCGAAGACCGCTTTTGTCAGGATAGCTTGTGTTAGCTGTCCCCCTTCAAATTTGCTCGCCGTTGTTGGCTCCCTTCCCGCTCGATATTTGGGAAGAGGACCAGGGCCTCTATAATTAGGACTAGCCACCACAGTAGTAGGGGGATCGAGCAGTTCATCGAATCCTCACACCACAAGTTCATACACATAAGAACACCTCAATCTTAGGAGGCTGTTCTTCCCTTGTACTGTTCATCATCAGCCCAAGAGGCAATCCACCACCACCACACTGGAGTAGGGTATTACACCGCAACGGTGGCCCGAACCAGTATAAACCCCGTGTCTTTCTGTGTAGTGAGTTAGTCGAGTTCGTCCGCAAGATCTTAGCGAGCTAGAGCGTAGATCGGTAGGAGGGAAAGACTTCGTGCGCACCCCAGTGTTCGAACCTCAAGGGTTTGCCGGAACCCCACATCCGACAGTTCCGCTTACGGTCTATGAGGGCATGTAAACACACTCTCCCCCTCATTGCTATGCATCTCCTATATAGATCTTGCGTGAGCATATGAATTTTTTTGAAATTGCATGCTACGTTCCCCAACGGTGGCATCCGAGCCAGGTCTATGCGTAGATGATATGCACGAGTAGAACACAAAGAGTTGTGGGCGGTGATAGTCGTACTGCTTACCACCAACGTCTTATTTTGATTCGGCGGTATTGTTGGATGAAGCAGCCTGGACCAACCTTACATGACCACGTTCATGAGACCGGTTCCACCGACAGACATGCAACTAGTTTTGCATAATGGTGGCTGGCGGGTGGCTGTTTCTCCTTCTTAGTTGAGTCTAATTTGACTGCGGTCGGTCCTTGTTGAAGGTTAAAACAGCAAACTTGATAATCACTGTTGTGGTTTTGATGCGTAGGTAAGAACGGATCTTGCTAGAAGCCCGTAGCAGCCACGTAAAACTTGCAACAACAAAGTAGAGGATGTCTAACTTGTTTTTGCAGGGCATGTTGTGATGTGATATGGTCAAGGACATGAATTGATATACGTTATTGTATGAGATGATCATGTTTTGTATAAGTTATCGGCAACCGGCAGGAGCCTTATGGTTGTCTCTCTATTCTATGAAATGCAAATGCCATGTGATTGCTTTACTTTATCTCTATGCGTTAGCGATAGTTGTAGAAGCAATAGTTGGCGAGACGACCACGACGCAACGATGGAGATTAAGGTATCAAGCCGGTGACGATGGAGATCATAACGATGCTTTGGAGATGGAGATCAAAAGCACAAGATCATGATGGCCATATCATGTCACATATTTTGATTGCTTGTGATGTTTATATTTTATGCATCTTATTTTTTTTAGTACGGCGGTAGCATTGTCAGATGATCCCTTAACTAAATTTCAAGGTATAAGTGTTCTCCCTGAGTATGCACCGCTATGACAGTTAAATGTCGTGATGAGACACCACGTGATGATCGGGTGTGATAGACTCTGCGTTCACATACAATGCGTGCAAGACAGTTTTGCACATGCGGAATAATCGGGTTAAACTTGACGAGCCTAGCATGTACAGACATGGCCTTGGAACACTGGAGACCGAAAGGTCGAACGTGAATCATATAGTAGATATGATCAACATAGAGACATTCACCATTGATGACTACTCCATCTCACGTGATGATCGGACATGGTTTAGTTGATTTGGATCACGTATCATTTAGATGACTTGAGGGATGTCTATGTAAGTGGGAGTTCTTAAGTAATTTGATTAATTGAACTTAATTTATCATGAACTTAGTCCTGATAGTTTTTGCATATCTATGTTGTAGATCAATGGCCCGTGCTACCATTCCCTTCAATTTTAATGCGTTCCTAGAGAAAGCTAAGTTGAAAGATGATGGTAGCAACTACACAGATTGGGTCTGTAACTTGAGGATTATCCTCATTGCTGCACAGAAGAATCATGTCATTGATGCACCGCTAGGTGTGCATTTCTCCAAAGAATCGCGGCAGACGCTAGAATGCACGGCGATCGGCGTGTTGATGACTACTCGATAGTTCAGTGTGCCGTGCTTTACGGCTTAGAATCGGGACTTCAAAGACGTTTTGAATGTCATGGAGCATATGATGTTCCAAGAGTTGAAGTTAATATTTCAAGAAAATTCCCAAGTTGAGAGATATGAAGTCTCCAACAAGTTCTATAGCTGCAAGATGGAGGAGAACAGTTATGTCAGTGAACACATACTCAAAATGTCTGGGTATCATGATCACTTGACTTAGCTGGGAATTAATCTTCCAGATGGTAGTGTTATTGAAAGAGTTCTTCAATCACTGCCACCAAGCTACAAAGGCTTCGTGACGAACTATAATATGCAAGGGATGGATCAGACAATTCCCGAGCTCTTCGGAATGCTCAAAGCTGTGGAGGTAGAAATCAAGAAGGGGCATCAAATGTTGATGGTTAATAAAACCTCTAGTTTCAAGAAAAAGGGCAAGGGAAAGAATGGGAACTTCAAGAAGAATGGCAAGGAAGTTGCCACTCCCGGGAAGAAGCCCAAAGCTGGACCCAAGCCTGAAACTGAGTGCTTCTACTGCAAAGGGACTGGTCGCTGGAAGCGGAACTGCCCAAGTATTTGGCAGATAAGAAGGATGGCAAAGTGAAGATAAGTATATTTGATATACATGTTATTGATGTGTACCTTACTAATGCTTGTAGTAGCACCTAGGTATTTGATACTGGTTTGGTTGATCATATTTGTAACTCGAAACAAGGGCTACGGATTAAACGAAGAATAGCTAAGGACAAGGTGACGATGCGCGTCGGGAATGGTTCCAAGGTCAATGTGATCGTCGTCGGCACGCTACCTCTACATCTACCTTCGGGATTAGTTTTAGACCTGAATAATTGTTATTTGGTGCCAGCGTTGAGCATGAACATTATATCTGGATCTTGTTTAGTGCGAGACGTTTATTCATTTAAATCAGAGAATAATTAATTGTTGTTCTATTTATATGAGTAATATCTTTTATGGTCATGCACCCTTGAAGAGTGGTCTATTTTTGTTGAATCTCGATTGTGGTGATACACATATTCATAATATTGATGCCAAAAGATGCAAAGTTGATAATTATAGTGCAACATATTTGTGGCACTGCCGTTTAGGTCATATTGGTGTAAAGCGCATGAAAAAACTCCATGCAGATGGACTTTTGGAATCACTTGATTATGAGTCATTTGATACTTGCAAACCATGCCTCATGGGCAAGATGACTAAAACTCCGTTCTCCGGAACAATGGAGCGAGCCAATGACTTATTGTAAACAATACATACCGATGTATGCGCTCCGATGAGTGTTGAGGCTCGTGGCGGGTATCGTTATTTTCTAACCTTCACATATGATTTGAGAAGATATGGGTATATCTACTTAATGAAGCACAAGTCTGAAACATTTGAAAAGTTCAAAGAATTTCAGAGTGAAGTGGAGAATCATCGTAACAAGAAAGTAAAGTTTCTATGATCTGATCGCGGAGGCGAATATTTGAGTTACGAGTTTGGCCTTCATTAAAAACAATGTGGAATAGTTTCACAAGTCACGCCACCTGGAACACCACAGCATAATGGTGTGTCCGAACATCGTAACCGTACTTTATTAGATATGGTGCGATCTATGATGTCTGTTACTGATTTACCACTATCATTTTGGGGTTATGCATTAGAGATAGCTGCATTCACGTTAAATAGGGCACCGTCTAAATCCGTTGAGACGACACCATATGAATTGTGGTTTTGGAAGAAACCTAAGATGTCATTTCTTAAAATTTGGGGTTGCGACACTTATGTCAAAAGGCTTCAGCCTAACAAGCTTGAACCCAAATGGGAGAACTGCTTCTTCATAGGATACCCTAAGGAAACAATTGGGTACACCTTCTACCACAGATACGAAGGCAAAATCTTTGCTACTAAGAATGGAACCTTTCTAGAGAAGGAGTTTCTCTCGAAAGAAGTGACTGGGAGGAAAGTAGAACTTGATGAGGTAATTGTACCTTCTCTCAATTTGGAAAGTAGCTCATCAAAGAAATCTGTTCCCGTGATGCCTACATCAACTAGAGAGGAAGCTAATGATGATGATCATGAAACTTCAGATCAAGTTACCACTGAAAGACGTAGGTCAGCCAGAGCACGATACGCACCAGAGTGGTACAATAATCCTGTTCTGGAAGTCATGTTACTAGACCATGGCGAACCTAGGAACTATGAAGAAGCTATGATGAGCCCAGATTCCGATAAATGGCTTGAGGCCATGAAATCTGAGATAGGATCCATGTATGAGAACAAAGTGTGGACTTTGGTGGACTTCCCCGATGATCGGCAAGCCATAGAGAATAAATGGATCTTTAAGAAGAAGATAGACGCTAATGATAATGTTACTGTCTACAAAGCTCGACTTGTCATAAAAGGTTTTCGACAAGTTCAAGGAGTTGACTACGATGAGACCTTCTCACACGTAGCGATGCTTAAGTCTGTCTGAATCATGTTAGCAATTGCCGCATTTTATGATTATGAAATCTGGAAAATGGATGTCAAAACTGCATTCCTTAATGGATTTCTTAAAGAAGAGTTGTATATGATGCAACCAGAAGGTTTGTCGATCCTAAAGGTGCTAACAAAGTGTGCAAGCTCTAGCGATCCATCTATGGACTGGTGCAAGCATCTCGGAGTTGGAATATACGCTTCGATGAGGTGATCAAAGCATATGGTTTTATACAGACTTTCGGAGAAGCCTGTATTTACAAGAAAGTGAGTGGGAGCTCTATAGCATTTCTAATATTATATGTGGATGACATATTGTTGATTTGAAATGATGTAGAATTTATGGATAGCATAAAAGGATACTTGAATAAAAGTTTTTCAATGAAAGACCTCGATGAAGCTGCTTATATATTGGGCATCAAGATCCATAGAGATAGATCAAGACGCTTAATAGGACTTTCACAAAGCACATGCCTTCACAAAGTTTTGAAGAAGTTCAAAATGGATCAGTCAAAGAAAGGGTTCTTGCCTATATTACAAGGTATAAAGTTGAGTCGGACTCAATGCCCGACCATTGTAGAAGATAGAGAGAAAATGAAAGGCATTCCCTAAGCCTCAGCCATAGGTTCTATCATGTATGCTATGTTGTGTACCAGACCTGATGTGTGCCTTACTATAAGTTTGGCAGGGAGGTACCAAAGTAATCCAGGAGTGGATCACTTGATAGTGGTCAAGAATATCCTGAAGTACCTGAAAAGAACTAAGGATATGCTAGTTTTGACACTGGTCCGGATGACTCTAAGTCACAAACCGGATACGTATTTATTTTGAATGGTGGAGCTGTCAGTTGGTGCAGTTCCCAGCAGAGAGTCGTGGCAGGATCTACGTGTGAAGTGGAGTACATAGCTGCTTCGGAAGCAGCAAATGAAGGAGTTCATATCCGATCTAGGTGTAATACCTAGTGCATCGGGTCCAATGAAAATCTTTTGTGACAATACTGGATCAATTGCCTTAGCAAAGGAATCCATATTTTACAAAAGAACCAAACACATCAAGAAACGCTTCAACTCCATCTGTGATCAAGTCAAGGAGGGAGACATAGAGATTTGTAAAATACATAGGGTTTTGAATGTAGCAGAACCGTTGACTAAGCCTGTCCCACGAGCAAAACATGATCAACACCAAGACTCCATGGGTGTTAGAATCATTCAATCATTACTCCCTCCGTTCCTAAATGTAGGGCGTATAGTTTTTGGCACGAAAATTAAAGAACGCACGTGAAGGCAAAATTTCACAAGTTTTGGGAAAGTTTACACCTGACTAATTGACATGATAAAATAGAGGAGCTTGCATGATATAAGGAAATGTAACCAAATCCTAAAAAAAATTATCCAAACGAGTGTTGCAACGCAATACACCTTATATTTTGGATTTTTTTTAAAAAATCTATACACCTTATATCAAGGAATGGAGGGAGTACAATGTAATCTAGATTACTAACTCTAGTGCAAGTGGGGGGCTGAAGGAAATATGCCCTAGAGGCAATAATAAAGTTGCTATTTTATATTATCTTATTCATGATAAATGTTTATTATTCATGCTAGAATTGTATTGATCGGAAACCTAAATACATGTGTGAATACATAGACAAACACTTTGTCCCCAGTAAGCCTCTACTTAACTAGCTCGTTGATCAAAGATGGTTAAGGTGTACTAACCATGGACATGAGTTGTCATTTGATAACGGGATCACATCATTAGGAGAATGATGTGATGGACAAGACCCATTCATTAGCTTAGCATTATGATCGTTCGGTTTTATTGCTATTGCTTTCTTCATGTCAAATACATAATCTTTCGACTATGATTATGCAATTCCCGGATACCGGAGGAATGTCTTGTGTGCTATCAAATGCCACAACGTAACTAGGTGATTATAAAGATGCTCTGTAGGTATCTCCAAAGGTGTTTGTTGAGTTGGCATAGATCAAGATTAGGATTTATCACTCCGAGTTTCGGAGAGGTATCTCTGGGCCCTCTCGGTAATACACATCATAAGCCTTGCAAGCAAAGTGACTAATAAGTTAGTTACAGGATGTATTAAAGAACGAGTAAAGAGACTTGCCGGTAACGAGATTGAACTAGGTATGAAGATACCGACGATCAAATCTCGGGCAAGTAACACACCGATGGACAAAGGGAATTACGTATGTTGTCATAAGGTTCAACCGAAAAAGATTTTCGTAGAATATGTAGCAGCCAATATGGGCATCCAGGTTCCGCTATTGGTTATTGACAAGAGAGATGTCTCGGTCATGTCTACATAGTTCTCGAACCCGTAGGGTCCGCATGCTTAACGTTCGTTGATGATATAGTATTATATGAGTTATGTATGTTGGTGACCGAATATTGTTCGGAGACCCGGATGTGATCACAGACATGACGAGGAGCTCCGGAATGGTCCAGGGTTAAAGATTGATATATGGGATAATAGTGTTCGGTCTCCGGAAGGGTTCCAGAATTCACCAGAAGGGGTTCAGGATGTTTCCCGAAATGTTTGGGTACGAGAACACTTTATTTGGGCCAAAGGGGAAAGCCCACGAGGTTTTTGGAAAGCGCAAAAGGAAGTTTTGCCGAGTCCAGGGGCCAGACGCCGGGGTCCCTGGCGTCTGGGTCCAGACGCAGGGAACCCTAGTGTCTGGTCCTTGAGTTTGAGAAGGACTCTTGCCTTTTGGGTAAAACCGACTTTGAAGAGGCTTTTACTCCAAGTTTCGACCCCAAGGCTCAACATATAAATAGAGGGGCAATGCTAGCACCCAAGACACATCAAGAAACACCAAGCCGTGTGCCGGCAACCCCGTCCCCTCTAGTTTATCCTCCGTCATAGTTTCCGTTGTGCTTGGCGAAGCCCAGCGGAGATTGTTCTTCATCAACAGCATCACCACGCCGTCGTGCTGCCAGAACTCATCTACTACTTCGCCCTTCTTGCTGGATCAAGAAGGCGAGGACGTCATCGAGTTGAACGTGTGCTGAACGCGGAGGTGCCGTACGTTCGGTACTTGATCAAGACGGATCATGAAGGTGTACAATTATATCAACCGCATTGTCAAACGCTTCCGCTTACGGTCTACGAGGGTACGTAGACACACACTCCCCTTCGTTGCTATGCATCTCCTAGATAGATCTTGCGTGAGCGTAGGAATTTTTTTGAAATTGCATGCTACGTTCCCCAACACAGAAGTCTTCGGAAATGGAGATTCCTGCATGGGGCTCTGCCCTGAAGAGCTCCTTATAGAAGGAGTAAATATGGGTTGTAATATCTGCCGGCTGCTCCAGGAGGGAACCACCCTCCCAAAGACAAGGAATGGCACTTCCCCCTTCGCCTGTTGGCAATCGCTTGGAAGTAGGCGGTATTAGCGTCGCCAATGAGGAGCCAATTCTGGCCCTCACGGCGTTACCAAAAGAGCTCCTCCCCTTTGTAGATCTCCATAAGGTGGCCTCAAGGGAGTATCGAAGGATCCAGTCATCCGAGTAAAGATCGGGGTCCATCCACCATCCCTTCCAGGGCCTTAATCTGATCCAGAAGGGCCCCTCTTCGCGCCCGAAGCTCTGCACCAAGATTGGTCCCCCAACCTCGCCTGAACTGTCTAGCCATTTTGGCACAATGGTGCCAGACATCCACAATACTGAAAACACGAGGTGGGGCAGCCGCGGCCTCCAGCCCATGGCCCTTGACCATCTCAATGAATCCTAGTTGCAGCAACCAGGATGCTTCGAAGTGGAAATGACAAGGCCTGGGTGGTGCTCCCTCTCCCGAGGAAAAGAGCAACCGAGAGTGGTCAGAGCCGATCCTAGTGACCAATTGTGCGAAACTAGGACCCGATCGAGAACACTCTGAATGGGATCCACTTGCTTGTTCACCCACGTGAACCTAGCCCCTACGCGGGCTATCTCACGCAAGGTCCGCAATGCTATCATTGAATAGACGCATGCGTACTCAGTCCACATTTGTGGAGATCTTATCGGAGGCCATCCTAATAAGGTTGAAGTCACCCGCCACCACAACCGGGGTGTGTATTTTTCGGCTCAACCAAAAAGTCCAATGACGAAAAGGTCAAAGCTGAAAGGAGCAAGAGCTTGATATGTCTCCAACGTATCTATAATTTTTTATTGTTCCATGCTATTATATTATCTGTTTTGGATGTTTAATGGGCTTTAATATGCTATTTTATATTTTTTGGGGACTAACCTATTAACCGAAAGCCCAGTGCCAGTTTCTGTTTTTTTTGCCTATTTTAGCGTTTTGCAGAAAAGGAATACCAAACGGAATCCAAACGGAATGAAACCTTCGTGATGATCTTTCTTGGAACAAACGCAATCCAGAAGACTTGGAGTTGAAGTATGGGACTCCGCGAGGCGACCACGAGGCAGGAGGGCGCGCCTAGGGGGTAGGCGCGCCCCCACCCTCATGGGCCCCATGGAGCTCCACCAACATACTTCTTTCGCCTATATATACTCTTATACCCTAAAAACATCAAGGGGGCCACAAAACCACTTTTCCACCGCCGCAACCTTCTGTACCCGTGAGATCCCATCTTGGGGCCTATTTCAGTGATCTGCCGGAGGGGGAATCGATCACGGAGGGCTTCTACATCAACACCATAGCCTCTCCGATGAAGCGTGAGTAGTTTACAACAGACCTTCGGGTCCATAGTTATTAGCTAGATGGCTTCTTCTCTCTCTTTGGTTCTCAATACAAAGTTCTCCTCGATGTTCTTGGAGATCTATTTGATGTAATACTCTTTTATGTGTGTTTGTCGAGATCCGATGAATTGTGGATTTATGATCAAGATTATCTATGAATAATATTTGGTTCTTCTCTGAATTCTTATATGCATGATTTGATATCTTTGCAAGTCTCTTCAAATTATCGGTTTAGTTTGGCCTACTATATTGATCTTTCTTGCAATGGGATAAGTGCTTAGCTTTGGGTTCAATCTTGCGGTGTCCTTTCCCAGTGACAGTAGAGGCAGCAAGGCAGGTATTGTATTGTTGCCATCGAGGATAAAAAGATGGGGTTTATATCATATTTCTTGAGTTTATCCCTCTACATCATGTCATCTTGCTTAATGCGTTACTCTGTTCTTATGAACTTAATCTAGATGCATGTTGGATAGCGGTCGATGTGTGGAGTAATAGTAGTAGATGCAGAATCGTTTCGGTCTACTTGACACGGTCGTGATGCCTATATTCATGATCGTTGCCTAGATATTCTCATAACTATGCGCTTTTCTATCAATTGCTTGGCAGTAATTTGTTCACCCACCGTAATACATGCTATCTTGAGAGAAGCCACTAGTGAAACCTATTGCCCTCGGGTCTCTTTCTTATTATATTGCATCTCTTTTGTTTACATCGCATCTCGTTTTACTATTTTGCAATCTTTACTTTCAGTCTATACAACAAAAATACCAAAAAATATTTATCTTACTATCTTTATTAGATCTCACTTTTGCGAGTGGCCGTGAAGGGATTGGCAACCCCTTTATCGCGTTGGTTGCAAGGTTCTTGATTGTTTGTGCAGGTACTAGGTGACTTGCGTGTTATCTCCTACTGGATTGATACCCTGGTTCTCAAAAACTGAGGGAAATACTTATGCTACTTTGCTGCATCACCCTTTCCTCTTCAAGGTAAAACCAACGCATGCTCAAGAGGGAGCAAGAAGGATTTCTGGCGCTGTTGCCGGGGAGATCTACGCCAAGTCAAGACATACCAAGTACTACTCTTCTCCCTAGCATTACATTATTTGCCATTCTCCTCTCGTTTTCCTCTCCCCCACTTCTAAAACGATTTTAGAAAACCTTTGCCTTTTCTTCGCCCTTCTTCCGTTCGATATTGTTTGCTTGTGTTTCCATGTACCTTCTTTTTGCTTGCATCTTTGCTTGCTAAAAGTTTATGGATCCTCATCCACTTGCTAATCTCTTTAAGATATCCAATTATGGTGAACCTATTGCTAGTGAGTTGAGTGCACTAGATTATCTTTATGAGGTTTTGCTTGAAATTCGTGAATCTGAAAATTGTGATGAAGTACTTTATGAAGCGATTCACGATAGATCTTTGAATAAAAAGCATGATTGCAATGATTTTATTATAAATTCTATTGATGTAAATTATGCTAATAATATGCAAAACCCTAAGCTTGGGGATGCTAGTTTTGCTATGTCCTCTACTTGTTGCAATGATCATGATTGGGGTGATAGTGCTTCTTATGACCTTGAAAATTTATTTAAGCCACATGATGAATATGAGATTGATAATAGTATTTGCAATATTATTGAAAGTAGGTTTGGAAGAGTGTCAACTTTAGATCCCACATATTTGAAGAATGTTTAATCTTATGAATTTTTTATAAAAGTGGGTTTGGAGAGGTCATGACTTTAGTTAATGTTAATCCCACTATTATGGAAGAGTGTCAACTTCGCATGCATGTGGATCGTGTTGAGAATATGTTATGTGAGCTATATTGTTGAATTTTCTTATGATCCTACATGTAATTATTTTGAGATAGGAAAATATGGTTGTAGAAATTTTTTCATGTTACTAAATTACCTCTCGTTATGTTGAGATTGCTATTGTTGCTTTCCACTTCCTTGCATATGCTAGTTTTTGCTTGCTATGATAATTTGTTTGCCTATAAGATGCCTATGCATAGGAAGTATGTTAGACTTAGATGTGTTTGTCACGTGTTTCATGATGCTCTCTTTGCGCTTCAATTCTTGTCTTTCATGTGAGCATCATCGAAATCTCAATGGCTAGCTAGGGGCGTTAAACGATAGCGCTTGTTGGGAGGCAACCCAATTTTATTTTTGTTCTTTGCTTTTTGTTCCTGTTTAGTAATAAATAATTCATCATGATTGTGTTTTAGTTAGTGTTTGTGCCAAGTAAAGCCTTTAGGATCTTCTTGGATGATAGTTGTTTGATCTTGCAGAAAAAGACAGAAACTTTGTGCTCACGAAAATAATTTTCATAAATCACAGAAAAGAGATTTTACCCTGATTCTTTTTGAAGTAGATTAATATAAAAATTACCCTAGTATTACTTATTTGGTAGAATGTTTGGAGTTACAGAAGTATTCGAAAGTTACAGATTGCTACAGACTGTTCTGGTTTTGACAGATTTTGTTTTTCGTGTGTTGTTTGCTTATTTTGATGAATCTATGAGTAGTATCAGGGGGTATGAACCATAGAGAAGTTGGATTACAGTAGTTTTAACATCAATAAATAAATAATGAGTTCATTACAGTACCTTAAGGTGGTGGTTTATTTTCTTATACTAACGGAGCTCATGAGATTTTCTGTTGAGTTTTGTGTTGTGAAGTTTTCAAATTTTTGGGTAAAGATTTGATGGATTTTTGAATAAGGAGTGGCAAGAGCCTAAGTTGGGGATGCCCAAGGCACCCCAAGGTAAAATTCAAGGACAACCAAAAGCCTAAGCTTGGGGATTCCCCGAGAGGCATCCCCTCTTTCGTCTTCGTCTATCGGTAACTTTACTTGAGGCTATATTTTGATTCACCACATGATATGTGTTTTTCTTGGAGCGTCTTGTGTGATCTGAGTCTTTGCTTTTTAGCTTACCACAATCATCCTTGCTGTACACACCTTTTGGAGATACACGCATGAATTGGAATTTATTAGAATACTCTATGTGCTTCACTTATATCTTTTGAGCTAGATAATTTTGCTCTAGTGCTTCACTTATATCTTTCTAGAGCACGGTGGTGGTTTTATTTTATAGAAATCATTGATCTCTCATGCTTCACTTATATTATTTTGAGGGTCTTTTAGAACAGCATGGTAATTTTCTTTGGCTATAAAATTAGTCCTAATATGATGAGCATCCAAGATGGGTATAATAAAAACTATCATATAAAGTGCATTGAATATTATGAGAAGTTTGATTCCTTGTGATTGTTTTGAGATATGAAGATGGTGATATTAGAGTCATGCTAGTTGAGTAGTTGTGAATTTGAGAGATACTTGTTTTAAAGTTTGCGATTCCCGTAGCATGCACGTATGGTGAACCGTTATGTGATGAAGTTGGAGCATGATTTATTTATTGATTTCTTCCTTATGAGTGGCGGTCGGGGACGAGTGATGGTCTTTTCCTACCAATCTATCCCCCTAGGAGCATGCGTGTAGTACTTCTTTCGATAACTAATAGATTCTTGCAATAAGTATGTGAGTTCTTTATGACTAATGTTGAGTCCATGGACTATACGCACTCTCACCCTTCCACCATTGCTAGCCTCTCTTGTGCCGCGCACCTTTCGCCGGTATCATACACCCACCATATACCTTCCTCAAAACAACCACCATACCTACCTATTATGGCATTTCCATAGCCATTCCGAGATATATTGCCATGCAACTTTCCACCGTTCCGTTTATTATGACACGCTCCATCATTGTCATATTGCTTTGCATGATCATGTAGTTGACATCGTATTTGTAGAAAATCCACCGTTCATGATTTTTCATACATGTCACTCTTGATTCATTGCACATCCCGGTACACCGCCGGAGGCATTCACATGGAGTCATATTTTGTTCTAAGTATTGAGTTGTAATTCTTGAGTTGTAAGTAAATAAAAGTGTGATGATCATCATTATTAGATCTTTGTCCGAGTGAGGAAAGGATGATGGAGACTATGATTCCCCCACAAGTCGGAATGAGACTCCGGACGAAAAAAAAGAGGCCATAAAAAAAGAGAAAGAGAAAGGCCCAAATAAAAAAATAAAAAAATGAGAGAAAAAGAGAGAAGGGACAATGCTACTATCCTTTTACCACATTTGTGCTTCAAAGTAGCACCATGATCTTCATGATAGAGAGTCTCCTATGTTGTCACTTTTATACTAGTGGCAATTTTACATTATAGAACTTGGCTTGTATATTCCAATGATGGACTTCCTCAAATTGCCCTAGGTCTTCATGAGCAAGCAAGTTGGATACACACCCACTTAGTTTCTTTTGTTGAGCTTTCATACACTTATAGCTATAGTGCATCCGTTGCATGGCAATCCCTACTCAATCACATTGATATCTATTGATGGGCATCTCCATAGCCCGTTGATACGCCTAGCTGATGTGAGACTATCTTCTCCTTTTTGTCTTCTCCACAACCACCATTCTATTCCACCTATAATGCTATGTACATGGCTCAAGCTCATGTATTGCGTGAAAATTGAAAAAGTTTGAGAACATCAAAAGTATGAAACAATTGCTTGGCTTGTCATCGGGGTTGTGCATGATTTAAATATTTTGTGTGATGAAGATAGAGCATAGCCAGACTATATGATTTTGTAGGGTTAACTTTCTTTGGCCATGTTATTTTGAGAAGACATGATTGCTTTATTAGTATGCTTGAAGTATTATTGTTTTTATGTCAATATTAAAATTTTGTTTTGAATCTGAACATTCATGCCACAATAAAGAGAATTACATTAAAAATTATGTTAGGTAGCATTCCACATCAAAAATTCTGTTTTTATCATTTACCTAGTCGAGGATGAGCAGGAATTAAGCTTGGGGATGCTTGATACATCTCCAACGTATCTATAATTTTTGATTGTTCCATGCTATTATATTATCTATTTTGGATGTTTAATGGGCTTTAATATGCTCTTTTATATTATTTTTGGGACTAACCTATTAACCGAAGGCCTAGTGCCAGTTTCTGTTTTTTTGCCTATTTCAGTGTTTTGCAGAAAAGAAATACGAAACGGAATCCAAACGGAATGAAACCTTCGCGACAATCTTTTTTGGAACAAACGCAATCCAGAAGACTTGTAGTTGAAGTCTGGGACTCCGCGAAGCGGCCACGAGGCAGGAGGGCGCACCCAGAGGGTAGGCGCACCCCCCACCCTCGTGGGCCCCACGGAGCTCCACCGACGTACTTCTTTCGCCTATATATACTCTTATACCCTAAAAACATCAGGGGGGCACGAAACCACTTTTCCACCGCCGCAACCTTCTGTACCCGTGAGATGCCATCTTGGGGCCTTTTCCGACGATCTGCCGGAGGAGGAATCGATCATGGAGGGCTTCTACATCAACACCATAGCCTCTCCGATGAAGCATGAGTAGTTTACCACGGACCTTCGGGTCCATAGTTATTAGCTAGATGGCTTCTTCTCTCTCTTTGGTTCTCAATACAGAGTTCTCCTCGATGTTCTTGGAGATTTATTCGATGTAATACTCTTTTGCGGTGTGTTTGCCGAGATTGATGAATTGTGGATTTATGATCAAGATTATCTATGAATAATATTTGGTTCTTCTCTAAATTCTTATATGCATGATTTGATATCTTTGCAAGTCTCTTCGAATTATCGGTTTAGTTTGGCCTACTAGATTGATCTTTCTTGCAATGGGAGAAGTGCTTAGCTTTGGGTTCAATCTCGGTGTCCTTTCCCAGTGACAGTAGGGGCAGCAAGGCACGTATTGTATTGTTGCCATCGAGGATAAAAAGATGGGGTTTATATCATATTGCTTGAGTTTATTCCTCTACATCATGTCATCTTGCTTAATGCGTTACTCTGTTCTTATGAACTTAATACTCTAGATGCATGCTGGATAGCGGTCGATGTGTGGAGTAATAGTAGTAGATGCAGAATCGTTTCGGTCTACTTGACACGTACGTGATGCCTATATTCATGATCGTTGCCTAGATACTCTCATAACTATGCGATTTTCTATCAATTGCTCGGCAGTAATTTGTTCACCCACCGTAATACATGCTATCTTGAGAGAAGCCACTAGTGAAACCTATGGCCCCCGGGTCTCTTTCTTATTATATTGCATCTCTTTTGTTTACATCGCATCTTGTTTTACTATTTTGCAATCTTTACTTTCAGTCTATACAACAAAAATACCAAAAATATTTATCTTACTATCTTTATTAGATCTCACTTTTGCGAGTGGCCGTGAAGGGATTGACAACCCCTTTATCGCGTTGGTTGCAAGGTTCTTGATTGTTTGTGCAGGTACTAGGTGACTTGCGCGTTATCTCCTACTGGATTGATACCTTGGTTCTCAAAAACTGAGGGAAAAATTATGCTACTTTGCTGCATCTCCCTTTTCTCTTCAAGGGAAAACCAACGCATACTCAGGAGGTAGCAGAGCCCTCATGGCTTTAATCTGCTATAGGATATTTCGTTAGAATGGAACAGAATAATTGTTAAACAGCATGAACTTCCAGGTGATCGCCTCATCACGGATGCGAGTGATCAACCCTGAAACTGGAATAGGGACAGTGTGGAGGTTTGAGCAAAGCTCGCTCGAGTTGTAAGTTTTTATTTTGTTTCACTTTGCTTTTCCCTGTACTTGGCCATTGGCCCATCTCCTTCTTCAATGGAATCACAACAGTTATCCTATTGTCTTTCAAAAAAATTATATGGACCACATTCCAAAATCAAATTGGAAGCTACCAAGGGCCAAGGCAACATGCAAACTTAGACTCGTCATCATATGGCCTCCATAAGTTTTTTTGTTGCATCAACGTAATACTTATACACTCAGTTGAAGAGATTTAACACTTGAATCAAGATAAATTGCAATACAAAATTCTTATATAGTGAGAGAAATGCTGGTTAGAGACATTTTCATACATAATTATCAGCCGAGGGGTTCAAAATTCGTGGCTCTTACATATATGTAGCTAATATAGCATGTATTATTATGCGACTGAGTCGATGGTGAATGCTATGCATGCGGGCACATACGTGTGTGATGAGTCGGCTCGAGGTCTAGGCATGTCATTATGATGGTCCATCGCTGTTCGCACCATAGTGGAACTTGTAGGGAACATGAGCGGCATGGTAGACGCCACCGCGATCCCTGGAAGTATGGAATGGGGCGGTAGTGCCTTCATCCCATTCCGGCCATGCCATGTTATCGAGGTTGGGTAGCTTGCTTAGTAGGGAAAAGTCCTAAATTGCCTGTTCGATTTTCACGTCCATCTCTCCTGCTCTCTCTTCCACCTCGAACTCGCACCTGATGGTGTGCTCTCTCTCCGCTGCCAACGGTTGCTCGATGACTATCTCTTGAAAGAATTCGTCTGGGAGGACAACCGAGATGTAGTTGGCATAGCAGTCATTCCAGGCCTCCATAACAGTGAGGCGGCGGGGAACTGACCATGGTAGAGCATCGGTGTGGCGTTGGCAAACTTTGGCATGTTGATGGGCGATTAGCGGCCTGACAGCAAGTGGCCTACCCACTGACAGGTGGGGTATCCATGATAGGGATACAACAAGCATATTCTCAAGTCCAGCGACCGTATTGTGCTTCGAGCTCAACTTTATTGATCTCTTCCTAAATTTGAAACAGTTTGTTAGAACGCTCCTCTAAATTTTTTTTAGCACGCGGATTGTGTAAAATAAAACAAACAGGAAAAAAGTGGACTAAGGGGTGTCGAACCCGTGACCTACATATTAGCAGCGCAGCAGGCAATCCACTTTGCTAGCAGTAGAATTCTGATGAGTGCTACTGCAAAACATTAACTATACCATGTTAAAATAATGAATTCAAAGTTCATTTGAAAATTTCGAGCAGCATTCAGGCGGTATTTCTCGGTAACCGCAATTCTCGCCCACCCACGGTACAATTTTGGGATTCTGTAGCCAAAACCTTAATCCTAGTACGGGTAGATAACAAGGATGAGGTAGGTATATCTTGAAGACTGTGGTAACTACAGATGAAATTGTGCATGTTGTACACCCCTTTGGGAGACAGTGAATAGTTTTTTAAAGATTATGAGAAGCCCTATGACAAGGTCAATATAGATATTTTGTATGAGTTGTTAGCTCGTAGAGGTTTTTATCCTAAGTGGCTAGCTTGGATTAGAAGCTTAACCCAAAGTGACTCTGTGGGAGTCAACTTAAATGCAGAGGAAAGTGATTGTTTTCCTTATTGGAAAAGGGCTAAGGTAGGGTTATCCCCTGTCCCCTCTTCTATTTAATCTGGTGGTAGATGTCTTCCCTGGGATGCCAGTTAAAGGCTATCAAGCTGGTTAGATAGGGAGTTATGCCCTAAGTTGGTTAGTGGCGGGGTCATGTGATTACAATATGTTGATGATACTCTACTCTTCTTAGAAAAAGATAGTAGAGTGACTCTTAACCTAAAATGGATTTTGACTTGCTTTGAACAAGTATCTGGAACGGGAATTAATTACTATAAAGTTCTTTAATGCCAATTAATATGGAAGCTAGTGAGTTAGATGGTTTTATAGATATTTTACAGTGGTAGATTCCCTATCAAGAATTTAGGTTGATAAACCAAGCAGAGAGGATTACAATCTTTATTGATAAGATCCTGGCCAAAATAGCTAGTTGGAGGGGCAAGATTCTCTCTTATTTAGGGAACATTACTTTAGTTAGATCTTGTTTAGCTAGCATTTCCTTATATCTATTAGGTTCCCAAAATGGTCTATCAATTTTATTAACTCTCACATGGCCAATTCCATGTGGAGTGATAGTGAAGAAGCCCATAAGGTTCACTTGGCCAACTGGCCTTCCATCTATATGAGGAAGGAGTTTGGTGGTATGGGTGTGCTTAACTTACAGGACATGAACAGGTGCCTGATAGGGGCTTGGGACAAGAGGTATTTTGCAGGGGATAGGATCATTGTCGAGGAAAGTAGTACTAGATAGCAAGTATAATATTAGAAATCCTTATATAAGGTGCTACCATGATAATCACCCCTCTTAGTTTTGGAAAAGCTTTCAGTGGGCCTTACAAGCTGTCAGAGTAGGGTATAAATGGTGTGTTGGTAATGGTAATTTGGTTAGATTTTGGGAATATATATATATATATATATATATATATATATATATATATATATATTATCGCATGATAATGCCCCCCTAGCTACTCATTTTTGGGAGATGTATTATTTGGTCAATGAAAAAAATAAGACTATTGCTGAGCTTTGGGATGCTAATGAGCTTAAATGTACCTTTAGGAGGAATTTTCAGATGAACTAATGGTCCAATGGCTGGAATTTGTTAATATCTTTAGGCTCACATTCATTAATCTGGATGAGGATTCTTTTATTTGGTAGTATGAGTCCAAGGGGATTTATACTTCTAATTATCTATATGTTGTTGTTAACTTTTGGGAGGTCCAACCTTTGTACTTGCCGGCAGTGTGGAGTACTAGAGTTCCCTCCAAGATTCTAGGTTGTTGTGGTTGTTTTCACAAAATAAAATCATGTATTGTGATAATCTCGGGAAAAGAGGGTTTGCTAAGCCTTTAGAGTGTGTGCACCGTAAAGAAATTGAATCAGTCTACCATCTTTTTTTGAGTGCATTGTATCTAGGCTGGTTTGGGCAGAAGTTGAAAGTCTGTTTCAAGTTTCTGTTGATAACTTTGAATCAGTTGCAAAACACTCGCTTTTGTAAGAAGATACTTACATCTTAATGTAGTTTCTTATGTTGTCATGTGGGGGAAATGGAATTTTAGGAACTCCATTGCTTTTAGTAGGTGCTCCTAGATCTCTATGAAACATGTTCTAGGGCTGGTTTATCGGTATTTGAGAAGTTGGACAAAGCAGTACAAGGATTTATAGGGGGCTTCTAATGGAATTTTAGACCCTGTTGTGGATGCGTCTGAAGGCGCCTTTTTCTCTCGAGCCATACTGATATAATGCAAGATATGGTTTGAATCTGTATCCTGCAAAGAGACAGTGTTGTGGATGCGTCTGAAGGCGTCTTTTGCTCTCGAGCCTGATTGATATAATGTAAGATGTGATTTAACTCTGTATTCTGTAAAGAGACAGTCGAAAATGTTGCGCGTGGTGGGAGAAGTACACTGGAATATCAGAAGCAAAACCCTCAAGAAGACGACTCCATCCATGTGTTGTGTTCTCTAGTTACTAGGGATGGGCCCCCTGGCCTGCTGTTGGGCGTTGTCTGAACTTTGCTGTGTTGGTAATTTGCATTAAAATGTGCTCTAACTTCTGACTAGTAGACACTCTTTGTTTTCTTTGGTCTGGATGATGTTGTAACCTTGGTGATTTATTTCTTGATTGATTGGAGCCGGGGAGGGCCCCTGATTATTAAAAGACAGTCTTGCTAATTTCTCTTTTCAGTTTTTTTTTATTTTTCTTACATGTTATGTCATTTGACCGAGATTTGGTTAAGTCCTAATTGACTGAGAACTAGCCGCATCCAAAAAAACTGATTTATTTTATTGCATGCTCATATATAGATCCGATTGTTACATCGACAAAAAAGCTACAGGGACGTAGAGGATGAATTATACGAGTACACTGCAGTATGAGTTACTGCTCCTTGTAGTCCTTGTTGTTGTATGGCGCAAAGAGCTCGGCGATCCAGTTGCCCTTACGGAGCGTGGCGGAGCCCAGGTCGGCGCACATGCCGTCGCTGTCGTGGATGCTGTAGGTGGAGATGCAGTGGCGGCGGTAGAACCGTGTGGTGCGGCGCATGGCGTCGGCCTCGCCGGCGACGTGCCCCATCATGGCCTTCACGGTCGGTAACTCGAACCGCTCCTCCAGCAGCCCCGACAGCCACCTGCACCGCAGCTCCGACGTGTGCAGGTTCGACACGCTCTCCACGAACCCGACGAACGCCATGTTGGGGATCAGCGGGTGGATCGTGCCACTGCAAAAAGGAATTTGCACGTCAGCATCGATCGATGCATATATGCTGGAGAAAAAGATGTGCACAGCGTATACACGTACCGGTAGAGCGGCATCATGGAAGACTTGCCGACGACGAGGTCGCGGAAGGGCTTTGGCAGGACCTCGCGGAGCTTGTCCTTGCCCTCGAAGCCGGTGGCGAGGAAGACAAGGTCCGCCTCCACCTTGGTGCCGTCGTCGAGGACGACGCCGTTCTCGGAGAAGCACCAGCCGGCGGAGGCCCTCTTGAAGCGGACGAGGCCACGGTCCGCCATGTCGAAGAAGCCCTCCGGGAGGATGGCCATCTGGCAGCTGGCGTAGTCCTCGACGAAGGGGTGGTCCGGCGTCAGACCGTACTTGCCAAGCGGCAGCTTCCAGGACAGGTACGACTCGATGAACTTCGACACCCCTGACCGCTGGACCACAAAAATTCAAAGAACAAGACGTTGCTGTCAAGATTGAGATGTGCATGCTGGTCTGCTTCGTACAGTAATTAATGTTCTTGTCGATGGTGACAAATTAAGGGGTACGTCTCGAGCATGCACACGTGCATGTTCTTGAGTCCCGTTGTAGAGTATTGCGTACGTTCAAACGTAGTACGCTTTTCTCATATACGTGCATGCGTGTCGTGAGTCAAATCATACCAGTGGGCTCATGAGGCGGCAGAGGAGGGATCTGAAGAGCCCTTGGTTGGGCCGCTCGTAGAAGAGCTGGGAGAAGCGTGTGGAGTAGAAGAGGAAGAACGGCAAGCCCCAGATGGAGTACGACGGCACCACCCAGTGCAGGGTCCGCACCAGCATCGTGCACGCCTGCCCTCCCTCGCCTGCAACCAAGCAAGCAAACGCAATCGGTTAATCGATCGATTCATGTCAACATTTATCTCGATCTAGTTCTTGTTTCCGCGACGGAATCTCGATGGAGCCAGTTGCTCCTACTACTAATTTCAGGAGCTCTAAATCGAGAGATGACCAGCGTCAAGCTGTTCGGTATCAGCACTGATTATACTATTGTTTTGAGCAACTGTTGAAATGTATACTCAAGTCAGGTCGTTAGGACGCCATGGCAACTAGCTAGCTACGAGTCATGCATGCGGACAATCTAGTTTGGAAGGTTCGTCTGGAACGGCAGATAATCTTTGTTGCAAATCTGCTACTACTAGTCAAACATGCAAACACTTTTGGTACATATATGATTGAGTGACGCGTAGAATTTTCTTTGACCCCAACTGGAGTAGCATATAGTACTGCTCATGCATGAAGCTAGGAACGTTGAAAAGTCAAGTAGGGAGGACAGTCCTGATGTTTGTGTACAGTATGATAGATTGATAGGTAAAATACCTAGCTGGCAATGTATTCAAAGAAGAGAGAAGGGGGGGGCTCTGTGCCGAAATATATCGCTGGAGCAGCTACCCCAACGACATATATTTAGGTATAAACTATAGAGGGAGTAATAGTGAAGAAACAACTCTTAACTTATTTTTGTATGTAGTGTAATTAATACTCTCATCTGGTGTGACTTATCTTCCCAATTTTTACTCTTTCCTTTCTCTCCACAACCAGGCCACGAGATGGAGATGTAAACATGGTTCCAAAATAAATTAAATGCAATATCACCTAGACACAACATTTAACAGACAATGCATTGTGGTAATTGTCGCTAAAAAATCACTACCGTACCTATGATAACGTGTTAAGAGCCAATGCATTAGCACTGTCCTAATTATGTCTAGTGTACATTGAACATGTAAATGCAAGAGACCTGCCTAGGCTAGGATAGGCTGTCTAGAATTGAAATAGGGGATCTAAAATAATGTAATGGGCGCATGATGAAGTGTGCGACGGGTCAGGACAAGATTGACCTTTTCTGGAACAGAGTATGCGACTCTCCCAAATCGCCAAGGCACATGTCACCAAATATGGTATGCATTATTCAGACATCCACTTCATCGAATGATGGGACGCTTCCACAATATTTATCAGTATCCTGTTTTTGTTTTGTTCAGCTCTGTGTGAACTTGCTTAGCATATTCTTTTACTACGATTTCCTGGTGTACACGCATTTACACTAGTACGATAGCTTATCTGCCTTCTGCTAGTTTCATGCATGTTGAATTTTGTCCATGTATAGGAGAATTTTTGTTCAAACCATGTTAAATCTTTCCTATGCATAGCTAGGAGTATGCTGTTACGCACCTTGGTTTGCCTGGGCACATTCGTTGGCTAGATCGATAGCGCTCTTCTTGTACCCAACCACCACAACCTTCTTGCCTCGCATCAGCTCAACGGTCTCCTCCTCGCTCAGCTTGCAGTAGTCCAGCGAGTGCATCACCGTCCCCTTGAACACCTCCGGCCCCTTCCCCGGCGGGAACACCGGCATCCGCGGCACGTCGCCGTACTTCCCCGTGCACATCACCACGAACTCGAACTTGTAATACTGCACATTCCCGTGGCAAAATATGTGCGTGAGATCGATTGAATTGATCAGGACATGGTGCAAAGTATCTTTAAAAAAGCATGCAAAGCATGTCAAAGTATATATGGTACCTGAACGGTGTTGGAGTCGCCGGTGACGATGCCGACCTCCCACATGGGCTTGCCCCGGAGCGGGGCCTTGCCGGTGCCGCTCCACAGCTCGGTGAACCCGGCCTCGGCACCGCCGAGGAACTTGATGTCCACCACCTTGGACCCGAACGAGATGTAGCGCCAGAGGTCGAACTTGTCGGCGTAGCCCTCGAGGTAGTCGACGATCTCGGTGTGGGTCGGGAACGACGGGTCGTCGCGGTTCTTCCAGGAGTAGTCGGAGAACTCGTAGTCCGGGCGCGGCGTCTGCAGCCGCGTGGTGCGGTAGACGCAGTGCTTCCACACCCCGCCGACCGACGGCGTCGCCTCGAACACGACGGGGTCGTAGGCTGCCATCTGCTTCGCCGCGGCCAGGCCGCTGATCCCGCTGCCGATGATGGCCACACGGGACACCGGAGGCACGGCCTCCCTCGTGGCCCGTGCTGCTTGTCCTTGCGCCATGGCCGTCGACCCGGGGTGTTGGATGAAGCTGGCTGCGTGTGTGGCGAGGTGCTCGATGGATGGGTGGGCTGTGGCGGCTTCTTGCGGGCGTAAGGGGTGCAGAGCGTGAGGTGCTGTTAAGCTTTGAGGAGGGCTTGTGTGTTGTGTTGTGTCTTGTGTGTCGACGACAACAAGGGTTGGCGTATTTATAGGATTAGGGATGCTCTTGAGCACGTGAGTTTCCCACTGTGTGTCTCTTAGAAAATGTACTCTCTTTTTTTTTGCTGAAACGTAGCTAGGCCCAGGGTGGGGGCAGCAGTACATACAAGCATACGCACAGCAATGCCATGCAGTATACCTGTCTCCCAGTATAATTTTGTGGAAGCATTATATTGCTTACCGCACAATACCTGTCTCCACTGGGTATAATTGACGTTTTCCCAACCGTTTCCACCTCACAGTGCTCTATCCTCCATCTGTCATCTGCTTTTCTCTAACTTCTATCGTCTCCTTCCTCTAACCTATGTCCTCTTCTTTCTCACTATCGAGTGGCGGACCCAGGAATGGGCCAGGCCTCAGGCAGGCTTTGTTACCCTAGCATTGTAGGAGCAATGCTACACTCACGGACCATTACAGAGGTTTTACGGGGTCATTTTGACTTGGCAGATTGTGATTGGGTTAAGGGGGAGGGAGGGGCCCAACCCACCTGAAAATCAAGGAGGGGTGGAGAGAATTAGAGGAAGGGGTTCGTGATCATCCTGTAATTGGTCCATGCGTTTAGCAATTTCGAGCGCTATAGCTACGGTAAATGATGCAGTCAACAATTGAATTGGGCCTCACGCCCCAGGCCGCCGCCCGGGCTGCCTGGCGCCTGAATCCGTCGTTGTCCGCATCTGTCGTACATTCGTATGTATCGTTTATCATTGTTGTCTTTGCCTCTCATATGATCTTAAATATGGGTCCACTTCAAGGTTATTTCATATGTCCATTGGCTGCCCTTTTTATCCTATATCGTCTTATTTCTCTGTATTCATTGACCTTTGTATCACCACCACCATTGTTCCCGTCCTCCCGTTAGCCTTGCCTCGGCCGACTTGACATAAGTGCCATCGCGTAGTGGCATCCTTGGTCTTTACTGTTGGGCTACTGCCATCTTGGCCCTCTGTACGTTCGGGGCAACACATCGAAGCGATCAAACGCGAACTATGGCACAACTTCCATCTTCGGTTAGGTCAAGTACAACGAGAGAGGAGGAGCACAACATTCACTTGATAATGGTGCAGACGGTAAATTTATTTCTAGTCATTTATTTACATCTAAATAGCTAGCCTCACTACTATTTCTCTCGACATGTAAGCATGCCACCTCAACGTGCAACATGCATGGATAAAAGGTCCATCACAACATGCAACCATGCAGAAAAAACTCACCTCAACATGCAAACATGTATGAGAATTCTCATTTATTATGCTATATAATAAATATTTTACAACTATAAAATAATCAGGCACTATAAATCATACATATTTTAAGTTTTAGTCATCACATTATATCTCCATATTCATGCTCCCTACAATCACATCTCATTGAAATATATTGCAAAATATCTCTGCTACAACATGCGGGCACGTCGAACCAAGCAGCCGCGGAACACACAAATATACGTGCACTTGACCATTGAGCTACTCCCTCCAATTCATATTCTTGTCTTAAATTTATTTAGATAGGGATGTATCGGAAGGAGTAGTGCAATTTTAGGGCTTGCACCCGCCTTGTTTTCTTTTCTTTCTATGCCCTCAACAAAACCTTTCTCGTACATTCAATTGTGTTGTATTGTGTGTGTGGTGTGTGGTTTGTTGCTACCCTTATGTACCTTACATGTTTGATTGTGTGGTTTATCTATAAAGCGGGACGAAAGACTATTTGGCTAATAGTATAATTTTACTTTTTGAACAAATAAAAATATCAAAACACACGTGCAGTATGTACACTTGATCACCACCGACCGTAAACTGGGCATGTCCTTTTCGGTCGAATATTGTTACAGTTAATTTTTAGAGCAAAGAGCAAGGGTTTCATTCATGCATGCATGACCTTGTCAAGCCGGCCCCTCCATCTCGTTCCGCTGATCATCTGGAACTCTGGATCGGAAGAAACTTATTTTGGACCGGACCCCGTGCCTGCGCATTTTTGGCTGGGCGCGTACATATCCCTACATGGCTATATCTCACTTGATTCTCGAAAAAGAAGTCTATATCTCACTTGTCTTGTCCCGTCGCCAACTGAATGTTCCTTTCAGTTTCAACCCTATCTAGTCCTTGCTTCGGTTGTTGCCACGTCCTGTCACCCGTGGTAGCTAGCTGCATGCATGCGGACTATTCTTTCCCTGTCACCGCGGTGTGGAAGCAGCAAACCAAATTAATACGGTGCATTATCGATCAATTCAAGGTCATTTTTTAGAGACCAGGGCTCTGCCTGCCAACTTTAGTTTGCTCTCGGCCGGTTTAATTCAAGAAATATATACGTATATACTCAGCATAATATTGGGGCAGTGATAAATCAATTTAATTTCCTATTTGGGTCTCCATGCATGACCCTTCAATTAATGTACTCCCGACGGTTCGCAAATACTAAGCCGCACCTTGAAAATTCTTGTCATGGCCGTCTTTCGCCGGACGTGACACGGCGGCGCAAGGGTGCTTATTCCTTCTTATGACGTTGCTAAGGGGGGATAGGCTTAACCATAGGTCTTTATTTTATGTCTTGCAATGGTTTAGCCGTGCTTGTCTTAATTCCATACTTTGTTTAATAATTAATAAGAACCTCTATTTCGGAAAAAAAAGAGTAAGTGGTCTATTCAACACTCAAATGGACTCTGAAATTTAACTTTAACCCAACGAGCCCCATGCCTGCCCATTTTTGGTTTAAAAATTTTCAACCTGAACAATTGAAATGATAGCCCGCAAAGAAAATAGTTGAAAAGACAGTTGCAGTAGAACTTTGTCTGAAGCTATATCAGCCTATGAGCTATGGTGCTATGAGAGCATCTATAGCCGGACTCCCTAAATTGATCGGGCAGACGCAAAACCACTGGCCGGACAGAAGAGAGAAGAAAAAAGTTGACCCAAGTAGACCACTCAAAGCCTCTCTAAACATCTGGGCTCCTCATACTCAGCCCATATAAGGGGGCAATATGAGGAGTGTCCGGGCGTGTTCGGTCAGTTGGCACATAGGATTTCGCCCACTTGTACCATCTTTTTTCTTTCTTTATCTTTCTTTTCTTCCTCTCTCTCTCTCTCTCTCTCTCTCTCTCTCTCTCTCTCTCTCTTCATCCCATCAATCACAACATGTGATCAGACATATAGGTAAAAAAATTGGGGACGTTGATGTGTGCACAGACAAATAGGGACTCAGAATAGACACGCACAGACACTGATCGGACGCGTCCACGGACGTTGGAGGGGCCAAATTTGCCCAGGGACCGATGCCCTAATTCTCTGACTTTGAGGAGACTAATTGTCAATCAAGCGAACAGCTTGGAAACTCAATACAAATACTAGTAGTTTTCTATGGATAAATCCAGGTAGTATTGTGCTAAAACTCCTGTTGGTCTTGTGAACTACAATGTATCCGACCTTCAATTTAACCAACTAAATATGGATTGTGTAGGACAAAAGTTATATCACCAAATTTGTATTGAAAAGAATTTTTCTCTAGTATGATATTTAGGTTACATAGCTACATATTATTGGTTTGGTAACTGGTTAAAGTTAAAATTTATAGTATGTGTGCGTCTTATTCATTGAAACGGAGTAGTACTACAATTTGTATCCTTCCAAATGTTGCTACATACTCCACGTCAGTATGGGAGGCTTCTTTTTTTGTGTGTGAGTGTCAGTGCCGTAGGCTTCACTTGTTTAGAACCCTATCTTTTTTATTTTGAGATTACTCCACGGAAAAGAAATACTAATTCTAGCTACTAGCTTTTCACACTATTTCAAATCCTGAAAGGTACACATGTATATCCCTTCCTTATCTCTCTGCCATAATAATAACGAAAACATCAAACATACACCACCCATGATTAATTATTATGTATGATACTGAATACAGCAAACCAACATGATTAGCTGGGTCATTGAATTGAGATATACAATTAATTAATGTGCAAGTATGTATGTCCACTACTAGTACTTCTGAACTCCAAAAACCAACCAAGACTCGGAGGGCTGACCCTTGAACGTGCATACATGTATATGCATGCATACAGCCAGGCATAACTAATTAAAAAAACCAGGAATTAGGTCGAGTTGCAAGTGTATGTTGCATCTGAACTTCCTCTCAAGACCGTGTCTTCAATTTGAGCTTTGACCTCTACGTGGACCGTATACACAATTGGTTCACTGATTAGGTTCATAAGTTGCCGATACATGCATAAACCAATACATGTCGGCCACATGATCCGTTATGATACTATTTGGTGTAGTCTTGCTCGATTACACGCGAGGTTAGGTGGATTAGAACTATTCTACTCCATCCATTCTAAAATATATGACTCAGCTTTGTACTAATTTAGTATAAAGTTGAGTTATCTATTTTGAAACGGAGGGAGTACATTACGGTCGTGTATGTAATCCAGTTTACAGACTTGGTGTGATCATTGCAGAAATCTATATGTATGCCACGTACATCTGATTATTCCGTACATTTACCTCGAAAACTGAACTACTTTGCATGGCACCTTCCGATGCATATGGAAATGATCGGGTTAGCTAGATGCGTGTAATGTAAATTAAAAATATCCATTGTGTACGTAATACTTGAAAGTGTATTAGACGGATGAGGTTTACAAACATATCCTGGAGTATGTACTGGAAATTAAATTGGTTAGTTCGATACATGCGTAGATGACGAACTTGCTAAGTAACCAAGGAGTAGAATTATAGGCATGCATTAGCACGTGGGGTGGCAAACAAATGTTGGCACACGTAAGCGCTGTTATGTTTTAGGCATGCATTAGCTCTAGGAAATGCCAGGAAAATGTTTTAGTAGTTTAATTAAGAGTAGGTCATTTTTTTCCAATCTATTATACTTTCATATTTTGTCAGTAAAGCAAGATTGCTGATATAAAAAACAATTTTGAACTTCTAAGTGTCTATTTACAAAATTCACCACTTTTGTACGCAATTTAGTGTTATTCCATTTTGTTTTTTTGATAAAGGACATTTCATTCAATTGATATATCGAGATGATACAACCGCATCAAAAAAAAATGCCTGGTCTCTGCATATCATGATGCACACAACCAATAAGTCCAACAGAATCTAAATATATCATTTTACAACATAATAAAACAGTCCAGCATAAGATGGGATAGGTCGTATCCGGAGATAACTACGTGTCACCATTATATATACCATTCAAGTCCACCTTCCTATCCGGATGGCGGTGAGAGTGTAATAGTCCAGCTTTTGATGACAGGTAGACCTTTACAGCCTAAGGTGGCGTACGAGATCCCATACGTTTCTTTGGGGATGTGAAAGTGTGAGAGTATAATAGTCTAGCTTCCTTTTATTCGTAGTACTACGTATCTACAGATATACTATGTACTGTAGTGTTGACAGAAAAGGGACAAAGAAAAACAGAGTTTTAGGGTTGTAGTCTTCTAAACAGTGTCGAGCTTGTTGAAATGAATTCAAATTGACTACAAAAGTTTGAACGGAAGTTTGAACAAAAGTTTTTCAGTCGTCAGGATTCAGTAGATTCAATTCAAGAGACCCAGGAAATCAGCAAGAGACCGGCCAAGAGCATGGGTTCATTCATAGAAAACTTTGAATTTCTTCTTCAGGACCAATCAACTAGACCGTAGAATATAAAGGGAACGCGAACGACGTACAGATCGTAAGCAACTGACTAATGGGCTAGCTTGCAACTGACTAATGGACGAAATAAGTACGCTCTTGTTCATATCTTCGCGGACCATTCCTGGCTAGAATTATTGCACGTACTCTAATCACGTAACTAGTCAACTAGTGGCCCGCTAATTGAATAATCGGTCGTAGTACTAATCAGCGAATATACAAATAAGCAAGTACAGTAGGTGTGTATACTTTTTTTCTAGCAAGAAACAAGTTGGCTCTTTCAGTAGTTCTGCGTACATGGGTTTTGAGGAGGTCAAGCTATCCGCGTACGATCGTCATCAAGCTAGTCTTGACCAAAGATTATGTTCTCTAGCTAGGTAAAGTCCAGTGTCCAACTGTCCATTCGTCGCGTCGAAGCTCTTGCAGAGTTTAATGGAATTAATATACGGTTTTGGTGGTAGCAGGATTGCATGAGACCGATGTGGATATTCTCCTCCATGATTGTTGAATGTTATTATGATGGGCGGTATGGATGCCATCGCCATGTGCTACGACTTGTAACTAGACCGACTCTGGACGTACATGTGCAGACCAGCAGTTGCAAGGGCCATATATTACCCGACCAATGTGCGAGCCCAAATGATGAGATGATTCATAATCGCACCGCACATGGACATGCTCGTAGAGGGAAAACGAAGGAAAATAGTAGAGTAATAATTAGCATCCACCTTAAAAAAAAGAAAAAATAATTTTTGGGAAAGTAGAGGTAATATTAGTTAAGGCATCTTCAACACGGAACCCTAAACCGGCCACTGCATCTGTCCGCGGATCGCTTCAGACCGGTGTTCGGACACTAGTACGTGAGCCGGTCATCCAAAGCTAGCCGCAAATGGCCGGTCTTATTTTGAACGTCATTTAACCAAAATAAACAAATTTGATGCAAGTTTAAACAATCTGGACGATTTTCATTCAAACTTAAATGATTTTTACATAAAATCAGACTAACTATCATCCGGTGAATTAAAACCAAAATAAATAAATCCTAAACTACCTTTATACTTGACAATGACCTCGCACGCCAGGCCGGTCTGGTTGGCGGCACCTCCACCGTCGTCAGAGGAGATGACGATCTCCTCCTTTGCAGAGGAGCCGGACGCCATGGAGGAAGAGGGCCCGGAGACCGAGGGTGGCGATGCCACACTCCGGAGCCGCACGCCGGTGCTGAGGCCCAGGACCGCCTACCTGCACTTCTAGGTGATTACCTCTGGTCTAAGTCTGTTCATCGTCCTTGACTTTCCATCTTTTGGATTGAGGACTCCATGGGCCATCAGAGACCATTATTAGTAATCATGTTCGTGCGGGTGAATGAATGGCAATGCCGATGCTCCAATCTAATCGTAGTCTCTATTAATGTCTTAGAGGTATTTCATTTTGCAAAGATTGATATTCCATAGAATATGCATCCGGGGGATTTCATTGTATTTCTTAATCATAGGGGTTACGTCGTAGTTTTCTTGGATTTTATATCCAAAGCATTGTACCTTTAGAGCTGTTTTACGATGATTGGGTTAGTACTCGGAGTACTTAGCAGTATTTACATGTCTGATCACGTCTGATTTTTATTAGCCGTCAGATCTTGCGGGGAATTTTAATTGATTAAATTTAATATGTTAATTGCGATAAGGGCATAATGGTCCAGGAGGAAATATCTTTTCTTGAACCGATCACCTGAGGACCAGATCCATGTCTACTCGATCCAGTTCAGAATCCTCCTCCGATTAAAATGCCATCTACATTCCCTCTCTGAGCTATTACGATCAGTATCACCACGATGTAAGCACGAGCAGTAGGAAGATGAGGAGTGGGGAAGCTTACTCTAAACATAGCTACCGCCGCTCGCACGAGGAGAGCGGCGAGGGAAGCGTGGAGAACGGCGGGGAAGCAAGGTCGCGATTAATCGCCCTCCTCATCTTGCGCTCGGAGTCTCCGGTGACTCGGTTGGAGGCTGCACAATCTGCAACGGCAACTCGTGCACGGTGGGTTCCTGATCCAAAGGATGCTCTACCACGGATCTGAACGCCCACCACCTCCGCTGGTCCACTCATTTGGACGAATTGGCCTGCTCCATCGCCTGCAGGAGGATCTCGATCTTGTCAATCGGTTGTGCGGGCGGGGGCAAAGCTTTGCCCTCTCCTTCTTCGTCATATTCTTGAGAGTGGCCATTGCCGTCCGGTTCATCTGCCTTGTGTTGTCAAACCAAGAACGGATCTCCCTCAACTCGCCAACTTGACACAGTGCCGCCGGCGATCTGCATGAAGTCGGTGTTCTCGTCGTCGGCCATCAGCTCGATCTGCCGTGTAAGAGGGGTTGGGGGTGGGTGGGGGGTTGCCTGAGTGGAGCGAAGTTGCAGCGGCAAGAAGGAGGAGATGACTGAGGTGGACTTGGAGGAGAGGGAGGAGATGGCCGCCGATGAGTAATTGTGGAATGTGAATCACCATGGCGGCGGTTATGCATTCGACGAGAGGGGCGGCGCGTGCAAATTTTCCTAGGACTAAACTGTCCCTAGATTAAAACGTCCCCACCTTGTCACGAGTAATCGCCCCACTCGTTTTAGTATTTTCGCAGCATTTCCATCGGAGTACTACCCAAGATTGTGATTTGTTCCGCCGTTAGATCGACATCAACGAACGGTTCTAAAAAAGTCCAACCACTCTAAAACTTGTAGTAGCTTTAATAAAGGTTACATACGAGTGTGAATAAATTTACTAGTGTTTTTCTCTTAAATGCGTGCATTCGTAGTTCTGCAAAAAAAAAAAAATCATTCCTTCGTTCCATGCAAAAAGAAAAACTTCATTTCTTCGTAGAAGAAGTCGTTATTCATCCCCTTTCCGGCCAAGGCGGGCAAAACATGAAACAATCATTTTGGACAAGATGCCCGTCTAGTCGCCGATCAACGCTCGCTTCGCCAGCGATTCAGTACGATTCGTACGTACGATACCTTTCAATTCAAAGATAAAATCCTGCGTAGACTCGGGGCCTGGTTGGTAGTATTTGCGTTGCCCTTTTGTGCTACCACCGGTCAACATCGATCGCGAAGGTGCAGGTGAATGCACCGCCGACCACAGCCAAACATGAGGTGCTACTGAACAGCTGCTGCGGTGCGCCATGCATGTCCCTTGGACGAATCGATCAGGTCCCGTTTCGTCGCACGCGCACGGCAATTGCCCGGATGGATCCATCGGTCGGTATATCCATGCATCAAGTGAGCACGTGCGTGCACACCTACACCTGGATAGATCCGAGCCTGCACTGGCCACCGACACGTACGTACGCCGCCGACCGGTCTTGCTAGCTGGCTAGTCGGAGATTTTGCTTTTGACGGCGGGCCGGGACGGACGGTAGATATGCAGCACTGCAGCGCACGTCCACGCGCACGTCAATGCAAGCACGGTGCTATAGCTGCATGGTCGAGTCCAATGTCCAAAGCTGACCCGTTCGTTTCGATCCGCTGCATGTTGATGGATACAGCATGATCCTTCGGCGTCTTGCCAAGATTCACCACGCGTTTGCGCATGCGTCGGTCGGGACTCTCCGTCCTTCTTTTGAGCAATCGACAATCATTCGGTGTCATGGCTTTCCTCAAGAATGGAGCGCGCAGACAGAAGAAGAGATCAGATAAAATCATGAAAAGCCATGAGAATATCATACACGAAAACAAACATTTGGCGAAAACCGGTGAAAACCACGAGGAAAAGGTGTTTCAAGGTATCAAAAAATATGTAAAAAGACCAGGGGATGTTAAGAGGGTGAATGGGTGATGTTCTTCCCCACAAAAAAGAGAGGGTGATGTTCTATTGCAATGAAAAATTGTAAGTTCAAACATGTTACCAGATGTGAGCTATGAAAATAAAAAATCAGCATTGAACAGTGTCAAACAAGAACGTATTCAGGGCTGAATTTGTTCTTTTCATAGCTCACATCTCGTAATGTGTTTCAACTCGAAATTTTGCGTGGCAATAAAACATCACCCTCCTAACATTTCATATATTTTTATATTTTTTAAAACTTCCAAATATAGTTTCCACGAAGTTTTCTCTGAATGTTGGTTTATGTATGATATTCTCCCAGAGAGGACACTGCTATGTATCGCTTCTAGCGAGCAGTTCTTTCGCATCACTCACGTGTAGCCAGCCCACTATTTTAGATGGTCTGCTGGCCCAATCGTGCGCTAGTCTAGGTGCGTTCACGTCGCTCAAGTAGTAGTTGTCTGGGTCATTTCCACAGAGCCTTTTTTTTCAATTTCAAAACCTGTTTATGAGAAAAACAAATTATAGACTTTAAAAAGTTCAACAATACTAAAAAATACAACCTATGAATATAGACGATATTAAAAAAATTCTAGACTTGTTTAATTTTAAGTAAATTAGTATCTAGACAATTCTAAGACAATTAATGTGGGATGGAGGTAATATTTACAATTTCAGAAAATATTGGTAAATTTTAGAAAAATATTCACAAATTAGGATATTTTTGTCAATTTTTAAAAAGATCACATGTATTGTAAAAATACAAATTTGCTAATTAAAATTTTTCATGAAATTAAAAAATTGAATTTGGAAAAAAATGTTTGGAACTCTTAAAAATATTCACGAGCTCAAAATGCTTGCCAATTTGAAAAAAAAAATCAAAAACATATTCATGATTTTAAATAAAGAAATTGACAAGGAAAAATGTTCCTGGGTTGAAAAATGATCATGAATTTGAAAACATGGTGGCCGTTATTAAAAATGTTCATGAATATGAAAAAATCAAATAAGTTTACATGGACCCTTTTTTTACCGTGGCCGTCCGCGACTTGCGTGTATACCTAGTCATCAGCAGCCCGGCCCGGACGGCCCGACCCGACCTTGCCCACCGCTAGGCCTGGGTCTAGATTTTGAGCCTGATGGTCGGGTCGGGCCAAGCTCTGGCTTGTCGTATTTGTAATTTAAAGAAAAGGCCCGGCACGAGGCCCGAGACCCAACGGGCTTTTTAACTAATGGGTCGGGCTTAGGCCTGAAAACTAGGCCCGATGGCCGGGCTGGGTCGGGCCCGGGCTGTTTTCTTCTTTAGGCTTTGCTAGGCCAAGTGAAAGATCGTGGATGTTGCCTAGAGGGGGGGGGGGGTGAATAGGCGCTTTAAAATAATTACGGTTTAGGCTTGAACAAATGCGAAATAAACCTAGCGGTTAATTTGACAAGCACAAAACCTACAATAACTAGGCTCACCTATGTGCACCAACAACTTATGCTAAGCAAGATAAACAACTAAGTGATAGCAAGATATATGACAAAAAACAATATGGCTATCACAAAGTAAAGTGTATAAGTAAAGGGCTCGTGTAAGAGATAACTGAGGCACGCGGAGACGACGATGTATCCCGAAGTTCACACCCTTGCGGATGCTAATCTCCGTTTGGAGCTGTGTGGAGGCACAATGCTCCCCAAGAAGCCACTAGTGCCACCGTAATCTCCTCACGCCCTCGCACAATGCAAGATGTCGTGATTCCATTAAGGGACCCTTGAGGGCGGTCACCGAACCCGTACAAATGGCAACCTTGGGGGCGGTCACCGAACCCGTACACTTTGACAAGCCTTGGGGGCAGTCACCGGTACCCCTCAAATTGCTCGAGGCGATCTTCACAACCTAATTGGAGACCCCGACGCTTGCCCGGAGTTTTGCACCACAATGATTGAGCTCTAAACACCACCAACCGTCTAGGGCGCCCAAGCACCCAAGAGGAACAAGCTCAAGGGTACCAAGCATCCAAGAGTAATAAGCTTCTCAACTTGTAACTTCCACGTATCACGTGGAGAACTCAAATCGATGCACCAAATGCAATGGCAAGGGCACACGGAGTGCCCAAGTCCTTCTCTCTCAGATCCCACCGAAGGAACTAATGCTATGGAGGAAAATGAGAGGAAGAACAAGAAGGAGAACACCAAGAACTCCAAGATCTAGATCCAAGGGGTTCCCCTCACATAGAGGAAAAAGTGATTGGTGGAAATGTGGATCTAGATCTCCTCTCTCTTTTCCCTCAAAAACTAGCAAGAATCCATGGAGGGATTGAGAGTTAGCAAGCTCGAAGAAGGTCAAAAATGGGGGAAGAACACGAGCTCAAAGGATAAGATTCATTGGGGAAGAAGACCCCCTTTTATAGGAGGGGGAAATCCAATCGTTATGTGCTCAGCCCGCACACGAGCGGTACTACCGCTCGGGCGGAAGAAGCAGGGAAAAGGAGCAACAAAACATGAACCTTGGGGCGGTAGTACTGCTGATAAGCGGTACTACCGCTCATCCCAATGATACTACCACTGGAGGAGCACGAGACAACAGGAGGCGGGACGGAGGCGAATGCGTGGCGGTAGTGCGATGGCGGTACTACCGCTCGACCGGAGCATTACTACCGCTTATAAGAGTTACTACCATGCCTTACTGCCGCGTGACTACTGCTGAACCCGACACGAAAAGAGCAGACCCAAAATCGAGGCCGTAGTAGAGCGGTACTGGAGCGGTACTACCGCTGCCATAGCGGTACTACCGCAGGGAGAAAAACAGAACTGCCAAAACTTCTTCATATGAGCTCCGAATTGAGCAAACTCAAGCTTGTTGGATAGAGGAAGACGAGTAGCATCAAAACAGCGACAGGGGAGGTATGCCTAACAAATAGAGGAGTGAAACCTCCAACAGAGAAGAACCGGCATAACCTCCAACATCGAAAACATCATAGAAGATGCATGTGAACTCCGTTTTCGATGAACTCGAGCTTGTCATGAAAATGACCATAAGCTCCAAAACTCACAAGGAGAAGAACCAAACAAGAACCAACAAGAAGATGCAAGGATGCAATGGTTTGAGCTCTCTACGTACGATACGATCAAGATACTCATCGAGAGCCCCCCTTGATAGTACGGCAATCGATCCTATAACCCGGTCTTCCACAACTACCATGAGACCGGTAAAACAGAAAACCTATCAAGGGAAAACCTTTGTCTTGCACATGGTCCACTTGAGCTAGATGATGACGATCTTGACTCCCTCAAGTTGGACCACCTTTCTTGATTGCATTGGCTCGATGAAGACTAGATGATTGCTCCCCCATAGTCCACTATGGGTGAGCCACTCTTCGGCTCATCTTCACAAGTCCATTGTCACCACAATGGACGGCAAGCTTCAAGCACTTGATCTCTTCGTGATGCATCACTTGAACTTGCACACCGCATCCTAACCCCACAAAGAACTCTCACGAGGACCATGGGTTAGTACACAAAGCGTAATTGACAATGCTTACCATACCATGGGATCACTTGATCTCTCTCGGTATATCTTCTACGCTTTGTGGGTTGATCAACTTGATTCATTCTTGACTTAATCTTGATCAACCTTGAATCTTTCCAATTCTCTTCATTTGGATATGAATGATCACACAATCTTCTTCTTCAAGACATGCTTGCAATAAGCTCAACACTCACATGACCAATCTTTGGATAATTTCTTGAATAGCACCTTGGTCGATACAAACTCTCCTTGAAACCAACACATGTACTCCAAGAAAAAGCGTATGGACAAAACCTTCAAATATAACTCAAGGTAACCATTATAGAGATTGTCATCAATTACCAAAACCAAACATGAGGGCACCGCATGTACTTTCAATGCCCGAAGCCCGGCCTGGCCGAGTTATGCCCAGGCACTAGCGGAAAAAGTGATAGCCACAACTTTCGTTGGTGGCGCGCCATTTTTCATCCACGCCGAATAGTGCTAGCGTGCGCATAATTAGCACGCCATATTTACATGTTTAGTGCTGTCGTAGGTTTTTATAGAGATGCCACAAATCTTTTGGCCCATATGTACTAAACATTTGAAATATAGTGGTGGCGGAGGTTCTTTATGTACGCCATAGTTAATTTCTTAGTGTTGTCGTTTGTTTTCTATGCACGCCAGAAACTGTTTTTCAATTTTATTAAGGGTTTTAAGTATTTAATGGTTATATTAACGATCCTAAAAAAATTGATTATACTAGTCACATTTTTAGTGTTTTATCAAAATATGTACTCATCATTATTATTTTTACTGTTTTTATCAATTTAGGACTTTTATTTCTTTACTACCAGTTTAAATTTTGAGTCCTTTATTTTGTCAAGTCTTTCATCAACCTTAGTCATTTTTTATTTGGCCGGTGATTAGCTATGGTGTTGCCCTTTTATCCAACGCCAGCAATAACCTATCTGAACTTAGTAAAAGACCTAAGTCACCGCTCTCTCTCATTTCACACCCTACCCGGCCCGGTCATATACACAACTCCTCCCCCTGGACCAAATCCCCAGCCGCCGCCACCCCAACGCTGCCCTATTGCCGCCCCTCGCCGGCACCAAGGTTAGGTCCACTACTCCTCCCTTCGGGGACACACCACACGGCAGGGATCCATTGGGATTTGCTTTCTGTCATGTAGATTTCAAAGTTAGTTGCATGGATTGCTTTGTGTAGAAATTGTAGTGATAATCCAATTGCTATTGTGTAGAATTTGATATTTATAATGCATTTTTATTTGAAATATTTTCAGTGTCTAGATTATTAGGAATAAAAAAATGAACTCCTATAAATTACTAGTATAAAATTTATTTACTTGTGTGTCTCCCTCTGTTGGTGAATCTGAGCTACTTTGGTAGAAATTGATACATTTAGTAGAAATGGATAGAATGTGTTATGTGTAGAATTTATTTACTTGTGTGTCTTTCTCCGTTGGTGGATCTGAGCTAGTTTAGTAGAAATTGATATATTTAGTAGAAATGGATAGAATGTGGTATGTGTAGAATTTATTTACTTTTGTGTCTCCCTCCGTTGGTGAATCTGAGCTAGTTTAGTAGAAATTGGTATATTTAGTAGAAATGGATAGAATGTGTTATGTGTAGAATTTATTTGCTTGTGTGTCTCCTTCCGTTGGCGGATCTGAGCTAGTTTAGTAGAAATTCGGATATTCGTTTCTGAGCTCGGGCTCAGATGAACCTGAAACCAACATCTTCCAGTAGCGTGGGGATTTGTGCCACCAGTGGTATTCTCTCTCCGTATTTCTCGCGTATAGTACAAAATGAAGGCCATGTCTCAGGCGCATTAAATTTGACGGCAGCTCGTACAGCAGGCGCGGAACAGGTAACCTGACCACGGCTCACCCAAGTTGCTGAGCGAGTCTGAGCTTTGTCATCCCACGGACTCAATAACTGCCACTATGACCAGCGCCTCATAAATATATCAAACCATGAGACGCAATATTAGCAGGTTTGCCAAACTTAAGATTCAGGTAGACCGACACGCTCACCCTCGGCCACACCAAAGGCAGTAGAAAAAACATTTTAACACTCAGTGAACCAGAAACAGTTCTGACGAACATGATCATCGTTTTATTATCTATTCGGGCTTTCCGGCGACTCAAAAAATGGAGGAACAAGCGTGGAGCACTGCTCACTTAAACACACTAGAAAATCCTCAACAAGTAAGAACAGAGTACAAACTGAAATATCACATCTCATTTTTCAGCAATTCCCAGTGGCCTGGTGCTTGTGTTCCGGCCATCACCTTTCATACCAGAGTTCTTGCATTTTCGAGGTTTGCATGACTTCTTTGGTGCACCCCCTCTGGTCAAGGCAAGTTGTTCGCTTGTGTCCCTCGCACCGGCAGATGCTGCAGAACCTCCCCGTTTGCTCAAACCCTCGTAAGGTGCCTTCTCTCTACTATTCGTCGGCCTTCCAACCCCTCTCTGCTTATCTAGCTCTGCAAGACCTTGAAGGGCATTCACACTAACCGATGGGACAAGACTGTTAGCATGATCAGCACCATCGTTCCCAACAAATGCACCCTTGTCATTGCCGGGTAATCTTCTGTGGGGGGGGGGGGGGAGGGGGGGGATTTGCCAATCGGTCCTCAAAACCCAAACCATCTCTCTTCTCTGCAAACGGTGTGCCACTAACCAGCAAAGCATTCAGACCAGCTAACATGCGCTCCAATGGCTCTGCACTCGCATCCCCCATCCTCACAGCATCCATAGCTTTCATATATAGCGTTGAATGCCTGCACGTGAAAGACAAGTTAATGGAATGGTTTTTCTGGTATTAAATCAGGTGTCGGGGAAGTATGTCTTCCGCGTCATTGGTCCACCGCTTGACAATAAGCTTAACAGGAATCTCCTCTAAGTGAAGTACATCCATGACCTGTGACGGCAAAACACAGTTTTCAGAAATGTACATCCTCAAAGCATGGCGTACTTGCTATTCTCTCCCTCTGGCTTCCCTGTTTTCCAGAAAATAGAAACGCTTTGTTAGTGACACATTCAACTATTCTTTTTGAGACCATATACTTGAACAAGCAGCTTTAAGAATTTACCAAGTAGCGCAAACAATCTCCTACATTGATTTGGTCTTCTCTATGTTCAATCTGTTTCCCCATACCTTATCCCAAAACCAATCTCACAAGAATACAAATTGTAGAAATCGTACGTCTCACCACGTGAATCGGAACTTAGTACTAGTTCAGGACGAACCACACTTTCCGTTGGTTCCTCCGCATACTAGCGAATTGAAAGCTCAAGGGCACTCATCCTTGAAGACATATGGTTATGTCTGGCAGCGCACTCCCTAGCATCAACCTGAATTTACATAGAAAGACAACTTTGGTCAGTTTCAACACGATGGAACAGGGCTGGAAGGGGGGCCGGAAGGCGTACTTCGCATAATTATAAAGCTGAACAACCGGAATGAGGGTTGGATATCATATGCAAAAAACATTTGGCATGGTGGGATGCTTGCATTATTGGAAGAAAGATATTTTCAACACATTCAGAAGTTCAGATGTACCCAAAGCAAAAGTGGGGGTAAACACAGAAGACAATTTTACGTTTGGAATGGTTTGCCATGCAATACAAAATCATGCCTCATACTTCTTTTCTCAGTCACAACTTGACTTCTTGGGGTTCTACGTTTTGCCCTCCTAGTTTTGATTTCGTTCGGATTACTGAATCCATACATGTACTTCTTTGACACACACAACTTCAGTAACTCTACTCTTCTCTCAGCGTCTAAAATTCAGCATAACTGTGATTTATGTTTCGTTCCCAAACAAAAACACTGTTCTATTTCATCACAAAGATCATGGCTGCCAATTAAAATACGTATAGTTCGACAAACGGACTAATACTCAACAAAAAAATCATATCAGATTCACGGCAATGGTTTCAGATCACACCTTTTTGTCCATCATGTCGCCTCCGGATACACCATCTGTCGACTGTACTGACCTCGTCGGAGACGCCTCGCGGCGACGGCGCCCGTCGCCCTCTTGATGCACCTGGCTAGCGTCGCCAACTCGCTGCCCGCACCCGGAGCGAAGGTTCAAGTCAGCCGGCTCAATGCTTGATGCACCAATCCACGAGAGGACCGCCAGACGAACCGGATCTGGGTGGTCTAGGCTCTCCACGAACTCTTCACGTGGGGGAAATCTGCGAAGACATGGCCATGGCGGGGCGGCGCACAACTGGTCAAGCGGCGACTCATGTCCACTACGTCAGCAAAAAAAGATAGAATCTCCAACTAGAGTAGGGTCCCTTACCGACCGCGTCCAGCAGGAACTCCAGGCGAGCGTCTTCCATTCTCGCTTAGCTTCAGCGGCCACAGACTTCCACATCAATGGGGATGGTGGCTGCCCGCGGCGGCGGCTGGCTTCGAGAACCACCTGTACGAAAACCCTGTTCCACGGCTCAGCCTAAAAGTAAACGATCTGGTCCACGGACCAGCTTGATCCGTGCTCGGGACAGACGTCCACACATACGATCCAGGCCCACGTTCACGCACAGTTCGCTACGCTGTCGTTCCGTATATCTGTTTACCAACGCATCAACACAGACTTGTCAGACCGCAATTTACGAATCCCCATACGAGAACTGACGAGAGGGATTTAGGGAGCAGCTGCGCCCGAGCACCAAAACACCATGTCCGAAATTTATATATTTAGTAGAAATGGATAGAATTTGTTGTGTTTAGAAATCAGGGCAAGTCCTCATATCCAAAAAAATAGGCTGATAATTTGTTATAACTATCTTCCGGTTCCAGAAGAAAGAGAAAATAGCATTGGAAGTTAAAAATCTGGCACTTGTCGAGCTTTTCTATTGGTTGATCCTCTGTAACCAACATATCTAGTTTGCTATGCAATTTGCTACTGTAGGTCACCACATGCTATCTAGTTTCATTAGTTCTATACATTGCAATATTTGAACTACTTTTCATTGGTGTCAATATTCAGTGATATGAAATTGCATATTATCTTGATCGTATACGCGTTGTGTTTGTATGTCATGGCCAATTCTGAAGGCAACAACGAGTCCGTTGCGATGTGGACATGGCCAACAATGAATTCTTAGACACTTATGAGTATGTCATCAAGAGCGTGCAAGGTGCAAATCACGAGCTAAAGAGAGAGATTAAAGAGCTATGCAAGGAGACTGTTCGGCTCGTTCAGGAGACTAATCAGCTTAGGGACGAGAGAGATAAGCTCGTCGAGGATCGGGATAAACTGAAGGAGGAGAGGAGACTCCTCAGGGCTGAGAGGATTGACCTAAAGATGGACATAGATCATTTCAGAAGGGAAAGGAGAGGGGGATATACAGAAGCTTCGCCAGCTCGGCATACTCCTTGATGAAGATTAGTTTTTTTAAGTAGCTAGCTAGTTCATGTTATTAGTTGATGATAATCGAGTAACTAGAGTACTTGAGTGAGCAACTTTTGTGAAGTTTGATATCAACTTGTTGAGTTCATGAGCCTCTTCTGTAATTATTACCTATTAAATAAGTACCTAGTGTTGATGAGTATATTGTGTTTAGTAGTATCTATTAAGTAAGTAGCTAGTGTTGATGAGCAAAAAAAAAATATTACCAAAAAATACCATTTGCTGGCGTTGTACAAGTAGGCATGCCAGAGTTATGATAAACTTAGTGCTGCCGTTGGACTGGTGATATGCCAGTACAATGTAGGAGACTGCTGACATGTCCTCCAGCGCCATCACTATTTTTTAGCAATGACGCCATATTAGTGCCGTCGTGTGTCTACGCCAGCAAGGCTGTTTTTAGAACGTCATAGCTAGGCTTTTCTCCAGTAATGAGGTATACTTATGTGGGAAAGGAAGGCCTGCTTTGTTGTCGAGCCCCCTACTATGTGTGCAGGCCTGATCGGTGGAGCTCTTATTCTTCGCTTCATGCTAAGAATAGCCACTGAAATGCACTTGTGCTCCGGCCCACTACGCGATCATGTCGTCCCCCGGAAACACTAAAGCCGACTCGTATGAAAAGCAGCGTTGCTCCAAGCTCCAAGGAAACCATTGATTTGCATATTTGAAAAATACACCTCTATTCCTAAATATAACACATATTTGCCATTCAATTTAAAATGCAAAAATGTCTTATATTTAGAAATAGAGGTAGTAGCCTATTAAAGAAAACATCATAAATATGAAAATGTTCCTGATTTTACAAAAAACATATGTTTTTTAGAAACATCAATGTATTTAAAACATATTTTTATTATTTAAAAATGTTCATAATTTTAAAATTTCAGCTTCTTATAAAAAAATTAAAAAAGTAAATAATGTATCATTGCAGAAAAAGTGATTTTAAAATGGTTGTGAATTTTAAGAAGTCCATGAGTTTTTTTTTAAAATTCCATAAATTTAAAACAAAATTAGTGAATTATAAAATATTTATATATTATCAAAAAGGAACTAGAATTTAATAATAAAAATTGAAAAAGAAAACGAAATAAAAAAGAAGGAAAATAAATAAAATTATATAAGAAAAAGTTGGAATATAAAGCTAAACCCCACAATCGTACATTGAAGCTCAAATTTGGACATTGGTCATGCATGCACCTTTGAGTTTTATATGCCTTCGTTGTGGGGACCTCCTCGTCAGCGCTTAGGCTAGTCATAGTGGGGAGTAACTTAGACTAGTAACATACATATGTTACTAGGCCATGTTACCACCTTCATAGTGAGAAGTGTCATAGGTGTAGTAACATGCATATCTTCATTTATTGCTTTGTAGACTCATTTTATATTGGAAACCGCTATGTGATGGTAACATATTATGTTACTCTATTTGTCTTTCTCCTCTTTAATTACATGACACATCATCTTTTTTGCTTATGTGGCATCTATGTTACTACTTATGTTACTCCCACTATGATTAGCCTTATGGCGCTACATCACGCTGGAGCGCTCGTGCGGAAGCTCCATTGACGGTTATCAGTTTTTTGTACATTTTACATAGTTTTGTGAATAAGAAAATGTTCATAACTTGCATAAAATTTCATGAATATAAAATGTACTCTTGAGTTTGAAAAAATATGATTTTGAAAACAGTTACTGAACTCAAAAAAAGTTTGTGTATTTGATAAATGTTCACTGATTGGGAAAATGTTCATGGCTTTTAATGTTTTTAGCAGATTTAAAAAGGTTCAAGGATTTGTTTTCAGAAATTATTCCTTATTTCAAAAGTTGTTCGTCAATTTAAAAAAAATCATGCATTCTTAGAAATTTCATGGATTTCGTAAAAGTTCACAACTTCAAAAATAATTCATGCATTTGAAATATTCTACGGATTTGAAAAAGTTCATGCCTTTGAAAAAGTTTGCGGCAAGAGAAAAAAAAGGTAAAATGAAATATGAAAAATAGATAACCCGAGTAACAACCAACCAATAACAACTAAAATAAAATGCAGATAAATTGGACAGAATATACTGAGTAATCCTTCTAGAAGGTTCCCAAAACCGTAATAACACCCTTCAATTTTTCAGTCTTTATGGGTCATCCCATTTTGACGTCCAGTGTGCGCATGCTACAAAGGAGAAAGCATGTCGCTATGTGAATGGGTTGCATCTGAACGCAGTCCATATAAGCGTGGCGAGGGCCATGTCATGCTCCTGCTCACTCAGAGCGGTCTATAGCAGCGCCCAAGACAGAATTCCTTCCCTATTTGGCGCTTAGGCGGCAAATATGGAATGCAATGTGTTCCATTTAAGCGTCGCGAGGGCCATGTCCATTCAGGCATCAAATGAGGAATGACTTCGTCGTGGAGAGTGCTCTTAACTGCGCCTTATGTGCTAGTTGGGGAACACGCACTCACGCTCCTCCCGCTAATGGGTCGGTCCAATAAAAAAGTTACGAGTGCTACCTCAGTTCCTGGTTCGCTCTTCCAAAAAAATCTTTCCTGGGTTTTTGCCTTTTTATTTCCCGGATTCACTCGATTCAGATAGTTTCCAGTTAGCCGGCCGACTGTTGACCGTTGACCGGTGGCACAGTTGACCATTAAATTTTCAAAAAAGTTCACAAAATTCAAACAAATGATGAAAATAAAAAGTTCAGGAATTTGAAAAAATGCAAAAAATCAACAAAAGTTCATGAACTTGAAAAAATAACGAATCTACAAATATTTCACGAATTTGATAAAAGTTCACTAAATCTAAAAATAATCATGAATTTGATAAAAACTCATGAATTTGAAAGGTTAGATAATTTTAAAAATTCACAAGAATTAGGAAACCTTCATGGATTTTTATAAAAACTCTAATTTTAAAAACTTTTTCAATTTTGTAAAAAAGTACATGCATTTGAGAAAAAAAGCATGTGTTTGATAAAAAAAGTTCACGGATTCAAAAAAGAATTCACCAATTTCGAAAAAGTTCTTAGGGTTTTGTAAAAAAAGGTTCACAAATTTGAAAAAAAAAGTCGTGATTGAATAAAGTTCACAAATTTGAAGAAAGCGTTTGAAATGAAGAAACTTTCATTCATTTGAGAAATATGGAAAAGAAAAAGGAATAAAGAATAAAGAAAAAGAAAAATACGAAATGAAAGACAAAAGAGAAGAAAAAATAAAAAGATAAAAAGAGAAGGAAAAATAAAAACCAGCCCAAAAACTAAAAAAGGAAAAACCTGGCAGAAGCTTCCAAAGCTTTCTAAATCCGAGCGAGGAAACTTCTGGGAGCTTCCCAAAACTGGAAAAGGGAGCTCCCACTGATGCCTTATACGGGTCGGCCCATACAATATCTATAAGGGGTGTGCGCGTTGTACGATTTTTCCTTTAAACAGCAAGCACTAAATAGGAGAGCAACTGAGTGGAGGTCACTTCAAGTTGTCACTTTTAGTCGCCAGGGATGCCAAGTGGCGTGTCTAGCCGCCACATGTCACGTGTTGGGCTCACTGTCAGGATTTCATTTTCTTATTTATTTGTACGCGTTTTTCAAGTTTTAGATGGTTTGTTTTTTACTTTTCAGTTTCACTCGGTTTTCTAGAGGTTTTGATGATTTTTTTGTGAGGAAAAAATTGTGCTTTCACAAGAAGCACATATTTGCTTCTCGCGGAGGCACAACCGTGCTTCTCGGAAAGGGAAAACAATCTGTACTTCCATGAGAAACACTGATTTGTTTCTCGTGGAGGTACATATTTCCTTCCACGCAGTTGTGTTTTTCAGAAAGGAAAAAATATGTTCTTCTTGTTGCTTCACATGGAGGCACAAATTTGCTTCCGTGATGTGCTTCCCGGAAAGAAAAAGTTGTGCTTTACAAGAAGCATTTACTTCTCGTAGAGGCACATATTTACTTCCGCGAGAAGCAAAGAGAAAAATATGTGCTTCCAGGAGAAGCACAAATTTGCTTCTCGTGAAGGTTGTGCTTCCGCGAGAAGCACCGTTGTGTTTCTTGAAAAAGAAAAAAGTAAACAGAAAAACATACTTTTGGCTTAGGTTTTTTCTTCCGACTTTTTGTGATTTTTTTGAAATCTATTAACATGGCATCTAATTTTAAATATCTCGATGCGAGAAACCCAACCGTGAAAAACAATTCGAGATTTAGATTTACAGTTCAAGAGATAAAATGATTTTAGTAAACGAATCTATGAAAAAGGGAGAAAACTCCTAGATCGAGACAAATGACACACATGTAGTGCGCGAGTTATCAACGTGAGAGAAGATGGGAGTGGCATTTGTGATTTTGGCTAAATAGGAGTTACTTTCGTTGTGGGTGTTGCTATCGACCGCTCTAAGCGAGCGGGAGCATGACATGCCCTTGCTTAAATGGACCGCATTCAAATGCATTACATACATATAGGGACAGTTTTTATCTTTTGTTTTCTCTTTTCTCTTTTATTTTACTTTAATATCACATGTATCTTTAACAAATGTTAGACATTTATAAAATATATTCACGTATTAAAAAAATCAAATTATTTAAAAGAGAGTTCATAGATTTTTTTAAATAATTGATTTTTTTAAATGTTCAACGATTTTTCAAAAGTTTCACATTTTTCAAAAAAATTCATATATTTTTCACGTAATTCAAAAATTGCTCATGTATTTAAGAAAGTAATATTCCAACAATTCAAAAAGTGTTCTCATATTTACAAAACATGTTCACAAATTTTTAAAAATATGTACATAAAATTTGCACAATATTCATGAAGTATTAAAAATTGTTTGTGCAATTTAAAAGGATAAGCCAATTTTGAAAAAGCATTGGGTATTTGGGAAAAATAGTTATGTATTATTTAAGAGGATTTGTTTTTCTATCGGAAACACTAATAAGAACAAATAAAAAGGAAACAAGAAAAGATAAGACACGAAAAAAGAGAAAGGATGAAAATAAAGAACCGGAAACTGGCAACCAGATAAGGCGTGTTTCCAAAAATACGTGCAGAAAAATCCGACTATAGCCGTTGGGTAAAAAAATTGAAAAAACTGCCTCTGAATTGCACCCCTATTACACGCAAATCTCTTGTACCTACACAAACAAATAAGAACCTTGTAACCAACGCGATAAAAGGGTTGTCAATCCCTTCACAGCCACTTGCAAAAATGAGATCTGATCAAGATAATAAGGTAAATATCTTTGGAATTTTGTTGTATAGATTGAAAAGTACAAATTGCAAAATAAAATAGATCGGCAACTTATATAATAGAGAATATACCCGGGGGCCATAGGTTTCACTAGTGGCTTCTCTCAAGATAGCAAATTCTACGGTAGGTGAATAAATTACTGTCGAGCAATTGATAGAAAAGCGCATAGTTATGAGAATATCTAGGCATGATCATGTATATAGGCATCACGTCCGTAACAAGTAGACCGAAATGATTCTGCATCTACTACTATTACTCCACACATCGATCGCTATCCAGCATGCATCTAGAGTATTAAGTTCATAAGAACGGAGTAATGCATTAAGCAAGATGACATGATGTAGAGGGATAAACTCAAGCAATATGATATAAACCCCATCTTTTATCCTCGATGGCAACAATACAATACATGCCTTGCTACCCTAACATCCTTTGGAAAGGACACCGCAAGATTGAACCCAAAGCTAAGCACTTCTCCCATTGCAAGAAAGATCAATCTAGTAGGCCAAACCAAACTGATAATTCGAAGAGACTTGCAAAGATATCAAATCATTCATATAAGAATTCAGATAAGAATCAAATATTGTTCATAGATAATCTTGATCATAAACCCACAATTCATCGGATCTCGACAAACACACCACAAAAAGTATTACATCAAATAGATCTCCAAGAGAATCGAGGAGAACTTTGTATTGAGATCGAAAGAGAGAGAAGAAGCCATCTAGCTAATAACTATGGACCCGAAGGTCTGTGGTAAACTACTCACACATCATCGGAGAGGCTATGGTGTTGATATAGAAGCCCTCCATGATCGATTCCCCCTCAGGCGGAGCGCCGGAAAAGGCCCCAAGATGGGATCTCACGGGTAAAGAAGGTTGCGGCGGTGGAAATAGGGTTTCGTGGTGCTCCTGGATGTTTTCAGGGTATAAGAGTATATATAGGCGAAAGAAGTAGGTTGGTGGAGCCACAAGGGGCCCACGAGGATGGGGGGCGCCTACCCCCTGGGCGCGCCCTCCTACCTCGTGTCTGCCTCGTTGCTTCCTTGACATCCACTCCAAGTCTCCTGGATTGCGTTTGTTCCAAAAACGATCCTCGCGAAGGTTTCATTCCGTTTGGACTCCGTTTGATATTCCTTTTCTATGGAACACTAAAATAGGCAAAAAACAACAATTTGCACTAGGCCTCCGGTCAGTAGGTTAGTCCTAAAAATAATATAAAAGTGCATAATAAAGCCTATTAAACATCCAAAACAGATAATATAATAGCATGGAACAATAAAAAATTATAGGTACGTTGGAGACGTATCAGAAGCTTACACCAAAGCTTGTCTCAATTCGGCCAAAAATATTACCACAGCATGTTGGTGCCATGTCATGACAGCATGCCAAGTTTCATGATTTTCAGGCGTGCTTTGGAATTACAAGAATTAAAAAACCAAGTTTCTCAATCTTTCCGGCTAAGGGAGTCCTGGATTAAGGGGTCCTCGGGCGTTCGGCCTATTGGTATGGGCCGGACTGATGGGCTGTGAAGATACAAGACCTAAGACTTTCTCCCGTGTCCGGATGGGACTCTCCTTGGCGTGGAAGGCAAGCTTGGTGCTCGGATATGAAGATTCCTTTCTCTGTAACCGACTTTGTACAACCCTAGTTCCCTCCGGTGTCTATATAAACTGGAGGGTTTAGTTCATAGAGGCAAGAATAATCATAGTCATAATCATATAGGCTAGACTTCTAGGGTTCTAGCCATTATGATCTCGTGGTAGATCCACTCTTGTAATACTCATATTCATCAAGATCAATCAAGCAGGAAGTAGGGTATTACCTCCATAGAGAGGTCCCAACACAGGTAAACATCGTGTCCCCTGTCTCCTGTTACCATCAACCTTAGACGCACAGTTCGGGACCCCCTACCCGAGATTCACCGGTTTTGACACCGACATTGGTGCTTTCATTGAGAGTTCCGCTGCATCGTCTTCAAGAGGTTCGATGGCCCCGTCAATCATCTACAACAATGTTGTCCAAGGGGAAGAATTCCTCCCCAGACAGATCTTCGTATTCGGCGGCTTCGCACTGCGGGCCAACTCGCTTGGCCATCTAGAGCAGATCGATAGCTACGCCCCTGGCCATCAGGTCAGATCTGGAAGCTTGAACTACGTCGCTGATATCCGCGGAGACTTGATCTTCGATGGATTCGCGCCCACGGCAGCCACTCCCTGCCACCGCGATGAACATGACCTTAATCTGTCATCGGACCGTACCCAGGAGATAGCACCTGTAAGTTCTTCGGCCCTAGATCCGGAGCAGAATGCGCCCTCTGAGGACGAGAAGACCAACCCCGCCACTGAAGCCACAAACTCAGCGGCGTTGGAGTCGCACACGGACCTAACCTCGGGTGGAATCTGCGTCACCGGAGCCTCAGTCTCGTTTCCGGCTACATGTTCCGAACCACGTGCGTCCATGTACGCCGAGCTTGATCGGACACCGATCATCGAATTCAGCTCCGCGGACATCTTCCGGCACTCACCTTTAGGCAACGTGCTGAATTCATTAAAAATACTCTCCTTAGCGGGGGACTCACAGCCGAACTATGTCCGGTTTGAACTGGAGGGTGATGACGGGGAATTTCGCTTCCCACCCACCGCCCACTTCATAGCCACTGTCGAAGACTTAACCGAAACGCTCGACTACGACTCCGAAAACATCGACGGTATGGACGACGATGCCGAAGAGGAGCAGGGCCAAGATCCGGCATTCACCGGGCGCTGGACGGCCACTTCTTCGTACGATGTGTACATGGTGGATACATCTAAAGAGAACAATGGCGATAACGAGAAGGATCCGGTGGAGGATAAACCTCCTGAGATACAGCCAAAACACCGACGTCAGCGGTGCCGCTCTAAGTCACGCCATGGAAAAAACAGCGATACCGGCACAAGAGAAAACAATACTCCGGACGATGCCTAAGACAATGAAGACCCCGTTGAGCCAACTTCCGAACAGGATGAACGGGAAGATGGGCGAGTCAGCCCCAATGAACAGGCCATTACCAAAGACTCGGAGGACAACAACTATCTTCCACCCTCCGAGGATGAGGTGAGCCTCAGCGATGAAGACTTTATCGTGCCTGAGGAACCCGTCGAGCAGGAGCGCTTTAAGCGCCGACTAATAGCCACTCTGAGGAGCCTGAAAAAGAAGCAGCAGCAGCTTCAAGCTGACCAAGATCTGCTCAATGACAGATGGACTAATGTCCTGGCAGCCGAGGAGTACGGGCTTGAGCGCCCAGCCAAAAGTTAACCAAAGCGCAAATTGCTACCTCAATTTGATGACGAGGCGCTGGAGCTTGTACCATCAGCCCGTAATGCGGCCGACCGGCCACCACGTGGCCGGGACAAAGAGGCAACTCAAGCCGAACACCAGCCCACGCAAAATCACCGTAAAGGCAGAGGTAAAACAACTCGGGGATATACATATGACTTGCGGCAGGACCTGGATAGTAGAGCGGGACAAACCAAATTGATCTACGGATCGCGGGGGCGCGCCCCGACACGTGACGATGACTACCTAGCCGGGCGTGATAGGCATAATCATGCCCGGACCGAAAACCGCTGACGGACTCCATCCGAACTACGTCGCGACGTGGCCCGATATAGAGGCGCCGCACACCCCCTTTGCTTCACGGACGAGGTAATGGATCACGAATTCCCAGAAGGGTTTAAACCCATGAACATCGAATCATATGATGGGACAACAGACCCCACGGTGTGGATTGAGGATTTTATTCTCCATATTCATATGGCCCGCGGCGATGATCTTCATGCCATCAAATACCTCCCACTAAAACTCAAGGGACCAGCTCGACACTGGTTGAGCAGCTTGCCTGAAAACTCCATTGGCAGCTGGGAGGACCTCGAAGACGCTTTCTGTGACAACTTCCATGGTACATATGTCCGACCACCGGATGCAGATGATTTAAGTCATATAGTCCAACAGCCCGGAGAGTCAGCCAGAAAATTCTGGACTAGGTTCTTAACTAAAAAGAACCAGATCGTTGACTATCCGGATGCCGAAGCCCTAGCGGCCTTTAAACATAGCATCCGCGACGAATGGCTCGCCCGACACTTCGGCCAGGAAAAGCCGAAATCCATGGCAGCCCTCACGACACTAATGGCCCGCTTTTGCGCGGGCGAAGATAGTTGGCTAGCCCGAACAAATAATAACACAAGAGAACCTGGCACATCCGAAGCCAAGAGTAGCAACGGCAAGCCTCGGCGCAACAGGCATAAGTGTCGGAACAATGGTGACAATACAGATGACACGGCGGTCAATGCCGGATTCAGTGCCTCCAAGTCCGGTCAGTGGAAGAAGCCATACAAAAGGAATAATCCGGGCTCTTCTAGCTTGGACTGCATACTGGATTGTCCGTTTCAGATCCACGTCACCCCTGATAAACCAGCCAATCATACCAACAGAGACTGTTGGGTTTTTAAATAGGCCGGCAAATTAAATGCCGAAAACAAGGAGAAGGGGTCGCAAAGCGAGGACAATGACGAGGAGTCCCGTCCACCGAACACAGGGGGACAGAAGAAGTTTCCCCCTCAGGTTAAAATGGTGAACATGATATACGCTACTCATATCCCCAAGAGGGAGCGCAAGCGCACGCTCAGGGACGTCTACGCGATGGAGCCAGTCGCCCCAAAGTTCAACACATGGTCGTCCTGCTCGATCACCTTCGATCGCAGGGACCATCTGACTAGTATCTGTCATGGCGGTTCAGCCGCAGTGGTCCTCGACCCAATTATTGATGGATTCCATCTCACGCGAGTCCTCATGGACGGCGGCAGCAGCATGAACCTGCTCTATCAGGATACAGTGCGCAAAATGGGCATCGATCCCTCAGGATCAAGCCCACAAAAACTACCGTTAAAGGAGTCATAGCAGGTGTAGAGGCCCGCTGTATGGGCTCAATCACACTGCAGGTTGTCTTCGGATCTCCGGACAACTTCCGAAGCGAAGAGTTGATCTTCGATATCGTCCCCTTCCGCAGCGGCTATCACGCCCTGCTCGGACGAACCGCATTTGCTCAATTCAATGCGGTGCCACACTATGCTTACCTCAAGCTCAAGATGCCCAGACCACGCGGTGCCATAACAGTCAATGGAAACATGGAGCGCTCCCTCCGTACCGAGGAGCACACCGCTGCCCTGGCAGCAGAAGTACAGAGCGGCCTTTTTAAGCAGAACCTTAATTCGGCGGCCAAGCTCTCAGACACTGTCAAACGAGTCCGGACCACTCTGCAGCAGGACAGCCCAGCTCGTCAAGAGCTCGACTAGCAATTCGGCCTCCGTCGCAATCCCGACCAAGTGGCAGCGTTCGTACCGCGCGTGCATAATTATGCACTCAAAATACCATGGGCATTGACGGAGGCATAACTCCATTGTGATCCATAATACGGCTCGACCTCTCCTGGACACACATACTTTCACTTTTTCTGTTTTCTCGTTTTCAGGTTTTTTTCCCACAGGCCTTCCCTGACAGCCTGATCACTGGTCCTTTCGAAGGATAGACACCAAGACGGCAAGAAGCACAGACGTATAGGGGAATTTCTAGGTGGTCTCTTTAAACGATCACTCTACCTGTTTTCAGGACCCGCACGCAGCTCTCCCTTGGTCGTGGCATATTAAATAGCCCTGCTGCTTATGGCACTACTTGTATAAAATACACTTTGACGTATTAATTAAACTATAACGGAAACAGTTTGCGGCCCAACTTCTGCGGCACTAGCTTGCCACTCTTCCTTTTTATCTTATTGCACCCGTACACTTTGGTACGCTTTAATATGCTAGGGGCTTCATCGCGCCCCATAATACGGCAACAAGGTCCGAACACTTTTTACAGTATAGTTCGGCACCCCTAATTTATTATTATATGCTTTGGCTCCGAATCATGTCTATGGTCAATAGTTGGGTTGCCCGGCTCCTGTGCTTACTACCTTACGTTCCGCTATATCGGCTAGGGTAGTAAATGGAGAACTACTGCGACTGTTTCCTGGTTTATCCGGATGAGCACCTTAGTAGAGAAAGCCGAAAACTGACTGTCATGATGCGGCGTGAGCCGGTCAGCTCTTTGGAGGTTTCAAATCCTTAGCGATTTTTTCCGCATTATGCGATGAATCGGTCCTTACTCGATCAGGTGTTTACAACACCCTAGTTCGGATACTAGGGGCTGCACCTAAACTTTTATTGTCAAACTCCTATGGCTACGTGAGAGTGATAAAGCCACATAGTCTGATTGCCTAGTTCGTTGCACTAAACACCTCCTTCAAGGACCAAACAATTGGATCAAGAGTGTTTAGATTCCATCCCGAACACCCCCATACTACCTACGTGGGGCTGAAGCCGACGACTGGCCAACTCTCAGATTTCATAAACACGGCCGCACAGGAGGTAAAATTTTAACAAGCATTATATTACATAATCGACTTTGTTTCATAATACAGGGCGAGATAACATGAATGTATTCATTCAAAGATTACATCTTTCGCACATTGCTCCGCCACGATGCGGGATCCCTCCAAGACATCGCTAAAATACCACTCGGGCGTGCGGTGCTCCTTGCCCTCGGGCGGTCCCTCGGTCACGAGCTTGATGGCATTCATCTTTGCCCACTGCACCTTGACACGGGCGAAGGCCATCTGCGCACCTTTGATACAGACTGACCGCTTGATGGCGTCCAGCCGGGGCAGGCATTGACCAGCCGCTTCACGAGCCCGAAGTAACTGCTGGGTATGGCTTCGACAGGCCACAACCGCATTATTAAGTCCTTCATGGCCAGTTCGGCCACCTATGCAGTTCGACCAGCTATTTTAGCTGATCACTAAAGGGCACCGGATGTTCTGGCGCAAGGTATTGCGACCAGAACAGCTTCTCCATTGAGCTCCCCTCTTCGGCTCGGAAGACTTCCGCAGCGTCAGACACACTGCGCGGCAGATCCGCACACGCCCCTGGAGAACTCCAAATCCGGGGCGCCCTGGGCTTCAACCCGGGCATCTTGTGCGCTTTGGCGAGCCTTGGCGAGTTCGGTTCCTTGATCCACAATGTCGCGCTCCAGGGACTCGCATTTTTTGACGGCGTCCTGGAGCTCCTGCTGGACCTCACAAACCCTGGCCTTGTGTTTTTCACGGGCGGCTTGCTCCTTTGCCGCTTTCTTCTTGGCCTCAGCCAGCGCTTTCTTGAGGGTTTCCACCTCAGGCGCTGCTCCTACATTATCATGGCACTATGGTCAGCACAAGTCATTCATCCTTTCCGGATATACATAAGGTCATCGCATACCTTGCTTGTCCTCCAGTTGCTTTTTTACATGGCTGATACGTCTCAAACGTATCTATAATTTTTGATTGCTTCATGCTATATTTTATTCTGTTTTGGATGATTAATGGGCTTTACTAAGCACTTTTATATGATTTTTGGGACTAACCTATTGACCCAGAGCCTAGTGCTAGTTCCTGTTTTTTCCCTTGTTTCAGTGTTTCGCAGAAAAGGAATATCAAACAGAGTCCAAACAGAATGAAACCTTCGGAAAAGTTATTTTTGGAAAGAAAGCAATACGGGAGACTTGGAGTGCACGTCAGGGGATCAACGAGGAGGCATGAGGCAGGGGGCGCGCCCTCCACCCACGTGGGCCCCTCGTGGCTCCCCTAACGTATTTCTTCCTCCTATATATACCAATATACCCTAAAACCATCGGGGAACAGAATAGATCGGGAGTTCCGCCGCCGCAAGCCTCTGTAGCCACCAAAAACCAATCGGGACCCTGTTCCAGCACCCTGCCGGAGGGGGGAACCCTCACCGGTGGCCATCTTCATCATCCCGGCGCTCTCCATGACGAGGTGGGAGTAGTTCACCCTCGAGGCTGAGGGTATGTACCAGTAGCTATGTGTTTGATCTCTCTCTCTCTCTCTCTCTCTCTCTCTCTCTCTCTCTCTCGTGTTCTTGATTTGGCACGATCTTGATGTATCGCGAGATTTGCTACTATAGTTGGAACTTATGATGTTTCTCCCCCTCTACTCTCTTGTAATGGATTGAGTTTTCCCTTTGAAGTTATCTTATCGGATTGAGTCTTTAATGATTTGAGAACACTTGGTGTATGTCTTGCGTGGGATAACCGTGGTGACAATGGGTTATTCTATTGATTCACTTGATGTATGTTTTGGTGATCAACTTGGGTTCCGCCCATGAACCTATGCATAGGGGTTGGCACACGTTTTTGTCTTGACTCTCTGGTAGAAACTTTGGGGCACTCTTTGAGGTTCTATGTGTTGGTTGAATAGATGAATCTGAGATTGTGTGATGCATAACGTATAATCATACCCACGGATACTTGAGGTGACATTGGAGTATCTAGGTGACATTAGGGTTTTGGTTGATGTGTGTCTTAAGGTGTTATTTTACTACGAACTCTAGGGCTGTTTGTGACACTTATAGGAATAGCCCAATGGATTGATCGGAAATAATAACTTTGAGGTGGTTCCGTAGCCTACCATAATCTCTTCGTTTGTTCCCCGCTATTAGTGACTTTGGAGTGACTCTTTGTTGCATGTTGAGGGATAGTTATATGGTCCAATTATGTTATTATTGTTGAGAGAACTTGCACTAGTGTAAGTATGAACCCTAGGCCTTGTTTCCTATCATTGCAATACCGTTTGTGCTCACTTTTATCATTAGTTACCTTGCTGTTTTTTATATTTTCAGATTACAAAAACCTATATCTACCATCCATATTGCACTTGTATCACCATCTCTTCGCTGAACTAGTGCACCTATACAATTTACCATTGTATTGGGTGTGTTGGGGACACAAGAGACTCTTTGTTATTTGGTTTTAGGGTTGCTTGAGAGAGACCATCTTCATCCTACGCCTCCAACGGATTGATAAACCTTAGGTCATCCACTTGAGGGAAATTTGCTACTGTCCTACAAACCTATGCACTTGGAGGCCCAACAACGTCTACAAGAGGAAGGTTGCGTAGTAGACATCAAGCAGTTTCTGGCGCCGTTGCCGGGGAGGTGAGTGCTTGAAGGTATATCTTTAGATCTTGCAATTAAATTTATTTGTTTCTTGTTTTATCACTAGTTTAGTTTATAAAAGAAAACTACAAAAAAATGGAATTGAGTTTGCCTTATACGCTTCATCTTTTTAATATCTTTCGTGAGTATGATGGAATGGAAAATTGTGCTCAAGTGCTAGAAGAAGCAATCTATAGAATGTTTGGCACTAAACCTTTGAATGATGAGCATGATTGCAATGTTGTTAGTATGAACTCCTTGAATATCCATGATGCTAATGATATGCAAAGCCACAAGCTTGGGGAAGCTATGCTTGATGAAGATGATATTTTTTGTCCCCGAGCTTTGATGAGGAAATTTACTATGATGAAAGCATGCCTCCTATCTATGATGATTATTGTGATGACATGTATGCTTTAAAGAATAATGATAACCATGAAACTTGTCATCTTGATCTTAATTTTCAATCATATGATAGTTATTTTGAGTTTGCTCCCACTACTATTCATGAGAAGAAATTTGCTTATATGGAGAGTAATAAAAATTCTATGCTTGTAGATCATGAAAAGAATGCTTTAGGTGCTGCTTATATCGTTGAATTCATTCATGATGCTACTGAAAATTGTTATGAGGGAGGAATTTATGCTTGTAGGAATTGCAATAATATCAAGTTTCCTCTCTATGTGCTTAAAGTTTTGAAGTTATGCTTGTTTGCCCTTCCTATGCTAGTTGATTATTGTTCCCATAAGTTGTTTGCTCACAAAATCACTATGCATAGGAAGTGGGTTAGACTTAAATGTTCTAGTCATATTCTTCATGATGCTCTCTTTATGTTTCAATTCTTATCTTTTATGTGAGCATCATTGAAATCATCTTGCCTAGCTAGGGGCGTTAAACGTTAGCGCTTGTTGGGAGGCAACCCAATTTTATTTTAGTTTCTTGATTTTTGGTTCTGTTTAGGAATAAATAATCCATATAGCTTCTGTTTAGATGTGGTTTTGTGTTTTAATTAGTGTTTGTGCCAAGTAGAACCTTTGGGAAGACTTGGGTGAAGTCTTTATGATCATGCTGTAAAAAACAGAAACTTTAGCGCTCACGAGATTAGCTATTTTTTTTACTAGAGAGTGCTATTTAGTTGATTATTTTTGCAGATGATTACTAGACAAATTCCTCAGGTCCACCAATTTATTATAGAATTTTTTGAGTTCCATAAGTTTGCGTTAGTTACAGATTACTACAGACTGTTCAGTTTTTGACAGATTCTGTTTTTCGTGTGTTGTTTGCTTATTTTGATGAATCTATGACTAGTAAAATAGTTTATAAACCATAGAGAAGTTAGAATACAATAGGTTTAACACCAATACAAATAAAGAATGAGTTCATTACAGTACCTTGAAGTGGTGTTTTGTTTTCTTTCACTAACAGAGCTCACGAGATTTCTGTTAAGTTTTGTGTTGTGAAGTTTTCAAGTTTTGGGAGAATCATTCCGAGAGAGCTCGCCATCTTGTTGAAGAGAGGAGCCATGGCCTGCTCGGGCGCGCGTTCTCCCGTGTCTTCAGCCATCTCCAAAACACCTACCCCAACTTTGATTTTGACGCTGCCATTGACCCAGTACCCGAGGCCATCCGGGGTGACCTGGCGCGGTGGGTGGAAGACAAAGTGGATGCGCTGGTCAGGGCCTTTGCTTCCGAAGATGACACGGTGGTGGTCGCGGCGGATGAAGGCGACGTGGTCGACGACGGTGATGGCGGCGCTGGCGACGGTGATGGCGATGCCAGCGATGGTGATAGCGCCTCTAGTGACGCGCCTGAAGGCGACCCGGGGGATGCAGCGAGCGACATGTCCGATTGAACCCGTGTTTCCCTGCTGTTTATCCTGCATGCAAAAGCTCGGGCGCGGCCCTGGAGGTTGTAAGAGCATTTTGGGAAGGGGAGCCCCTCATGTAATCAGATTACTATCTCTATTCCTCAGGCCAAGCTGAATATATGTCTTCATGAACCCGTGAGTCCTGCGGCGAGTTTGTTGTTGTAATTTACCTTAGCCTGAACAGGTCCCAAACTTGCTCGTGAGGTCGCGAGTTTCTGAGGAGCCTGCCGATCCGCCCAAGGGGGCCTCGCGAGTAGCAAGCGCCAGTCGGGGCAGTGCATGCGTGCAACGCTCGCGTGCTATGCCCAGCCCCCGCTCGCGAGGGGCTCGCGAGGAGGAGGCAGCAGGCGCAAACTCTGAATTAAGGCAGGAACCAGATTGCAAGAAATCGCACGAACGAAAAAAAGGCACCCCCGCGCTCATCAATGAAAATTCAACTTCAACTTAAATCCAAAGCCAGAAAGCAGGGCTACAGAAAAGAGGTTAAAAGCAAATGGTCGCGTCCGGCGCCTAGTCTAGTCTTCTTGTCTTCTCACCAGCGCGGAGCTAAGTGCCGCCACTAGACGTGTGAGGGAGCCCCAGAGGCCCGAGGGCGGCACTCCTGAGACTCCGGGGCATGTACAACCCCACTCATTATTACGTGAGAGTGTCACAAGCAGAGACCTTCACAGGCGCGAGCCTTACTTCATATCGCCAGACGAGGGCCCCGCCTTGCGCTGCCCTCGACCACCATTGAAGGCGTCCAGTAACCAGGACGTTGTGAAGGGGAAAAGGGGACGCCAGCGACGCCCTCGGCACCCATGGGTCCTCTGCCGGGGGGAAGGCTCTCCAGCGCCTCCCCAGCAGAGGGCCTACCTCCGGGGGATGCCCTGCTCCGTGCATCACGGGGAGGGGCCTTGCTCCCGGCCCCTCTCCTGCAGCCCCCAGTGTGCTCCTCCTGGCGGAAGGGAGGCTGTCGAGTTGGGGCCGCCATCTGTTGTTGTGACCTGACCCTCCTGCGACCCATGGTTAGCGTAAGCTTGCTCCTGAGAGACTAGTGGTACCCTGTAGCTGTTTTCGCCGGCGCGGTTGGTGAGGCTCCTGAAAGGTCTCAGCTTCTAGCGCCTCCTCCTCCCAGCCCGGCTCGAGAAACGAGCTGGGGTCGTCTTCCAGTGCTGTGACACCCCCGAATCGACCGTACACTAATCATACACGCAAACATGTACGATCAAGATCTGGGACTCACGGGAAGATATCACAACACAACTCTAGACACAAATCAAAATAATACAAGCTTCATATTACAAGCCAGGGGCCTCGAGGGCTCGATTACAAGCTCGATACACAAGAGTCAGCGGAAGCAACAATATCTGAAAACATACATAAGTTAAACAAGTTTTGCCTTAAGAAGGCTAGCACAAACATCAACGATCGAAGAGGCAAGGCCTCCTGCCTGGGACCTCCTAACTACTCCTGGTCTTCGGTGGCCTCCATGTAGTAGTATCCGTCGGCGGTGGCCTCTAGCTCCAGAGATCCACCAACTGGTTGCATCAACTGGAAAGAAGAAGGAAGGGGGAAAAGGGGGTAGCAAAGCAACCGTGAGTACTCATCCAAAGTACTCGCAAGCATCATATCTACACTAAATATGCATTTGTATCAACTGGAAGGGCTGTATCTGTGGACTGAACTGCAGAATGCCAGAATAGAGGGGGAAGGCCTAGCCTATCGAAGACTAGCATCTTCACGCAGCTCCAAGCATCTTGCAGCATGTAGAAGAGTAAAGAATAGCAGTTTATATTTAACAAACATGTTGTAGTATCAACGCCCAGAGATCCTTCCTCGACTCCCTACGAGAAAGCAATCCCGGAGCCACATAACTTAAGTATCCATTTCTAGTTGTATTAGATCAAGATATAAGTCTGAACGTCCATTACCGTGGACACGGTATTCGAATATATATCTTCCCTGCAGGGGTGCACCACGTTACCCAACACGCTCGATCACTCTGGCCGGACACACCTTTCTGGGGTCAATGCCCGGCCTCGGAAGATCAACACGTCGCAGCCCTACCTAGGCTCAATAGAGAGGTCCCCGCCGGTCTACATCCTAAGCACTCCGGGGTCTAGGGCCCATCGCCCGCAGCACTCCGGTCGCTATGGCAGGGTGGATACCAGCACCGCCTCGGATGGCCAGCATGATCCGACCGTGCCGCACTGTTGAACTGGACGTCCGACAAAGCTTCGACTGATACTGCAACGTCGAGGCCCATATCTATTCTTGCGTGGTGGTCAGTGCAAAAAGGCCAAAGGCCAATTCAGAACAAATACCCAAACCATAGTGTATTATTAGCTCGCGGAGACGAGCAGAGACTCACGATAATGTGACCCGTCGCCCCGTCTCGAGGAAATACGGCAAGGGCAAGCCCAGCCCACTCGAGGGCTGCCAGACTTCCCGGCCGTGCCTCGTAACCATCTTGCGGGTGCTCTCCGGGCCCGCCCGACTTTCCCAAAGGTCTCAAGTAATGTCAAGGTAACCGTGTGTCCAAACATCAAGGGGAAAACCCAAGGAATCACCCTCGGAGGATTCCACTCGATGTAATCATCAAGGTGAACGTAAAAGGAACCACCCTCGAGGTTCACACTTGAGGGGTTGCACGACAGAGCCGTAACGGGAATGGTGAAGGAGGAAATCACCCTCGATGACCACGACCAAATAGCTACACTACAGAATTAACATCAGGAGTGCGTTATGAGGGATCACCCTCGGCACTCGATAGTAGCTCTGCAGAGTTGAACAACTAAAGGGGCGTGATGTGATGTGCGGTGTCGGGCTCTGGTCGTCGATCATGTAGCTTGAGTCGTCGATGATGAAGCAGGGACACCAAGGACAAGTGGGGTCACTGATGGATCACTAACCAACCTATACTAAGCAGTTTAGAATAAGCAGGTAATGTACAACAACAGGTTACAAAAGCAGGCTATGCATCAGAATAGGAGCAATCAATAACAGTAGCAAAATCTAATGCAAGCATGAGAGTATAGAATGGGCGATATCGTGATGATCAAAGGGGGGGCTTGCCTGGTTGCTCAGACAAGAAGAAGGGTCGTCGTCGATGTAGTTGATCACAGCGGCATCAGCGGCAGTCTCGGGGTCTACCGCAGAGAAGAGGGGGAAGAAACAGTAAATACATAGCAAGCAAGAGCATAACAGGACAATAGGCAGAGCTAGACGTGTTCTAACGTAGCGTTAGGCGATACTGGCGAAGGGGGAAAACATCCGGGAAAGTTTTCCCGGTTCCGGACGTCTGTCAGACAGATGAACCGGAGGGGAAAAGTTTAACGTTTGCTATGCTAGGGACGTGTGTCAGATGGACGGAGGACGTATCCGGATTCGTCTCGTCGTTCTGAGCAACTTTCATGTACAAAGTTTTTCGATCCGAGCTACGGATTATTTTATATTATTTTTCAAAGTTTTAAACATTTTCTGAAATTATTATTAATTCGAAAGCAAAGACTAAAATGCTACGGGTGCTGCCTCAGGTACATGCAGTGTACGAGGTCGATTGGTGGGCCTGGGGGTCCTAGTTGACCAATCAACGTTTGACTGGTCAACAGGGGGTGGGGTCCACCTGTCATAGACTCATTAGGCTAGTCTAACAGTTTAGTTAACTAAACTAGATGATTAAGCTAATTAATTCTAGTTAAACCAATTTAATTAAGTTAATTATTTTTATTAAATTATTTTTGTTTCTCTTTCTTTTTTTAATACAAAACAGGGGAGAGGGCCCCAGCTGCCAGTGGCACAAAAGCCACTGGAGCGGGCTTTTTTTAGCATCAGTACAAATACAAGCGCTCATATACACGCGCATACACTCACCCATATGAACGCACACACGCACACCCTACCCCTATGAGCACCACCGAGAGACTGAGCCGGCATATCATCTTGAAATTTACGAAGTCACCGTAAGCGCCTCGTCGTCGTGAACGTCTCCTCCCACCGAAAAGCGCATCGCCGGAAATCCTGAAATAAATCCGGGAATAATGCGAGCACCTGTGATTTGAACCACGGTGGGTTGGGGATACCACCGTCCACCTAACCAACTCAACCACAGGTTGATTCGCGACCGGAGCGGGCTTAACAGCGCAGTGAGGGGTGCCCGTCGAGGCACCGGCGACAGCCCACGACCGCTTCGATGCGGGCGCGGCGCTGTGCGCCTGACCTCGGCCGGCGGAGTAGGTCTGACGGGGAGGAGGGACTAAGCGGCGCCGTCGGTCGTGATAGGGCCGGCGAGCGGTGGCCGGCGTGGACATGTGCCGAGCTGGGCGCGACAGTGCGCGGGGAGCGGGAGGTAGCGGCAAGGAGCGGCTGGGGGCGGTTCGGCGAGCAGGGGCCGGCGATGGCTGTCAACGCGGGCGTCAGGGTCGAGGGGCGAGCATGATGGGGTGGACGGCAACGAGCTCCGCGAGTCGTGGCCACGGCGACGACTACCATCGCGGCAACGAGCTCGGGCATGACGAGGGGGAAGCTACGGGCGCGGGATCGAGCTAGCGAGCGAGGGGGAATGACCGCTGGCTCACCGTGGTCCTGCAGGTGTGCACGAGTGGGCTCGGGGAGGGCTCATGGTGGCCGGCGTTGGAGAAGATCGACGGCGAGGTACCGGTGGCCGTGACCATTGACGAAGACGATGAGGTTGACGCGCTACTCCCCGAGACGAAGCAGAGCGCCAACTCGATGGAGGCGAGCAAGGCGAAGCTCGTGGACACGAGCCACGGGCGAGGAAACACTGGTTGCCGCGGGATCTCGGAGTGCACGGCGACGGCAGTGTTCTTGGAGGAGAGAGCGCTCGAGGGAGAGGGGAACACGCGACGGGGAAAATATCTCGGGTGCTGACGAGGCCGAGAGGGGAACAAGCGGCGTGTCCTTATCCTCCCCTGGTGATGCCGGCGAGTGGGTTCGGCGGCGTCCGCACCCCTTGGTCGGTTGTACAGGGAGGCGACCGGGGAGGGGAAAAGGGTTTGGGCCGGCCAGGGGGGTTTAAGGCCCATAGGGAAACATGGGGGGGGGCTCTCTGCTCTTTTAGTATAGTTTTTTTTTTCAATTTAGTGCCTCTGTTTTACTTTATTTTTGGGCACTAAGCCACTTTATAAAAAGTTTGTTCACCACCAATATTAACAAACGATTATTTGCAACAACTCGAACATTTTAGTTCTCATGTTTGGCAAGTTTTGAATTTTGAGTTCGAATAAGAACAGTGATTTGGATCAAGTGAGGATTAGCAACAGTAATGTGATGACGTGGCACCATTAGCAGGGTTTACTGTAGCTTAAGTATCCGGGCGTCACAAGTGCGTACTCCTGGTCCACCATGCGGGGCACATAGGCTTCCGAGGCCGTCGCCTCGAAGACCTTGCCGTAGTGCCCCACGCTCCATGTTGCTTGGCCCAGCGCACCACCCTACGGACGGTAGGGTGGCATCCCACCGGGGCCGTAGGTGGCGACGCTCGTACCCGCGATCATCGGAGGTGGCGCGGGTGCGATTGGGCGTCCGGTGCCGCTGATCACGCCGGTGTTGATGAAGCCCAGGGGTGCGCCCGAGGGCGCACGGGCACGGCGAGGCCCGCCATGCAATCTGGCCGCGTCCTGAGGTGTAAGTAGGGAGCAGAAGGGCGGTGCTTCCGAGGCCGCAGCGTCTAGTAGCTCAGTGACGCGCTCCAGCAATGCATCCCGGCCGCTCTCCATTAACCGGCACCGCAGCAGCTCCCGACCACCGTGAGCGCGACCCTCATGTTTGCTTGTTCCCGTCGGGTGTGCCGCGCCGTGGCCGCGGGGTGGCTTGAAGCCCTTGCGGCTGCCCGCGCTTGCCGTGGAGTAAGGGCGGACAGTGTGTGACTGTGCCGCCCGCGCCCTGCAGCGTTTGGAGGATCGTGCGCTGCCTGGGGCGTGGGGTTGAGGTCTTCTTGGGCAGACGGCGCCGCCCGGGCTGGCCAAGCTGCCCAGCGGTCGGCGTTGGTCCTCGGGTCACCGGACATCAGATTTTGGAGCCGCAGAGTGTCAGCGGATCCGTTGGCGGATGGAAAGCTCCGGTGCACCCCTACCTGGCGCGCCAAATGTCGGATCACGGGTTCCAGCAAAACCCTCAAGGTTCAAACACTGGGGTGCGCACGAAGATCTCTCTCTCCCTCGATGGCTCGCTCGCACAAGGATCTCACGGCCTAACTCGACGAACTCAAAGAACAGAGGGACACAAGATTTATACTGGTTCGGGCCGCCGTTGTGGTGTAATACCCTACTCCAGTGTGGTGTGGTGGATTGCATCTCGGGCTGAGGATGAACAGTTACAAGCGAAGAACAGCCTCCTGAGGAGAGGTGTTCTTGTGCTTGGTGAGCTGGTGAAGGTTTCGGTCCCCTGCTATGGAGGTGGCTAGTCCTATTTATAGAGGCCCCGGTCCTCTTCCCAAATATTGAGTGGGAAGGGATCCCACAATGGCCAAGTTTGAAGGGGGAGAGCTAGTACAACTTATCCTGACAAAAGTAGCCTTCGCCTGCCAAAGGCTCTGGTGGTGATGTCGTCTTGGGCTCCACGATGACCTCCGTCCTGCCGTCCTGCTGGTCTTGGTCTCGTTGCACTGATTAACCTTTGCCTGATGCCTCGGGACTACTCGCCTGCGCTTGCCCCTTTAGCACCAAAGAGGAAACAAGGACACTGCGTGCGGGCGCCCACCTGGTCTTGGTCGTCATGGCTTGCGTCATTGGAACCTCGTGAGGTTCCCTTGCCTAGATCTCTCGGCCCCTCGCGAGCCAGCCTGGCGAGGCCGCCCCTGAGGAGGTCTTGTGTCATCCGCTTCGCGAGGCTTGGCCCCTCGCGAGGGTCTTGGGTGCTTGCTGGTGAAGATGGGTCGTACGGGCCTGCTGGTGGAGCCACGCTATGGGACGCAGGCAGGCAAGCCTAGGGACCCCCGTTCCTAGAATGCTGACAGATTCAAACACGTTAAAACTATGAAATAGAGAGGCCGGATATATGGACACATCCGGGTTTTTTAGTACTCACGATTCGGCCAGGGGCTTGTTTCGGGGGCGCGGTTCTGGGTTGCCGTCGACGTCCCACGCGGAGTTATCCGCGAGGGAGCCCTTCCCCCTCTTGGACGCCTCTGCCTCCAGATTTGTGGAGGCCGCCCTCTTCTTCCTTCCCCCCTCAGGGGGGAGTTGCTTTCTTCCTCCTCCTCGTCGTCGTGTTCAGCGGCGGAGGAGTGAGTCTCGTTGTCTTCGGACGTTATGTCCGAAGCGCCCTTTTGGCGGGGGCCACTTCTGGTCCCCTTGGCTTTCCTCTCCGGTGCCTGGTAAGGCGCCGGAACCAGCATCTTCGTCAAAAGCAGGATGGCTGGTTCCTCGGGCAGCGGAGCGGGACACTTAATCCGCTCCGCCTTCTTTGTCCAACCCTGAAAAAATAAATAGCGAGGCTTGGGTATCTTCCCTGAGCAAGAAAGCAAAGGATACACCTTGAAATGCGAAAGACTTACCACACTGGCGGGATGGGCCAGGGCGTGCCCACGGTCCTCGGTTGTATCCGGCGACGTCTCGTTGCCCTTGAAGAGGACCTTCCAGATATCTTCGTGCGTAGTTCCGAAGAATTGTTGCAAGGTTTGCTGCTCGGCCGGTTTGAACTCCCATAAGTGGCAAGTCCGGCTCTGGCATGGAAGGATCTGGCGAACTAGCATCATCTGGATCACGTTGACGAGCTTGATGTTCTTGTCCAACATGCTCTGGATGCGCGTTTGCAGCGCTGTCATCTCGTCCGACGAAGACCAATTCAGGCCCTTCTCTAGCAAGGAGGTGAGCCACATTGGGGCTCCGGATTTGAATTTGGGAGCCGCGGCCCAGGTGGGGTCGCGGGGTTTTGTGATATAGAACCACAGTTTTTGCCACTCTTTGACGGTCTCCACAAAGGTACCTTTGGGCCATGTGACATTGGGCATCTTGCTCACCATGGCACCTCCGCACTCTGCGTGTTGTCTGTCCACAACCTTCGGCTTCACGTTGAAGATTTTAAGCCACAGTTCGAAGTGGGGTGGAATGCGGAGGAAGGCCTCGCACACGACAATAAATGCCGAGATGTTGAGGAAAGAGTTTGGGGCTAGATCATGGAAATCTAGCCCGTAATAGAACATGAGTCCGCGAACGAAAGGGTGGAGAGGAAACCCTAAACTGCGGACGAAGTGGGGGATGAACACCACCCTCTCATTGGGCTTAAGGGTGGGGATGATCTGCCCCTTTGACAGAAGCCGGTGGGCGATTTCTTTCGCCAGGTACCCGGCCTCCCGAAGCTTGGTGATGTCCTTCTCCTTGACGGAGGAGGCCATCCTCTTGCCTTGCACTCCAGATCCGGACATGGTCGAGTGTTTTCTTGAGGTGAAAAAGATGAGGACTTGGGCGCTGGAGCTCGAGAATGGGAGGGCAGAGAGAGAGAGAAGGCATGGGTGAAGGAAGTGAATCCTTATCTCCTTATAAGGGCAGTGAATATCAAGCGCCTTCCCACTCGCCTTAAAACTCGCCTATTCAAGGGCTATGCAGGCGGCACGGTTGGATTGCCCACGCCCGTATTGATGAGAATCCCGTAATAAGGGGAAACGATCTCTGCTGCGACAAGACGTGCCAATAGAAACCGCATCTTGAAATGTGAAGCGGCAGGCAGAAAAACGGTTCGAAATGATAACCAGGCAGGGACGTGATGTCACGTTACAAAAAAGTTGTCAGCGTATTGGGCTCGTGAAATATTATACTCTCTGCGGTGGTGTGTGGTACTTATTTTGCATAACCGGGCACGTTCGTTGTGTTTGAAGACCGTGTTGAAATATTCGGAGAAGGAACCCGCCTTGCAATGCCGAAGACAATCTGCGCGCCCGATACCTCGTCATTGAAGTACGGTTCAGGGGCTACTGAAGGAGTCCTGGATTAAGGGGTCCTTGGGCGTCCAGCCTGTTGGTATGGGCCGGACTGATGGGCTATGAAGATACAAGACCGAAGACTTTCCCCCGTGTCTGGATGGACTCTCATTGGCGTGGAAGGCAAGCTTGGCGCTCGGATATGAAGATTCCTTTCTCTGTAACCGACTTTGTACAACCCTAGTTCCCTCCCGTGTCTATATAAACCGGAGGTTTTAGTCCGTAGAGGCAAGAATAATCATAGTCATAATCATACAAGCTAGACTTCTAGGGTTCTAGCCATTACGATCTCGTGGTAGATCCACTCTTGTACTACTCATATTCATCAAGATCAATCAAGAAGGAAGTAGGGTATTACCTCCATAGAGAGGGCCCGAACCTGGGTAAACATTGTGTCCCCTGTCTCCTGTTACCACCGACCTTAGACGCACAGTTCGGGACCCCCTACCCGAGATCTGCCGGTTTTGACACCGACACCGGCCGAGCCAGGATGCCCAGATGTTTGAATTTCACTGCCATCTCTTGCATGGGACCTAGAAATTCACCCAAGGACACACATGTGATTTTTCAAACAACTTTGGTGCACTGGAACATGTGCCTTTAGTTCAAATTTGAACTATGCACATTAAATGCCCAGAAACTCAATTAATGTATAAAAAAGGCGAAACGAGCCCGGAATAATTCCAAAATTTAGCACGGTACTTCTATTTGGTCTAATCTGGTTGTGTAAAAAAATAAGGCGGGAGAAGGCAGTGTACGTATGTCGTTTCGCACACGGAGGTGACACGTTCTCTCTCGGAACCACGAGCCTTCTTGAGGGAAGCTCCGGTTTGCAAGAAGCTTACACCAAAGCTTGTCCCAATTCGGCCAAAAATATTACCGCAGCATGTTGGTTCCATGTCAGGACACCATCCCAAGTTTCATGATTTTCAGGCGTGTTTTGGAATTACAGGAATTAGAAAACCAAGTTTCACAATCTTTCCGGCCGAGCCACGACGCCTAGATGTTTGAATTTCACTCCCATCTCTTGCATGTGACCTAGAAATTCACCCAAGGATACACATGTGATTTTTCAAACAACTCTGGTGCACTGGAGCATGTGCTTGTAGTTCAAATTTTAATTATGCACATTAAATGCCCAGAAACTCAATTAATGTATAAAAAGGGCCAAACGAACCTGGAATAATTCCAAAATTTAGCACGGTACTTCTATTTGGTCTAATCTAGATGTGCAAAAAAATTAAGGCGGGAGAAGGCAGTGTACGTATGTCGTTTCGCACATGGAGGTGACACGTTCCCTCTCGGAACCACGAGCCTTCTTGAGGGAAGCTCCGGTTTGCAAGAAGCTTACACCAAAGCTTGTCCCAATTCGGCCAAAAAAATTACCGCAACATGTTCGTGCCATGTCATGAGACCATGCAAAGTTTCATGGTTTTCAGGCGTGTTTTGGAATTACAGGAATTAAAAAACCAAGTTTCTCAATCTTTCCGGCCGAGCCACGATGCCCAGATGTTTGAATTTCACTCCCATCTCTTGCATGGGACCTAGAAATTCACCCAAGGACACACATGTGATTTTTCAAACAACTATGATGCACTGGAGCACGTGCTTGTAGTTCAAATTTGAATTATGCACATTAAATGCCCAGAAACTCAATTAATGTATAAAAAGGCCAAACGAACACGGAATAATTCCAAAATTTAGCACGATACTTCTATTTGGTCTAATCTGCTTGTGTAAAAAAATTAAGTCGGGAGAAGGTAGTGTACGTTTGTCGTTTCGCACACGGAGGTGACACGTTCCCTCTCGGAACCAGGAGCCTTCTTGAGGGAAGCTCCGGTTTGCAAGAAGCTTACACCAAAGCTTGTCCCAATTCGGCCAAAAAAGTTACTGCAGCATGTTGGTGCCATGTCATGACACCATGCCAAGTTTCATGATTTTCAGCCGTGCTTTGGATTTACATGAATTAAAAAACCAAGTTTGTCAATTATTCCGGCTGAGCCACGACACCTAGATGTTTGGATTTTATTCACATTTCTTGCAGGGGACCTGCAAACTCACCCAAAGACACACATGTGATTTTTCAGCAAACTTTGGTGCATTGGAGCATGTGCTTGTAGTTCAAATTTGAATTATGCACATTAAATGCCCAGAAACTCAATTAATGCATAAAAATGCCAAACGAACCCGGAATAATTCCAAATTTAAACAGGACACTCATGTACTAGTTGCATGTTCACTGTATGTAAATGTTCTAGCAATTCAAAGACCATCCTTTCACTCTATATCACCATTTTGTTTTTCAAAACATAATGAAAAAATCAGGTATACTAGAAAGAATCGTGTGGATGCGATATAAAATATCTTGGTGCACCGTCTTGTCTAGCTTACACAGGAAGCTTCGTCGTTTACAGTCCACCGCCCCCGCTTGAACCACACTTGTGCGCCAGTTTCTCGCGGCACCGAGCGAATTTTTTTTGCCACCGCGGAAATATCTATCTCCCCGCCCCCTCCCTCCTACCAAAAGCCACATTTCCACTGTTCCTCCTTGCTTTCCAAGTTCAAACCTTCACTGCTGCTTACTGGCAGCTCAGCCTCCTCGCCGGCGACCCTTCTTCTTGCAGCGCCGCCTCCTCGCCGGCTACCCTTCTTCTTGCAGCACCGCCTCCTCACCGGTGACCCTTCTTCTTGCAGCGCTGCCTCCTCGCCGGCGACCCTTCTTCTTGCTGCATGGCCTCCTCGCCGCCGACTCTTCTTCTTGCTGCGCGGCCTCGCCGATATGGTCAGGTAATCCACACCCCACCCACACCATCCTCCTCCTTTCCCGTCCCACATGCCCCGACTGACGGAGCGACACCTCCCACCGAAATCACTACCCCCTCCTCCAATTAAGCGCTGCCCACAGCCATTTTACACGCAGTATAACGTGGAGCTGTGTAGCATGCGGCCGCACGCGCGAACGTGGTCGCTATGGCTGACATGCATGTTGACTGCCAGATCTTGGAGGAGCACCTCATCTTCAAGGCCACCGTCGACACCGCTGCGCGGTTGTCTACTCTAAAATACAGTTCGTGATGTTTTCTCGAGGCCACCGCCAGTGCCTTCTAGTGATTTGTCCTCTGTAATGTTAATATGCAATCTGATGTCCAGTTAATAGTTTGGTCCTCTGAAATGTAATGTTCAGTTAACACTTTGGTCCAACAATTGCTACATTTCGTAGTAATGTTCTCAAGCATTCTTTGTTTTGTTAACTGTCTTATCTTCTAGTACATGTTTCTATTCTGCAATGTCGTGCTCAGTTAACTATTTTGCTTCATTTGGTCTGCTGTCCATTTAACTGTTTGGTTCAATTCTGCAATTTGATTTTCATTTGCTGTGGGTAAAATTTTGTATCATTATGCATGTGACACCAATCGAATTTGGCTGTACTCAATACATATTCTACTGATAGTATGGCAACTCTCAGTTAACCTGATCAAGATCTTCCTTATGTGTGTTGCAGGGAAACAATGGGAGACACTGCGGTTTACCATCGAGGTTTGTTCAACCAGGGTCCTTTGGCTAATAGCACATTATTGTGTAGTTGCAGGAATCATTCTAATATTTAGGTTTCTTACAATTTGGTCTTGCACATGTAGGTCCTGCTGTCAGAGGCTTAGACCCACTGTTTGACCCATTTTGCATATGGGGAAATGAGATGTCCATGAATATCAGTCAAGTCAAGAAACTCAGAAAGATTGTTAGGATGAAGAAACTTGCGACGAATAACAGCAAGATCTTTGTTTGCACAATGAAGAAGACATCAGTCAACTATAGGATGGTACCAACTATTTTACCTTGTTTTTACCCCTTGCGCCATTTCAAAATTTACAACAACAATTTATGCATACCTTTGTTTTCAGTACTTTTCAAAGCAGTTCACCGATGATTACCTCTCAAACCACCTGCATGGTCAAGAGGCGAGGAAGGTATTCATTCAACACCCACGGTACAATATTGAAGTCTTGCTGAAGAGGACGAAGGTTGGGCGGGCAATTATCCATAGCCACTGGCCTAAAGTTGCAAGGACATTCAACATCACTAAAGGCTCAATATTTGCCTTCCGCTTCTGGAGTTTCCCAGATGAGATTCATCTATCTATTTACCGTGTATGATGCTACTTTCCAAAGGTTTTTGATGCTGCATGTGAAACTTGGTGCTATTGTGTAATGGCGTAACTGAGTGCCAAAGCTATCTGATGTGATTCGATTATGAAATCCTGGTTGCTTTTATACGGATATGAAATAGCTGGCGTGTTCTATAAGAAATATCAGTTTGATTAGTACATGGATTATCAATAATAGGCTAATTACCCTGCTCATTGGGGTTTTCTATTGCAAACGGTTACTCGGACAACACCGTGGGCGATGAACTCAAACAACCCGCACGATTTCTAGAAAGTAGGCGTGTTCGATCAACTAACAATCACACATGGCTTCTGGCAGCGAACTGTTTGCGTTAGGCCACCTTGCACACACGTTTCCACACAAAGAACTGTGTTGGATGTACATACCTACGGAAATGATTTTCTGGGGTTCATCATGTGGGATGTACATACCTACGGGAATAATTTCTGGGATTCACCGTGTGGATGAACATACCTACAAAAATAATTTCTGGGATTCACCGTGTGGGATGTACATACCTACGGAAATGATTTTTGGGATTCACCGTGTGGGATGTACATACCTACGGAAATGATTTCTGGGATTCACCGTGTGGGATGTACATACCTACGGAAATGATTGGGTTTCCATTCCTCGCTTTGATCGCACGGCCCCGTACAGGTCCCAGGAGGGCCTATCCCCAACGATTTCTGGGTCGTGTGGGAAGGACCCCCCTGTCGCCCACACTCACTTGGCGACGGTTCCAAATGTCGTCGCGGAAAGGGGTTTTAAACCGTTTGTTTAGGACGTCGCTGTACCAGTGGTACACCAACGTTTGCTTTATCTAGAAACAAGTAATAAACTACTTTGTAGGTTTAACAGTATAAGTTTGCAAGATAATAGAGAACATGAAAATAAAAGTTATGTGATGTTTTAGTAAAAGAACAATTAAGTTAGTATAGCAAGTGTGGAAAAGTGGTGGTAGAATTTGCGAAATTGTCCTGGGCAATGATAACAAGATCGGTAATCACTATTGCAATTTTATATGAGGTAGAGACATGAGCTAACATACTTTTCGTACTTGGATCATATGCACTTATTATTGGAACTCTAGCAAGCATCCGCAACTACTAAAGATCATTAAGGTAAACTCAACCATAGCTTTAAGTGTAAAGTTCCCTTTATTCCCATACGCAACAACATACTTACCCAAGTTTGTGTTTATGTCGCTCACGCAACTCTGTCAATAAGGAAATCATGAACATATTGCAACACCCTACAACGGGAATCCCACACATGTGCGCGGCATGGAGGGCACCATAGGACAGCACCAAACTAAAACATCCAATTCAAACCAATCAAGATCATCAATCAACCCGTAGGATAAAAGGAATCTACTCAAATATCATAGGATGGCTACACATTATTGGATAATAATATATAGCATAAACCACCATGTTCAAGTAGGGGGTACAACATGTTGCGAGAGAGTGGACCGCTGACAATATATGGGGGGTGATGGAGGTGTTGATGAAGATGACAGAGTTGTTGGAGTAGATCGCCGTCACACGATGGTTCCCCCAGTGGCGTTTTGGCGCCACCGGGAGAGAGGGGGCGAGGTCCCTCTTCTTATTCTTCTTGCTTGGCCTCCCCCTAGATGGGAGGAGGGTTTCCCCTCTAGTCCTTGGCCGCCATGGCTCCCGAAGGGCAGGAGCCCTCCGAGATTGGATCTCTCTCTCTATCTATCTCTCTCTCTCTCTCTCTGTGTGTGTGTGTGTGTGTGTGTGTGTGTGTGTGTGTGTGTGTGTGTTTTGTGGCCCTCTATTCTGGCCGAACACTGTTTCTTAAATATCCGGAGACCCGTAACTCAGATTGGGATGAAATTTTGAGGGGACTTTTCTCCAGATATTAGCTTCCTCGCGGCCGAAGGTCACCCCAACTGACTTACAAGGTGGACACAAGTGCATGGGGGCGTTCCCTAGGGTAGGGGGCACACCCCTTGAGCTAGTGGGGCATGTGGGCTATCCCTTCTATTGATTCTTGTGCCAAAAATCTCGTATATTCCATAAAAAATCACCGTAACTTTTTATCGCATTTGGACTTCGTTTCATATGGATTTTCTATAAAATACAAAAACATGAAAAAAACATAATTTGGCACTGGGCACTAGATTAATATGTTAGTCCAATAAATCGTATAAATTGTTGCCTAAAGTATGTGAAAATAGTAGGATATTGGCATGAAACAATAAAAAATTATAGATACGGCGGAGAAGCATCCCCAAGCTTAACTTCTGACCGTCCTTGAGTGTGTAAATGATAAACAAAGATAATTTTTGATGTGGAATGCTACTTAGAACAATCTTAATCAAATAATATAATCATGGCATGAATATTAAGATACGAATGATTCAGGGCAATAGTCTATCATTTGATATAAAGACATCAGTACTCAGGCATACTAAACAATCATATCCTTAAAAATAAAGAATGTTAAATAATGTCATCCCTACAAAATCATATAGCTTAGCATGCTTAGTCTTCCTAGCATAAAGTATAAATCATGAGCACCCCGGTGCCAAACCAAGAAATTGTATCATAATTTTTCTCGCTTCAGCCTTTTCAACTACACTCAATACATGAGCGTGAGCTATGGACTTAGCACTTTGTATGGCAAAGAGAGCGGTGATTGGGGTTTATATGGGAAGATGGAAGGATAAGAAAGTCTCACATCAAGGCGGCTGATCGTTAGGCAATGGAGAGGCCTTACGATCAATGTTCATGTGAGGAGTAGGGATTGCCGTGCAAAGGATGCACTAGAGCTATAAGTGTATGAAAGCTCTCCTGCTTGCTCATGGAGACCTCGAGCATTTGAGGAAGCTCGTCATCAGAATATACAAGCCAAGTTCTATAGTGTAAAGATCCCACTAGCGTAGTCATGAAGTATATGGAAACTCTCTATATGAAGTACATGTTGCTACTATGAAGCACACGTGTGGTAAAAGGATAGTAGCATGCCCCTTCTCTCTTTTTCTCTCATTTTTCTCTTTTTGGCTCTTTTTCGCCTTATTTTAGAACAGTCTCATGAACCTCATCCCTGCTTTTTTTAGGACTCCACCATTCTTTTCCTCACCGGGGAAATGCTCTAATAATAATGATCATAACACTTTTATTTACTTACAACTCGATAAACTAAAAAAGATGATACATATGAATGCTGCTGGAGGTGTACCAGGATGTGCAATGATCTAGCATAACATGTATAATAATGATAAATGGTGGTTGTGCCACAAATATCATGCCAACTCTATATGATCATGCAAAAAAATTACAATGAATGCTCAAGTCATGTGAATAGTAACGGTGGAAGTTACATGGCAATATATCTCAGAATGGTTGTGGAAATGCCATAATAGGTAGGTATGGTGGTTGTTTTGAGGAAGGATATGATAGTGCTTATGTGTGAGAGCATATCATATCACAGGGTTTGGATGCACCAGCGAAGTTTGCACCAAGTCTCGAGGTGAGAACATGCAATGCACGGTACCAAAGAGGCTAGCAAAATATGGATAGGTGGAAGTGCTTATAGTCCAGAAGCTCACATTAGTCATAAAGAACTCATATAATTATTGTAAAAGTTTATTATCCCTCGAAGCAAAGTACTACTCGCATGCCCCTAGGGGGGAGGCTGGGAGGAGTTAACCATCGCGCGCTCCCGATCCAAACAACACAAAGGATTTAAATCAATGATAAATTACTCTCCAACTTCATCGCAAAACTAGAGGCTATACGTGCATGCTTCAGGAATCACAAACTGTAATATTGATATTTTTACTAACCCATGATAATCAACCAGTACACCCACATATTACCATCTTAATATCGTAAAACTACTGCAAGAAATCAGACATATCATATTCAGTGATCTACAAGTTTTATGCAGGATTTTATGACTACCCATGTGAGTAACCAATTCCAGATAACTCTCTTAATAGATATAAGTGCAGCATGAGAGTTTAATTCTTTCTACAAAAGACTTGGCCAATCTCTAATAAATACAAGTGAAGCAAAAGAGCATTCTACAAATAATGGTGTTCCCAATGTAGAGAAACGAGCATCCAAACTTCAAAAGATATAAGCGAAGCACATGAAGCATTTCATAAAGCCATACTCAAAAGATATAAGTGAAGTGCACAGAGCATTCAATAAATCAACCAAAGACTTTCTAATACTAGCATGGTGCATAAAAGAAAAGAGAAAAACAGGCACAAAAGACGCTCCAAGAATTTAGGCGTATCATGTGGACAAAACAAAAAATAGAGACATATCGATAATTGGCGAGGAAGAAAGATGGGATGCCTTGTGGGGCATCCCCAAGCTTAGATGCTTGGGTATCCTTGAATATTTACTTGGGTTCCTTGGGCATCCCCAAGCTTGAACTCTTTCTCCTTTATTCTTCTCATATCAATGACTCCTCGGTCTTCGAACACTTCATCCACAAAAAACTTAACCAAACTGTTATTAGAGGGGTTAGTACATATAACATCAAATCCCATCATGTCTTGCGATAAAAATATTGCATAATTATAATCTAACATTAATAAAAATGTATTCTAAAACAATACTAATGCTCCCACGTTAATGGGGCTTGGCAAAATTGCAAACACAAGTAGATGAAGAAAATATAACAGCAATCTGTGAAAACAAGACAGTCTGTAAAGATGCAAATGAAACATACACTTATGTAACTCTAAAAATTCTGAAAAACTAGGACACAATAAAAAAATTCATAGTAGTACTGTGTAAAAAATTTCAAAAATTTGCACGCTCAAGTAAGATATGCAAATTCAAATACTACAACAAAAGTTTCTATTTCTGCATTGCACATACCACACAAGCAATTTAAACACCCTAAAGGTAAATCTTGGCATATTATTTTTATCATACAATGGATTTGTACAGGGGGTAATTATTTTTGTTGAGAAGTTTCTATAATTCAAGATTCATAAAGTTTCCATGGGCATGAACAAAAGTTCAAGGATGTGCCCAACTTCAACGATGCTCGTCTTTCTCACTTTCACTTTTGTTTTTGAAAAAGTTTAGGTTCCCCTCTATATTTTTTTTTAAACTTTATGAAAGCACACAACAGAATAAAATGACTCTAAAACTTCCCAGTTGTCTCCCAGGCAGCACTTTCTTTAAAACCATTAAGCTAGGTATAAAGTGTTGAACTAATTGACCCACCCGGATCCCAAGGATATCAAAACCAATTTTAATTAACAATGGTTTATAATTTAGTAGTGAGCACAAAGCAGTAAGAACTCTTCCTATGCATTAGCATGTCATCAAAGAATAATTTATGCACATAAAGTAAAGGCCAATGCATAGCATAAGTAGTTTCTTGTAATTTTATAGCATCATAGAGAGGTGAAGATGTGGTTCCTCTCTCATAATAATTGCATGTAGGAGAAACAAGCACATGCATATTATATCCACTAAAATCATCATGTGCAACGGTAAAATGCAATCCATCAATATAATCCTTAATAAGTGCAAACTTCTCCGATATAGTGTAGTTGAGAGAATTCAAGAAGATAATAGGACTACGATGTGTACGTGAAATAGTAACAATTTCATTCTTAACATAAGTAACTATAGCAAGTTCATCTCCATAAGCATCATTCATATTGACATCATGGCCACAAACATAGCAATCATCAAGTTCATCAACAAGGGATATTTAACTCGAATCAACGGGATCATAGTAATTATCGTTCGGTAAGCACGAAGGGAAATTAAACAAGTTATGAGTTGAAGAGTTACTCTCATAAGAAGGTGGGCATGGATAGCTAATCTGCTCTTCCTCCTTTTGTTCTTCGCTCTCCTCCTCATCTTTTTCATCTAATGTGCTCATAGTTTCAACATTTTCTTCTTCCATAGATTCCTACAAAATATTATTCCCTTCTTGGACAACGAAGACTTTCTCAATAAATTCATTAATATCAACATTGTATTTATAATTTTCATAGCAATATTTAAGTATGGCATAATTTTCATCTGTAAAGAGCATCATCATAATTTTCATACTTTTCAAACAAAGATTCAATTTCATAAGCACACTTAAAAGAAACAAATTTTTCTATTTTTTACACATAATAGTAATCATATACACCATTAGCATAAGAAGCCAAGGTTTTATTATCATTAAATTCGCATTGAAAGCGAAGGTGTGGAGCCTCCATCTTAGAGCAACAAGTATAATCGTACTTTAAGCACAAATTCCAAGCATACCAACGTAAAATTTTAATTTGATCCCATAAGTGTTTCCCTTTTGAGACAAGCTATAATCCCTAAAATATTCCCGATGATCCAAAGTATCTCCCATTATCAAGTTGAACAGGGATTTATCAAGATTATCAAAGTAGTATTTAATTTTTTCCACCTAACCAGGATCAAGGGTTTAGAAGGTTCCCCATCTCCATGAGTAGCGAGTACAACTATTTTTTTTGTTAGAACATAAAATAAAATATATTTAGAGATAAATCCAACAAGCTCACAAAAGAATATTCACCCCACGATATTGGTCCCCGGTAACGGCGCCAGAAAAAGGTCTTGATAACCCACAAGTATAGGGGGTTGTTTGTATCCTTTTTTGATAAATAGGAGTGCCGAACACAATGAGGAGCTAAAGGTAGAATTTATACTCTTCAAACTCTATCGACCACCGATACAACTCTAGACACACCAACATTTGCGTTATCTAGGAACAAGTAATAAACTACTTTGTAGGTGTAACAGGATAAGTTTGCAAGATAATAAAGAAAGTGAAATCCAAAGTTCGGTGTTGGTTTAGTAAAATAATAATTAAGTTAGTATAGTGAGTGTGAAAAAATGATGGTAGGATTTGCGAAATTTTCCTAGGCAATGATAATAGGACCGGTAATCACTATCGCAATTTTATATGAGGGAGAGGCATGAGCTAACATACTTTTCGTACTTGGATCATATGCACTTATGATTGGAAATCTAGCAAGCATTCGCAACTACTAAAGATCATTAATGTAAATTCAACCATAGCTTTAAGTTTAAACTCCCTTTTATTCCCATACACAACAACCTACTTACTCGAGTTTGTGTTTATGTCGCTCACGCTACTCAGTCAGTAAGAAAATAATGAACATATTGCAACACCCTACAGCGGGATGATACGTCTTCATCGTATCTATTATTTTTTATTGTTTCATGCCAATATTTTACAACTTTCACATACTTTTGGCAACATTTTATATTGTATTTGAGACTAACATATTGATCCAGTGCCTAGTGTTAGTTCTTGTTTGTTGCATGTTTTTTGTTTTGTTGAATATCCATATCAAATCAAGTCCAAACGTGATAAAACTTTACGAAGATTTATTTTGGAATATATGTGATTTTTGGGGAAAATAATCAATGCAAGATGATAATCGAGGGGCCCACAAACTCAAACGGCCCGCCCCTACCCTCGGTGCGCTGGGCAGGATTGTGGGGCCCTGTAAGTTGGTTGGAGGTGTCCTTCAGCCAAAAGAAAGATAATATACAGATAAAAATACCCTCAAAATTTCAGCCCAATCGGAGTTGCGGTTCTCCAGGATTTTAAGAAATGGTTTTCAGCCAGAAAACAGGAACACGAAACAGAAGAGAACAGAGAGAGAGAGATCTAATCTCGGAGGGGCCCCTGCCCTCCGAGAGCCATGAAGACCATGGACCAGAGGGGAAACTCTCCTCCCATCTAGGAGGTAGACCAAAGAAGAAGAAGAAGAAGAAGAAGGAGGAGGAGGAGGTGGAGGAGGAGGAGGAGGGGGCTCTCCCCACTCTCACCCGGTGGCGCTGGAGCACCGTTGGGGCAACCATCGTGACAACGATCTACATAAAAAAGTTCACCGCCGTAAACACAGACTCTCTCCCCCTCTATGCAGCTGTGTAACACCTCTTCTCCCTTCTGTAATCTCTACTTAAACATGGTGCTTAATGCTACATATTATTATCCAATGATGTGTTGTTATCCTATGATGTTTGAGTAGATTCATTTTGTTATATGGGTTGATTGATGATCTTGATTGGTTTGAGTTGTATGTTTTATTTTGGTGTTGTCCTATGGTGCCCTCCATGTCGCGCAAGCGTGTGGGATTACCACTGTCGCGTGTTACAATACATTCATAATTCGCTTATAGTGGGTGGCGAGAGTGACAGAAGCTTATACCCGAGTAAGGGGGTTGTTGTGTATTGGAGCAAAGAGGACTTTTTACTTAATGTTGTGGTTGGGTTTTACCTTAATGATCTTTAGTAGTTGTGGATGCTTTCTAGAGTTCCAATCATAAGTACATATGATCCATGTACGGAAAGTGTGTTAGCTCATGCCTCTCCCTCATATAAAATTGCAATAATGATTACCGGTCTAGTTATCGATTGCCTAGGGACAAATCCTTCTCTTGTGCTACAAAAAGCTTTCTACTAAAAAATAACTTTATAATTATGTTGCAAATTATTTGTAGTTTTATTTGAGCTAAGTACTCCTAGTTTTATTCTTGCAAACTTATCCTCTTACACCTACAAAGTAGTTTTATTCTTGTTCTAGGTAAAGCAAACATTAAGTGTGCATAGAGTTGTATCAGCGGTCTATATAACTTGAAGGGAATATTAATTCTACCTTTATCTCCTCATTGGGTTCGACACTCTTACTTATCAAGAAAGGCTACAATTGATCCTCTATACTTGTGGGTTATCACGGGAATACCACACGTGTGCACGACGCGGAAGGCACCACAGGACAACACCAAAATAAAACATGCAATTGAAACCAATCAAGATCATCAATCAACCCATAGGATAAAAGGAATCTACTCAAACATCATAGGATGTCGACACATATTTTGGATAATAATATATAGCGTAAAGCACCATGTTCAAGTAGGGGGTAGAGCGGATTGGGGGAGAGTGGACCGCTGATAATATATGAGGGAAGGTGATGGAGGTGTTGATGAATATGACAGAGTTGTTGGAGTAGATCACTGTCACACGATGTTTCCTCGGGACGTTTCGGCACCACCGGGAGAGAAGGGGAGAGGTCCCTCCTCCTCCTCCTCCTTCTTCTTCTTCTTGCTTGGCCTCCCCCTAGATGGGAGGAGGGTTTCCCCTCTGGTCCTTGGCTTCCATACCTCTCGGAGGGCAGGAGCTCCTCTGAGATCGGATCTCTCCCTACCTCCCTCTCTCACTCTCTCTCTCTCTCTCTCTCTCTCTCTCTGTGTGTGTGTGTGTGTGTGTGTGTGTGTTTCTCTCCTGTTTCGTGACCTTGTTTTCTGGTTGAACACTTTTCTTAAATATCCGGATTTCCGTAACTCCAATTGGGCTGAATTTTGAGAGGATTTTTCTCCAAATATTAGCTTCCTTGCGGCCGAAGGATACCCCCAACCTACTTATGAGGTGGCCACAAGTACAGGGGTGCGCTCCTTGAACTTGTGGGGCCCATGGGCCACCCCTTCTATTGATTCTTGCGTGAGAATGCCATGTACTCCATAACAAATCACAGTGACTCTTTGTCGCATTTGGACTTTGTTTGACATGAATTTTCTTTGAAATACAAAAACATGCAAAAAAACAAGAACTAGCATTGGGCACTAGATTAATATGTTAGTCCAAGAAATCATGTAAATTGTTGCCCAAAGTATGTGGAAATAGTAGGATTGGCATAAAACAATGAAAAATTATAGATACGTTGGAGACGTATCTATCACCAATGTTATTGTATGACTTGGCTTGCAAAATATGCGTCTCCCCATTTTTCCGCAACACAGGGGGATAAAATATTTGTTGGCAATATGCATTGTAATATCACTCTTTATATAACATGTATTTGTATGCATAATACAACAAACGTCATCTTCATACATAATGATGGGTAATTGATGTCTACTATGCAACTTTATCCTTGCAAACATTGTTGGGCCTCCAAGTGCAGAGTTTTGTAGGACAGTAGCAAATTTCCCTCAAGTGGATGACCTAAGGTTTATCAATCTGTGGGAGGCGTAGGATGAAGATGGTCTCTCTCAAACAACCCTGCAACTAAATAACAGAGTCTCTTGTGTCCCCAACACACCCAATACAATGGTAAATTGTATAGGTGCACTAGTTCTGCGAAGAGATGGTGATACAAGTGTAATATGGATAGTAGATTGCTACTTCTCGAGCTTGCGTTGGTTTTTCCCTTGAAGAGGAAAGGGTGATGCAACAAAGTAGAGATAAGTGTTTCCCTCAGTTAGAGAACCAAGGTATCAATCCAGTAGGAGACAACGCACAAATCACCAATACCTGCATAAACAATCAAAGACTTGCATCCAACGTGATAAAGGGGTTATCAATCCCTTCACGGTCACTTGCAAAAGTGAGATCTGATAGAGATAGATAAAAATAAACAAAGATAAAGTAAATATTTTTGGGGTTTTTTTTATAGATCGGAAAGTAAAATATTGCAAAATAGTAGACCAGAAACTTATATGATGGAAAATAGACCCGGGGGCCATAGGTTTCACTTGAGGCTTCTCTCAAGATAGCAAATAACACTGTGGGTGAACAAATTACTGTCGAGCAATTGATAGAAATGCGCAAAGTTATGACGATATCCAAGGCAATGATTATGAAATATAGGCATCACGTCCATGTCAAGTAGACCGACTCCTTCCTGCATCTACTACTATTACTCCACACATCGACCGACTCCTGCCTGCATCTAGAGTATTAAGTTCATGAAGAATAGAGTAACGATTAAGTAAGATGCCATGATGTAGAGGAATAAACTCAAGCAATATGATGTAAACCCCATCTTTTTATCCTTGATGGCAACAATACAATACGTGCCTCGCTGCCCCTACTGTCACTGGGAGAGGACACCGCAAGATTGAACCCAAAGCTAAGCACTTCTCCCATTGCAAGAAAAACCAATCTAGTTGGCCAAACTAAATTGATAGTTCTAAGAGAATTACAAAGATATCAAATCATGCATGAAAGAATTCAGAGAAGATTCAAATAATATTCATAGATAAGTTGATCGTAAATCCACAATTCATCGAATCTCGACAAACACACCGCAAAAGAAGATTACATCGGATAGATCTCCAAGAATATCGAGGAGAACATGGTATTGAGAATCAAAGAGAGACAAGAAGCCATCTAGCTACTAGCTATGGACCCGTAGGTCTGTGGTAAACTACTCATGCTTCATCGGCAGGGCAATAGAGTTGATGTAGAAGACCTCCGTGATCGAATCCCCCTCCAGCAGGATGCCGGAAAAGGCCCCAAGATGGAATCTCACAGGAACATAAGGTTGCGGCGGTGGAGAAGTGTTTTCGTGGATGCTTCTGGTGGTTTGGGAATATATGTGAATATATAGGAGGAAGATCTAGGTCAGGGGGTCACCAAGGGGCCCACAAGGTAGGGGCGCGCCCTCCGTCCTTGTGGCCGCCTCGTGGCTCTTCTGACTTGCACTCCAACTCTCCTGGATGTCTTCTGGTCCAAGAAAAATCATCGCGGAGGTTTTATTCCGTTTGGACTCCATTTGGTATTCCTTTTCTGCGAAGCTCAAAAACAAGGAAAAAACAGAAACTGGCACTGGGCTCTAGGTTAATAAGTTAGTCCCAAAAATAATATAAAATAGCATATTAATGCATATAAAACATCCAAAACAGATAATATACCAACATGGAACAATCAAAAATTATAGATACGTTGGAGACGTATCAAGCATCCCCAAGCTTAATTCCTGCTCGTCCTCGAGTAGGTAAATGATAAAAGCGGAATTTTTGATGTGGAATGCTACCTAACATATTTATCCATGTAATTTTTCTTTATTGTGGCATGAATGTTGAGATCCATAAGATTCAAAACAAAAGTTTAATATTAACATAAAAACAATAATACTTCAAGCATACTAACAAGGCAATTATGTCTTCTCAAAATAACATGGCCAAAGAAAGCTTATCCCTACAAAATCATATAGTCTGGCTATGCTCCATATTCATCACACAAAATATTCAAATCATGCACAACCCCGATGACAAGCCAAGCAATTGTTTCATACTTTTGATGTTCTCAAACGTTTTCAACTTTCACGCAATACTTGAGCGTGAGCCATGGACATAACACTATAGGTGGAATGGAATATGGTGGTTGTGGAGAAGACAAAAAAAATAGGGACATAGTCTCACATCAACTAGGCATATAAATGGGCTATGGAGATGACCATCAATAGATATCAATGTGAGTGAGTAGGGATTGCCATGCAACAGATGCACTAGAGCTATAAGTTTATGAAAGCTCAAAAGAAAACTAAGTGGGTGTGCATCCAACTTGCTTGCTCAAGAAGACCTAGGGCAATTTGAGGAAGCCCACCGTTGGAATATACAAGCCAAGTTCTATAATGAAAAATTCCCACTAGTATATGAAAGTGACAACATAGGAGACTCTCTATCATGACGATCATGGTGCTACTTTGAAGCACAAGTGTGGAAAAAGAGAGGCCAAAGAATACTAAATAAATAAAGGGGGGGGGGGGCAAAGATGCCCGCAAAAAAAGGTGCAATGTTACTATCCTTTAACCACACTTGTGCTTCAAAGTAGCACCATGTAATTCATATAGAGAGTCTCTTGAGTTATCACTTTTATATTCTAGTGGGAATTTTCATTATAAAACTTGGCTTGTATATTCCAACGATGGGCTTCCTCAAATGCCCTAGGTCTTCATGAGCAAGCAAGTTGGATGCACACCCACTTGGCTTCAGTTTGAGCTTTCATATACTTATAGCTCTAGTGCATCCGCTGTGCATGGCAATCCCTACTCCTCACATTGACATCAATTGATGGGCATCTCCATAGCCCGTTGATTAGCCGCGTTGATGTGAGACTTTCTCCTTTTTTTGTCTTCTCCACGCAACCTCCACCATCATATTCTCTTCCACCCATAGTGCTATATCCATGGCTCACGCTCATGTATTGCTTGAGGGTTGAAAAGGCTGAATTGCGTTAAAAAGTATGAACCAATTGCTCGGCTTGTCATCGGGGTTGTGCATGATTTGACTATTTTGTGTGGTGAAGATGGAGCATAGCCAGACCATATGATTTTGTAGGGATAACTTTCTTTGGCCATGTTATTTTGAAAAGACATGATTGCTTTATTAGTATGCTTGAAGTATTATTGTCTTAATGTCAAATGATAGACTATTGCTTTGAATCACTCGTGTCTTAATATTCATGCCATGATTAGATTATGTGATCAAGATTATGCTAGGTAGCATTCCACATCAAAATTATCTTTTTATCATTTACCTACTCGAGGACGAGCAGGAATTAAGCTTGGGGATGCTGATACGTCTCCATCGTATCTATAATTTTTGATTGTTCCATGCCAATATTATACAACTTTCATATACTTTTGGCAACTTTTTATACTATTCTTGGGACTAACATACTGATCCGATTGCTCGGTGCAGTTCTGTTTGTTGCATGTTTTATGTTTCGCAGAAACCCCATATCAAATGGAATCCAAACGGAATAAAAACGGACGGAGAATATTTTTGGAATATTTGGGAAATATGGGAGGAAGAATCAACGTGATACGGTGCCCGAGGTGGCCACGAGGCAGGGGGTGCACCCCTGACCCTCGTGGGCCCCTCGTAAGGTGGTTGCTGCTCTTCTTTGGCTGCAAGAAAGCTAATTTTCAGAAGAAAAAAAATCTTGGCGAAGGTTTCAATCCAATCGGAGTTACGGATCTTCGGATATATAAGAAACGGTGAAAGGGCAGAATCCCAAAACGCAGAAACAGAGAGAGACAGAGAGACAGATCCAATCTCGGAGGGGCTCCCGCGCCTCCCACGCCATGGAGACCATGGACCAGAGGGGAAACCCTTCTCCCATCTAGGGAGAAGGTAAAGGAAGAAGAAGAAGAAGGGGGGCTCTCTCCCCCTCGCTTTCGGTGGCGCCGGAACGCCGCCGGGGCCATCATCATCATCACCGTGATCTTCACCAACACCTACGCCATCTTCACCAACATCTCCATCACCTTCCCCCCTCTATCTACAGCGGTCCACCTCCCGCAACCCGATGTACCCTCTACTTGAACATGGTGCTTTATGCTTCATATTATTATCCAATGATGTGTTGCCATCCTATGATGTCTGAGTAGATTTTCGTTGTCCTATCGATGGTTGATGAATTGCTATGATTGATTTAATTTGCTTGTGGCTATGTTGCTGTCCTTTGTTGCCCATCATATGAGCGCGCGCGTGGATCACACCATAGGGTTAGTTGTATGTTGATAGGACTATGTATTGGAGGGCAAGAGTGATGTAAGCTTCTACCTAGCATAGAAATTGATGCATACGGGATTGAAGGGGGACCAATATAACTTAATGCTATGGTTGGGTTTTACCTTAATGAACGTTAGTAGTTGCGAATGCTTGCTAATAGTTCCAATCATAAGTGCATAGAATTCCAAGTCGGGGATGACATGCTAGCAGTGGCCTCTCCCACATAAAACTTGCTATCGGTCTAGTAAAGTAGTCAATTGCTTAGGGACAATTTCACAACTCCTACCACTACTTTTCCACACTCGCTATACTAACTTTATTGTGTCTTTATATAAACATCCCCTAGTTGTTATTTACGTGCTCTTTATATTCTTACAAACCTATCCAACAACACCTACAAAGTGCTCGGTAAGCGTGCGTAGAGTTGTATCGGTGGTCGATAGAACTTGAGGGAATATTTGTTCTACCTTTAGCTCCTCGTTGGGTTCGACACTATTACTTGTTGAAAGAGGCTACAATTGATCCCCTATACTTGTGGGTTATCAAGACCTTTTTAAAGCGCCCGTTGCTTGAGCAATAGCGTGGGGTGAATATTCTCGTGTGTGCTTGTTTGCTTTATCACTAAGTAATTTTTATTTGATGTTCTAAGTTTTTTCTATCTTTAGTTATGGGTAGGAAATGCAAAATACCAAAAAAATTAGTTGCACCTACTACACCAATGGTTGAAGAACCACTCAAAATCTATCACACTCCTGAAGCTTTTTATTTGGATCATCTTTGATCCCTATGTGATCGTGCTGAAACCCCAACTAGCTTAGTTGAGGGAAAATCTTTAGATGAGCATGCTTGTTATGTGCGACACCGCATATCTCAAAAAGGGAAACTTTTACTGGGTCAAATTCATCGTTTGCAATGTTATGCTTGGAATTTATGTGAAATATATGATTTTACTTGTTGTTCTGAAAACCCTAAGAAACACCTTCCCTACCAATGTGAGTTTAGTGATAATGGAATCGTATCTTCGTAAGGGTGTTTATAATTACTATGATGTTCAACAAATTGAAGAATTTGTTGCTTTTAAGGGTGCTTATGAAATTGCTTCTTTGATTGAAAAGTATGATGCTACTCTTTACAAATCTGAAAATTTTGCCATACTTAAATATTGTTATGATAATTATGCTTCTAATGCCTATGTTAAACCATATATTGAGGACTCCTCCGCTGTCCAAGAAGAGACTAATATTTTGCAGGAGTCTATGGAAGAAGAAATTAATGAAACTATGAGCTCATTGGATGAAAGAGATGATGAGGAGAGCGAAGAACAAAAGGAGGAAGAGCGGATTAGCTACCCGTGCCCACCTTCTAATGAGAGTAACTCTTCAACTCATACATTGTTTAATATCCCTTTTTGATGATGCTTGCTATGCTTGTGGCCAAGATGCGAATATGAATTATGCTTATGGAGATGAACTTGCTATAATTCCTTATGTTAAACATGAAATTGTTGCTATTGCACCCACGCATGATAGTCCTATTATCTTTTTGAATTCTCCCGACTACACTATATCGGAGAAGTTTGCACTTATTAAGGATTATATTGATGGGTCGCCTTTTACCCTTGCACATGATGATTTTGATAGATATAATATGCATGTTCTTGCTGATCCTACTTGCAATTATTATGAGAGAGGAACTATATCTCCACCTCTCTATGTTTCCAACATGATAAAATTGCAAGAAACATCTTATACTATGCATTGGCCTTTACTATGTGTGCATGAATTGTTCTTTTATGACATGTAGATGCATAGGAAGAGAGTTAGACTTCGTCATTTCTTGATATATATTTCTTTGTGCTCACTACTAAATGCCAAATCATTGCTAATTAAAATTGGCTGTGATATACCTTGGGATCCGGGTGGATTCACTACTTGAGCACTATATGCCTAGCTTAATGGCTTTAAAAAAAGCGCTGCTAGGGAGACAACCCGGAAGTTTTAGAGAGTCATTTATTTCTGTTGAGTGCTTTTATATAGTTTAAAAACAAAAAAATAAAGAGGGGAACCCAAAACTTTTTCAAAAATGAAAGTGAAAGTGAGAGAGACAAGCATTGTTGAAGTGGGAGCTAGCCTTGAACTTTGTTCATGCTCACGGAAACTTTGTGAATCTTGATTACAGAAACTTTTCAACAAAAATAATTATGCCCTTTTACAATTCCATTGTATTATAAAAATAATGTGCCAAGGTTTGCCTTTAGGATGTTTACAATGCTTGTTGGTTTGTACGGTGCAGGACAGAAACTTTGGCTGTAGTGCGTGATTTTCCATTTTTTACTGGAACGTCAAATTGTACTGAAACTTTTTGAACTGTCTTTCTATACAATTTTTTTATTTTTTATAATTTTGGTAGAATTTGTGAAGTACCAGAAGTATGGTTAATGTTCAGATTGTTACAGACTGTTTTGTTTTAGATAGATTCTGTTTTTGATGCATAGTTTGCTTGTTTTGATGAAACTATCAATTTCTATCAGTGGATTAAGCCATGGAAAAGTTATATTACAGTAGCTACAATGCAAAAACAAAATATGAATTGGTTTGGAACAATACTTAGAGTAGTGATTTGCTTTATTATACTAACGGATCCTACCGAGTTTTCTGTTGAAGTTTTGTGTGGATGAAGTGTTCGATGATCGAGAAGGTCTCGATATGAGGAAAAGAAGGAGAGGCAAGAGCTCAAGCTTGGGGATGCCCAAGGCACCCCAAGTAAATATTCAAAGAGACTCAAGCGTCTAAGCTTGGGGATGCCCCGGAAGGCATCCCATCTTTCTTCAACAAGTATCGGTATGTTTTCGGATTCGTTTCGTTCATGCGATATGTGCAAATCTTGGAGCGTCTTTTGCATTTAGTTTTCATTTTTATTTTATGCACCGTGCTAGTATGAGATAGTCCTTGGTTGATTTATAGAATGCTCTTTTCACTTCACTTATATCTTTTGAGTATGGCTTGATAGAATGCTTCGTGTGCTTCACTTATATCATTTGAAGTTTGGATTGCCTGTTTCTCTTCACATAGAAAACTGCCATTTGTAGACTGCTCTTTTGCTTCACTTATATTTGTTAGAGCGTGGGCATGTCTTTTGTAGAAAGAAATAAACTCTCTTGCTTCACTTATATCTATTTAGAGAGATGACAGGAATTGGTCGTTCACATGGTTAGTCATAAAATCCTACATAAAACTTGTAGATCACTGAATATGATATGTTTGATTCCTTGCAATAGTTTTGCGATATAAAGATGGTGATATTAGAGTCATGCTAGTGGGTAGTTGTGTATTAGTAGAAATACTTGTATTGAGGTTTGTGATTCCCGTAGCATGCACGTATGGTGAACCGTTATGTAACAAAGTCGGAGCATGATTTATTTATTGATTGTCTTCCGTATGAGTGGCGGTCGGGGACGAGCGATGGCCTTTTCCTACTAATCTATCCCCCCAGGGGCATGCGTAGTAGTACTTTGCTTCGAGGGCTAATAAAATTTTGCAATAAGTATGTGAGTTCTTTATGATTGATGTTGAGTCCATGGATTATACGCACTCTTACCCTTCCATCATTGCTAGCCTCTTGATGCGTGCATTGCCCTTTCTCACATCGAGAGTTGGTGCAAACTTCGCCGGTGCATCCAAACCCCATGATATGGTACGCTCTATCACACATAAACCTCCTTATATCTTCCTCAAAACAGCCACCATACCTACCTATTATGGTATTTCCATAGCCATTCCGAGATATATTTCCATGCAACTTCCATCATCATCATATACATGACTTGAGCATTTATTGTCATATTGCTCTGCATGATCGTAAGATAGCTAGCGTGATGTTTTCATCGCTTGTCCATTTTTTGATGTCATTGCTACGCTAGATCGTTGCACATCCCGGTACACCGCCGGAGGCATTCATATAGAGTCATATCTTTGTTCTAGTATCGAGTTGTAATATTGGGTTGTAAGTAAATAAAAGTGTGATGATCATCATTATTAGAGCACTGCCCCAAGAAAAAAAAGAGGCCAAAGAAGCCTAAATAAAAAAGGGGGAAAAGAAGCCCGCAAAAAAAGAAAAAAAAGAAAAGAAAAAGGGGCAATGTTACTATCCTTTTACCACACTTGTGATTCAAAGTAGCACCATGTACTTCATATAGAGAGTCTTTTGAGTTATCACTTTTATATACTAGTGGGAATTTTCATTATAGAACTTGGCTTGTATATTCCAACGATGGGCTTCCTCAAATGCCCTAGGTCTTCATGAGCAAGCAAGTTGGATGCACACCCACTTGGCTTCAGTTTGAGCTTTCATATACTTATAGCTCTAGTGGATCTGTTGCATGGCAATCCCTACTCCTCACATTGACATCAATTGATGGGCATCTCCATAGCCCGTTGATTAGCCGCGTCGATGTCAGACTTTCTCCTTTTTTGTCTTCTCCACGCAACCTCCACCATCATATTCTATTTCACCCATAGTGCTATATCCATGGCTCACACTCATGTATTGCGTGAGGGTTGAAAAGGCTAAAGCGCGTTAAAAAGTATGAACCAATTGCTCGGCTTGTCATCGGGGTTGTGCATGATTTGAATATTTTGTGTGGTGAAGATGGAGCATAGGCAGACCATATGATTTTGTAGGGATAACTTTCTTTGGCCATGTTATTTTGAAAAGACATGATTGCTTTATTAGTATGCTTGAAGTATTATTGTCTTAATGTCAAATGATAGACTGTTGCTTTGAATCACTCGTGTCTTAATATCATGCCATGATTAGATTATGTGATCAAGATTATGCTAGGTAGCATTCCACATCAAAAATTATCTTTTTTATCATTTACATACTCGAGGACGAGCAGGAATTAAGCTTGGGGATGCTGATACGTCTCCATCGTATCTATAATTTTTTATTGTTCCATGCCAATATTATAAAACTTTCATATACTTTTGGCAACTTTTTATACTATTTTTGGGACTAACATACTGATCCAGTGCCAGTGTCAGTTCCTGTTTGTTGCATGTTTTATGTTTCGCAGAAACCCCATATCAAATGGAACCCAAACGGAATAAAAACGGACGGAGAATATTTTGGGAATATTTGGGAAATATGGGAGGAATAATCAACGCGATATGGTGTCCAAGGTGGCCACGAGGCAGGGGGGCGCGCCCCTGACCCTCGTGGGCCCCTGTAAGGCGGTTGCTGCTCTTCTTTGGCCGCAAGAACTCTAATTTTCAGAAAAAAATCTTGGCGAAGGTTTCAATCCAATCGGAGTTACGGATCTCCGGATATATAAGAAACGGTGAAAGGGCAGAATCCCAGAACGCAGAAACAGAGAGAGACAGAGAGACAGATCCAATCTCGGAGGGGCTCTCGCCCCTCCCACGCCATGGAGACCATGGACTAGAGGGGAAACCCTTCTCCCATCTAGGGATAAGGTCAAGGAAGAAGAAGGAGGGGGCTCTCTCCCCCTCCCTTCCGGTGGCGCCAGAACACCGCCGGGGCCATCATCATCACCGTGATCTTCACCAACACCTACGCCGTCTTCATCAACATCTCCATCACCTTCCCCCCTCTATCTACAGCGGTCCACTCTCCCGCAACCCGTTGTACCCTCTACTTGAACATGGTGCTTTATGCTTCATATTATTATCCAATGATGTGTTGCCATCCTATGATGTCTGAGTAGATTTTCGTTGTCCTATCGGTGGTTGATGAATTGCTATGATTGATTTAATTTGCTTGTGGTTATGTTGCTGTCCTTTGGTGCCCATCATATGAGCGTGGATCACACCGTAGGGTTAGTTGTATGTTGATAGGACTATGTATTTGATGGCAAGAGTGATGAAGCTTCTACCTAGCATAGAAATTGATGCATACGGGATTGAAGGGGACCAATATAACTTAATGCTATGGTTGGGTTTTACCTTAATGAACGTTAGTAGTTGCGGATGCTTGTTAATAGTTCCAATCATAAGTGCATAGAATTCCAAGTCAGGGATGACATGCTAGCAGTGGGCTCTCCCACATAAAACTTGCTATCGGTCTAGTAAAGTAGTCAATTGCTTAGGGACAATTTCACAACTCCTACCACCACTTTTCCACACTCTCTATACTAACTTTATTGTGTCTTTATCTAAACAGCCCCTAGTTTTTATTTACGTGCTCTTTATATTCTTGCAAACCTATCCAACAACACCTACAAAGTGCTTCTAGTTTCATACTTGTTTTAGATAAAGCGAACGTTAAGCGTGTGTAGAGTTGTATCGGTGGTCGATAGAACTTGAGGGAATATTTGTTCTACCTTTAGCTCCTCGTTGGGTTCAACACTCTTACTTATCGAAAGAGGCTACAATTGGTCCCCTATACTTGTGGGTTATCACCGGTCTTCCCTCATTCTCCCTCTTTCCAGCGTGTTCTTCCTCTCGCAACTCTTCTGCCGCTCGAGCTCCGCTGCCGCCGCAGAGCACCTCGTCTTCCTCAACCTCGGCCGCTGCATCAACCTGAGTCGATCCAGAGAACGGTGGTGATCCTCCGCAGTAGATCTGCAGTTGTAAGTTTCTACCTTCCCATACCACAGATCCGCATTAGGGTTTGCGAGTTTCTCTGTTTCTTCTTAGTTCACCGTAGTTCATCTTCCATGCTCGTACCGCGAGCTTCTTTGATCTGAAAATGGTGTACAACCAGTGCGGCAGTTGTTTTATTTCCACTTTTGATATCAGTAGATCCCCTTTCCTGGAAGAAAAGATCTTGTGAAAACTCATGAACTCATCTGTACTGGTTTTTAGGTCTAGATTTATTTTTTCTTTTCCTGAATAGCCGTTGATCCAAAATAATAGCTACAGCCCGTGAAACTTGTTTATGTAACACTTAGGTAAAAACTGCATTTGTTAGATCCATCTAGCCATGGCGGCTCAAATTGCCGACTTAAATTGAAATGCTCAACAAACATCATCCAACTTATCATGGCGGTTTAAATAATTTGCACTGCTCATGGCGGTTTACGTAACCTGACATAATTTAGTCATATACCATTAGGCCCCTTTGTAAGCCGCCATCTTGAATATGCACTGTAATATTTTCCCTCTCCGGCTTAAGTTTGAATCGGCAATTTCACTCTTTGTTAGGCTTCCGTCTTCAAAATGCCGCCCAAAACACCCACTTCATGCAATTGGGTCAAGTCCATAAATCACGAGATAGTACACTTGGCGACTTTGTGAAGACAGCTATCTGCCAAAGAAGGAAATCATGTCCTACCGTGCACCTGATCCAATCGAGGAAAAGCCTCAGCCCAAAGAGGGGGAAGTCATCATCTTCACTGACCACATGAACCGGGGCTTTTCCCCACCCGGCTCAAAGTTTTTTAGAGACGTCCTACACTTTTTTGACATCCGTCCTCAAGACATCGGACCCAACTCCATGTCTAATATTTGCAACTTTCAAGTGTTCTGTGAGGTGTATCTTGGAGAAGAGCCCAGCTTGCTACTCTTCAGGGAGTTATTTTATTTGAACCGCCAGAATGAATGTGCCAACGGGCCTAGCTTGGAGCTTGGTGGGGTCTCAATCCAAAGATGGAGAGACGCCATTTTCCCTTATGCGAATCCACCAAGTCACCCCAAAGACTGGAACCAAACATGGTTCTATTGCCAAGACACTTCTCCGGTTGATGAGAACCCTCTGCCCGGCTTTCACGCCCTGCGCCTCGAGTCTAATCATCCTCTACCAGACAAGTTGTCCGCTGCTGATCGCCAGAAACTCGCCCCTACCATGGCTAAAATCAAGGCTCTTTTGGGGAATGGTTTAAGTGGTATCGACTTGGTCCGGGTTTGGCTTGCCTGGCGGATCATTCCATTGAGCCGTCGTGCTGGTTTAATGTGCACCTACACAGGCGAGAAGAATGATCCTCTGCGGCACAACCCTGACAATTTACCTGATGACGTCATTGATGATATGACAAAATCGCTCTTGAACGAAAGCCTAGCAGACTGTGGCAAGGTGGGCTTAAGCCCTTTCTGCAAAGCTAACCCGGCTCCAGCGGTAAGCCGCCAAATTGAGCATTTTTACCTTCATCCTTAATGTTTTGTCTTTACTCAGACTTTTGCTGATTTTCACAGGCTAATGACAAAATTTGAAAAACAAAGTACAATCATGAAGCTGCAAAGAGAGCCAGGAAGGCCAAAAGAGCCGCTAGGAAAACCGCCGCCAAGAAGAAAGGAAATAAGACCAGCACCTCAGACTTGCTTCGACTAGAAGATACCTCTGAGTCGGAGGTAGCTCTTGACTCTCTAGGCTCCTTTTTTAACCACCTTATTGACATTGATTATCATCATGAGGACACGGGAACAAGTCACGGAGTGGATGAAGAGGTAACTATTATTTCCTCCGACTCCGAGCCTTTGCCAAGATAGAAAATCCGAAGAGTAACCCGGAAAGTAAGATTTTCACATCCTTTAGCTTATCAAGATCCTCAATTTCTTTTGAAGCGACAGATTCATGAGAGCCGGAGGCAGACCCGGACCAGCAAGGATGCAGAACTCTCCTCCGGCTTACCAAATACACCAAGGAAGCGCCGGAACAAGGTCACCTCCGACTTAACTCCTTTTTATCCTTTGACGGGTCTCACTCGTCAACCACTCAACTCTTCTGACTTGAATTATCAGGAAACTTCACCTTGCTACGCCGACTCACTCCAGTCCAACATGTCGGCTTTTAAGACTGCTACAGGGTAATGATAATTTACTTATCCTGTTGGGGATATACTATTCTTGTAAGCCAGCCAGGAGGGGCCGGGTTACGCAAAGATGATTCATCATATGAAGCCCAAGATCAAGCATGAAGATGGCGGTTCAGTAAAGGGTCTAAAGCCCATGGGCGACTTAAGGCCCGTAGTAATAAACCATTGTAATAGCATGACTTGTATTATAAGGCAGGATTAACTAGTTCTCGAGCCGGACACTGTTTATGAGCCGTCCGGGACTCTGTAGGCCGCCGGGTGTCAACCCGTGTATATAAGGGGACGACCCGCTGACGGCTTAGGGCAGGTAACATATCATCGAGAGCCGGGAATAGCGTATCTCGCTCCCTGGTCATCGAAACCCTAGCAATACCAACCCAACTAGACGTAGGCTTTACCTTCACCGTAAGGGGCCGAACTAGTATAAAACCTTTCTCGTGTCCCTTGTCCCGATTAACCCCTTTAAGCTTCCTAGTTGCGATGGCTCCACGACTAAGTCCTTGCAAGAGGACATCTGTCGTGACAAAACTACGATAGTTGGCGCCCACCGTGGGGCCAGCGCACGGTGGATTTGAGTTCTTGAAGGGCAATTTCGAAGGGCTCAAGGGATATGCTGTGGGCCGGATGACCAAGAGTCATCGCGGCAAGATCTACATCGACGATGAAGGTCGGGGCCCCGACACCGACTCAATTGAGTACAGGTACCGGGTTCCCTTAGGCGGACAACTGCACCGACCTCGTCGAGACGGCTCAGCGTGCGAGATCCACCCGTGCTCAACCCGTCGTGAAGCGTGCCTTCATGGGTTGCATCCATGGAGGAGAACTTTCTGAGGGATCTGTTGATGGCGGTGAGACGGCCGTCCACTCCGATGGTGATTAGTCCACTGGTGAGACAGATTCGTTGTATCAACTGCAAGATGGCAGACTTGGGGGCTGTTCTGATGGCAGCAGTATTCCGGACCCCTTTTAGCCGCCAAGCTAGGTAGGGGTCTTCATGGCTGGCACTCAGCCCGGCCAGAGCTCTACGCCTACGGCAGCAATAACGTCCGGTGCAGGCGGCGGGCAGGAGGCCCTGTCGCCCGCCCGGCTCGGTCTTGCTTTCGATCTCATGGTTGGCAGCCTGTTAACCGCCACAGTCATTCCTGCAAATCAAGAGGAACGTGATGCAGAGGTGGCACAGGTGCGTGAGGAAATAGCTCGGGCCAAGGAGGCCTTAGCGGCAGAGGACACCAGGTTGGCCGTAGAACGGGCGGCGTTGGACGCACGGGCCCAACAGCTCCAGTCAGAGCCTTTCCAGCTTACGATGAACCTAAACGCGTCTAACGAGGTGATGAGGAGGAGGCACCAGAAAACTCAATCCTGGTTTGCCTCCGGTTTATGATCCTCGGAGTCTTTTTATGACACCCGGAGCTGGCCCTAGTAACCCGCCAGAAGCAAACCAGTTCATAACACCCGGACCAGGGGGACCGGTTCAGCCTCGGGTGATGGCACCTCCTCATGGGAATATGGCCCCGCCTCGCTACGTACCAACACCACCGGGTCATTTTTCTAACCCCATGGAGAACCTAATCGCAGCATCAGCACGTTTGGCGGCTCTCCCAGTGGACGGCGACGATCCAACAGCGGTGGAGACGCGAAGGATCAGGGAACTCGTCCAGACCGCTCTGGCTCAGCAAGAGGCTTATTCCTATAGCCGAGACAGGATTCATTCGACTCCTCGTCCAAGCCGGAGTCCGAGTTATAGCAGGCACATGGAGTCGGAAGCTTTGTAAAGCAACGCCCAGCATCGTTACCAACCCGGCGGTTATAACCCGGTACAGGACCGGATACGTCAGGAGGACGAGCGGGCTGCTCAATTGGCGGCTCAGCAGACGGCTCATCAAGCTTACCCGGATTATCCGACGACTTCTGTTGAGGTAGGAGTGGCCACCAGAACCGGCGGTGTTCCTTGTTTGGTGCCGACTATACGTAATGTATGTCTGCCTAAGGATTTCAAGGGACCCCGGAAGGTGCCAAATTATACGGCCGACTTGCAGCCCGTGGCGTGGATCGGAAGTTATGAGATGGCCATGGAGCTGTTGGAGGTCAGTGACGCGGTGATGGCTAAATACTTCACCATGATGTTGGATGGAACGGCCCGGACTTGGTTAAAAGGCTTGCCGCCCAATTCCATTGGCTCATGGGCGGAATTGAAGGCCCGGTTCATTCAAAACTTCAAAGACACCTGCAAGCAGTCCATGTCAATTGTGGATTTAACTAATTGTAAACAAGAGGAGGGTGAATTTACCACTCATTGGGTGCGCCAGGTCAAGGAGATAATACATTCGTCTGACAAGATGGATGCCGACTCTGCAGTCCTCATGCTGGAGAAAAATTGCCGATTTGTACCATTGAGAAAAAAGCTGGGGCGCCTCAAGCGTGATTGTAATGATATGGGTCAGCTGATGGAGGCTCTGGTAAAATACGCCGATTCTGATAATACCGCGGATCCAGCGTCTGACGGGGAAAAGGCGGGGAAGGGAAAGAAGAACAACAATGGAAAGGGCCAGCAGCATAACCCGGCAAATCAAGGAGGCAATAAGCGTAAAAGCCGATGGTAATCCGGAGTTTGTGGCCAACGCTAATGCGCAGGGTAACAATCAGAGACGCAAGGGGAGGCGGCCCCTTCGATCTGGTGGGTCAGGTCCATCTCTTGAGCAGCTACTCAATGAACCCTGTCCGAGACACGGTACCCCGGAAAAGCCGGCCACTCACTTATGGAAGGATTGCGCGATCATGAAGGCTTTCAAGAATTCCAACACGTTCGACGGCAATCATGGGTCAGGTGGCGGCTCAGGTGCTGGCGGCTTTCATGGCCCGGGTAGCGGTTCAAATTCCGGCTTTCAGGGAAATCAAGGTGTCTATAATCACCAGCAGTATGGTCAGGCAGGTCAGCAGTGATAACCCACAAGTATAGGGGATCGCAACAGCTTTCGAGGGTAGAGTATTCAACCCAAATTTATTGATTCGACACAAGGGGAGCCAAAGAATATTCTTGAGTATTAGCAGGTGAGTTGTCAATTCAACCACACCTGGATAACTTAGTATCTGCAGCAAAGTGTTTAGTAGCAAAAGTGGTATGATAATAAAGGTAATGGTAGCAAAAGTAAAGATAAATGTTTTTGGGTTTTTGTAGTAGTTGTAACAGTAGCAACGGAAAAGTAAATAAGCGAAGAAAAATATGTGAAAAGCTCGTAGGCAATGGATCAGTGATGGATAATTATGCCGGATGTGATTCCTCATGCAATAGTTATAACATAGGGTGATATAGAACTAGCTCCAATTCATCAATGTGATGTAGGCATGTATTCCGTAAATAGTCATACGTGCTTATGGAAAAGAACTTGTATGACATCTTTTGTCCTACCCTCCCGTTGCAGCGGGGTCCTTATGGAAACTAAGGGATATTAAGGCCTCCTTTTAATAGAGAACCGGACCAAAGCATTAACACATAGTGAATACATGAACTCCTCAAACTACGGTCATCACCGAGAAGTATCTCGATTATTGTCACTTGAGGTTGTCGGATCATAACACATAATAGGTGACTATAGACTTGCAAGATAGGATCAAGAACACACATATATTCATGAAAACATAATAGGTTCAGATCTGAAATCATGGCACTCGGGCCCTAGTGACAAGCATTAAGCATAGCAAAGTCATAGCAACATCAATCTCAGAACATAGTGGATACTAGGGATCAAACCCTAACAAAACTAACTTGATTACATGGTAAGTCTCATCCAACCCATCACCGTCCAGCAAGCCTACGATGGAATTACTCATGCACGGCGGTGAGCATCATGAAATTGGTGATGGAGGATGGTTGATGATGACGACAGCGACAAATCCCCCTCTCCGGGCCCTGAACGGACTCCAGATCAGCCCTCCGAGAGAGATTAGGGCTTGGCGGCGGCTCCGTGTCGTAAAACGCGATGAAACTTTCTCTCTGATTTTTTTCTCCCCAAGACGGAATATATGGAGTTGGAGTTGAGGTCGGAGGAGGTCCAAGGGGCCCACGAGATAGGGGGGCGCGCCCCCCTGTCTTGTGGACAGGCTGTGGCCCCCCTGGTGTATTTCTTTCGCCCAATAATTCTTATAAATTCCAAAAAGTGCCTCTGTGGATTTCCAGGACATTCCGAGAACTTTTCTTTTCTACACATAAAACAACATCATGGTAGTTCTGCTGAAAACAGCGTCAGTCTGGGTTAGTTTCATTCAAATCATGCAAGTTAGAGTCCAAAACAAGGGCAAAAGTGTTTGGAAAAGTAGATAGGTTGGAGACGTATCAACTCCCCCAAGCTTAAACCTTTGCTTGTCCTCAAGCAATTCAGTTGATAAACTGAAAGTGATAAAGAAAAACTTTTACAAACTCTGTTTGCTCTTGTTGTTGTAAACATGAAAAGCTAGCATTCAAATTTCAGCAAATATTATGAACTAACCATACTCACAATAACACATAGGTCTCACAATTACTCATATCAATAACATAATCAGCTAACGAGCCATAATAATAAAACTCGGATGACAACACTTTCTCAAAATAATTATAACATGATATAACAAAATGGTATCTTGCTAGCCCTTTCTGAGACCGCAAAACATAAATGCAGAGCACCTTTAAAGATCAAGGACTGACTAAACATTGTAATTCATGGTAAAAGAGATCCAGTCAAGTCATACCCAATATAAACCAATAATAATGAATGCAAATGACAGTGTGCTCTCCAGCGGGTGCTTTTTAATAAGAAGGGTGATGACTCAACATAAAAGTAAATAGATAGGCCCTTCACAGAGGGAAGCAGGGATTTGTAGAGGTGCCAGAGCTTGATTTTAAATTAGAGATTGAATAACATTTTGAGCGGCATACTTTCGCTGTCAACGCAACAACTATGAGATGGATGTATCTTCCATACTACATGCATTATAGTCAGTTCCCAAACATAATGGTAAAGGTTTATACTCCCCCAACCACCAACAAGCATCAATCCATGGCTTGCTCGAAACAACGAGTGCCTCCAACGTACAACAGCCACAGGGAGTTTTGTTTAATTATTTTGATTTGCTTTGATCTTTTTTTGGATCATGGGACTGGGCATCCGGTTACCGACCCTTTCTCGTGAATGAGGAGCCGAGTCCACTCCTCTTCGTAATAACCCACCTAGCATGGAAGATATAGGCAGCCCTAGTTGAAACATGAGCTGCTCGAGCATACAAAACAGAATTTCATTTGAAGGTTTGGAGTTTGGCACATACAAATTTACTTGGAACGACGGTAGATACAGCATATAGGAAGGTATAGTGGACTCATATGGAACAACTTTGGGGTTTAAGGAGTTTGGATGCACAAGCAGTATTCCCGCTTAGTACAAGTGAAGGCTAGCAAAAGACTGGGAAGCGACCAACTGAGAGAGCGACAACAGTCATAAACATGCATCAAAATTAATTCACACCGAGTACAAGCATGAGTAGGATATAATCTACCATGAACATAAATATCATGAAGGCTATGTTGATTTGATTCAACTATATGTGTGAACATGTGCCAAGTCGAGTCACTCAATTCATTCAAAGGAGGATACCATCCCATCATACCACATCATAATCATTCTAATAGCATGTTGGCACGCATAAGGTAAACCATTATAACTCATAGCTAATCAAGCATGGCACAAGCAACTATAATCTCTAAATGTCATTGCAAATATGTTTACTTCATAATAGCTGACTCAGGAACGATGAACTCACCATATTTACAAAAACAAAAGAGGTCGAGTTCATAGCAGCTTTTTCTCATCCCAATAAGTTCATCATATATCGTCATTATTGCCTTTCACTCGCATGACCGAACGATGTGTATAATAATAAGAGTGCACGTGCATTGGACTAAGCTGGAATCTGCAAGCATTCAACTCAAGAGAGAAAACAAGTAATATGGGCTCTAAATTAAATAAACAATCATGCATATAAGAGCCACTAAGCATTTTCAATATGGTCTTCTCGACCCCCAAAAGAAAGAAAAGAGAATAAAACTATTTACACGGGAAAGCTCCCAACAAGTAAGAAGAAGAACTAGAAATCTTTTTGGATTTTCATTTTAATTTCTACTACAAGCATGGAAATTAAACTAACTAATTTTTTTTGGTTTTTCTTAAGGTTTATCAAACACACAAGAAGAAACTAGAAAAAGAAATTTAAACTAGCATGGATAATACAATGAAAGAGTATGAGCACCGACGACTAGTGTGTGAACATGAACGTAAAGTCGGTGAGAAATAGGTACTCCCCCAAGCTTAGGCTTTTGGCCTAAGTTGGTCTAGTACCAAGGACCACCGCTACTCTCCCCGGTGTAGTGGGAGGTGTAATCAAGATACCACTGGCTGGTCATCTCCGGATCCCACTGGACAGATGATGCACGATAAGGGTCCAGCTTAGGTTCCGGCTCAGGTTCAGGTTCTGGAGTAAAAGCTTGAGCTCGGTGATTGTTCACCGCTTCCGGCGTGACAAGATGATTATCTGCAAGCAAATCAAACAACAGAGGCACAGGAAAAATAATAGTCTCATTGTATTTCTTATTAAATCTAAGGTTATACAAGAGCATCTTCTCTTCATTATCAACAATAAACTTGTGTGCTACCATGCTCTTGTAATCTAAAATGTGAGGAGGTAATTTTGTCTCCTCCTCCTCATGGTGCCTAATGGGTATCTGAAAATGTTCAGCGAGACGTGCAACATAGATACCTCCAAATATGGGGCCTTTTGTATGATTTAGGGCTAGCCGTTTAGCAACGACGGCCCCCATACTAAAAGTGTTGTCTCCCAGCAAAGCATGTTGAAGAATAATAATATCCGAACGCTCAAATTTCCACTATTTCCACGACCAATCGAGCATCTACTAGCAAATATGGCAAAGTAGTATAAAACAGGAAAGTGTATGCTAGAGACTTTTGCCTCAGAGCCCTTCTTTGGCTCTTCCACAGCAATAGTTTTAACAAAGCCATCCACATCTTCACGATGGTGTTCCTCTAATTCTCCCTCATATGGTATCCTACATACCGCACAAAAGTGGCATAAAGACATTTCTTTGAATTCATCATATAAATGAAATGATACTACAGGTGGTGACTTCTTAGGATAATAAAAGTTTTGCACGAAAGTATTGGTAAGTAAGAGATCTTGATCCATTCGGTCGTTGATGAAACCGGTGAGGCCTGCAGTCTCGATTAAAGCATAAAAATCTTCATGAATTCTTTCAAGAAATCCTTGCATGGCCATTCACATGACCGTACTTCCGCTAAGCGAGGAAGATTATACTTGGGTTTTTCCTTCTCTTTGTCTTGTTTTCCTTAGAGCTTTGGCTAGAAGAGCCTTTAAAGAGCCTCCTTAACATTTTCTGAAAGTTTCTGAAATTTTAGTAACTTCCAAATAAAAGTGAATAAAACTAAACAAGATTGATAGCAACTACTCCTACAAGTGCCTAGAGCCTATATCATGCATTGGAATTGCTTGGGACCTCAAAAATTTATCATGCAAGATCAAGAACATGGTCACCTATGCAGCAAAAAATTGCAAAGAATAAAGCACTAGAACAAAACTAATTGGATCAATGGAGGAGTCACATACCAAGCAACAATCTCCCAAAGCAGTTTTGTGAATGGAGCTTTGAGCAAGGAGATCGAAAATCGCAGCAAAACGAGCTAGAACTCGTGCTTGAGCTGGATGGGGATTTTTTTGGGTGGAAGATGAAGTGTGCGGGTGCTGGCATAAGTGGAGGGGAGCCACCAGGGGCCCACGAGACAGGGGGACGCGCCCTACAGGGGGGCGCCCTCCTATCTTGTGGCCTGGTGCTTGCCCTTCCTGCAGTGTTTTCAGTGCCTAAAATCCTCAAATATTCCAGAAAAAATCATACTAGATTTGCAGGGCATTTGGAGCACTTTTATTTTCAGACTATTTTTTAATGCACGGATAAATCAGAAAACAGACGGATAATACTATTTTTGCTTTATTTATTCTAAATAACAGAAAGTAAAAAGGGGGTACAGAAGGTTGTGCCTTCTAGTTTCATCCATCTCGTGATCATCAAAATGAACCCACTAACAAGGTTGATCAAGTCTTGTTAACAAACTCATTCCGAATAACACAGAACCGGAGAAATTTCGAATAACACTAAGTTACCTCAACGGGGATATGAAAATCCCCAACAATAAGAATATCATACTTTTTCTTGACAGTAGGGAGAGGAAATTCAAAACCTCCAAAAATGATAGTTGGAACTTTTTCAATAGAATTGATGCTACGGACTTGAGATTGTTTCCTCGGAAAATGTACCGTATGCTCATTACCATTAACATGAAAAGTGACATTGCCTTTGTTGCAATCAATAACAGCCCCTGCAGTATTAAGAAAAGGTCTACCAAGGATAATAGACATACTATCGTCCTCGGAATATCAAGAATAACAAAGTCCGTTAAGATAGTGACATTTGCAACCACAACAGGCACATCCTCACAAATACCGACAGGTATAGCAATTGATTTATCAGCCATTTGAAAAGATATTTCAGTAGGTGTCAACTTATTCAATTCAAGTCTACGATATAAAGAGAGAGGCATAACACTAACACCGGCTCCAAGATCACATAAAGCAGTTCTAACATAATTTCTTTTAATAGAGCATGGTATAGTTGGAACACCTGGATCTCCAAGTTTCTTTGGTATTCCACCATTAAAAGTGTAATTAGCAAGCATGGTGGAAATCTCAGCTTCCGGTATCTTTCTTTTATTTGTGATGATATCCTTCATATACTTAGCATAAGGATTTACTTTAAGCATATCAGTTAAGCGCATACGTAAGAAAATAGGTCTAATCATTTCAGCAAAGCGCTCAAAATCCTCATCATCCTTTGACTTGGATGGTTTAGGAGGAAAGGGCATGGGTTTCTGAACCCATGGTTCTCTTTCTTTACCGTGCTTCCTAGCAACAAAATCTTTCTTATCATAACATTGATTATTTGATTGTGGGTTATCAAGATCAACAACTGGTTCAATCTCTACATCATTGTCTTTTCTAGGTTGAGCATCAACATGAAAATTATCATTAACATTATTACTAGGTTCATGTTCATCACCTGATTGAGTTTCAGCATCAGAAATAGAAATATCATTGGCATTCTCAGGTGTGTCTACGACAGGTTCTCTAGAAGCATGCAAAGTTCTATCATTTTTCTTCTTCTTTTTAGAAGAACTAGGTGCCTCTAAATTATTTCTCTGAGAATCTTGCTCGATTCTCTTAGGGTGGCCTTCAGGATACAAAGGTTCTGAGTCATTCTACCAGTTCTAGTAGCCACTCTAACAGCAAAGTCATTTTTATTATTTAATTCATCAAGCAAATCATTTTGAGCTTTGAGTACTTGCTCAGCTTGAGTAGCAACCATAGAAGCATATTTGCTAACGGTGAAGTTCATCTTTAACTCTAGCCAGATTATCACCCTCGTGTCCTATCTCGAAAGCATTATTCTTTAACTCTCTACCAACATAAGCATTAAAACTTTCTTGCCTAGCCATAAAGTCATCAAATTCATCTAAGCACGGGCTATGAAATTTAGTAGAGGGGATTTCAACTTTATCATATCTGTAGAGAGAATTACCCTTTACTACCTGTGTCGGGTTATCAAGACAATGTGGTTCTTCAGGCGGTAAATTAAGACCATGTATTTCTTCAATGGGTGGCAAATTCTTAACATCTTCAGCTTTAATACATTTTTCTTTCATTGATTTCTTTGCCTCTTGCATATCTTCAGGACTGAGAAATAAAACACCTCTCTTCTTCGGAGTGGGTTTAGGAATAGGCTCAGGAGTTGGCTCAATTGGTTCAGGAATTACTTCAGGAACTGGCTCGGGAAGAGTCCAATTATTTTCATTAGTCAACATATTATTCAATAATATTTCAGCTTCGTCGACTGTTCTTTCCCTGAAAACACAACCAGCACAACTATCCAAGTAGTCCTTGGAAGCATCAGTTAGTCCATTATAAAAGATATCAAGTATTTCATTTTTCTTAAGAGGATGATCAGGCAAAGCATTAAGTAACCAGAGAAGCCTCCCCCAAGCTTGTGGGAGACTCTCTTCTTTGATTTGCACAAAATTATATATTTCCATAAGGCAGCTTGTTTCTTATGAGCAGGGAAATATTTAGCAGAAGTAATAAATCATATCCTAGGAACTACACACACAACCAGGAGCAAGAGAATTATACCAAGTCTTAGCATCACCCTTTAATGAGAACGGAAATATCTTAAGGATATATAAATAGCGAGACTTCTCATCATTAGTAAATAGGGTGGCTATATCATTCAACTTGGTAAGATGTGCCACAACAGTTTCAGATTCAAGGCCATAAAAGGATCAGACTCAACTAAAGTAATAATATCAGGATCAACAGAGAATTCATAATCCTTATCAGTAATACAGATAGGTGAAGTAGCAAACGCAGGATCGGGTTTCATTCTAGCATTAAGAGACTGCTACTTCCATTTAGCTAATAATTTCTTAAGATCATTTCTATCATTGCAAGCAAGGATTTCCATAGAAGCTTCTTCATTCATAACATAACCCTTAGGAACAACAGGTAATACATAATCATTGGGGGAACCTTCATCATCACTATCATCAGTAATAGGATCTTCGGTAATTTCATCCCCCCTAACTCTAGCAAGTTGTTCATCTAGAAATTCACCTAATGGCAAAGTAGTATCACGCACAAAAGTAGTTTCATCATGCATAGCAGAAGTGGCATCATCAATAACATGTGACATATCAGAATTCATAGTAGTAGCAGGTTTAGGTGTCGCATGCTTACTAATAACGGAAGGAGAATCTAGTGCAGCTAGATGGCAGTTCCTTACCTCCCCTCGTAGTTGAGGGAAAAATCTTGGTCTTAGCGTCTTTCAAGTTCTTCATAGTGATCAACAGATATAAATCCCAAGTGACTCAGAGAATAGAGCTATGCTCCCCGGCAACGGCGCCAGAAATTAGTCTTGATAACCCACAAGTATAGGGGATCGCAACAACTTTCGAGGGTAGAGTATTCAACCCAATTTTATTGATTCGACACAAGGGGAGCCAAAGAATGTTCTTGAGTATTAGCAGTTGAGTTGTCAATTCAACCATACCTGGATAACTTAGTATCTGCAGCAAAGTGTTTAGTAGCAAAAGTGGTATGATAATAAAGGTAACGGTAGCAAAAGTAAAGATAAATGTTTTTGGGTTTTTGTAGTAGTTGTAACAGTAGCAACGAAAAATTAAATAAGCGAAGAACAATATGTGAAAAGCTCGTAGGCAATGGATCAGTGATGGATAGTTATGCCGGATGCGATTCCTCATGCAATAGTTATAACATAGGGTGATATAGAACTAGCTCCAATTCATCAATGTGATGTAGGCATGTATTCCGTAAATAGTCATACGTGCTTATGGAAAAGAACTTGTATGACATCTTTTGTCCTACCCTCCCGTTGCAGCGGGGTCCTTACGGAAACTAAGGGATATTAAGGCCTCCTTTTAGTAGAGAACCGGACCAAAGCATTAACACATAGTGAATACATGAACTCGTCAAACTACGGTCATCACCGAGAAGTATCCCGATTATTGTCACTTCGGGGTTGTCGGATCATAACACATAATAGGTGACTATAGACTTGCAAGATAGGATCAAGAACACACATATATTCATGAAAACATAATAGGTTCAGATCTGAAATCATGGCACTCGGGCCCTAGTGACAAGCATTAAGCATAGCAAAGTCATAGCAACATCAATCTTAGAACATAGTGGATACTAGGGATCAAACCCTAACAAAACTAACTTGACTACATGGTAAATCTCATCCAACCCATCACCGTCCAGCAAGCCTACGATGGAATTACTCACGCACGGCGGTGAGCATCATGAATTTGGTGATGGAGGATGGTTGATGATGACGACGGCGACGAATCCCCCTCTCCGGAGCCCCGAACGGACTCCAGATCAGCCCTCCCGAGAGAGATTAGGGCTTGGCGGCGGCTCCATGTCGTTAAACGCGATGAAACTTTCTCTGATTTTTTCTCCCGAGACGGAATATATGGAGTTGGAGTTGAGGTCGGAGGAGGTCCAGGGGCCACGAGATAGGGGCGCGCTGTCTCTTGGACAGTCAGGCCCCTGGTGTATTTATTTCGCCCAATAATTCTTATAAATTCCAAAAAGTGCCTCCGTCGATTTCCAGGACATTCCGAGAACTTTTCTTTTGTACACATAAAACAACATGGTAGATCTGCTGAAAACAGCGTCAGTCCGGGTTAGTTTCATTCAAATCATGCAAGTTAGAGTCCAAAACAAGGGAGAAAGTGTTTGGAAAAGTAGATACGTTGGAGACGTATCAAGCGGCAACAAATCGAGTTATCAAAGCAATCCAAAGCGGTGAATAGTGGGCCGGTATCATGTGTTCACCACTAGCTTATGCAAGCGGGACCAGAAGCTTCATAAAAGGGCTGTGAACGCTGTTGAGCCACCGGTTCCCCATTATTTAAGGTGGTCAGAGCAGCCTATTGTATGGAGTAGAGAGGATCACCCTCCCCGGGTGGACAAACCGGGCCAGTTAGCCTTGGTGGTAGCACCTTAGGTTGGTGGATATAAGTTTACTAAGGTGCTCATGGATGGAGGCAGCAGCATCAACATCCTCTATTATGAGACCTTTCGATGCATGGGGCTGACTAACAAAAATTTGAAGACATCCAACACCGTTTTCCATGGAGTGGTGCCTGGTAAATCGGCGTACCCAGTTGAAAAGATTGAGCTGGAGGTGGCCTTTCGAGACGAATATGATTCTAGGGCTGAGAAATTAACCTTTGAGGTGGTCAAAATCAAAAGCCCGTATCATGCTCTGTTTGGAGGGCCGGCTTATGCCAAGTTCATGGCACGGCCGTGTTATGTTTACTTGCAGCTCAAGATGCCGGGTCACAAGGGCACCATTACTGTGCATGGGAGTCGAAAGATAGCCCTGGAATGCGAGGAGGGCGATGCGGCTTATGCCGAGTCTGTTTGCGCAGCTGAGGAGCTAAAATTTTATCAGGATAACGTTGACCCGGTGGATATGAGACCTCTGAAGAAGCCGACCACTGAGCATGACCCGGCGATGAAGTTTAAATCGGCTGATGAAACCAAGCTTGTTGATTTTACTCCAGGCGACTCATCCAAACAATTCAGCATTAGTGCTAATCTGGATCCTAAATAGGAAAGCGCACTCATCGAGTTCATCCGTGAGAATCGGGACATCTTTGCATGGAAACCTTCTGACATGCCGGGTGTATCGAGAGAACTCGCTGAGCACACTCTTAATATTGATCCGAAGTTTAAGCCGGTCAGGCAGTTTCTTCGGCGGTTCAACGAAGAGAGACGGAAAGCTATTGGTGAGGAGGTGGCCCAGCTTTTGGCGGCCGGGTTTATTATTGAAGTTTTTGGTGAGGAGGTGGCCCAGCTTTTGGCGTTGCTTTGGTCAACAACAGTTCAGAATTGAGATACACGCAGCTTCTTTGGAACTTTATTTTTGTATACATTGGTTAACAGTTCAGAATTGGCATACTCTTGCAGTGTTCAAAAATCTTGTTTTGCGATCACATGTTGCCATTTTTTTAAAGTTTGAATCTATCCTGAAGCAGTATATATGTTTTAGTTTCTCTACATATAATTCTCTTGCTGATGATTAGATTAGATGGTTAAAAGACTAGACTCTCATGTGCAAGATGAAAGTTCAATGTTGATTGAAGTCTTTTTCTCCGAAGGCTGAAGGCAGATTCTGTACCAAGTAGAAAGTTCAGTGTTCTACCAACGACACTCAGCTTTCTCATGATTTTTGCTCTTTGAACCCAGCTATCAAAATGCATTCAAATTTAGGTTTTCATTATTCCAATTACATGAAATAGTATCTATTGAATATGTCTCCCTATCTGGACGAATTAGCACGAATTCTGGATCAGGGTGGTCCAACTAATAAAAAAGTCACAGATATAACATGTCAACATACAATATACCTTTGATCGAAAACCGCTTCCCAAATACAACACGTCAACATACTTTTATACTTTATAATAAAAATACGGATCAATAAATCTTCAAAGCATATTAAATTAATTAAGTCCAAAATTACTTAAAAGTAGCTAGCACACCTTTTAATTTTAACAAATTTTGGTAGCAGAAAACATTTTTTTTCCAATACCCAAAAGAGCTGCACATCTTTTATATTAAGATAAGAGAAAAATATTTAAAGATTACGAATACACACACAGTACAAAGCACAAAACTTTGAGTTTGAACTCTCATCCAGTCTTAGAAAATAGGGTCATACGTACCCACGTAAAGGGAAATAATCTTTTTTAGAATTTTGTACAGGGAAATATCTTTTTTAGAAGAACTTACAGGAAAAAGTCAGCTGCTATAGTTTGAGTCCTACCTTCTCTGGGCTTTGGTAGGTGGGCTACGCCAATTGTTTTATCCTAATATATCCCACCAGTAATCAAACACGCATCCTCTAAACTTCTATACGTAGCTAACATGTGAATGGCACAATCCCATAACTATTACCTCGGAGGCCACGTGCTTACGACGCGATCGACCTAATAATTGATCGCATGCATCCGGCAACAAGTCTTCTCATGACAAGAAAGAAAAATCAATCCAATATTATTATGTGTGTAACATTTACCTACGTAGATCACCTATGTGTTACAAACTTGTAACACAACATTGCATATCATGTATGTGTTACAATCTTGTAACACTCTCTCAACCGGCTTAAATAATGTGTTATAACACTGTAACACATTCGACATATGTGGAATATGTGTTACAACATCGTAACACTTCCCACAGAACGTGTTACAACTTTGGTGTGGACACAAATTTTGTCTGACCGGGATTTCAACCAGTAACACATGTTTTCTTGTGTTACCGGGATGTGTTACCAAAGCTAATTCCTGTAGTAGTGCAAAGTCGGCGTACTTGACTAGAGCCGCCATTAGCTGGCCCATGTCATTACAATCGCGCTTGAGCCGCCCCAGCTTCTGTTTCAGAGGCGTAAAACGGCAATTTTTCTCCAACATTAAGACTGCAGAGCCGGCATCCATCTTATCAGATGAATGTATTATGGCTTTGACCCGGCGCACCCAATGGGTCGTGGACTCACCTTCCTCTTGCTTGCAATTAGTCAAATCCACAATTGACATGGGCTACTTGCATGTGTCTTTGAAGTTCTGAATAAATCGGGCCTTTAACTCTGCCCGTGAACCAATGGAATTAGGTAGCAGCCCCATCAACCAAGTGCGGGCCGTTCCATCCAACATCATGGTGAAGTACTTGGACATAGCCAAGTCAGGGACCTCCAGTAGTTCCATGGCCATCTCATAGCTTTCAATCCATGCCCCGGGCTGTAAATCGGCTGTGTAATTGGGCACCTTTCGGGTACCCTTGAAATCCTTGGGCAAACGCTCATTACGCAGAGCTGGCACCAAGAAAGGGACACCTCCAGTCCTCGTGGTCACGCCTGCCTCAATAGAAGTCGTCGGATAAACCGGAAAAGACTGGTAAGCTACCCGCTGAGCCGCCTGCTGAGCTGCCCGCTCAGCCTCTTGGCGTATCCTGTCCTGATCAACCAAGTTAGGAGCTCCATCACGCGCCGGGTCATGCCCGCACGGCTGTCCTGATCAACCAAGTTAGGAACTTTTTGTCCATCGAGAAGTGGAGGAGGGAAATCGAGATGTGGAGGAATTTTTTGCGGGAATAATCCGGAGACTGTTTGACTAATTTTTTGTTTGGAGAAAAATATATTGGATCTATAAATAATTCAAGAAATGTTTATAATGGAAAAAATGGAGCATATTTTGTATTTATTTCATTACCGAGAAGGAAATAATATATAGATATAAATAGTAATGTCTTTATGAAATGAATATATAACAATATAATTTTGTGATTTTGAATTCCAAAACATGGTAAAAACAATTACTTCATTATTTTCGCACCTCCAAGTCCGGCGACTCCGACGGTGAGAGAGCAAGGAACCTCCAGACCGAAGATTGGTTTATATTTACCAAGTTGTGTTTGTGATTTAATTGATGGAATAGAAATAAGGCACCGAGACGCCTATAAGCATTGAAAGCAGGCGAAGGTGCGCTGCTGTCATCGCCCTCCCTTGCCGTGAGCGAGACAAACCTTGCTGTAGTACACAGTCGAGAAAGTCGTCATGCTAAGGCCCCATAAAACCAATGCACCAGAACTTCACACGCCCATCGATAATGCTGGATGCATGGACAGAACGGGGACTAGATGGTGAGACCTTTATTTCATCTTCAGGGAGCCCTGTTGTCTCGCCTTCCTGAACGGGGATACGAACCCTAACAAGACTCGAAAAAAGATCTCAAAACGGAGCCCTTCCACCGCCAAGGGAGCAAATCATCTCAAAACGGCGGCTGGCTAGGTCTTACACGGGTAGTTGAAAACAATGATTTGTTCTGAACTGACCGGTTCACTTCAATCACCACAAATCCCCCCCCCCCTCGGCCCCACACACACACACACAAAAACCAAGAAAGGTTGCGGTAGGCATCAACTGGCTAGTACCACCCCATGGATCAGCCGTGTGATTTTAAGTGTTATTCAAGTGAGAGCTAACTGTTCTATTTTGATCAATTTTCTTATATAGGATAGGTTAGAGATCTTTCAACTACAAGGTGTTTTTGGGTCAGTTGATTCATTTTTTGAGTCGTCTAATGCAAAATTAATGCCCAGATGGCATTGTAAAACATCCTACCTTTGTTGTTCATCTTCTTCACCAAACCGCCCACAGACTCTTGGATGAATCGCTAGCCATAGTCTCCCATGGTGCTCCCACGCCAGCCTTGTAGCCCGGCCTCCCTCACCATCGTCCCCAGCCATCCCTTTAAACCAGGGAACCACTATATTTTTTCCAGCGGGCCTGCACCCCTTTCATCAGAAACATCAAGTTTCGGACTTGCCTTCACCGACTGTCACCGCTACACTTGTTCCTGGCCAAGGTCTTGTCGGTGTCTCCATGCCTCGCTATAACTTGCCTCGGTGCCACAGTCGACTACCTCGTGCTTCGCCACACATCCTTCCCATGAAATTGATCGACCCAAATCCATTTTTAGTCAACTTATACTAAAATAAATGTACTTGCTTGTAATACAATTTGGTCCCAATCGATTACTTATGTGCAATTGGCATGTACATGAGCCACACGCCAATACAAGAACACATACATACATGATAAAAGACAACTGCTATACGAACCAACCTGTGGTTGGATGATTAGAGGGACTTTCAGGATTTTCAGCGATGCGCATTCAGTGGTAGGAGACGTTTCTGTCGACGACGAGGTGCGTACGGTGACTTCGTAATTTTCAAGATGATATACTGACTCAGTCTTTCGGAGATGCTCATAGGGGTAAGATGTGTGTATATATTCATAGAGGTGAGAGTAAGCGCGTGTATATGAGCGCTTGCATCTGTGTTAAGAAAAAGGACAGCTACTATACAAATAAGAAACCTCGTTTTGACAGGTACGGGATATAAGAAACTTGTAGAGAAAAGAAACGTGGCAACAAGTTTTGGAAGGTGGGCACACGCACGCACGATTAGAGTTGGACGGCTCCCTGCACGATCGACACGAAACTTCAATCAGCCGGTTGAGTTGTACTATAGTACTTTCCCAAAGGAAAACACCACCAAAACCCTTTATCGATTCGTTCCTCATCTCTTACCTCGATCCCCTGTTCCGCCGCCGCCCGACCCGGCGCTGGCCGCTGGCGATCGCGGTCACAGGAGGTCAGCGCCGCCGCCGCCGAGTCCACACCCAGCATTGCATCCACTCGATTCCATACCTCCACCCGCCGCTCTAGTCCACAGCCCACGCCGCCTCCTATAGCCGCTCGAATCCACTGCGTCCAGCGTCTGCAGGAGCTGCCGCCGGAGTCCACGGACGGGAGACTGGGAGACGGCGGAAGAGCAGGATTTCGCCTCCGCCGACCATTAATTGGACGCTGGTTCTCCATAATCTGTTGGCGGCCGCCGCTGTTTCTCCACGTCGTCAGATCGAGCCAGCTGAGGTTGAGAGCTAGAACTTCAGAATTCGTTGTTGTGCCTCTGTTTCAATTTTTTCTTTAAAGGAACACACGACTCATTTGATTACATAGTAGTACTGGGTATATTGATAGATCATAATGTTCAGAATTTCATTGCCGTCGTCAGATGCGTTGAGTCAGTTTAAAACTTCACAAAGTGTCAATCGTGTCAAACAATAAATCAATATACATAGTTTGAACAAAACCTTCACACAGTGCCAATCGTGTTTTCCATAAATTGTGAAAAATTAAGCTGACACATTACTTGAGCTGTGAAAGGCGTAGTTGTAAGGTTTCATCCTTGTACTCTGCACGGACAAGAAAATCATATGAGGTTTGAATTTTCCGGCACACATTACTTGAGCAGAAAAGATAAGTTAACAACACTCACTCTGAATGTTCAGCAGTGAGTAAGCTCAGTTTACCTGGGTTGTCAACCAAAGGTGCCTTCCATTTGCCTTGTTGTGCTTTTAGAGCTGCTAGTGAAATCTTCCATTTGGAGCGCTTGAGTCACAACGCATACTGTAGGATATGATGTCCACTTTGGCTTAGCTCAGTATTATAAACTCGCTGTTGGAAAGTAATGATGGTTCAATACAATTTCAACTGTTTTAGCATTATAATAAATTCACTAATGATATTTGTTACTTTAACACAGAGGCGATGGATCTAACAACTATTAAAAAGTTATTGTGTTCTCCTAGACCAAGTGCAGACTATTTGGCTGGCGTAGATGGTTTTCTTGCTTTTGCATATAGTGGAAAAAGTTCAGATGCCAAGATCCATTGTCCATGCGTCAAATGTGTCAATAGGTACTTGTTGAAGCGGCACAATCGTATATGATCATTTGGTGTGTGATGGAATGCTACTTGGATACACAGTTTGGGATTGTCATGGTGAAACTGCAGGATACATCTCCTCTAACAAAGCGAAAAAGGTCAAAACAGGAAGGCATAAACTCTAATATGCGCCAGCTAGTCCATGATGTTTTCGAACATAGATAATGGGTCTCAAGTGAATGACTTCGATGACCCAAACCCTCCACAACATGGGCCAGATCCTGAAACCCAAGCCTTTTATGACTTGTTAAGAGAAGCAGATGTACCTTTGTGGAATGGGTGTGAACTATCAAAACTTTCTTTCCTTGTGCTTCTGTTCAACATAAAATCTAGTAACAAGTGGAGTAATAAATCTATAAATGATTTGCTAGCAGTTCTACAACAAGCAATTCCAAATGGCAAGAATTTACCTGGAACTTTTGCCGAGGCCAAGAAGATCATTGGAAAGCTTGGGCTTAGTTATGAGAGAATTCATGTTTGTGAAAAACATTGTCAGCTTTTTTGGAAAGAGAAGGCTAATGATGACTTTTGCTCAGTATGTGGAGCATCAAGGTGGAAAAACAAACCTGATAAAACCGTGCTAACTAACAAGGAAAGGAAAAAAGCAACCCCGAAGAAGGTGCTCCGGTACTTCCCTATTAAGCCAAGGCTTAAGAGGCTTTTTATGCACAAGGAAACTGCTATAGCATTAAGATGGCATGATGAGGAACGCATAAAAGATGGAGCATTGCGACATTTAGCTGATTCAGCGGCATGGAAGGAGATTGACTCTAAGTATAAGCACATCAGATCAGATTCTCGAAATATTAGATTCATAATCACAGCTGATGGATTCAATCCGTTTGGTAAGCTGAATAGTAAACATAGTTGCTGGCCTGTTGTCCTAGTACCCAATAACCTTCCACCATGGTTGTGCATGAAGGCATCTTCTCTTATGCTCACTCTGCTTATTCCTGGTCCAACTTACCCTGGAAAGAATTTCCATGTATTCATGCAACCAGTTTATGAAGAACTAAGCGAGCTGTTTATGGTAGGAACACATACATATGATGCATCTCGAAGTGAGATGTTTCAACTTTATGCTGTTGTGTTGTCTACCGTGAGTGACTACCCCGGGCTAGCTCTCTTTTCATGATATAGCATAAATGGTGAGTTTGGTTGTTTTCCATGTCGTGATGAAACATGTTCTAAACGCTTGAAATATGGGCAGAAATCTTTGTTTCATGGGGCATCGCCGATTTCTGCCCCAGATCACAAATTCCGTTTGATGCTAGATCGTTTGATGGATCTGAAGAACATAGAGCGGCACCTAGTGCTTATGCGGAAACTAGAGTTGTAGATCAAATAAAATCAATTTCAGATTTTCAGAAATCCAAAACATGGAAGTGTGTCGCTGGCCTATTCAATTTGCCTTATTGGGACTTCAATTTACTCCGTCACAATCTTGATATCATGCATATTGAGAAGAACGTATGTGAAAACATATATGGAACACTTCTAGGAATAGAAGGCAAGTCCAAAGATAATTTAAAGGCACGACAAGACCTACAGCACATGAACATTAAACGAGAGCTGCATCCACAAAAAAAACCTAATGATAAGTATTATCTGCCACCGCTTCCTATAACCTATCTAAAGAAGGGAAGCAACAATTTTGCAAAGTCCTTCATGGTGCAAGGGGTCCGAATGGGTTTTCAGGAAACATCTCAAGATGTGCAAATGTTGTTCAAGGGAGAATCTCAGGCCTTAAAAGTCATGATTGTCATATACTAATGCAACACTTTCTACCACTTGCTATTCGAGGTCTACTCCCAGATCATGTCACATCTGTGTTGTTCGACCTGTGTGGGTATTTTAGAGAAGTGAGTGCAAAAGTCCTATACATCAGCGATCTTGAGAAGTTGGAGGAGCGAATCATAATGACATTATGTCATATGAAGAGAATATTCCCACCAGGTTTTTTCACTGTTATGGTGCATTTGGTTATGCATCTAGCAACGGAGGCAAAAATACGTGGTCCAATGTGCTACCGTTCGATGTGGTTTGTGGAAAGGTATGGTAGCTTCTTATATAAATATGGGGATGCATTACATATCTTTGTAGGAAAATATTCTTCAATAATTTGCTTCTTCCTTCTGTTTGTGTTTATGTAGGTATATAGGTAAGCTGAAGTCAAATGTCTGTAACAAAGCTCGTCTCGAAGGATCTATCGCTGAAGCATTTTTGGCAGATGAGTGCATGACATTCTGTTCAAGATATATTGTCGGTTTTGAGACCAAACATAACTTGCCTTCGCAGAACGAAGATAACAACGAGTGGGTTGGGCATCATGATATTGCACATGGATCAAGATTATTTCCACATTCTGGCAATCCACTTGGAAAGCCTAGGAATTATGTCTTGGCGGTGTGGCAAAAGTACGTACACATAGATATGTCTTGTTCAATTGCTCGATGTGAATTCATATCTTAGGTAATATCTCATGCTTATAAATTGTCTTAGTTACCCTTTTCCCCTACTTTACCTTTTGTTTATGAATTACTTTGCAGGGCTCATGCTGATGAGATCACTAATGGACGCAATTTAAACCCCGATGTTGTCGAGAGGATTCAAAATGATAAGTTCCACGAATGGTTCCAAGCTCATGTAAGTGCCATATTTTGCATATACTATACACGTATCACTACATTTAGTTGTAATCAAATTCTAAATATTCAGATAAAGAAATTGGAGAAGGAAAATGGCATCCAACATTGAAAAGGATATTAGATTGCTCGCCCGGCGCCCAGTTAATGCAGCCAAAAGATATTGCGCTTTCAAATCCCGAGGCTACCATTTTAGGCCTAAACGCTTGGATAAAGAGACACAAAATAGTGGAGTCATGGTAACTGCAAAAACTTCCAGTTATGCTTCAGCACATGATGCCAATCCCGTTTTACGTGATGTGACGTACTACGGGAGGGTAATTGATATTGTCGAGCTAAACTACTCTGGACAGTTTTCAGTGGTGTTGTTTAAATGTGAATGGGTTAATGTGTTCTCGTAAACAGGAATGAAAAAGACAAGTACGGTTACACACTTGTCAACTTCTCACATCTAATACACAAAGGAGAAAAGATTGAGCATGAGCCTTTTATTTTCCCTAACCAGCGAATCAAGTGTTCTATGTGGAAGATGAATTGAATCCAGGTTGGTTCTGTGGTAATGAAGTTGCCAAAGCCTAGAGATGTATATGACTTAGGCAACTTGGAATGGGAAGCGCAGACAGGAAATGAGCCATTCCATGTTTCACAGCTTGAGAGAGTTTGAAAATAAAGAACAATGAACAACATTGGGTTAGAACAGACGTTGAGGGGACAATAGTGGATGCTAATAATGCTTCGAGCAACAAAGAATAACTGAGGTTAGTAGCAATATGTTCTTGTGTTTCCATATTCAATTTGCAAGATGTGTTTTATCTCTAATATAATTTGTTGTTCAATCTTTCTGTTCTTCAATTATGTTATGTGCATTCTTTCTTTTATGTTGGGTTGACACTTTCATATCAAATATGAAATTTAGTGATAAAAGTAGCACAAAATGTCTCTTCTATTTTCTTGTTCGTGTTTTGAATTATTTTGGCTGCATGCTACAGGTTCAGACTGCATGCTACATGGAGGCATGGAGGGGGTGGTCGGCTGTGTGCTTTGTGTTAGTACAAAACAGCCTACTCTTTTCTGCTTGTTGGCTTTCTGTTGACTACTTGACCAACTTGCTTGGTGATATACTGCTGTGTGAGACCATGTGTTGGTCAAAACATAGTATACTCTTATATTCATGCTTGGTAATTCGGTCAGCTGCGACACCACATGCTTGTTTGGAACATCATTTTGTACTTTGGTCAACAACAGTTCAGAATTGAGATACACGCAGCTTCTTTGGAACTTTATTTTTGTATACATTGGTTAACAGTTCAGAATTGGCATACTCTTGCAGTGTTCAAAAATCTTGTTTTTGCGATCACATGTTGCCATTTTTTTAAAGTTTGAATCTATCCTGAAGCAGTATATATGTTTTAGTTTCTCTACATATAATTCTCTTGCTGATGATTAGATTAGATGGTTAAAAGACTAGACTCTCATGTGCAAGATGAAAGTTCAATGTTAATTGAAGTCTTTTTCTCCGAAGGCTGAAGGCAGATTCTGTACCAAGTAGAAAGTTCAGTGTTCTACCAACGACACTCAGCTTTCTCATGATTTTTGCTCTTTGAACCCAGCTATCAAAATGCATTCAAATTTAGGTTTTCATTATTCCAATTACATGAAATAGTATCTATTGAATATGTCTCCCTATCTGGACGAATTAGCACGAATTCTGGATCAGGGTGGTCCAACTAATAAAAAAGTCACAGATATAACATGTCAACATACAGTATACCTTTGATCGAAAACCGCTTCCCAAATACAACACGTCAACATACTTTTATACTTTATAATAAAAATACGGATCAATAAATCTTCAAAGCATATTAAATTAATTAAGTCCAAAATTACTTAAAAGTAGCTAGCACACCTTTTAATTTTAACAAATTTTGGTAGCAGAAAACATTTTTTTCCAATACCCAAAAGAGCTGCACATCTTTTATATTAAGATAAGAGAAAAAATATTTAAAGATTACGAATACACACACAGTACAAAGCACAAAACTTTGAGTTTGCACTCTCATCCAGTCTTAGAAAATAGGGTCATACGTACCCACGTAAAGGGAAATAATCTTTTTTAGAATTTTGTACAGGGAAATATCTTTTTTAGAAGAACTTACAGGAAAAAGTCAGCTGCTATAGTTTGAGTCCTACCTTCTCTGGGCTTTGGTAGGTGGGCTACGCCAATTGTTTTATCCTAATATATCCCACCAGTAATCAAACACGCATCCTCTAAACTTCTATACGTAGCTAACATGTGAATGACACAATCCCATAACTATTACCTCAGAGGCCACGTGCTACGACGCCGATCGACCTAATAATTGATCGCATGCATCTGGCAACAAGTCTTCTCATGACAAGAAAGAAAAAATCAATCCAATATTATTATGTGTGTAACATTTACCTACGTAGATCACCTATGTGTTACAAACTTGTAACACAACATTGCATATCATGTATGTGTTACAATCTTGTAACACTCTCTCAACCGGCTTAAATAATGTGTTATAACACCGTAACACATTCGACATATGTGGAATATGTGTTACAACATCGTAACACTTCCCACGTAACGTGTTACAACTTTGGTGTGGACACAAATTTTGTCTGACTGATTTCAACCAAGTAACACATGTTTTCTTGTGTTACCGGATGTGTTACCAAAGCTAATTCCTGTAGTAGTGCAGAGTCGGCGTACTTGACTAGAGCCGCCATTAGCTGGCCCATGTCATTACAATCGTGCTTGAGCCGCCCCAGCTTCTGTTTCAGAGGCGTAAAACGACAATTTTTCTCCAACATTAAGACTGCAGAACCGGCATCCATCTTATCAGATGAATGTATTATGGCTTTGACCCGGCGCACCCAATGGGTCGTGGACTCACCTTCCTCTTGCTTGCAATTAGTCAAATCCACAATTGACATGGGCTACTTGCATGTGTCTTTGAAGTTCTGAATAAATCGGGCCTTTAACTCTGCCCGTGAACCAATGGAATTAGGTAGCAGCCCCATCAACCAAGTGCGGGCCGTTCCATCCAACATCATGGTGAAGTACTTGGACATAGCCAAGTCAGGGACCTCCAGAGTTCCATGGCCATCTCATAGCTTTCAATCCATGCCCCGGGATGTAAGTCGGACGTGTAATTAGGCACCTTTCGAGGCCCCTTGAAATCCTTGGGCAACCACTCATTACGCAGAGCCGCTACCAAGAAAGGGACATCTCCAGTCCTCGTGGTCACGCCTGCCTCAATAGAAGTCGCCGGATAAACCGGAAAAAGACTGGTAAGCTACCCGCTGAGCCGCCTGCTGAGCTGCCCGCTCAGCCTCTTGGCGTATCCTGTCCTGATCAACCAAGTTAGGAGCTCCATCACGCGCCGGGTCATGCCCGCACGGCTGGTCACGGCACCCATACTAAAAGTGTTGTCTCCCAGCAAAGCATGTTGAAGAATAATAATATCTGGAACGCTCAAATTTCCACTATTTCCACGACCAATCGAGCATCTACTAGCAAATATGGCAAAGTAGTATAAAACAGGAAAGTGTATGCTAGAGACTTTTGCCTCAGAGCCCTTCTTTGGCTCTTCCACAGCAATAGTTTTAACAAAGCCATCCACATCTTCACGATGGTGTTCCTCTAATTCTCCCTCATATGGTATCCTACATACCGCACAAAAGTGGCATAAAGACATTTCTTTGAATTCATCATATAAATGAAATGATACTACAGGTGGTGACTTCTTAGGATAATAAAAGTTTTGCACGAAAGTATTGGTAAGTAAGAGATACTGATCCATTCGGTCGTTGATGAAACCGGTGAGGCCTGCAGTCTCGATTAAAGCATAAAAATCTTCATGAATTCTTTCAAGAAATCCTTGCATGGCCATTCACATGACCGTACTTCCGCTAAGCGAGGAAGATTATACTTGGGTTTTTCCTTCTCTTTGTCTTGTTTTCCTTAGAGCTTTGGCTAGAAGAGCCTTTAAAGAGCCTCCTTAACATTTTCTGAAAGTTTCTGAAATTTTAGTAACTTCCAAATAAAAGTGAATAAAACTAAACAAGATTGATAGCAACTACTCCTACAAGTGCCTAGAGCCTATATCATGCATTGGAATTGCTTGGGACCTCAAAAATTTATCATGCAAGATCAAGAACATGGTCACCTATGCAGCAAAAAATTGCAAAGAATAAAGCACTAGAACAAAAACTAATTGGATCAATGGAGGAGTCACATACCAAGCAACAATCTCCCAAAGCAGTTTTGTGAATGGAGCTTTGAGCAAGGAGATCGAAAATCGCAGCAAAACGAGCTAGAACTCGTGCTTGAGCTGGATGGGGATTTTTTTGGGTGGAAGATGAAGTGTGTGGGTGCCGGGCATAAGTGGAGGGAGCCACCAGGGGCCCACGAGACAGGGGGACGCGCCCTACAGGGGGGCGCCCTCCTATCTTGTGGCCTGGTGCTTGCCCTTCCTGCAGTGTTTTCAGTGCCTAAAATCCTCAAATATTCCAGAAAAAATCATACTAGATTTGCAGGCATTTGGAGCACTTTTATTTTCGGACTATTTTTTAATGCACGGATAAATCGTAAAAGCAGACGGATAATACTATTTTTGCTTTATTTATTCTAAATAACAGAAAGTAAAAAGGGGCATGAAGGTTGTGCCTTCTAGTTTCATCCATCTCGTGATCATCAAAATGAACCCGCTAACAAGGTTGACCAAGTATTGTTAACAAACTCATTCTGAATAAACGTAACCGGAGAAATTTCGAATAACACTAAGTTACCTCAACGGGGATATGAAAATCCCCAACAATAAGAATATCATACTTTTTCTTGACAGTAGGGAGAGGAAATTCAAAACCTCCAAAAATGATAGTTGGAACTTTTTCAATAGAATTGATGCTACGGACTTGAGATTGTTTCCTCGGAAAATGTACCGTATGCTCATTACCATTAACATGAAAAGTGACATTGCCTTTGTTGCAATCAATAACAGCCCCTGCAGTATTAAGAAAAGGTCTACCAAGGATAATAGACATACTATCGCCCTCGGAATATCAAGAATAACAAAGTCCGTTAAGATAGTGACATTTGCAACCACAACAGGCACATCCTCACAAATACCGGCAGGTATAGCAATTGATTTATCAGCCATTTGAAAAGATATTTCAGTAGGTGTCAACTTATTCAATTCAAGTCTACGATATAAAGAGAGAGGCATAACACTAACACCGCTCCAAGATCACATAAAGCAGTTCTAACATAATTTCTTTTAATAGAGCATGGTATAGTTGGAACACCTGGATCTCCAAGTTTCTTTGGTATTCCACCATTAAAAGTGTAATTAGCAAGCATGGTGGAAATCTCAGCTTCCGGTATCTTTCTTTTATTTGTGATGATATCCTTCATATACTTAGCATAAGGATTTACTTTAAGCATATCGATTAAGCGCATACGTAAGAAAATAGGTCTAATCATTTCAGCAAAGCGCTCAAAATCCTCATCATCCTTTGACTTGGATGGTTTAGGAGGAAAGGGCATGGGTTTCTGAACCCATGGTTCTCTTTCTTTACCGTGCTTCCTAGCAACAAAATCTTTCTTATCATAACATTGATTATTTGATTGTGGGTTATCAAGATCAACAACTGGTTCAATCTCTACATCATTGTCTTTGCTAGGTTGAGCATCAACATGAAAATTATCATTAACATTATTACTAGGTTCATGTTCATCACCTGATTGAGTTTCAGCATCAGAAATAGAAATATCATTGGCATTCTCAGGTGTGTCTACGACAGGTTCTCTAGAAGCATGCAAAGTTCTATCATTTTTCTTCTTCTTTTTAGAAGAACTAGGTGCCTCTAAATTATTTCTCTGAGAATCTTGCTCGATTCTCTTAGGGTGGCCTTCAGGATACAAAGGTTCCTGAGTCATTCTACCAGTTCTAGTAGCCACTCTAACAGCAAAGTCATTTTTATTATTTAATTCATCAAGCAAATCATTTTGAGCTTTGAGTACTTGCTCAGCTTGAGTAGCAACCATAGAAGCATATTTGCTAACGCGGTGAAGTTCATCTTTAACTCTAGCCAGATTATCACCTACGTGTCCTATCTCGAAAGCATTATTCTTTAACTCTCTACCAACATAAGCATTAAAACTTTCTTGCCTAGCCATAAAGTCATCAAATTCATCTAAGCACGGGCTATGAAATTTAGTAGAGGGGATTTCAACTTTATCATATCTCAGAGAGAGAATTACCCTTTACTACCGTGTGTCGGGTTATCAAGACAATGTGGTTCTTCAAAGCGTGAAATTAAGACCATGTATTTCTTCAATGGGTGGCAAATTCTTAACATCTTCAGCTTTAATACATTTTTCTTTCATTGATTTCTTTGCCTCTTGCATATCTTCAGATCGAGAAATAAAACACCTCTCTTCTTTGGAGTGGGTTTAGGAATAGGCTCAGGAGTTGGCTCAATTGGTTCAGAATTACTTCAGAACTGGCTCAGAAGAGTCCAATTATTTTCATTAGTCAACATATTATTCAATAATATTTCAGCTTAAATCGACCGTTATTTCCTGAAAGCACAACCAAAGACAACTATCCAAGTAGTCCTTGGAAGCATCAGTTAGTCCATTATAAAAGATATCAAGTATTTCATTTTTCTTAAGAGGATGATCAGCAAAGCTTTAAGTAACGGAGAAGCCTCCCGCTAGCTTGTGGGAGACTCTCTTCTTTGATTTGCACAAAATTATATATTTCCCGCAAGGCAGCTTGTTTCTTATGAGCAGGGAAATATTTAGCAGAGAAGTAATAAATCATATCCTAGGAACTACACACACAACCAGGAGCAAGAGAATTATACCAAGTCTTAGCATCACCCTTTAATGAGAACGGAAATATCTTAAGGATATATAAATAGCGAGACTTCTCATCATTAGTAAATAGGGTGGCTATATCATTCAACTTGGTAAGATGTGCCACAACAGTTTCAGATTCAAGGCCATAAAAAGGATCAGACTCAACTAAAGTAATAATATCAGGATCAACAGAGAATTCATAATCCTTATCAGTAACACAGATAGGTGAAGTAGCAAACGCAGGATCGGGTTTCATTCTAGCATTAAGAGACTGCTGCTTCCATTTAGCTAATAATTTCTTAAGATCATTTCTATCATTGCAAGCAAGGATTTCCATAGAAGCTTCTTCATTCATAACATAACCCTTAGGAACAACAGGTAATACATAATCATTGGGGGAACCTTCATCATCACTATCATCAAGACAGGATCTTCGTAATTTCATCCCCTAACTCTAGCAAGTTGTTCATCTAGAAATTCACCTAATGGCAAAAGTAGTATCACGCACAAAAGTAGTTTCATCATGCATAGCAGAAGTGGCATCATCAATAACATGTGACATATCAGAATTCATAGTAGTAGCAGGTTTAGGTGTCGCATGCTTACTAATAACGGAAGGAGAATCTAGTGCAGCTAGATGGCAGTTCCTTACCTCCCCTCGTAGTTGAGGGAAAAATCTTGGTCTTAGCGTCTTTCAAGTTCTTCATAGTGATCAACAGATATAAATCCCAAGTGACTCAGAGAATAGAGCTATGCTCCCCGGCAATGGCGCCGTAAATTAGTCTTGATAACCCACAAGTATAGGGGATCGCAACAACTTTCGAGGGTAGAGTATTCAACCCAATTTTATTGATTCGACACAAGGGGAGCCAAAGAATGTTCTTGAGTATTAGCAGTTGAGTTGTCAATTCAACCATACCTGGATAACTTAGTATCTGCAGCAAAGTGTTTAGTAGCAAAAGTGGTATGATAATAAAGGTAACGGTAGCAAAAGTAAAGATAAATGTTTTTGGGTTTTTGTAGTAGTTGTAACAGTAGCAACGAAAAATTAAATAAGCGAAGAACAATATGTGAAAAGCTCAGTAGGCAATGGATCGTTGATGGATAGTTATGCGGATGCGATTCCTCATGCAATAGTTATAACATAGGGTGATATAGAACTAGCTCCAATTCATCAATGTGATGTAGGCATGTATTCCGTAAATAGTCATAATGCGCTTATGGAAAAGAACTTGTATGACATCTTTTGTCCTACCCTCCCGTTGCAGCGGGTCCTTACGGAAACTAAGGGATATTAAGGCCTCCTTTTAGTAGAGAACCGGACCAAAGCATTAACACATAGTGAATACATGAACTTCGTCAAACTACGGTCATCACCGAGAAGTATCCCGATTATTGTCACTGGGTTGTCGGATCATAACACATAATAGGTGACTATAGACTTGCAAGATAGGATCAAGAACACACATATATTCATGAAAACATAATAGGTTCAGATCTGAAATCATGGCACTCGGGCCCTAGTGACAAGCATTAAGCATAGCAAAGTCATAGCAACATCAATCTTAGAACATAGTGGATACTAGGGATCAAACCCTAACAAAACTAACTTGACTACATGGTAAATCTCATCCAACCCATCACCGTCCAGCAAGCCTACGATGGAATTACTCACGCACGGCGGTGAGCATCATGAATTTGGTGATGGAGGATGGTTGATGATGACGACGGCGACGAATCCTCTCTCCGAGCCCCGAACGGACTCCAGATCAGCCTCCCGAGAGAGATTAGGGCTTGGCGGCGGCTCCATGTCGTAAAACGCGATGAAACTTTCTCTCTGATTTTTTTCTCCCGAGACGGAATATATGGAGTTGGAGTTGAGGTCGGAGGAGGTCCAGGGGCCTGACGAGATAGGGGCGCCCTGTCTCTTGGACAGGCTGTGGCCCCCCTGGTGTATTTATTTCGCCCAATAATTCTTATAAATTCCAAAAAGTGCCTCCGTCGATTTCCAGGACATTCCGAGAACTTTTCTTTTGTACACATAAAACAACATGGTAGATCTGCTGAAAACAGCGTCAGTCCGGGTTAGTTTCATTCAAATCATGCAAGTTAGAGTCCAAAACAAGGGAGAAAGTGTTTGGAAAAGTAGATACGTTGGAGACGTATCAAGCAGCAGCAACAGTCAGGTTATCAAAGCAATCCAAAGCAGCTGAATAGTGGACAGTATCATGTGTTCACCACTAGCTTATGCAAGCGGGACCAGAAGCTTCATAAAAGGGCTGTGAACGCTGTTGAGCCACCGGTTCCCCATTATTTAAGGTGGTCAGAGCAGCCTATTGTATGGAGTAGAGAGGATCACCCTCCCCGGGTGGACAATCCGGGTCAGTTAGCCTTGGTGGTAGCACCTTAGGTTGGTGGATATAAGTTTACTAAGGTGCTCATGGATGGAGGCAGCAGCATCAACATCCTCTATTATGAGACCTTTCGATGCATGGGGCTGACTAACAAAAATTTGAAGACATCCAACACCGTTTTCCATGGAGTGGTGCCTGGTAAATCGGCGTACCCAGTTGAAAAGATTGAGCTGGAGGTGGCCTTTCGAGACGAATATGATTCTAGGGCTGAGAAATTAACCTTTGAGGTGGTCAAAATCAAAAGCCCGTGATCATGCTCTGTTTGGAGGGCCGCTTATGCCAAGTTCATGGCACGGCCGTGTTATGTTTACTTGCAGCTCAAGATGCCGGGTCACAAGGGCACCATTACTGTGCATGGGAGTCGAAGATAGCCCCGAATGCGAGGAGGGCGATGCGGCTTATGCCGAAGTCTGTTTGCAATTGAGGAGCTAAAATTTTATCGAGGATAACGTTGACCCGGTGGATATGAGACCTCAAGAAGCCGACCACCGAGCATGACCCGGCGATGAAGTTTAAATCGGCTGATGAAACCAAGCTTGTTGATTTTACTCCAGGCGACTCATCCAAACAATTCAGCATTAGTGCTAATCTGGATCCTAAATAGGAAAGCGCACTCATCGAGTTCATCCGTGAGAATCGGGACATCTTTGCATGGAAACCTTCTGACATGCCGGGTGTATCGAGAGAACTCGCTGAGCACACTCTTAATATTGATCCGAAGTTTAAGCCGGTCAGGCAGTTTCTTCGGCGGTTCAACGAAGAGAGACGGAAAGCTATTGGTGAGGAGGTGGCCCAGCTTTTGGCGGCCGGGTTTATTATTGAAGTTTTTCACCCTGAGTGGTTGGCTAACCCGGTGCTTGTACTTAAGAAGAATGGCACCTGGCGGATGTGTGTGGATTACACAGACTTAAGCAAGGCTTGTCTGGCTGATCCTTTTGCTCTCCCCTGTATTGATCAAATCATTGATGCTACGGCGGGTTGTGAGCGTTTGAGCTTTTTGGATGCTTACTCTGGTTACCATCAGATCAAGATGGCAGTTAAGGACCAGGAGAAGACGACCTTCATTACTCCGTTTGGAGCCTTCTGCTATGTATCTATGCCTTTTGGGCTCAAGAGTGCCCAGGCGACTTATCAACGGTGTGTACAGAACTGTCTCCACAATCAGATTGGGCGCAATGTTCACGCTTATGTGGATGATATAGTGGTGAAATCCAGAGACAAGGAAACCTTGATAGATGATCTGAAGGAAACCTTTGATAATCTCTGGGGCTACAAGATGATGCTTAACCCGGCCAAATGTGTGTTTGGGGTACCAGCAGGCAAACTTCTAGGTTTTTTGGTCTCTAACAGAGGTATTGAAGCCAATCCGGAGAAAATCAAGGCAATCACTTCTTTGGATAAACCGGCGTGCATCAATGGTGTTCAGCGACTGGCGGGTCATCTCACTGCTTTAAGCCGGTTCATAAGCTGGTTAGGTGAGAAGGATATACCGCTGTATCAGCTAATGAAGAAAACAGACAAATTTATCTAGAGTGACGCTGCTAATGCCGCCTTTGAAGATTTAAAGAGACAGTTGTCTGAACCGCCGATTATTGCGGCTCCCATTGATAAAGAGCTCCCATTGAACTTATACTCTGAACTACTACAGGATTGGTCTCTTGTAACACGTTGATGTGCTACTACAGCTAAGATATTGTGTTACTGAAGCACGCAGTAACACGTTTTTGTATGTGTTCCTGTAGGCTATGTTACTAGGTGTTGTCTATTGTAGCACATAAACATTGTTCCTATATGTATTTGCAGGTGTTACAGTTGTATTACTGCAACACAAGCCATATGTGTTACCGAAGGCCTTGGTAACACCTTTTTAGAACTATAGGCACACACTTTGTAACATGTTTTTCCTGGCATAGCAACATGGTTAGTAACACGTTTTAACAGAACTGCAACACAATTAGTAATCATTGGCAGTAATTACAATAGGGCTTTGTAACGCATTTTGATATTCCAGCAACACGATTTCTTTACTATAGCAACACAGTAGTAACATAATTTTGTACATATTGTAACATCTCTAGTGGTGATTGGTAGCAAACAACAGTAACACCTTTTCGTAACTATAGTAACACGGCATAATTAGTCCAATGTGGTACTGCAAAAAATTTGTATGTAATATTGTATAAATACAGTTTTTTGTTTTTATACTTCCTCATAGTGAAAATCGATAAGCAATATGACACAGATACACAGTGTATACTATATAAAAGGACCATGGACATAAAGCTAGCACATGCACAAGAAAAATGATATAAAATATCAATAAGGTTCTTGCCATTCCATAGCATTTATAACAATGAACATATAGAAGATCCATATTGTAGCAAAAATAAAATACATTTCTCAACCCATTAATGTAAACTATAGTACGCGAAAGATTTCCTATAATTGGAACCATGTGACACCCCTATTCATGTTCACTAGAATGTGCCCCTCAGATCTTTCTTGCATGAGTATGTCATATTTGCATCTTGATTCCTCATGAGCAGAAGCATCCGAATCAACTCAACCATTGAACCTCTCAATCTGGGGAAAAAACAGTCACAACAACATTAAGTATATTGCAAATATAATTTGACAAAACTCAAGAAGTTAAATATTGACATACACATGATGAAGGCCAAGCAATTGTTAATCCAGAGGTGAAAGCATCGCCAATTTTCATACAATTTTCCCTTTCCCTTACCAAGCGCTCACACTCCTCAATAGGTCGATCAACTTGCACTTCTATGAACTGCCGACCTAGCTCAACGCCACCAACCATTATTTTTGAATTGCAACCCAAAATGCTAGCATGTGCCACATGCCTTTTGTTTGGATATATTGAAGACTTCAGAATCACTTTTGTGCCAACCTAAAAAAGGTTCAAATTATAATTTGCATTAATCAAAATCAATTTTGTGAACACGAATCTAGTATAAACACACTATTTTTGTTACCTCCATGGAAGGACTATGTTTCGTCTTAGAGGACACATGGACTACAGACTTGTCTTGAGTGCTTTGTTTGTGTACTCTAGTCAAATTTCCATCCATATTCTCCCTACTCTTTCTCATCTACAGAGAAACATAAGAGGAAAAAATGATTTATCATTGTGATTTTGCAATGTAAAGTTCACAGTGCATTTTATTCATCAAATATTACATGTGCCGACATCATTTTTTAACATCAAGATAGTGCATTCCATGCAAATCAAACTTAAAATGCAGAAACTCATTCATCATTCCTATGAAAAATGTTTCCTATCAATGCTTAGCAAGCAGATTTCTTAAGAGATAACCATTACCTCTCTATCAAAAACAGCATGGGCTGGTGATGATGGTACTTGATATGAGAATTTATTGCAACCCTCATTTTCAATATGATGCTTCTGTACAACAATGTAAATAAATTAATAAGTTATAGTGTATCCTTTATACCATGAGTAACGAGAAGATTCTAACCTATTTGCCCGACAGAATGTCATTATCTTCGTGTGTGCCATGTTGATGTGGGTTAGTTTTATTCTGCATTTTACATGAAGAGGCATTCGTTTATAGAAAGTTATAAAGTGTAGTTATAAATAAACAAATTTACCATTGTTGTATCTCTGGGATTGACCACTATGTGTTCTGCATCAGGTCCATTGGCATGAACTCTCTGCAAAATGAAATATTTATAAAGAGAGATGAAAATGAACCAAAACATGTTGAATATATTGACAGTACCTTTCTTTTATTATTATGTAGTACTTCTGGATGAGATTCACCATTACCTACGGTTTGGAAATTTTCCTACAATAGAAATTAAACATGTTTCAGTAAAATACTTGTATGAATGCAACAAAAAAGATATTTACCGTTGCCATTTCGTTCGTCCCACACACTTCATCTTTGTTTCTTAATGCATCAATGATTTGGTCTTGCTGTTCTATGCGTTGCTTCAGCTTTGCTATTTCCTCCCTAGCATCAGCCTCTTCATCATGTGATGAACCATTTGTTGTGGTCATATTAATGTTCTTGAGATAACGAGGTTTTCGACCATAAACTTGGTTAGGAACAGGAAGCAAGCCCATTCCATGTACTTGTCCAGGTTTTTCATTCCCCAAAACTTTGTGCAAGGAATCACCTTTCCATGCAACTCTTCCCTGGTCACTTTGTGCCAACTCTGGTTGTTCATCAATTACCTTTTCCAACTCAACCTGAAAGAGAAGAATAAATCATATTGTACTTGTTGGATTCAGTGTTGACTTGATTGTGTAAAAATTGAATGTATAACGTACCACAAGCTTATTTTTATCTTTGGCCTTTTTTGGTTTTCTATGAGTCGCTAAGTAAACCTTCGCTCTATGTGGTTGTTTCTTTTCAGGGTACTCTTGACGCTGCAAAACCAGAAGTACGCTGATATGTAAAGAAAAGGTTGTGAAAACTTAGAAAAAAATATATTACTCACAAGGTCCTCAAATTTCAACGAGCAAAAACTCTTTGTCCCTCTGTATGAGTTGTCTTCACCTTTGTACGACTTATTTTGTTCTTCTCACTTACTGCCTATTATAATTAAAATATAATGTCAATGCACTACTTATCAGCAGCGCATATAGTCCAACTAAATGACAGAGAGCTTACCCTTCCTTCCTTAGACTTCCAAAATTTGACAAGTTCACGCCATCGGTCACTATCCACATATTCTGGACAAAGCTTATACAAAGATTTTCTTTTCTTGTTTGCATTAAAGAAATTTTTCTTCAGACCAGCCTTGAATCTTCTCCAATCTCGCCCGGTAGTTTTTAGTATCCCCTTGTCACACTTAGCAGGGTACAAGAACTTTGTCTGCATTTCAGGAAATAATGAATAAGCGTAAACAACAAATGTACAAAGGCAAACTAATAATATGCTAGCTAATATAACTGATTTTCTTCTTCATCGAGATAAGACTACTGTACACACTAAAGCATTGTGTCAGCCCCACCATCCTTCTTGACATTACGCCATTCCTTTTTGTCAAGTGGACAATAACCCCAAGTCTAGCTATTGTGCCAAGAAATTTCCCAGGACCCCACCTTCGTCCCCAATAGGCTGGCCAAGATGATTGCATTTTACAACTATCCGCGCACCATCTGGCATGTTCCAAGCAGCCGGTAAGGATGTTCCCCTACGCTTACCGTCACCAGTGGAATTTGTTTACAACAATACTAATTAACTGAAGTCCACATATATTACATTATGTGCTTGCAAAGCACTGAGTGAATAAGGAAAGTAAGGCTACTAATGGAATGACCAAGAACAAAGGCCAATAATAGCAAAGTACATTTTAAATTTGACATGCATGTATTGTCGGATTAATAAAGAAAATTGGGTATGTATATAGATGGAGCTTGTTTGTTAAGTAAGTGCAAGCCAACTTCAAAATTTTGATCCTTCTTAATTAATATCATACCAGAAATATTGTTGACGCGATCATCTCGACGACCAACTTGATCCTCATTATCCTCCAATTCTTGTGTTTCGGACACTGAATCACGTGACAGCAGAGAATGCTCACTATTGTCACAATCCCCATTGGTGTACTCATGACTCTGAACCACATTCAACCTTTTTGATTTACGCACCATTCTCGACAATCAATTCATGCACCATTTAATCTGTTAATTACAAGGATAGATAGTAATTTATTTGACCAAGTAGGCTAAGCATGACATGTTCCTACAAAACTGAAATCGTTATTGAGCTTACGGTTGCTATTACTTTGTGACGTCGCCGCCCTAGTTTTTGCTGCTCCTTTATCGAAGACAACCTCCTCCTCCTCTAAGCTGGTAATCGGTCCATTATCCTCGCGTTGAGGGTCTGATGGAGCAACATCAATGTTTGCCTCCTCGTTGAACACATACAACTGGACCTTCTTCTCATTGGTATGTTCTGATATCATTCTGCTCACATGAATGTCATTATCAATGCAAACCAGATAGCCTCTACCACGCGGGTATTTCTTCCTGTAATACAAGAAATCATATGCCGGTGAGAAGCCAACTTCTTCGATCAATTTGATTAACTCATAATAGGAGATATTTGTTCTGTCCATTAATCCCTCAAGAACTTTATGCTGATGATTCTCATCTTCATAGGACAAAGCTAATTTTCCATTTTTCCACAGCCATCTACAATGACATGAATGTAAGAAGTATCAGCACCAAACCAACTTTATAGTGGCATTAAAGTGAATAAAAGGTTGACATATATCAGCACCAAACCAACTTTATAGTGGCATGAAAGTGAATAGAAGGTTGACATATTGTTGTTAAAATCTAGGATTTATTCATACAGAAATGGAGGGAAATTACATGATAATGGAAGTGTTTTACATGATGGAGGATACAGATCGCCGGTCAAGCCACTCGCCAAGGTTGTTATTGCTCGACCAAGCTTAGTTCTAGTAGACAAAGGCACATACTAACTTCCTAAATCAAGGGTATAAACTGAATATTGACTGTGTAACATGTACTATGAATTTCGTGGTACATAAATTTTAAAAATCAGTACTAATCGTAGTTCGTGAGTACAAGATCGTTGGCCCCAATTTTGTATAAGTACTGCATATAGCAGTACTAATCAGAGTTCAGAGTATAAGTTCTTTGGTCCCAATTTTTGTCTAAGTACTGCATATATCAGTACTAATCTAAGTACTATTAATTTCAGAGTACTATCAGTATTGTACAAGATATACTATGAATTTCAGAGTACAAGATCGGGGGCCCCCAGTTTTGTATAACTACTACATATATCAGTACTAATCAGGGGATTATAGCCTACAAAATCAGGGGGTTAAAGACTGAAACCTTAAACTGCATAGAAGGGGGGAAAAGGCAGCCAACATCTCACGTATAGATGCTAAGGTCGATGGTAGCACACAAAACTGCAGAGGAATAAAAAAATTCAGAGAACATGGGACTACTTCTGCAGTGAACGAAAACCAGACTATAAATCGTATCTCAGTTTAACATAGTGACTAATGATTACAGCCCATCCTCCATTCTTATCCTAAATTAACCACTGGTTGATTTACTTCCTGGTATGCACAAACCTAACACCAGATTCAGAGAGGAAAACAAAGGGAGGAGGAAAGAGACTCAGTCAGGCGTAGAAGGGAGAAATCAATGAAATGGGAGTTTAGATGGATACCAGCCGCGAGAATGGTGTAGTCCTTCTGGATTTAGTTCCGGAGTTTAGGATCGACGATGTCGTTGCCGCAACGATGCAAACCACACTGAGGCAGATCTGGGCAGCGATGGTTTCAATCGGGCGTTGACGCTGAGCGGTAGCGTGGGTGGCATTGAAAAGGCGGCGTTGGATGAGGATGTTGAAGGAAATATGCCCTAGAGGCAATAATAAAGTTATTATTTATTTCCTCATATCATGATAAATTTTTATTATTCATGCTAGAATTGTATTAACCGGAAACATAATACATGTGTGAATACATAGACAAACATATAGTCACTAGTATGCCTCTACTTGACTAGCTCATTAATCAAAGATGGTTATGTTTCCTAACCATAGACATGTGTTGTTATTTGATTAATGGGATCACATCATTAGGAGAATGATGTGATTGACATGACCCATTCCGTTAGCCTAGCACTTGATCGCTTAGTATATTGCTATTGCTTTCTTCATGACCTATACATGTTCCTGTAACTATGAGATTATGCAACTCCCGTTTACCGGAGGAACACTTTGGGTGCTACCAAACGTCACAACGTAAATGGGTGATTATAAAGGAGTACTACAGGTGTCTCCAAAGGTACATGTTGGGTTGGCGTATTTCGAGATTAGGTTTTGTCACTCCGATTGTCGGAGAGGTATCTCTGGGCCCTCTCGGTAATGCACATCACATAAGCCTTGCAAGCATTGCAACTAATAAGTTTGAGATGATGTATTACAGAACGAGTAAAGAGCCTTGCCGGTAACGAGATTGAACTAGGTATTGGATACCGACGATCGAATCTCGGGCAAGTAACATACCGATGATAAAAAGGGAACAACGTATGCCGTTATGCGGTTTGACCGATAAAGATCTTCGTAGAATATGTAGGAACCAATATGGGCATCCAGGTTCCGCTATTGGTTATTGACCGAGAATAGTTCTAGGTCATGTCTACATAGTTCTCGAACCCGTAGGGTCCGCACGCTTAACGTTACGATGATAGTTTTATTATGAGTTTATAAGTTTTGATCTACCGAAGTTTGTTAGGAGTCCCGGATGTGATCACTGACATGACAAGGAGTCTCGAAATGGTCGAGACATAAAGATTGATATATTGGAAGCCTATGTTTGGACATCGGAAGTGTTCCGGGTGAAATCGGCATTTTATCGAGTACTGGAGGTTACCGAACCCCGGTGACCTAATGGGCCTTAGTGGGCCTAGTGGAGAAAGAGGAGAAGGGGCCAAGGGGCAGCCGCGCCTCCCCCAAGTCCGAATAGGACAAGGAGGGGGCGGCGCCCCTTTCCTTTTCCCCTCCTCCTCCCCCCAAGTCCTAATCCAACTAGGAAAGGGGGGGGGGGAGTCCTACTCCCGGTGGGAGTAGGACTCCTCCGGCGCGCCTCCTCCTAGGGCTGGCCGCACCCCCCCTTGCTCCTTTATATACGGGGGCAGGGGGCACCCCATGACACACAAGTTGATCTACGGATCGTTCCTTAGCCGTGTGCGGTGCCCCCTCCACCATATTCCACCTCGGTCATATCGTCACGGAGTTTAGGCGAAACCTGCGCCGTAGGGCATCATAATCGCCACCATGCCGTCGTCTTGTGGACCTCATCCCCGACGCTTTGCTGGATCGGAGCCCGGGGATCGTCATCGAGCTGAACGTGTGCTGAACTCGGAGGTGCCGTACGTTCGGTACTTGGATCGGTCGGATCGTGAAGACATACGACTAAATCAACCGCGTTGTCATAATGCTTCCGCTTATGGTCTACGAGGGTACGTGGACAATACTCTCCCCTCTCGTTGCTTTGCCATCAGCATAATCTTGCGTGTGCGTAGGAATTTTTTTGAAATTACTACGTTTTCCAACAGTGGCATCCGAGCCTGGTTTTATGCGTAGATGTCATATGCACGAGTAGAACACAAGTGAGTTGTGGGCGATACAAGTCATACTGCTTACCAGCATGTCATACTTTGGTTCGGCGGTATTGTGAGATGAAGCGGCCCGGACCGACATTACGCCAGACGCTTACGCGAGACTGGTTTCACCGCTATGCAGCACTCGTGCTTAAAGGTGACCGGCGGGTGTCTGTCTCTCTCGGTTTAGTTGAACTGAGTGTGGCTACGCCCGGTCCTTGCGAAGGTTAAAACAGCACTAACTTGACGAACTATCGTTGTGGTTTTAATGCGTAGGTAAGAACGGTTCTTGCTCAGCCCGTAGCAGCCACGTAAAATTTGCAACAACAAAGTAGAGGACGCCTAACTTGTTTTTGCAGGGCATGTTATGATGTGATATGATCAAGACGTGATGCTATATTTTATTGTATGAGATGATCATGTTTTGTAATCGGTTATCGGCAATCGGCAGGAGCCATATGGTTGTCGCTTATTGTATGAAATGCAAACGCCTCAGAAGTTGCTTTTACTTTATCACTAAGCGGCAGCGATAGTCGTAGAAGCAATAGATGGCGTAACGACAACGATGCTACGATGGAGATCAAGGTGTCGAGCCGGTGACGATGGTGATCACGACGGTGCTTCGGAGATGGAGATCACAAGCACAAGATGATGATGGCCATATCACATCACTTATATTGATTGCATGTGATGTTTATCCTTTATGCATCTTATCTTGCTTTGATTGACGGTAGCATTTTAAGATGATCTCTCACTAAAATTATCAAGAAGTGTTCTCCCGAGTATGCACCGCTATGCGAAAGTTCTTCGTCTTTGAGACACCACGTGATGATCGGGTGTGATAGCTCTACGTTCAAATACAACGGGTGCAAAACAGTTGCACACGCCGAGTACTCAGGTTAAACTTGGCGAGCCTAGCATATACAGATATGGCCTCGAACACGGAGACCGAAGGTCGAACGTGAATCATATAGTAGATATGATCAACATAGTGATGTTCACCATTGAAACTACTCCATCTCACGTGATGATCGGACATGGTTTAGTTGATTTGGATCACGTAATCACTTAGATGACTAGAGAGATGTCTGTCTAAGTGGGAGTTCTTTAATAATATGATTAATTGAACTTAAATTTATCATGAACTTAGTACCTGATAGTATTTTTGCTTGTCTATGTTTACTGTAGATAGATGGCTCGTGTTGTTGTTCCGTTGAATTTTAATGCGTTCCTTGAGAAAGCAAAGTTGAAAGATGATGGTAGTAATTACACGGATCGGGTCCGTAATCGAGGATTATCCTCATTGCTGCACTGAAGAATTACGTCCCGAAGCACCGCTGGGTGCCAGTGCCCATCGCTGATGCAACCGACGGCGTTAAGAACGTCCGCAGAGCAAAGCTGATGACTACTCTATAGTTCGTGTGCCATGCTTTATGGCTTAGAACCGGGCCTTCAACGACGTTTTGAACGTCATGGAGCATATGAGATGTTCCAGAGTTGAAGTTAATATTTCAAGCAAATGCCCGGATTGAGAGATATGAAGTCTCCAATAAGTTCTATAGCTGCAAGATGGAGGAGAATAGTTACATCGGTGACTCAAAATGTCCGGGTATAATAATCACTTGATTCAACCGGGAGTTAATCTTCCGATGATAGTGTCATTGATGTAATTCTTCAATCATCGCCACCAAGCTACAAGAGCTTCGTGATGAACTATAATATGCAAGGGATGGAAAAGACTATTCCGAGCTCTTCGCAATGCTAAAAGCCATGGAGGTAGAAATCAAAAAGGAGCATCAAGTGTTGATGGTCAACAAGACCACCAGTTTCAAGAAAAAGGGCAAAGGGAAGAAGAAGGGGAACTTCAAGAAGAACAGCAAACAAGTTGCTACTCAAGAGAAGAAACCCAAGTCTGGACCTAAGCCTGAGACTGAGTGCTTCTACCGCAAGCGCATCGACATCGAAGCGGAACTGCCCCAAGTATTTGGCGGATAAGAAGGATGGCAAAGTGAACAACGGTATATGTGATATACATGTTATTGATGTGTACCTTACTAATGCTCGCAGTAGTACACTGGTATTTTATACCGGTTACATTGCTAATATTTGCAACTCGAAACAGGGACTATGGATTAAGCGAAGATTGGCTAAGGACGAGGTGACGATGCGCGTGGGAAATGGTTCCAAAGTCGATGTGATCACGGTCGGCACGCTACCTCTACATCTACCATCGGGATTAGTTTTAGACCTAAATAATTGTTATTTGGTGCCAGCGTTAAGCATGAACATTATATCTGGATCTTGTTTGATGCGATACGGTTATTCATTTAAGTCAGAGAATAATGGTTGTTCTATTTATATGAATAATATCTTTTATGGTCATGCACCCTTGAAGAGTGGTCTATTTTTATTGAATCTCGATAGTAGTAATACACATATTCATAGTGTTGAAACCAAAAGATACAGAGTTGATAATGATAGTGCAACTTATTTGTGGCAATCTTTGTTTGGGTCATATCGATTGTAAAACGCATGAAGAAACTCCATCTTGATGGGCTTTTGGAATCACTTGATTATGAATCACTTGGTACTTATGTAACCGTGCCTCATGGGCAAGATGACTAAAACGCCGTTCTCCGGAACTATCGAGCGAGCAACTGATTTGTTGGAAATCATACATACCGATGTTTGTGGTCCAATGAATGTTGAGGCACGCCTTGTGGCGGGTATCGTTATTTTCTCACCTTCACAGATGATTTGAGCAGATATGGGTATATCTACTTAATGAAACACAAATCTGAAACATTTGAGAAGTTCAAAGAATTTCAGAGTGAAGTGGAAAATCATCGTAACAAGAAAATAAAATTTCTACGATCTGATCGTGGAGGAGAATATTTGAGTTACGAGTTTGGTTTACATTTGAAACAATGCGGAATAGTTTCGCAACTCACGCCACCCGGAACACCACAACGAAATGGTGTGTCCGAACGTCGTAATGTACTTTGTTAGATATGGTGCGATCTATGATGTCTCTTACTGATTTACCGCTATCGTTTTGGGGTTATGCTTTAGAGACGGCCGCATTCACGTTGAATAGGGCACCATCAAAATCCGTTGAAACGACGCCTTATGAACTATGGTTTGACAAGAAACCAAAGTTGTCGTATCTTAAAGTTTGGGGCTGCGATGCTTATGTGAAGAAACTTCAACAAGATAAGCTCGAACCCAAATCAGAGAAATGTGTCTTCATAGGATACCCAAAAGAGACTATTGGGTACACCTTCTATCACAGATCTGAAGGCAAGATTTTCGTTGCTAAATTCGGATCCTTTCTAGAAAAAGAGTTTCCCTCAAAACAAGTGAGTGGGAGAAAAGTAGAACTTGATGAGATAACTGTATCTGCTCCCTTATTGGAAAGTAGTTCATCACAAGAACCGCTTCCTGTGACAACTGCACCAATTAGTGAGGAAGCTAATGATATTGATCATGAAACTTCGGATCAAGTTTCTCTTGAACTACGAGGTCAAGCAGTAAGATCCACACCAGAGTGGTACGGTAATCCTATTCTCGAAGTCATGTTACTTGACCATGGCGAACCTACAAACTATGAAGAAGCGATGGTGAGCCCAGATTCCGCAAAATGGCTGGAAGCCATGAAATCTGAGATGGGATCCATGTATGAGAACAAAGTATGGACTTTGGTTGACTTGCCCGATGATCGGCAAGCCATTGAGAATAAATGGATCTTTAAGAAGAAGACCGACGCTGATGGTAATGTAATCGTCTATAAAGCTCGACTTGTTGCGTAAAGGTTTTCGACAAGTTCAAGGGGTTGACTACGATGAGACTTTCTCACCAGAAGCGATGCTTAAGTCCTGTCTGAATCATGTTAGCAATTGCTGCATTTTATGATTATGAAATTTGGCAAATGGATGTCAAAACTGCATTCTTGAATGGATTTCTAGAAGAAGAGTTGTATATGATGCAACCAGAAGGTTTCGTTGATCCAAAAGGTGCTAACAAAGTGTGCAAACTCCAGCGATCAATTTATGGTCTGGTACAAGCCTCTCGGAGTTGGAATAAACGCTTTGATAGTGTGATCAAAGCATATGGTTTTATACAGACTTTTGGAGAAGCCTGTATTTACAAGAAAGTGAGTGGGAGCTCAGAAGCATTTCGATATTATCTGTGGACGACATATTATTGATTGGAAATGATATAGAATTTCTGGATAGCATAAAAGGATACTTGAATAAAAGTTTTTCAATGAAAGACCTCGGTGAAGCTGCTTACATATTGGGCATCAAGATCTATAGAGATAGATCAAGACGCTTGATTGGACTTTCACAAAGCACATACCTTGATAAAGGTTTGAAAAAGTTCAAAATGGATCAGGCAAAGAAAGGATTTTTACCTATGTTACAAGGTGCGAAATTGAGTCAGACTCAATGCCCGACCACATCAGAAGATAGAGAGAAAATGAAAGATGTTCCCTATGCTTCAGCCATAGGCTCTATCATGTATGCAATGCTGTGTACCAGACCTGACGTATGCTTAGCAATAAGCTTGGCAGGAAGGTACCAAAGTAATCCAGAGTGGATCATCGACAGCGGTCAAGAACATCCTGAAATACCGAAAAGGACTAAGGATATGTTTCTCGTATATGGAGGTGACAAAGAGCTAGTCGTAAATGGTTACGTCGATGCAAGCTTTGACACTGATCCGAACGATTCTAAATCGCAAACCGGATACGTATTTTTATTAAACGGTGGAGCTGTTAGTTGGTGCAGTTCTAAACAAAGCGTCGTGGCGGGATCTACATGTGAAGCAGAGTACATAGCTGCTTCGGAAGCAGCAAATGAAGGAGTCTGGATGAAAGAGTTCATTTCCAATCTAGGTGTCATACCTAATGCATCGGGACCAATGAAGATCTTCTGTGACAATAATGGTGCAATTGCCTTGGCAAAGGAATCCAGATTTCACAAGAGGACCAAAGCACATCAAGAGACGCTTCAATTCCATCCGGGACCAAGTCCAGGTGGGAGACATAGAGATTTGCAAGATACATACGAATCTGAATGTTGCAGACCCATTGACTAAGCCTCTTCCACGAGCAAAACATGATCGGCACCAAGACTCCATGGGTGTTAGAATCATTACTGTGTAATCTAGATTATTGACTCTAGTGCAAGTGGGAGGCTGAAGGAAATATGCCCTAGAGGCAATAATAAAGTTATTATTTATTTCCTCATATCATGATAAATGTTTATTATTCATGCTAGAATTGTATTAACCGGAAACATAATACATGTGTGAATACATAGACAAACATATAGTCACTAGTATGCCTCTACTTGACTAGCTCATTAATCAAAGATGGTTATGTTTCCTAACCATAGACATGTGTTGTTATTTGATTAATGGGATCACATCATTAGGAGAATGATGTGATTGACATGACCCATTCCGTTAGCCTAGCACTTGATCGCTTAGTATATTGCTATTGCTTTCTTCATGACCTATACATGTTCCTGTAACTATGAGATTATGCAACTCCCGTTTACGGAGGAACACTTTGGGTGCTACCAAACGTCACAACGTAATCGGGTGATTATAAAGGAGTACTACAGGTGTCTCCAAAGGTACATGTTGGGTTGGCGTATTTCGAGATTAGGTTTTGTCACTCCGATTGTCGGAGAGGTATCTCCGGGCCCTCTCGGTAATGCACATCACATAAGCCTTTCAAGCATTGCAACTAATAAGTTAGTTGTGAGATGATGTATTACGGAACGAGTAAAGAGACTTGCCGGTAACGAGATTGAACTAGGTATTGGATACCGACGATCGAATCTCGGGCAAGTAACATACCAATGACAAAGGGAACAACGTATGTCGTTATGCGGTTTGGCCGATAAAGATCTTCATAGAATATGTAGGAACCAATATGGGCATCCAGGTTCCGCTATTGGTTATTGACCGAGAATAGTTCTAGGTCATGTCTACATAGTTCTCGAACCCGTAGGGTCCGCACGCTTAACGTTACGATGACAGTTTTATTATGAGTTTATAAGTTTTGATGTACCGAAGTTTGTTAGGAGTCCCGGATGTGATCACGGACATGACAAGGAGTCTCGAAATGGTCGAGACATAAAGATTGATATATTGGAAGCCTATGTTTGGACATCGAAAGTGTTCCGGGTGAAATCGGCATTTTACCGGAGTACCGGGAGGTTACCAGAACCCCCCGATGACCTAATGGGCCTTAGTGGGCCTAGTGGAGAAAGAGGAGAAGGGGCCAAGGGCAGCCAAGGCCTCCCCCCAAGTCCGAATAGGACAAGGAGGGGGCGCCTCTTCCTTTTCCCCTCTCCTCCTTCCCCCAAGTCCTAATCCAACTAGGAAAGGGGAGTCCTACTCTGGTGGGAGTAGGACTCCTCAGCGCCTCCTCCTAGGGCGGCCGCACCCCCTTGCTCCTTTATATACGGGGCAGGGGCACCCCATAGACACACAAGTTGATCTACGGATCGTTCCTTAGCCGTGTCGGTGCCCCTCCACCATATTCCACCTCGGTCATATCGTCGGAGTTTAGGCGAAGCCCTGCGCCGTAGAGTATCATCATCGTCACCACGCCGTCGTCTTGTGGACCTCATCCCTGACGCTTGGCTGGATCGGAGCCCGGGGATCGTCATCGAGCTGAACGTGTGCTGAACTCGGAGGTGCCGTACGTTCGGTACTTGGATCGGTCGGATCGTGAAGACGTACGACTAAATCAACCGCGTTGTCATAACGCTTCCGCTTACGGTCTACGAGGGTACGTGGTCAATACTCTCCCCTCTCGTTGCTATGCCATCACCATGATCTTGCGTGTGCGTAGGAATTTTTTTGAAATTACTACGTTCTCCAACAGATGTAGCGGGCGTTGGAGGGGCGGCGAGGTGGCCGCTGAGGGGCGGCGACGGAGGCCGCCGAGGTGAGGCTTTGAGGGCGGCGCGAATGATGCAGATGGGATTAGCGATCTAATTTATTTAGCGCTTCATTAGTGTTTTTTTTCGGTTAGCGCTTCGTTAGTTAACCGGAGGGAAAATTAAGCGGGACTACATTGGGAGCTTTGGAGGGAACTTTTTGTCCATCGAGAAGTGGAGGAGGGAAATCGAGATGTGGAGGAATTTTTTGCGGGAATAATCCGGAGACTGTTTGACTAATTTTTTGTTTGGAGAAAAATATATTGGATCTATAAATAATTCAAGAAATGTTTATAATGGAAAAAATGGAGCATATTTTGTATTTATTTCATTACCGAGAAGGAAATAATATATAGATATAAATAGTAATGTCTTTATGAAATGAATATATAACAATATAATTTTGTGATTTTGAATTCCAAAACATGGTAAAAAACAATTACTTCATTCGTACTCGCACCTCCAAGTCCGGCGACTCCGACGGTGAGAGAGCAAGGAACCTCCAGACCGAAGATTGGTTTATATTTACCAAGTTGTGTTTGTGATTTAATTGATGGAATAGAAATAAGGCACTGAGACGCCTATAAGCATTGAAACGAGCCGAAGGTGCGCTGCTGTCATCGCCCCTCCCTTGCCAGAGCGAGACAAACCTTGCTGTAGTACACAGTCAGAAAGTCGTCATGCTAAGGCCCCATAAAACCAATGCACCAGAACTTCACACGCCCATCGATAATGCTGGATGCATGGACAGAACGGGGACTAGATGGTGAGACCTTTATTTCATCTTCAGGGAGCCCTGTTGTCTCGCCTTCCTGAACGGGATCTGAACCCTAACAAGACTCGAAAAAAGATCTCAAAAGCGGAGCCCTTCCACCGCCAAGGAGCAAATCATCTCAAAAGCGGCGGCTGGCTAGGTCTTACACGGGTAGTTGAAAACAATGATTTGTTCTGAACTGACCGTTCACTTCAATCACCACAAATCCCCCCTCATTTACACACACACACAAAAACCAAGAAAGGTTGCGGTAGGCATCAACTGGCTAGTACCACCCCATGGATCAGCCGTGTGATTTTAAGTGTTATTCAAGTGAGAGCTAACTGTTCTATTTTGATCAATTTTCTTATATAGGATAGGTTAGAGATCTTTCAACTACAAGGTGTTTTTGGGTCAGTTGATTCATTTTTTGAGTCGTCTAATGCAAAATTAATGCCCAGATGGCATTGTAAAACATCCTACCTTTGTTGTTCATCTTCTTCACCAAACCGCCCCACAGACTCTTGGATGAATCGCTAGCCATAGTCTCCCATGGTGCTCCCACGCCAGCCTTGTAGCCCCGGCCTCCCCTCACCATCGTCCCCAGCCATCCCTTTAAACCAGGGAACCACTATATTTTTTCCAGCGGGCCTGCACCCCCTTTCATCAGAAACATCAAGTTTCGGACTTGCCTTCACCGACTGTCACGCGCTACACTTGTTCCTGGCCAAGGTCTTGTCGGTGTCTCCATGCCTCGCTATAACTTGCCTCGGTGCCACAGTCGACTACCTCGTGCTTCGCCACACATCCTTCCCATGAAATTCGATCGACCCAAATCCATTTTTTAGTCAACTTATACTAAAATAAATGTACTTGCTTGTAATACAATTTGGTCCCAATCGATTACTTATGTGCAATTGGCATGTACATGAGCCACACGCCAATACAAGAACACATACATACATGATAAAAGACAACTGCTATACGAACCAACCTGTGGTTGGATGATTAGAGGACTTTCAGGATTTTCAGCGATGCGCATTCAGTGGTAGGAGACGCGTTTACATCGACGACGAGGTGCGTACGGTGACTTCGTAATTTTCAAGATGATATACTGACTCAGTCTTTCGGAGATGCTCATAGGGGTAAGATGTGTGTATATATTCATAGGGGTGAGAGTAAGCGCGTGTATATGAGCGCTTGCATCTGTGTTAAGAAAAAGGACAGCTACTATACAAATAAGAAACCTCGTTTTGACAGGTACGGGATATAAGAAACTTGTAGAGAAAAGAAACGTGGCAACAAGTTTTGGAAGGTGGGCACACGCACGCACGATTAGAGTTGGACGGCTCCCTGCACGATCGACACGAAACTTCAATCAGCCGGTTGAGTTGTACTATAGTAATTTCCCAAAAGGAAAACACCACCAAAAAAACCCTTTATCGATTCGTTCCTCATCTCTTACCTCGATCCCCTGTTCCGCCGCCGCCCGACCCGAGCGCTGGCCGCTGGCCGCATCGCGGTCACAGGAGGCCGCGCCGCCGCCGCTCGAGTCCACACCCAGCATTGCATCCACTCGATTCCATACCTCCACCCGCCGCTCTAGTCCACAGCCCACGCCGCCTCCTATAGCCGCTCGAATCCACTCGTCCAGCGTCTGCAGGAGCTGCCGCCGGAGTCCACGGACGGGAGACTGGGAGACGGCGGAAGAGCAGGATTTCGCCTCCGCCGACCATTAATTGGACGCTGGTTCTCCATAATCTGTTGGCGGCCGCCGCTGTTTCTCCACGTCGTCAGATCGAGCCAGCTGAGGGTTGAGAGCTAGAACTTCAGAATTCGTTGTTGTGCCTCTGTTTCAATTTTTTCTTTAAAGGAACACACGACTCATTTGATTACATAGTAGTACTGGGTATATTGATAGATCATAATGTTCAGAATTTCATTGCCGTCGTCAGATGCGTTGAGTCAGTTTAAAACTTCACAAAGTGTCAATCGTGTCAAACAATAAATCAATATACATAGTTTGAACAAAACCTTCACACAGTGCCAATCGTGTTTTCCATAAATTGTGAAAAATTAAGCTGACACATTACTTGAGCTGTGAAAGGCGTAGTTGTAAGGTTTCATCCTTGTACTCTGCACGGACAAGAAAATCATATGAGGTTTGAATTTTCCGGCACACATTACTTGAGCAGAAAAGATAAGTTAACAACACTCACTCTGAATGTTCAGCAGTGAGTAAGCTCAGTTTACCTGGGTTGTCAACCAAAGGTGCCTTCCATTTGCCTTGTTGTGCTTTTAGAGCTGCTAGTGAAATCTTCCATTTGGAGCGTTTTGAGTCACAACGCATACTGTAGGATATGATGTCCACTTTGGCTTAGCTCAGTATTATAAACTCGCTGTTGGAAAGTAATGATGGTTCAATACAATTTCAACTGTTTTAGCATTATAATAAATTCACTAATGATATTTGTTACTTTAACACAGAGGCGATGGATCTAACAACTATTAAAAAGTTATTGTGTTCTCCTAGACCAAGTGCAGACTATTTGGCTGGCGTAGATGGTTTTCTTGCTTTTGCATATAGTGGAAAAAGTTCAGATGCCAAGATCCATTGTCCATGCGTCAAATGTGTCAATAGGTACTTGTTGAAGCGGCACACCGTATATGATCATTTGGTGTGTGATGGAATGCTACTTGGATACACAGTTTGGGATTGTCATGGTGAAACTGCAGGATACATCTCCTCTAACAAACGAAAAAGGTCAAAACAGGAAGGCATAAACTCTAATATGCGCCAGCTAGTCCATGATGTTTTCGGGAACATAGATAATGGGTCTCAAGTGAATGACTTCGATGACCCAAACCCTCCACAACATGGGCCAGATCCTGAAACCCAAGCCTTTTATGACTTGTTAAGAGAAGCAGATGTACCTTTGTGGAATGGGTGTGAACTATCAAAACTTTCTTTCCTTGTGCTTCGCTCAACATAAAATCTAGTAACAAGTGGAGTAATAAATCTATAAATGATTTGCTAGCAGTTCTACAACAAGCAATTCCAAATGGCAAGAATTTACTCGAACTTTTGCCGAGGCCAAGAAGATCATTGGAAAGCTTGGGCTTAGTTATGAGAGAATTCATGTTTGTGAAAAACATTGTCAGCTTTTTTGGAAAGAGAAGGCTAATGATGACTTTTGCTCAGTATGTGGAGCATCAAGGTGGAAAAACAAACCTGATAAAACCATGCTAACTAACAAGGAAAGGAAAAAGCAACCCGAAGAAGGTGCTCCGGTACTTCCCTATTAAGCCAAGGCTTAAGAGGCTTTTTATGCACAAGGAAACTGCTATAGCATTAAGATGGCATGATGAGGAACGCATAAAAGATGGAGCATTGCGACATTTAGCTGATTCAGCGGCATGGAAGGAGATTGACTCCAAGTATAAGCACATCAGATCAGATTCTCGAAATATTAGATTCATAATCACAGCTGATGGATTCAATCCGTTTGGTAAGCTGAATAGTAAACATAGTTGCTGGCCTGTTGTCCTAGTACCCAATAACCTTCCACCATGGTTGTGCATGAAGGCATCTTCTCTTATGCTCACTCTGCTTATTCCTGGTCCAACTTACCCTGGAAAGAATTTCCATGTATTCATGCAACCAGTTTATGAAGAACTAAGCGAGCTGTTTATGGTAGGAACACATACATATGATGCATCTCGAAGTGAGATGTTTCAACTTTATGCTGTTGTGTTGTCTACCGTGAGTGACTACCCCGGGCTAGCTCTCTTTGCAGGATATAGCATAAATGGTGAGTTTGGTTGTTTTCCATGTCGTGATGAAACATGTTCTAAACGCTTGAAATATGGGCAGAAGTACTGTTTCATGGGGCATCGCCGATTTCTGCCCCGGATCACAAATTCCGTTTGATGCTAGATCGTTTGATGGATCTCAAGAACATAGAGCGGCACCTAGTGCTTATGCGGAAACTAGAGTTGTAGATCAAATAAAATCAATTTCAGATTTTCAGAAATCCAAAACATGGAAGTGTGTCGCTGGCCTATTCAATTTGCCTTATTGGGACTTCAATTTACTCCGTCACAATCTTGATATCATGCATATTGAGAAGAACGTATGTGAAAACATATATGGAACACTTCTAGGAATAGAAGGCAAGTCCAAAGATAATTTAAAGGCACGACAAGACCTACAAAGCACATGAACATTAAACGAGAGCTGCATCCACAAAAAACCTAATGATAAGTATTATCCGCCACCTGCTTCCTATAACCTATCTAAAGAAGGGAAGCAACAATTTTGCAAAGTCCTTCATGGTGCAAGGGGTCCAATGGGTTTTCAGGAAACATCTCAAGATGTGCAAATGTTGTTCAAGGGAGAATCTCAGGCCTTAAAAGTCATGATTGTCATATACTAATGCAACACTTTCTACCACTTGCTATTCGAGGTCTACTCCCGAGATCATGTCACATATGTGTTGTTCGACCTGTGTGGGTATTTTAGAGAAGTGAGTGCAAAAGTCCTATACATCAGCGATCTTGAGAAGTTGGAGGAGCGAATCATAATGACATTATGTCATATGAAGAGAATATTCCCACCAGGTTTTTTCACTGTTATGGTGCATTTGGTTATGCATCTAGCAACGGAGGCAAAAATACGTGGTCCAATGTGCTACCGTTCGATGTGGTTTGTGGAAAGGTATGGTAGCTTCTTATATAAATATGGGGATGCATTACATATCTTTGTAGGAAAATATTCTTCAATAATTTGCTTCTTCCTTCATTTGTGTTTATGTAGGTATAGAGGTAAGCTGAAGTCAAATGTCTGTAACAAAGCTCGTCTCGAAGGATCTATCGCTGAAGCATTTTTGGCAGATGAGTGCATGACATTCTGTTCAAGATATATTGTCGGTTTTGAGACCAAACATAACTTGCCTTCGCAGAACGTAAGATAACAACGAGTGGGTTGGGCATCATGATATTGCACATGGATCAAGATTATTTCCACATTCGGCAATCCACTTGGAAAGCCTAGGAATTATGTCTTGAGCGGTGTGGCAAAAGTACGCATACATAGATATGTCTTGTTCAATTGCTCGATGTGAATTCATACCTTAGGTAATATCTCATGCTTATAAATTGTCTTAGTTACCCTTTCCCCTACTTTACCTTTGTTTATGAATTACTTTGCAGGGCTCATGCTGATGAGATCACTAATGGACGCAATTTAAACCCTGATGTTGTCGAGAGGATTCAAAATGATAAGTTCCACGAATGGTTCCAAGCTCATGTAAGTGCCATATTTTGCATATACTATACACGTATCACTACATTTAGTTGTAATCAAATTCTAAATATTCAGATAAAGAAATTGGAGAAGGAAAATGGCATCCAACATTGAAAAGGATATTAGATTGCTACTTGGCGCCCAGTTAATGCAGCCAAAAGATATTGCGCTTTCAAATCCCGAGGCTACCATTTTAGGCCTAAACGCTTGGATAAAGAGACACAAAATAGTGGAGTCATGGTAACTGCAAAAACTTCCAGTTATGCTTCAGCACATGATGCCAATCCTGTTTTACGTGATGTGACGTACTACGGGAGGGTAATTGATATTGTCGAGCTAAACTACTCTGGACAGTTTTCAGTGGTGTTGTTTAAATGTGAATGGGTTAATGTGTTCTCGTAAACAGGAATGAAAAAAGACAAGTACGGTTACACACTTGTCAACTTCTCACATCTAATACACAAAGGAGAAAAGATTGAGCATGAGCCTTTTATTTTCCCTAACCAGGCGAATCAAGTGTTCTATGTGGAAGATGAATTGAATCCAGGTTGGTCTGTGGTAATGAAGTTGCCAAAGCCTAGAGATGTATATGACTTAGGCAACTTGGAATGGGAAGCGCAGACAGGAAATGAGCCATTCCATGTTTCACAGCTTGGAGAGAGTTTGAAAATAAAGAACAATGAACAACATTGGGTTAGAACAGACGTTGAGGGGACAATAGTGGATGCTAATAATGCTTCGAGCAACAAAGAATAACTGAGGTTAGTAGCAATATGTTCTTGTGTTTCCATATTCAATTTGCAAGATGTGTTTTTATCTCTAATATAATTTGTTGTTCAATCTTTCTGTTCTTCAATTATGTTATGTGCATTCTTTCTTTTATGTTGGGTTGACACTTTCATATCAAATATGAAATTTAGTGATAAAAGTAGCACAAAATGTCTCTTCTATTTTCTTGTTCGTGTTTTGAATTATTTTGGCTGCATGCTACAGGTTCAGACTGCATGCTACATGGAGGCATGGAGGGGGTGGTCGGCTGTGTGCTTTGTGTTAGTACAAAACAGCCTACTCTTTTCTGCTTGTTGGCTTTCTGTTGACTACTTGACCAACTTGCTTGGTGATATACTGCTGTGTGAGACCATGTGTTGGTCAAAACATAGTATACTCTTATATTCATGCTTGGTAATTCGGTCAGCGACACCACATGCTTGTTTGGAACATCATTTTGTACTTTGGTCAACAACAGTTCAGAATTGAGATACACGCAGCTTCTTTGGAACTTTATTTTTGTATACATTGGTTAACAGTTCAGAATTGGCATACTCTTGCAGTGTTCAAAAATCTTGTTTTGCGATCACATGTTGCCATTTTTTTAAAGTTTGAATCTATCCTGAAGCAGTATATATGTTTTAGTTTCTCTACATATAATTCTCTTGCTGATGATTAGATTAGATGGTTAAAAGACTAGACTCTCATGTGCAAGATGAAAGTTCAATGTTGATTGAAGTCTTTTTCTCCGAAGGCTGAAAGGCAGATTCTGTACCAAGTAGAAAGTTCAATGTTCTGCCAACGACACTCAGCTTTCTCATGATTTTTGCTCTTTGAACCCAGCTATCAAAATGCATTCAAATTTAGGTTTTCATTAGTCCAATTACACGAAATAGTATCTATTGAATATGTCTCCCTATCTCGACGAATTAGCACGAATTCTGAATCAGGGTGGTCCAACTAATAAAAAAGTCACAGATATAACATGTCAATATACAGTATACCTTTGATCGAAAACCACTTCCCAAATATAAAACGTCAACATACTTTTATACTTTATAATAAAAATACGGATCAATAAGTCTTCAAAGCATATTAAATTAATTAAGTCCAAAATTACTTAAAAGTAGCTAGCACACCTTTTAATTTTAACAAATTTTGGTAGCAGAAAACATTTTTTTCCAATACCCAAAAGAGCTGCACATCTTTTATATTAAGATAAGAGAAAAATATTTAAAGATTACGAATACACACACAGTACAAAGCACAAAACTTTGAGTTTGCACTCTCATCCAGTCTTAGAAAATAGGGTCATACGCAACGTAAAGGGAAATAATCTTTTTAGAATTTTGTACAGGAAATATCTTTTTAGAAGAACTTACAGGAAAAAGTCAGCTGCTATAGTTTGAGTCCTACCTTCTCTGGGCTTTGGTAGGTGGGCTACGCCAATTGTTTTATCCTAATATATCCCACCAGTAATCAAACACGCATCCTCTAAACTTCTATACGTAGCTAACATGTGAATGGCACAATCCCATAACTATTACCTCAGAGGCCACGTGCTACGACGCGATCGACCTAATAATTGATCGCATGCATCTGGCAACAAGTCTTCTCATGACAAGAAAGAAAAAATCAATCCAATATTATTATGTGTGTAACATTTACCTACGTAGATCACCTATGTGTTACAAACTTGTAACACAACATTGCATATCATGTATGTGTTACAATCTTGTAACACTCTCTCAACCGGCTTAAATAATGTGTTATAACACCGTAACACATTCGACATATGTGGAATATGTGTTACAACATCGTAACACTTCCCACGTAACGTGTTACAACTTTGGTGTGGACACAAATTTTGTACGACGATTTCAACCAAGAACACATGTTTTCTTGTGTTACCGGGATGTGTTACCAAAGCTAATTCCTGTAGTAGTGCAAAGTCGGCGTACTTGACTAGAGCCGCCATTAGCTGGCCCATGTCATTACAATCGCGCTTGAGCCGCCCCACCTTCTGTTTCAGAGGCGTAAATCGGCAATTTTTCTCCAACATTAAGACTGCAGAGCCGGCATCCATCTTATCAGATGAATGTATTATGGCTTTGACCCGGCGCGCAATGGGTCGTGGACTCACCTTCCTCTTGCTTGCAATTAGTCAAATCCACAATTGACATGGGCTACTTGCATGTGTCTTTGAAGTTCTGAATAAATCGGGCCTTTAACTCGCCCGTGAACCAATGGAATTAGGTAGCAGCCCCATCAACCAAGTGCGGGCCGTTCCATCCAACATCATGGTGAAGTACTTGGACATAGCCAAGTCAGGGACCTCCAGTAGTTCCATGGCCATCTCATAGCTTTCAATCCATGCCCCAGGATGTAAGTCGGACGTGTAATTAGGCACCTTTCGAGGCCCCTTGAAATCCTTGGGCAACCACTCATTACGCAGAGCCGCTACCAAGAAAGGGACATCTCCAGTCCTCGTGGTCACGCCTGCCTCAATAGAAGTCGTCGGATAAACCGGAAAAGACTGGTAAGCTACCCGCTGAGCCGCCTGCTGAGCTGCCCGCTCAGCCTCTTGGCGTATCCTGTCCTGATCAACCAAGTTAGGAGCTCCATCACGCGCCGGGTCATGCCCGCACGGCTGGTCACGGCGCCGGGCGTTGCTTGAAACGGCTGCTGAATCTATGTGCCTGCTATAACTCGGGCTCCGGCTTGGGCGAGGGGTCGAATGAATCCTGTCTCGACTATAAGAATATGCCTCCTGCTGCACCAGAGCCGTCTGAAGAAGTTCTCTGACCCTCCGTGTTTCAATAGCCGTCAGAGAGTCGCCCTCCACCAGGAGAGCCGCCAATCGTGCCGCCGCAGTGATCATGTTCTCCAAAGGGTTAGAATAATGACCCGGTGGTGTTGGTACATAATGAGGTGGAGCAGTATTCATACGAGGAGGTTCCATCACCCGTGGTTGAACCGGCGTCCCAGCCCCGGGCGTTGCAACCCGGTTTACCTCCGGCGGGTTACTGGAGCCAGCACCGGGTGTGCGGAAGAGGTTTCTAGGATCATAAGTCGGAGGCAGACGGGATTGAGCCTTCTGGTGCCTTCTCCTCATGACCTCATTTGATGCGTTCAGATCCATCGTAAGCTCGAAAGCCTCTGATTGAATCTGCTGAGCTCGAGCATCCAAATCCGCCCGCTCTATGGCCATCCTGACATCCTCCGCTGCTAGGTTTTCCTTGGCTTGTGCTACCTCCTCACGTAACCGTGCCACTTCTGCATCATGTTGAGCCCGATCCACCGGATTAACCACGGCAATTAACAGGGCTGTCATCCTATCTATGACATCCATCAGCACCTGAGCCAGCGGGCGCGCAGGGCCTCCTGCCCCGGCTGCCGCTGACCCGGAGGTTATCGCTGCCGCAGCCGTAGAGTTTTAAACGGGTTGCGTGCCAGCCATGAAGATCCCCACTCTGCTCGGCGGCTCAAAGGGGTCCGGAATACTGCTGCCATCGGAACAGCCCCCAAGCCCACTGTCTTGCAATTGATACAATGAATCCGTCTCACCCATGGACGACTCACCATCAGAGTAGATGGCCGTCTCACCGCCAGACACGGATCCTTCAAAAAATTCCCCTCCATGGATGCATCCCACGAAGGCATGCTTCATGGCGGGCTGAGCCCGGGCGGGTCTCGCACGCTGAGCCGTCTCGACAATGTCGGTGCAGATGTCCGGCTCAGGGTCCGGCTCGCCGATCTGGCCGATGACGTGGATTCCGTCGAAGGGGACCCGGTACCCGTACTCAATTGAGCCGGCGTTGGGGTCCCAGCCTGTGTCGTCTATGTAGAGCTTGCCGCGACAACTCTTGGTCATCCGGCCCATAGCGTATCCCTTGAGCCCTTCAAATCTGCCCTTCAGGAACTCAAATCCACCGTGTGGAGGCACCACGGTGGGCACCAACTGTCGTGGAATTGTCACGGCAGAAGTCCTAGTGAAAGGACTTAATCGTGGAGACATCGCAACTAGGAAGCTTAAAGGGGTTAAAACGGGACAAAGGACACGAGGGTTTACACTGGTTTGGCCCCTTGCAGTGAAGGTAAAGGCCTAATCCAGTTTGAGGTGATATTGCTTATGTTTCGATTACTAGGGAGCGAATCCGCTTGACCTAGCTTTCGATCTGATGTTACTTGTCCTGAACCGCCGCCGGGTCGTCCCTTTATATACAGAGGTCGACGCCCAACGGCTCAAAGAGTCCCGGCCGGCTCATAAATAGTGTCCGTCTCGGTCTCTAACTATCTCTGCCTTACAATACAGGTTATGTACTTATGGCAGTTTATCTCTACGGGTCTTGAGTCGCCTTTGGGCCTTGGGCCTTTGACTGAACCGCCATATTCCAAATCTGTCCTGGGCTTCATGAAGCGCCATAGGTATAACCCGACCCCTCCTGGGCGGGTCATACCTAATAGTTATATCCCCAACAGGCAGGATGATGGAAAAAGGCCCCAAGATGGGATCTCACGGGAACAGAAGGTTGCGGCGGTAGAAAAGTGTTTTCGCGGATGCTTTTGGTGGTTTGGGAATATATGTGAATATATAGGAGAAAGATCTAGGTCAGGGGGTCACCGAGGGGCCCACAAGGTAGGGGACGCGCCCTACCCCCCCCCCCCCCAGCGCGCCCTCCACCCTTGTGGCCGCCTCATGGATCTTCTGACTTGCACTCCAAGTCTCCTGGGTGTCTTCCGGTCCAAGAAAAATTATCGTGAAGGTTTTATTCCGTTTGGTATTCCTTTTCTGCGAAGCTCAAAAACAAGGAAAAAACAGAAGCTGGCACTGGGCTCGAGGTTAATAAGTTAGTCCCAAAAATAATATAAAATAGCATATTAATGCATACAAAACATCCAAAATAGATAATATAATAGCATGGAACAATCAAAAATTATAGATACCTTGGAGACGTATCATAGATATAGATTTTTGTAATCTGAATATAAAAATAGCAAGGTAACTAGTAACAAAAGTGAGCAAAAACGGTATTGCAATGCTTGGAAACAAGGCCTAGGGTTCATACTTTCACTAGTGCAAGTTCTCTCAACAATAATAACATAATTGGACCATATAACTATCCCTCAACAATGATAATATAATTAAATCATATGGAAATCCCTCAACGTGTGACAAAAGTCACTCTAAAGTTCCTATCGCGGAGAACATAAGATGAAATTGCTTGTAGGGTACGAAACCACCTCAAAGTTATTATTTCCGATCAATCCATTGAGCTATTCCTATAAGTGTCACAAACAGATCTAGAGTTCCTAGTAAAATAACACCATATGATACACATCAATCAACCCTAGTGTCACCTAGATACTCCAATGTCACCACATTTATTCATGGGTCAATTATACGATATGCATCAAACAACTTCAGATTCATAATATTCAATCCAACACAAAGAACCTCAAAGAGTGCCCCAAGATTCCTGCCGGAGAAACAAGGACGAAAACGAGCATCAACCCCTATGCATAGATTACCCCAATGTCACCTTGGGAATCCGCGAGTTGAGTGCCAAAACATACATCAAGTGAATTAATAGAACACCCCATTGTCAGCACGGGTATCCCACGCAAGACATATATCAAGTGTTCTCAAATCCATAATAGTATTGAATCTGATAATAGTGAAACCTCAAAGGTAAAAATCAATTCATCACAAGAAGATAGAGGGGGAGAAACACCATATGATTCAACTGTAGTAACAAAGCTCGCGGTACATCAAGATCGCGCCAAATCAAGAACACGAGAGAGAGAGAGAGAGAAGAGAGAGAGATCAAACACAAGGCTACTGGTACATACCCTCAGCCCCGAGGGTGAACCACTCCCTCCTCGTCATGGAGACCGCCGGGATGATGAAGATGGCCACTGGTGATGGTTTCCCCCTCCGGTAGGGTGTCGGAACGGGCTCCCGATTGTTTTTTGTGGCTACAGAGGCTTGCGGCGGCGGAACTCCCGATCTATGTTTCTTTCTGTGGGTTTCAGGATTTATAAGAATTTTTGGCGTCGGTTTCACGTCAGGGGGGTCCATGAGGCAGCGGCAAGATAGGGGGGCGCGCCCTCCACCCTTGTCGCTTCCTCATGAAGCTTCTGGTCCAACTCTTGTGCTTCGGAGGCTTCTTTTGGTCCATAAAAAATCACCGTAAATTTTCAGCTCGTTTGGACTCTGTTTAATATTCCTTTTCTATAAAACTCAAAAACAAGGAAAAAACAGAAACTGGCACTAGGCTCTAGGTTAATAGGTTAGTCCCAAAAATAATATAAAATAGCATCTAAATGCATATAAAACATACAAAACATATAATATAATAGCATGGAACAATAAAAAATTATAGATACGTTGGAGACGCATTAGTAATTCCAAAGAACCAATCCCACTTGAACTTTCAACAAAGTTCATCATTCTTTGATGCCATACATAATTATGCCATTCTGTTGATGCTTTATACAAATCAAAGATTTCATAATGAGTATTGGATGTGGGCATGTGGCCACTAAAGTATATTCTGTTAACTTTTATGACATGGTTGTACCTCCATTAAATAATATAAACCATATATGTTATCTGCTATGATGGGGACCTAATATATAACAAGCATCACAATATCCAACCATGGTCTTATCTTGATTTTTGCATCAAACAAACCAAGATCGATGGTGCCTTGAAGATATCTAAAAATATTCATCATAGCAGCCCAATACCTTTTCATTGGTGCTACACTTATCTAGACGATAAATCTATTATAAATGATAAACCAGACCTGGTATAACTTGCTAGATACACAAGTGCTCTGATTACACCGAGTTATGGAAACACAGGACCATCTGTGCCTTTAAGGGATATGTGAACTTTTCAAGTATCCTTTGGATATATTCAAATTGTTGAAAAGGTATTCCTGAAGGAATATGCTCGAGTTGGAAACCCGAGAAATGTTCTTGCCAAAAGAAGATCTCAAACTTCGTCTTAAGATGACTACTTGCCTCATGTACTTTTTACTTAGTTCCAGTGATATTCAAATCATCAATATACATTTTTTTTAATCAAAATCCATCTCTGGATATCTCGACAAACAAACATGGGAAATGCTCATTGTACGAGTAATACCTCTAACAAAGCCACTCACTTAGTTGGCTATACCACATTATTTTCGGCTGCTTCAAACCATAAAAGGACAACTGAAGCTTTTACCATGCAGGTCACGATTAGCTTCTGGATTCAGAATCTTTATTCCCATAGTGTCGTGGAATTGTCACGGCAGATGTCCTAGTGTGAGGACTTAGTCGTGAGGCCAACGCATCTATGTTGTAGCTTGAGAGGGGTTGAGCGAAATCGAGAAACGCAACACAAGACAAGGGTTTAGACAGCTTCGGGCCCCAGGAGACATCATCCGGTAACAACCCTACATGCTGTTTGTGGCTAGGTCTCATTATCATCATCAGGGAGTCGCCGTAAACCGGCTCTCCTAGTTATGTCTAGCCCTAAGATTATCTCTCCCTCTTGGGGTGCCCTGCCCCTCCTTATATAAGTTGAAGGGCAGGTTACATGTAGAGTCCAACTCGGACTAAGACTTAAACTATTTTGACTTCTCTTCATGGGCTTCTTAACATCTTGGGCTTCTTAACGTCTCGGGCTTATTGACCCTAGGCGACTCTGCCTGCTGGGTTATGACTGTTTGCCGGGTTATGACTGTCTGCCGGTTTATGACTGCCTGCCGGGTTATAACTGTCTGCCGGTTTACCACCAGGTTTAACTATATGTCGGTTTACCATCTGTCTTAACCATCTATCTTAACTGTCTGCCGGTTTACCAAGTCCCAGCCGGGTTATAATTCCGGCCAGGTCATACCGCGGGGTATATCCCTGACACATAGGAACTTTTATATAAATGTATGAATCAAGTGACCCATATGAATATGCATTCACAACATCCATTGGTTGGATAGAAAATTTATCTCACTTCCAGAGATATCAAATATTGGAACAATATTCCACTAGTAACAGGAGAATATGTTTCATTACAATCGATGTCGGGTCTCTGCGTGTACCCATGTACTACAAGCCTCACTTTATATCAAATCAACTCATTTTTTTCCTTTCTCTCGTGATGAAACTCATCTCACTCCCTAGGGAACATTTCTAAGGAGTGGGTATTACCTAATATGTCACTGCCCCTCTTCTTCACAACAACTTTAATTCATCCTCAATCGCTACCATCCATTTGGACTAGCCGACGTGCTCAAGGCACTCTTCCATGCATGGACTTAGGTTCTGGATCCAACCCGAGGTTTTTTGCACCCCCATGGATGTGACATAAAGCATATGATTTTTTTGATATTCGCGTACCAAGGGTTCACTATACCATGCATGGACTTTGTGTTCCAGTGGTCTAGCATCCTTCATGTCCCACTAGGGCACATGTCATGTAGTCGATGTCCGCACAACACCATGAAGAACATCATGAAAACCATATTGCAAAGATCAAATGTCACCACGTTTTATACACATGATAAAATATGGTTCCTCCATGTTCCTAGGGAGTCAGGGAAACTACTCAAGCATTAAGGCACAAGTCAAAAATGAGATAGCTATGCAAATCGAAGATGACTAATTAATCTAATCCTAGTAAAATCCCACAGCGAGTTTGAGATCAAAATGAACAAGTTCGCATATTACAATGAGATGGTGTGAGAGTCGATTTCGTATGTGTGGGCGACGTGAAGGTGCTGGATCTCACTATTTTTTGCCTCTCCATTCAAGTTATTGGTGCTGGTTGATGACCCACAAGTATAGGGGATCTATCGTAGTCCTTTCGATAAGTAAGAGTGTCGAACCCAACGAGGAGCAGAAGGAAATGATAAGCGGTTTTCAGCAAGGTATTCTCTGCAAGTACTGAAATAAGCGGTAACAGATAGTTTTGTGATAAGATAAATTGTAATGAGCAACAAGTAACAAGAGTAAATAAAGTGCAGCAAGGTGTCCCAATCCTTTTTGTAGCAAAGGACAAGCCTGGACAAACTCTTATAATAGGAAAAGCGCTCCCGAGGACACATGGGAATATCATCAAGCTAGTTTTCATCACGTCCATATGATTCGCGTTCGGTACTTTGATATGTGGGTGGACCAGTGCTTGGGTACTGTTCTTACTTGAACAAGCATCCCACTTATGATTAACCTCTATTGCAAGCATCCGCAACTACAACAAAAGTATTAAGGTAAACCTAACCATAGCATGAAACATATGGATCCAAATCAGCCCCTTACGAAGCAACGCATAAACTAGGGTTTAAGCTTCATCACTCTAGCAATCCATCATCTACTTATTACTTCCCAATGCCTTCCTCTAGGCCCAAATAATGGTGAAGTGTTATGTAGTCGACGTTCACATAACACCACTAGAGTCTAGACAACATACATCTCATCAAAATATCGAACGAATACCAAATTCACATGACTACTAAAAGCAAGACTTCTCCCGTGTACTCAGGAACAAACGTAACTACTCACAAAGCATATTCATGTTCATAATCAGAGGGGTAATAATATGCATAAAGGATCTGAACATATGATCTTCCACCAAGTAAACCAACTAGCATCAACTACAAGGAGTAATCAACACTACTAGCAACCTACTAGCACCAATCCCGGACTTGGAGACAAGAATTGGATACAAGAGATGAACTAGGGTTTGGAGATGAGATGGTGCTGGTGAAGATGTTGATGGAGATTGCCCTCTCCCGATGAGAGGAGCATTGGTGATTGTCGGTGTCAAAACCGGCGGATCTCGGTAGGGGGTCCCGAACTGCGTCTAGGCGGATGGTAACACGAGACAAGGGACACGATGTTTTTACCCAGGTTCGGGCCCTCTCGATGGAGGTAAAACCCTACTCCTGCTTGATTAATATTAATGATATGGGTAGTACAAGAGTAGATCTACCACGAGATCAGAGAGGCTAAACCCTAGAAGCTAGCCTATGGTATGATTGTTGTTCGTCCTACGGACTAAAACCATCCGGTTTATATAGACACCGGAGAGGACTAGGGTTACACAGAGTCGGTTACAATGGGAGGAGATCTACATATCCGTATCGCCAAGCTTGCCTTCCACGCAAAGGAAAGTCCCATCTAGACACGGGGCGAAGTCTTCAATCTTGTATCTTCATAGTCCAGGAGTCCGGCCAAAGGTTATAGTCCGGCTATCCGGACACCCCCTAATCCAGGACTCCCTCAGTAGTCCCTGAACCAGGCTTCAATGATGACGAGTCCGGCGCGTAGATTGTCTTCGGCATTGCAAGGTGGGTTCCTCCTCCGAATACTTCATAGAAGATTTTGAACACAAGGATAGTGTCCGGCTCTGCAAAATAAGTTCCACATACCACCGTAGAGAGAATAATATTTACACAAATCCAATTTTCTGACGTATTCCGCAGCATGACACCACACCGCGGCCAAGCCTTTATTCGAATCGTTTTACTGTCCCACCTCAGCGCTTCTAGCGAGGTGGTTTCCTTGGCGCGTCTTGTCGAAGCAGAGATCGTGTCCCCTTATTCCGGGATTCTCATCAATACGGGCGTGGGTAACCCAACCGTGCCATTAATTTACGGCGCTTGGGAGATAAGCGAGTTTTACCAGGCTGGTGGGGGCACATGGTTTCGTCCGCCCATATAAGGGGATAAGGATCCACCTTTTTCATCTACGCCTTCTTCCTCCTTTGCTTATCCATTTTCGTGCACTCGAGCTCCAGTGCCCAAGTCCGCACATCCCACCTCAACCTTCTCCAGCCATGTCCGGAGCGGGAGGCAAGTGGATAGTCTCCTCCGTTATGGAGGGACACATCAAGAAGCTGAGGAAAGCCGAATACTTGTCCAATGACATCGCGCACCGGCTCCCAGATGAGGGGCAGCTCATCCCCACCCCCAGGCCCCATGAGAGGGTGGTGTTCCTCACCCATTTCCTCCGCGGACTAGGTTTCCCACTTCACCCATTTGTCCGGGGGCTCATGTTCTACTACGGCCTGGATTTCCACGATCTGGCCCCGAACTTCATCCTCAACATCTTGGCGTTCATCATCATGTGCGAGGCCTTCCTCTGCATCCAGCTCCACTTTGGCTTATGGCTGAAGACCTTCAATGTCAAGCCGAAGGTAGTGGGCGGCCGCCAAACGGAGTGCGGAGGTGCCATGGTGGGCAAGATGCCCAACGTCCTATGGCTCGAGGGCTCCTTCGTAGAGACCATAAAGGGGTGGCAACCGGGTGGTTCTACATCACCGAGTCGCGTGACCCTTAATGGGCAGCGGCCCCTGAATTCTGATCTGGCATCCCCACGCGGCTCACCTCCTGGAAAGAGAAGGGCCTGTCGTGGGGTAATTCGGAAGAGCTGGCCGGACTCCAAACCTGCATCCAAAACCTGGTGAGCAAGAAGCTCAAACTCGTCAACGTAGTCCAGGTCATGCTCATCCGCCAGATCCTCCCATGCCAACAACGGGCTTTCAGCTTGTGGGAGTTTAATCCAGCACAACACCAAACTCTGAGCAGGCTCTTCGACACTACGTACGAAGATGCCTGGAAGGTGTTGTTCAAGGGCGCCGAGGCTCCCGCATCTGCTACCGAGGATCGCGGATTCAACGCGCAGCATCAAGCCAACGCGGTAAGCTGTTTTACCCTTTATGGGATACTTGTTTTTCATAGTTTGACCCTATGCAGGATCTAAACTCCCTTACCTTTGACAGGATTGGCAGAAGACGTCCGGGCAGATCAACTGTCCGGCTCCCTTGCCCGAAGACCCAGCAGACGCCCGCTTGACGGGGCTGCTGGTTCCGGCACCTTACGTGGTGCCGGAGAAGAAGGCCAAGAAGAAGGCCACGGGAACTCGAAAGAGTTCCCGGCGCCTGGTGGTGTCGGACTCATCGTACGATGACTCCGAGGCGGACTCCTCCCACGAAAGCAAGGAGGAGGAAAGAGAGGTCACTCCCCCAGCGGGGGGAGAGAAGAAAAGGAAGGCCGCCCCAACTGGGGGGGGCGGAGGGTCCAAGAAGGGGAGGACCCTTCCTCCGGACTACTCCACCAACGCCGACAACGGCGAAGAGGAGTGGCCATCCAGGGCCAAGCCCCTGGCAAAATCGTAAGTATCCGGATACCAGAATAACTCATGGTGTTCCTTTGTTGCACAGTATCTTCTGACGCCGAATATAATCATGCAGTCCGCCCCGAGCCCAGGTCGGCGTGTCGTCGAGCGGCTCCTTAAGCTCGTCGGATGTGAATAGCACTTCACTTCCGACCGCCTCCTCCCCTCGCCCTGCGGATGATGCCGAGGTGGAGTCCCAAAAGGGTCCAAGCCAGGAGGAGGTGGTCCTGGAGGCGCCGCAAGGCGACCTCCCAGACTCCAAAGCAAAGGGACAAAACCCCAAGGGCTCCAAGTCCGCCCGGGCGGACACCGCATCGGAACCTTCTGGTTCCGGAGTCCGCAGCGCCCCTAGTAAGAAGGGCAAGTTTACGACGCCGGTGACCTCCGGCCCAACCGGAGGCACCGGATAATCTGCTGGAGGTGCTTAACGGCGCCTCCATCGACGAGGAGCACCACACTATTATGAGTGCGGTGATCCAGAAGGTTCAGTCCGCCAAGCGCGGGCTGACTGAAGCTTGTGCCAGCCTTCTAACAGGCTTTGAGGTATGTATTTAAGATATGTAAAAATATTACCGCATAGACAGTAGCCCATGATGCTCAGTTTGGTGTTTGGAAAGAAAAGCCGAACTGAGGTTCAAAAAGATATATGCAGGAGTCTAACATAAGTATGTCAATATGGGAATGCAGGTTGCGCTGCTGACCTCTGCCGCACTGACTGCGGAGGTTGATGCATTGAAGCAGAGCCTCGAGCGGTCCGAGAACGAGCTCGGCCTTGCCAAGAAGCAGCTCGAGGACAGGGAAGGTAAGTAATACCTTATGTAAGTATATAAAAAATATGTGGTTGCAAAAAATGACAGGACCAATGTGAGTATTACAGGGGCCACAACCAGTGGCAACCTCAAGGAAGCTTTGTCCAAGGCCTAAGAAAATGCGGCCGTGGAGCGTATCGAGCGAGAAAAGCAGGAGGGGCGGGTGGCGGAGGTGCAGCAAGAGCTCCAGGCTCTCGTGAAAAAACACGAGAGTTTGGAGCTTGAATCAAAGACTCGAGAGTCCGAGCTTGCCTCTGCTCTTCAGAGTGCCAAATCTGCCAAGGCCGAAGCCCAAAAAGTCCTCCAGGAAATTGAGGCGATGAAGAAGATAGCGGCGGGTAAGGCATTCTTTATGCAAAGCAAGCATGTGAAAGTGAATTACTTGTTACTTACTCGAGTCCGGAGCTCTCCAGGAGCATTTGCAGATCTGCCCCGCAGTGTGTCCCACGCTGCCGGCTGCTACCGGGCCGAGGAGGGGAGCTCGACGGAGAAGGTGTTCTGTCTCAAGATGTCTGAGGCGGACACCCGGCAGTTTTTGAGCGACCAGCTGAAGCAGCTGGTCGAGCTCCATAAGATGGCCGAACAGGCCATGAAGGGCCTTATAGTCCGGCTATGGCCTGGGGAGGTCATGCCTGGGAGCTACTTTGGGCTGGTGAGGCGGCTGGCGGATGCCTGTCCACGTCTTGAAGTCATCAAGCGCTCCGTATGCATCGATGCTGAGAAGCTGGTGACAGATGGGCCACCGCAGGGCAAGGAGCATCGCAAGCCCGAGATGTATTATGAGGGCGTCCTGAAGGGTGCACGCCTTGTGGCGGGCGAATGTTCCAAGGATGTAATTTTTGAGTAAACTCGCTCGTGTTATCCTGTGCGCTGAAAACTTGTTCATATGCGCTAAGCAATGCTTGTTGAATTTAAAATATTACCTTCTGTGCGGCCGTTTATTAAATCTGAGAGATGGCGAGTCGTTGGCTTCTGCCCCCATGCCACGAAAGTCTTTGGGGTGTTTGGGATAAACCTGAGCGCTCTTGTTCCCATTATTGGGTCCTTCGAGGGAGGCGCTCAGCACACCGAACAAGGCAATCGGACTATAATGCTTTATCACTCTCACTTAGCCATAAATTCTATAATTTTAAATTTCGGCGAAGCCCCTAGTATTCGGAAGACCGAGTTCGGGGCGCTATCCACGCCTAGGCCGGACAAAGCCGACTCCTCGCTCTAAGTGGCATAAGTCTTTAGGGACTCGAAACCTCTCGAACAGCGACCAGCTCTCACCCTATCATGACGGTCAGTTTTAGCTTTCTCTACTGAGGTGCTTAACCCAGCTCAACCGGGGCACAACCGCAGTAGTTCTCCCAAAGACTACCTTAGCCGATATAACGGAACGTAAGGTACCAAAACATGGGAGCCGGGCAAACCCAACTATTGACCCAAGACATGATTCGAGCCGATGCATATAATGCTATAAGTTCGGGTGCCGCACTTTCGTGAGAGTGTTCGGACTTCTCACACCATATTCGGGGTACTTAAGCCCTCAGGTGTATTGGCCGTACCAAAGTGTACGGTTGCATAATGTCATAATTGAACATGTTTACATAAAAAGGAATGCAATAATAGACAAAAGCTATGTATTGTTTATTCGAAAAGTCTGCGGTAAAAGTAGAACGATACGAATAGTGTGATAAGCAAGAGATGGGACTATTTGACATGTCCCCCTCCAGGCGAAGCTGCGAGATTATATGTGAAACAAGTACACCGCTCGTTATAGAGACCACCTGGACACTCGATGTAGCTTTCTGCCTCCCTGGCTGTTGCATCGTGTGTTCGGCGATTGTACTGCCGGACAGGCCTTCCGGAGAGTGGAGTCCTGAAAGTAAGAAAAAAAAGAATGACAGAATCGGGAGCCCCTAGTGCGGTTGAGCCGCATTTTGGGCATGCCGTGGTCATGCCCCTCCCCCTATGCCCATGGTATTTCCAGAGCGTAATTATGTACGCGTAGTACTGGTTTTGCAATTTCGCGAGGGCTGGGGTTGGGGCCGCATTACTCTGGCGTGCTCGGGACGTGCGAGGCGGTCTTGTTGTAGGTTACTCCGGGCGCGCTTGACGGTGTCCGGACGTTTAATAGCCGGACCTGAGAATTGCCTTGAGAGGCTACTTTGTACTTCCGCCGCGAGGGCCGCCATATGCTCCTCCGTTCGGAGAGAGCGTTCGGTGTTTCCATTGACTGTAATGACTCCTCGAGGGCCTGGCATCTTGAGCTTGATGTATGCGTGAAGCGGCACCGCATTGAACTTTGCAAATGTGGTTCGTCCGAGCAGCGCGTGATAGCCATCATGAACGGGACTATGTCGAAGATTAACTCCTCGCTCGAAATTATCCGAGGATCCAAGACCACCTCAAGTGTAATCGAGCTCGCATACAGTTGGCCTCTACACTGGTATGACGCCTTTAGAGGTCGCCTTTGTGGGTTTAATCCTTGAGGGATCTATGCCCATTTTTCGTGACCGTATCCCGATAAAGCAGGTTCAGTTGCCGCCGCCATCCATAAGGACTCTAGTGAGGTGAAATCCACAATGATTGGGTCTAGAACCAATGCGGCAAATCCGCCATGGCGGATGCTAGTGGGTGGTCCTTCGATCAAAAGTGATCGGGCAGAGGACCATGGGTTGAACTTTGGGGCGACCGCTCCAACGCATATACGTCCCTGAGTGCATGCTTCCGCTCCCTTTTGGGTATGTGGGTTGCGTATATCATGTTCACCGTCCGCACTTGTGGGGGGAAGCCCTTCTGTCCCCTATTGTTCGGCGGCCGGGGCTCCTCCTCGTCATTGCTATGCAGCCCCTTGTCACTGTTTTTGGCATTTAACTTGCCTGCCTGCTTGAACACCCAACAATCCCTGTTGGTGTGGTTGGCTGGTTTTTCGGGGGTGCCGTGTATCTGGCACGAGCGATCGAGTATTCGGTCCAAACTGGACGGGACCGGAGTATTTCTTTTAAATGGCTTTTTCCGCTGACCGGGTTTATAGCCTCTGAATCCGGCATTAACTGTCGTATCCTCAGCATTATCACCGTTAATGCGGCGCTTGTGCTTGTTGCGACGCGACCTGCCATTGCTATCCTTGGTATCCGAATTACCAGGGCTCTTGGTCATGTTATTACTACGAGCTAGCCAGCTGTCTTCTCCTGCGCAAAAGCGGGTCATGAGTGTTGTGAGGGCTGCCATGGATTTTGGCTTTTCCTGTCCTAGGTGTCGGGCAAGCCATTCGTCACGGATGTTATGTTTGAAGGCCGCGAGGGCCTCTGCGTCCGGACAGTCGACTATTTGATTTTTCTTAGTTAGGAACCGTGTCCAGAATTGTCTGGCCGATTCCTCTAGCTGCTGAATTATGTGGCTTAGGTCATCGGCGTCGGTGGTCGCACATAGGTGCCACGGAAATTGTCGAGGAATGCGGCTTCCGTGTCCTCCCAACAACCAATTGACTCTGGCGGCAAGCTGTTAAGCCAATGTCGAGCTGGTCCTTTAAGCTTGAGTGGGAGGTATTTGATGGCGTGTAGATCATCACCGCGGGCCATGTGGATATGAAGGAGATAATCCTCGATCCATACCGCAGGATCTGTTGTGCCATTGTATGATTCGATGTTTATGGATTTGAAACCCTCGAGGATTTGATGATCCATTACTTCATCTGTGAAGCATAGTGGGTGTGCGGCGTCTCTGTACTGGGCTATATCACGACGTAGCTCAAATGAGCTTTGTCTACTTTGTTCGGCCCGGCCGGAATTGCCATATCCGGCATGACGGTTATCGTCACGCGTCATGGGGCGCCCACGCGATACGTAGATCGATCTTGTTTGCCTTGCCTTGTCCTCCAATATATCTCGCAGGTCTGGCGCATTTCCCCGTGCCTTGGTATTGTTTGAGCGACGCCGGGGTGCGGCTTGAGTGGAGGGCCGAGAGGCCTCTCTGTCGCGGCCACGAGGTGGCCGGTCGGCCGCGTCGTGCACTGGTGATGTAGGTTTAGGTGCTTCCTCCTCTAATCGGGTAGCAGCCTGCGCTTTGGGTAGCTCTTGGAGGCGTTCGAGTTCGTACTCTTGACGCAAGGACTTGATCCATCCGTCGGCTAGCAAGTCTTGGTCAGCTCTAAGTTGTTGCTGTTTTTTCTTGAGGCTGCTCGCCGTGGCCATAAGCCTGCGTTTGAAACGCTCTTGTTCGACGGGATCCTCATGCACGACAAATTAAATGGTCGTCGAGGCTTGCCTCGTCTTCGGAGGGAGGCATGTAATTATCGTCCTCTACCTCTCTGTCTGCCGCTCTCTCATGAGGGCTGGCTTCTCCATCCTCCTGTGCTGAATCCTGCTGGAGGGGGTTGTCTTCAGCACCGCCTGGGGTGTTATTATCTCCCATGCCGAAATCGCCGTTTTTGCTTTGGCGGGATTTAGAGCGGCGCCACTGATGCCGGTGCTTAGGCTACTTCTTGGAGGGGTCATCCTCTGTTGTTCCATCGCCCTTCCCTTCTTTTGGGGTGTCCACCATGTATATGTCATACGACGAGGTGGCCTTCCGGTGCCCTATAGGCGCTAGTTCTTGGTCATCTCCTGCATCGGCGTCCATACCGTCGATGTCTTCGGAGTCGAAGTCGAGCATGTCGGTTAAATCATCGACAGTGGCTGCGAAGTGGGTGGTGGGTGGGCTTTGAATTTCTTCGTCGCCCGCATCCCAACCTTGCCGACCATAGTCCGGCCAGGGCTCTCCTGATAAAGAGAGAGACTTTAGTGAATTCAGGATATCACCAAAGGGCGAGTGCTGAAAGATGTCTGCGGCGGCGACCTCCATGATCGGCGACCAATCGGATTCGATTGGCAGGGGCGCGGAAGGTTCGGAGTCTGGAGAGGAGTCCGGCACCTTGGAGTCACGAGCTTCGCAAAGGACAAGGCTGGTGTTCGGCTCGATCACCGTAGAGATTGCAGCCCCCGAGGCGGTGTCCAGCCACCCGTCCTCGATTGGCGCAGTCGGCTCCGAGCTAAGGGTCGGAGCGGACACTGGTGCGGCCTCCAGGGCACTGTTCGGCGGCAGAGCTAGATCATGCCCATCGTGACAGTGCGGCGCGCTTGGCTGTGGCTCGAACCCGTCGAAGATCAAGTCCCCGCGGACGTCGGCCGTGTAGTTCAAACTTCCAAATCTGACCTGATGGCGGGCGAAGCTTCGATCTGCTCCGGATGGCTGCGAATTGCCCGCAAAGGCAAAGCCGCCGAATCGAAGATCTCATGCAGGAGAAAAGTCTCACCCTGGACCGCATCATTGTTGATGATCGGACGAGCCATCGGGCCTAAAGTTGACGACACAGAGGAACTCTCAATGAAAGCACCAATGACGGTGTCAAAACCGGCGGATCTCGGGTAGGGGGTCCCGAACTGTGCGTCTAGGCGGATGGTAACAGGAGACAAGAGACATGATGTTTTTACCCAGGTTCGGGCACTCTCGATGGAGGTAAAACCCTACTCCTGCTTGATTAATATTGATGATATGGGTAGTACTAGAGTAGATCTACCACGAGATCAGAGAGACTAAACCCTAGAAGCTAGCCTATGGTATGATTGTTGTTCGTCCTACGGACTAAAACCCTCCGGTTTATATAGACACCGGAGAGGGCTAGGGTTACACAGAGTCGGCTACAATGGGAGATCTACATATCCGTATTGCCAAGCTTGCCTTCCACGCCAAGGAAAGTCCCATCCGGACACGGGACGAAGTCTTCAATCTTGTATCTTCATAGTCCAGGAGTCCAGCCAAAGGTTATAGTCCGGCTATCCGGACAACCCCTAATCCAGGACTCCCTCAGTGAAGATTATGACGATGATTTCCCCCTCCCAGAGGGAAGTGTCCCCGGCAGAACAGCTCTGCTGGAGCCCTAGATTGGTTCCGCCAAGGTTCCGCCTCATGGTGGCGGAGTCTCGTCCCGAAAGATTGTCTCTTATTTTTTTTCTCATCGAAAGACTTCATATAGGAGAAGATGGGCATCGGAGAGCCACCAGGGGCCCACGAGGTAGGGGGCGCGCCCCAGGGGGGCGCCCCCCACCCTCGTGAGCAGGGTGTGGGCCCCCTGGCCTTCATCTTTGGTGCTGATTTTTCTTTATTTATTTTAAAACATTCCGTGGAGATTCAGGACTTTTGGAGTTGCATGTAATAGGTCTCCAATATTTGCTCCTCTTCCAAATTTCTGCATCTCCAAATTCAAGATTCTCCCTCTTCATGTAAACCTTGTAAAGCAAGTTTTAATAGCCATAAGTTTTGTGAAATAACGTGAAATAACATCCCAATATGCGATAAATTTCGTTATAAAAGCATGATGCAAAATGGACGTATCACTGGTGGTTGCTCTCTTGCCACCCCCCCCCCCACCCCTCCAATGTTGATAAGGAGGCAGAGTTTGATGTTGTTTACTCTCCCTGGAGTCTCTATGTTCGTCCCCTTTGCAAACCACTTGCACAATAGAGATATACTTGATCTTGGCGTGCCTGCGACACCTCGCACGGGTGCATGTGCTCATACCATGCTTGGCTAACGTTATGATTTGTTAATGTAGGCAGATGGGTTTTCACCTCCGTTGGCTTTGGTTCTCCTTTTGGAAGATTTTCAATTAGTCAAATCTTCATATTTTGCACCCCAAAAAGGAGTTTTCCTTTCATTTTCCAGGTTCTCTTAGTTCTGCACACACGGTGAAATCAGTACAAAAGGGCAAAACAAACGTGATAAAATACTAAAAATCCTATCCCTAAAATGGAAAAACACTAATGAAAACATGAAGCGAAATGCATGCATTAGTTTACCACACACCTTGCTTGATTAGAAGCTTATAAGGCCATTTACTGAGTAAGGCATTTTTTGGGTTTGAGATCATATATACCAAGACCTCCCTAGACTTTTAGTCGGCAAACAATGTCCTATTTGGTCAATCTATACTTTTTGTTTTCGTTGTGACTTTGCTAGAAAATCTGGACCTAAAGTAATCTAGCCTTGCAGAACCCCATTTGGTACTTGGAAAAAGAGAGCATAAATAGAACCATGTTTGTGAGTACCTAGTTCGTTAAAACAAGTCGTCTCCCAATCGAGAGTAACTTGCCTTTCCAACTACTTAGACGTTTCTCTAATCACTTCTCGACATATTTTTAATGCACATTTGAGAGGCACCAATAATGTATAGTCAACGTGTCAATGTTAAATAACATTGAAGATGGTGGATCACCACAAGCGGAGTCTCTTTTACATCTAAAAGTACTGGCCAACACCATGATTGATTTTTATAGACTAAATGATAAGTTATGATAATGTGCATGGAAAATCATGAACTTTTGTTGAGGGGTTCTACTCAAGCAATCTCGATGTATATTTCACTTTATTTTACAAAAAAAACATTTCTGTTTTATTCTTTGGTTGCAATTATTGTTGGTAGCATACCAAGTTGTCTGCTTGGTCCTTTTTGTTTTTATTTTATCCTTAAGGTGTATGCTAATTACTAATTTTCTTTGTTTTGCATATATGAGCATTCCCACAAGGGGTGCACTCATGAGTTATCTCATCATCTGGGCTTTGAATATTGGAAGTGTAATTAATATCTATGAGTTGAAACACCAATACAATTACTAGCATCTTGGGCATAAGGGCATCTCCAAAGCTGACCCTAAATCAGACACCGCATCCATCCGTGGATTGGGGATATCAGTCCGTGGAAATTGGTGTGGAAACCGGCCATCCAACCGTGGCCGCATATATATGCCCCAATTTTTTTTAAGTCTGGGTGCTCAAAATAACCGGATATCAAGTTTCAGTTTAGCTAAAAGATGTTCAAATGCAGCCGTACTTCTAATTTCAATATTACAATCCAACAAAGTATTCAAATTATAGTAGTTTAAACTTGAATTCAACTAGCACATATGTACTAGATGCCCCCTTTAACCGCCCACAAATCCTCAATGAAATCTTTCTTCAGTTTCTCATGAGTTGCTCCATGCCGAATTTATTGATGTATTTGGACAGACTCATCTAACATGGCCGGATTCTGCTCTGGAAGTTTGATAGGCTCACACATGTTCTCAAATTCCAGAGCTACGGCAACATCCTCACACTCATCCTCCAGGATCATGTTGTGCATGATCACACAATATGTTATCACCTTCCACAAGGTTTACGGATCCCATTGTTTAGCAGGTCCACGAACAACTACAAAGTAGGCCCGGAGAACTTCAAATGCCTTCTGAACATCCTTTGAAATTGAGAACATGCTATTCCGCACACTCCACGTCTGCAAGGACCGCCTGCATCACCGCCGTCTCATCTGTGTAGTCCTCCTTGTCGGATGACTCGACATAGTGCTTTTATATGTACTTCATATCCGAATCCATTGCTTCAAAGAAGAAGGGACGAAAAAATAGCACGTAAATTTTACCGAACACTTGTGGGGCATGGTGACTACCATAGGGACGGATGGTACATGTGAAGCGGACGACGGAGAGGTGTGGACCGGCGGCGGAGGACAAGCGGCGTGGAGTCCGGGTGTAGTCGTTGCAGGTGACGGAGTCGCGGAGTTTAGGAAAGGGTATGTCGGGGCGGCCGGGGTGGTGGAGTGGCAGCGTCGACAAGAGAGAAAATGAATGCAGAGAAAGATGAGAAGATGAAGGCGGGGTAGAGGTTTTGGGTGGACTGGAGGTGTCGAGTCCTACATGGCTGCTGTCGAGATTCCCGCAAAAAAACCCCTGGTTTGGTTTCGATTTGCGGGGAAAAAGATGTGACATCCATACCAGCCATCAAACACAACGTGCACGACGTATATTCTCCTCCATTATCGTCTGGTACAACCACCCATCACGATCTCATTTAATTTCTGCAAGCAGCAACCACCAAAACTATAGTTATGAAACTTTGCAATAGCTGCGAAATTGAACACTGGACCTGTACCCCAGCTAGAGAATATACAACCTTTGATCAATGCTAACTTCCGATCATACGCGGATCGCTTGACCTCGTCAAAACCCATGTACACAAGACTGCAACAGCTAACTTGTTTCCTGTTAGAGAAACGTATACATAACTACTTTCTTATTTAAAGGCCGGTAAGAAACTGGGCAATCCTCCTCTGAATCTTGAAACGACATGTTGATCTAACCTGCAGTAGGACAACTTGAAACAAAAACAGAGGATCTTTGCGTGATACGGGATTCAAAACCTTCGGGAGAATATATAATGAATTTTTACCGACCAAAATACGTATCATACAAGAAAACGGAGTCCGGAGGGCACACGAGGTGCTCACGAGGTAGGGGGCGCGCCCAGGGGGGTAGGGCGCGCCCTCCACCCTCGTGAAGGCCTCGTGTCCTTCCTGCATTTCCACTTATTTTTCTATTTTTCTAAATATTCCAAACGGAGAAATATTGCCTTAAAATTGTTTTGGAGTCGGTTTACTTACCGTACCACATACCTATTCCTTTTCGAGTCTCAAGCGATGCAGAAAGTGCCCCTTATGTATTCCTCCGGGGTTACGGTTTCAATAATATTGGTTTCAACATTTATGGGATTACTTGAGATATAACGTTTGATTCTTTGACCGTTTACCACCTTCGGATTTGTGCCTTCGAAGTTGTTGATTTTTATGGCACCGAAACGATAGACCTCCTCGATAACGTAGGAACCTTCCCATTTAGATAGAAGTTTTCCTGCAAAAAATCTTAAACGAGAGTTGTATAGCAATTCATAATCACCTACATTAAACTCACGCTTTTGTATCCTTTTTTCATGCCATCTTTTAACTTTTTCTTTAAATAACTTGGCATTTTCATATGCTTGGGTTCTCCATTCATCAAGTGAGCTAATGTCAAATAACCTCTTCTCACCGGCAAGTTTGAAATCAAAGTTGAGCTCTTCAATAGCCCAATATGCCTTATGTTCTAGTTCGAGAGGTAAGTGACATGCTTTTCCATAAACCATTTTATACGGAGACATACCCATAGGATTCTTATATGCAGTTCTATAGGCCCATAATGCATCATCAAGTTTCTTGGACCAATTCTTTTTAGAACTATTAACAGTCTTTTGGAAAATTAATTTGAGCTCTCTATTACTCAATTCTACTTGACCACTAGACTGCGGGTGATAAGGAGATGCAATTCTATGATTAACGTCATATTTAGCAAGAATTTTACGGAAAGCACCATGAATAAAATATGAACCACCATCAGTCATTAAATATCTAGGGACTCCAAACCTCGGAAAAATAACTTCCTTAAGCATTTTAATAGAAGTGTTATGATCAGCACTACTAGTTGGAATAGCTTCTACCCACTTAGTAGCGTAATCAACAACTACTAAAATATGTGTATATCCATTAGAGGCAGGAAAAGGTCCCATATAATCAAAGCCCCAAACATCAAATGGTTCAATAACAAGTGAATAATTCATAGGCATTTCTTGACGTCTACTAATATTATCAATTCTTTGACATTCATCACAAGACAAAACAAACTTACGGGCATCCTTGAAGAGAGTAGGCCAATAAAAACCAGATTGCAATACCTTATGTGCAGTTCTATCTCCAGCGTGGTGTCCTCCATAAGCTTTGGAGTGACCTTGCGTAGGATCTGTTCCTGTTCATGCTCAGGTACACAACGTCTAAGAACACCATCTACTCCTTCTTTATAAAGATGTGGGTCATCCCAAAAGTAATGTCGCAAATCATAAAAGAACTTTTTCTTTTGTTGGTATGTGAAGCTAGGTGGTATAAATTTAGCAACTATATAATTAGCATAATCAGCATACCATGGAGTGCTACGAGAAGTGCTTATGGCATTTCATTGTTCATCAGGAAAGCTATCATCAATAGGTAGTGGGTCATCAAGAACATTCTCTAACCTAGATAAGTTATCTGCAACGGGGTTCTCAGCTCCTTTTCTATCAACAATATGCAAATCAAATTCTTGCAGCAAGAGAACCCATCTAATAAGTCTAGGTTTAGCATCTTTCTTTTCCATAAGATATTTAATAGCAGCATGATCGGTGTGAATAGTTACTTTAGAATCAACAATATAGGGTCTGAATTTATCACAAGCAAATACAACTGCTAAAAGTTCCTTTTCGGTAGTAGCATAATTTCTTTGAGCATTGTCTAGAGTCTTACTAGCATAATAGATAACATTTAACTTATTATCAACTCTTTGCCCTAGAACAGCACCTACAGCATAGTCACTAGCATCACACATAATTTCAAAGGGTAGATTCCAATCAGGTGGCTGAACAACAAAAAGAGACTAATGCTTTCTTAAGTATTTCAAATGCTTCTACACAATCATCATCAAAGACAAATGGTACATCTTTTTGTAATAAATTAGTCAGAGGCCGAGAAATTTTTGATAAGTCCTTAATGAACCTCCTATAAAACCCGACGTGACCAAGGAAACTTCTTATACCTTTGATGTCCTTAGGACAAGGCATCTTTTCAATAGCATCAACCTTGGCTTTATCAACTTCAATACCTCTTTCAGAAACTTTGTGCCCCAAGACAATACCTTCATTAACCATAAAGTGGCACTTTTCCCAATTCAAGACAAGATTAGTTTCTTCACATCTCTGCAAAACTCGATCAAGATTGCTCAAGCAATCATCAAAAGAGGATCCATAGACGGAAAAGTCGTCCATGAAAACCTCACAAATCTTTTCACAAAAATCAGAGAATATAGCCATCATGCATCTTTGAAAGGTAGCAGGTGCATTACATAAACCAAAAGGCATACGTCTATAAGCAAAAGTACCAAAAGGGCATGTAAAAGTAGTCTTTGATTGATCTTTAGCAGACACAGGTATTTGAGAGAAACCAGAATAACCATCTAGAAAGCAATAATGTGTATGTTTGCATAACATTTCTAGCATTTGATCAATAAAAGGTAAGGGGTAATGATCTTTCTTAGTAGCTTTATTTAATTTATGAAAATCAATTACCATCCTATAACCTGTGATAATTCTTTTGGAATCAATTCATCTTTATCATTAGGGACAACAAGAATACCTCCCTTCTTAGGGACACAATGGACAGGACTTACCCATCGACTATCAAAGCAGGATAAATTATACCTGCCTCCGTAAGCTTGAGTATTTCTTTTCTTACCACTTCTTTCATTTTAGGATTCAAACGTCGTTGAGGATCACGAACTGGTTTGGCATCCGCTTCCAAATTTATTTTATGCTGACATAGAGTGGGACTAATGCCCTTAAGATCATCAAGAGTATATCCAATAGCGGCAAGTTGCTTTTTTAGAGTTTTCAATAATCTTTCTTCTTCATGCTCTGAAAGGTTAGCACTAATAATAACAGGATATATTTTCTTTTCATCAAGATAAGCATACTTAAGATTATCAGGCAATGGTTTAAGCTCAAACACAGGATCACCCTTGGGTGGAGGAGGATCCCCTAGGATTTCAACAGGCAAATTATGTTGCATAATAGGTTCCTGTTTAAAGAATACTTCATCTATTTCCCTTCTTTCATTCATGAACATCTCATTTTCATGGTCTAGCAAATAGTGTTCCAAAGGATCACTAGGAGGTACGGAAATAGAAGCAAGACCAATAATTTCATCCTTACTAGGCAATTCTTCCTCACGATGTTGTTTATTAAATTAGAGAAATTAAACTCATGAACCATATCATCCAAGCCAATAGTAACAACATTCTTTTTGCAATCTATCCTAGCATTAACAGTGTTCAAGAAGGGTCTACCGAATATAATGGGACAAAAGCTATCTTGTGGAGAACCAAGAACAAGAAAATCAGCGGGATATTTAGTTTTCCCACACAAGACTTCAACATCTCTAACAATTCCCACTGGTGAAATAGTATCTCTATTGGCAAGCTTAATTGTGACATCAATTTCTTCTAACTCAATAGGTGCAATATCATGCATAATTTCTTTGTATAAGTCAATGGGTATTGCACTAGCACTAGCACCCATATCACATAAGCTTTGATAACAATGATCTCCTATTTTAACAGAAATAACAGGCATGCCTACCACGGGTCTATGTTTATCTTTAGCACAAGGTTTAGCAATTCTAGCAGTTTCACCACAGAATTGAATAACATGCCCATCAATATTATCAGACAAGAGATCTTTAACAATAGCAATATTAGGTTCTACTTTAACTTGCTCAGAGGTGTATAAGTTCTAATATTGCTTTTTAACAACAGTTGAAGCTTTAGCATGATCCTTTACTCTAACGAGGAAAGGTGGTTTCTCAACATAAGAGGTAGGAACAATAGGATCATTATAAGTGATAGTCTTTTCTTCAACTTTAATAGATGCAGCTACTTTTACTTCTATGGGAGGATGATATTTAAACCACTTCTCCTTGGGGAGATCAACATAAGTAGCAAAAGATTCACAGAAAGAAGCTACTATCTCAGAGTCAAGTCCATATTTAGTGCTGAACTTACGGAAAATATCGGTATCCATAAAAGATTTAACACTTTCTAACTTAGGTGTCATACCTGACTCCTTACCTTCGCCGAGGTCCCAATCTTCAGAGTTGCGTTTAATTCTTTCCAATAAATTCCATCTGAATTCAATAGTCTTCATCATAAAAGAGCCAAAGACAAGAAGTATCGAGCATGGTGCGATTGTTATCGTAGCCGAGCATAAAAATTCTGAAGAATTGTCACTTTTGAGAGCTCATGATTGGGGCATGAATATAACATTGATTTAAGCCTCCCCCAAGCTTGAGCGATGCTTTCTCCTTCGTGAGGCCAAAAATTATATATATAATTGCGATCACGATGAACAAGATGCATAGGGTAATACTTTTGATGAACTTCCAATTTCAATCTTTTATAGTTCCATGATCTCATATCATCACATAGCTTATACCATGTCAATGCGTCTCCCTTCAAAGATAAAGGGAAAGCCTTCTTCTTAACAACATCATCGGGTACACATGCAAGCTTAAATAATCCACAAATTTCATCCACATATATTAAGTGCTCATCAGGATGCTTTGTTCCATCTCCTGTAAAAGGATTAGCTAGCATTTTTTCCATCATACCCGAAGGAAATTCAAAAGGAGTTTCATTTTCAATAGGTTCAGAAGGTTGAGGAGCAACTCTTTGCTCTAATGGACGGGGTGAAGATACCCCGAACAAGCCCCTCAGAGAATTACTTTCCATAGTAACAAGTGACAGAAAATTTCAGCACACTATATACTTTTTTCCTTACCAAAAGCGCTACACTCCCCGGCAACGGCGCCAGAAAATAGTCTTGATGACCCACAAGTATAGGGGATCTATCGTAGTCCTTTCGATAAGTAAGAGTGTCGAACCCAACGAGGAGCAGAAGGAAATGATAAGCGGTTTTCAGCAAGGTATTCTCCGCAAGTACTGAAATAAGTGGTAACAGATAGTTTTGTGATAAGATAAATTGTAACGAGCAACAAGTAACAAGAGTAAATAAAGTGCAGCAAGGTGGCCCAATCCTTTTCGTAGCAAAGGACAAGCCTGGTCAAACTCTTATAATAGGAAAAGCGCTCCCGAGGACACATGGGAATATCATCAAGCTAGTTTTCATCACGTTCATATGATTCGCGTTCGGTACTTTGATAATTTGATATGTGGGTGGACCGGTGCTTGGGTACTGTTCTTACTTGAACAAGCATCCCACTTATGATTAACCTCTATTGCAAGCATCCGCAACTACAACAAAAGTATTAAGGTAAACCTAACCATAGCATGAAACATATGGATCCAAATCAGCCCCTTATGAAGCAACGCATAAACTACGGTTTAAGCTTAAGTCACTCTAGCAACCCATCATCTACTTATTACTTCCCAATGCCTTCCTCTAGGCCCAAATAATGGTGAAGTGTTATGTAGTCGACGTTCACATAACACCACTAGAGGCTAGACAACATACATCTCATCAAAATATCGAGCGAATACCAAATTCACATGACTACCAATAGCAAGACTTCTCCCGTGTCCTCGTGAACAAACGTAACTACTCACAAAGCATATTCATGTTCATAATCAGAGGGGTAATAATATGCATAAAGGATCTGAACATATGATCTTCCACCAAGTAAACCAACTAGCATCAACTACAAGGAGTAATCAACACTACTAGCAACCTACTAGCACCAATCCCGGACTTGGAGACAAGAATTGGATACAAGAGATGAACTAGGGTTTGGAGATGAGATGGTGCTGGTGAAGATGTTGATGGAGATTGCCCTCTCCCGATGAGAGGAGCGTTGGTGATGATGATGACGATGATTTCCCCCTCCCGGAGGGAAGTGTCCCCGGCAGAACAGCTCTGTCGGAGCCCTAGATTGGTTCCGCCTCGTGGCGGCGGAGTCTCGTCCCGAAAGGGTGTCTTTTATTTTTTTTTCTCATCGAAAGACTTCATATAGGAGAAGATGGGCATCAGAGAGCCACCAGGGGGCCCACGAGGTAGGGGAGGCGCCCCCCACCCTCGTGAGCAGGGTGTGCGTCCCCTGGCCTTCATCTTTGGCGACGATTTTTCTTTATTTATTTTAAGACATTCCGTGGATTTTCAGGACTTTTGGAGTTGCACAGAATAGGTCTCCAATATTTGCTCCTCTTCCAGCCCAGAATTCCAGCTGCCGGCATTCTCCCTCTTCATGTAAACCTTGTAAAATAAGAGAGAATAGCCATAAGTATTGTGACATAACGTGAAATAACAGCCCAATATGCGATAAATATCGATATAAAAGCATGATGCAAAATGGACGTATCACTGGTGAATGCTCTCTTGCCACCCCCCCCCCCACCCCTCCAATGTTGATAAGGAGGCAAAGTTTTGGTGTTGTTTACTCTCCCTGGAGTCTCTATGTTCGCCCCCTTTGCAAACCACTTGCACAACAGAAATAGACTTGATCTTGGTGTGCCTGCGACACCTCGTACGGGTGCATGTGCTCGTACCCTGCTTGGCTAACGTTATGTTCTATTAATGTAGGCGGCTGGGTTTCCACCTTCGTTGGCTTTGGTTCTCCTTTTGAAAGATTTTCAATTAGTCAAATCTTCATATTTTGCACCCCAAAAAATAAGTTTTCCTTTAATGTTCCAGGTTCTCTTAGTTTTGCACTCGCGGTGAAATCGGTACAAAAGGGCAAAACAAACGTGATAAAATACTAAAAATCCTATCCCTAAAATGGAAAAACACTAACGAAAACATGAAGCGAAATGCATGCATTAGTTTACCACACACCTTGCTTGATTAGAAGCTTATAAGGCCATTTACTGAGTAAGGCATTTTTTCGGTTTGAGATCATATATACCAAGACCTCCCTAGACTTTTAGTCGGCAAACAATGTCCTATTTGGTCAATCTATACTTTTTGTTTTCGTTGTGACTTTGCTAGAAAATATGGATCTAAAGTAATCTAGCCTTGCAGAACCCCTTTTGGTACTTGGAAAAAGAGAGCATAAATAGAACCATGTTTGTGAGTACCTAGTTCGTTAAAACAAGTCGTCTCCCAATCGAGAGAAACTTGCCTTTCCAACTACTTAGACGTTTCTCTAATCACTTCTCGACATATTTTTAATCCACATTTGAGAGGCACCAATAATGTATAGTCAACGTGTCAATGTTAAATAACATTGAAGATGGTGGATCACCCTGGCGGAGTCTCTTTTCTGTCTAAAAGTACTGGCCAACACCATGATTGATTTTTATAGACTAAATGATAAGTTATGATAATCTGCATGGAAAATCATGAACTTTTGTTGAGGGGTTCTACTCAAGCAACCTCGATGTATATTTCACTTTATTTTACAAAAAAAACATTTCTCTTTTATTCTTTGATTGCAATTATTGTTGGTAGAATACCAATTTGTCTGCTTGGTCCTTTTTGTTTTTATTTTATCCTTAAGGTGTATGCTAATTACTAATTTTCTTTGTTTTGCATATATGAGCATGCCCACAAGGGGTGCACTCATGAGTTATCTCATCATCTCGGCTTTGAATATTGGAAGTGTAATTAATATCTATGAGTTGAAACACCAATACAATTACTAGCATCTTGGGCATAAGGGCATCTTCAGCGCTGACCCTAAATCGGACACCGCATCCATCCGCGGATTGGGGAGATCAGTCCGTGGAAATTGGTGTGGAAACCGGCCATCCAACCGTGGCCGCATATATATGCCCCCATTTTTTTTAAGTCTGCATGCTCAAAATAACCGGATATCAAGTTTCAGTTTAGCTAAAAGATGTTCAAATGCAGCCGTACTTCTAATTTCAATATTACAATCCAACAAAGTATTCAAATTATAGTAGTTTTAACTTGAATTCAACTAACACATATGTACTAGATGCCCCCTTTAACCGCCCACAAATCCTCAATGAAATCTTTCTTCAGTTGCTCATGAGTTGCTCGATGCCGAATTTATTGATGTATTTGGACAGACTCATCTAACGTGGCCGGATTCTGCTCTGGAAGTTTGATAGGCTCACACATGTTCTCAAATTCCAGAGCTATGGCAACATCCTCACACTCATCCTCCAGGATCATGTTGTGCATGATCACACAATATGTCATCACCTTCCACAAGGTTTCCGGATCCCATTGTTTAGCAGGTCCACAAACAACTACAAGATAGGCCCGGAGAACTTCAAATGCCTTCTGAACATCCTTTGAAATTGAGAACATGCTATTCCGCACACTCCGCGTCTGCAAGGACCGCCTGCATCACCGCCGCCTCATCTGTGTAGTCCTCCTTGTCGGATGACTCGACATAGTGCGTTTATATGTACTTCATATCCGAATCCATTGCTTCAAAGAAGAAGGGACGAAAAAATAGCACGTAAATTTAACCGAACACTTGTGGGGCATGGTGACTACTATAGGGACGGATGGTACATGTGAAGCGGATGACAGAGAGGTGTGGACCGGCGGCGGAGGACAAGTGGCGTGGAGTCCGGGTGTAGTGGTTGCAGGTGACGGAGTCGCGGAGTTTCGGAAAGGGTATGTCGGGGCGGCCGGGGTGGTGGAGTGGCAGCGTCAACAAGAGAGAAAACGAATGCAGAGAAAGGTGAGAAGATGAAGGCGGGGTAGAGGTTTGGGGTGGACTGGAGGTGTCGAGTCCTACACGGCTGCTGTCGAGATTCCCGCAAAAAACCCCTGGTTTGGTTTCGATTTGCGGGAAAAAAGATGTGACATCCATACCAGCCATCAAACACAACGTGCACGACGTATATTCTCCTCCATTATCGTCTGGTACAACCACCCATCACGATCTCATTTAATTTCTGCAAGCAGCAACCACCAAAACTGTAGTTATGAAACTTTGCAATAGCTGCGAAATTGAACACTGGACCTGTACCCCAGCTAGAGAATATACAACCTTTGATCAATGCTAACTTCCGATCATACGCGGATCGCTTGACCTCGTCAAAACCCATGTACGCAAGACTGCAACAGCTAACTTGTTTCCTGTTAGCGAAACGTATACATAACTACTTGCTTATTTGCATATTCAGTAATTTGTACTGTGTTAATTACTCAGTAGTGGGCTACTAGTTGACTAACTACGTGATTAGAGTAGCCAAGAAAAGGTTGCGGAGATATGAACAAAGCGTACTAGTTTAGTGATTTTAGTCCAATATATAGTCAGCTGGAAGCTAGTGCTTATAGATGACCTGTCACTGATCTGGTCGTGCTCACGATATGTACGTCGTCCGCGTTCCCTCTATATTCCACGGTCTAGTTGGTTGATCCTGCAGAAGAAATTCAAAGTTTTATGTGAATTAATGCATGCTCGTGGCGTTCTGCAGATTTTCTGGATCTCTTAGCTTTAATCTTTTTCGAGGGACCTACCTCTGTTGAATTCTGACGATTGAAGAAGAGTAGGCATATACATGTTACAACCCGGATGCATTACAAGGGCATCTTCAACGGCGACCCGTAAATTTTCCCCCGCATTCATCCATGGATAGGGAATGAGTCCGCGAACATAGATGTGGGAGACAGCCATCCAACACTGCTTGCATACATTTTAAACAACTTTTCAACAAACCAAACGAAGTTCATGGAAACATGGCGGGTTTCATTAAAATTTGGACATAAACAAACAATTTCTAGATCCTATATTGGACGACCACCTCGTAAGCGTGAGCGCCTTGTCTTGTCGTCGTCGTCGTCATCATCATCGTTGTCGTCGTCCCTCCAGCGGCGCAAGGATGCCGGAGGGCCGCGACAACCTTATCCGGTGGCTGCCTGACGCTTGAGGAGGGGCCGCTCCGCCTCCTGTTGCACCGTGTGGAGGGCCGGCTTGACCACTGCGGACGGCGCCCTGGCAGCGGCCTTGCCCTTGCCGGCGTCGGCGGAGCAGTCGCTAAGCGACCACTTCTCAACGATCTTGGCGAGCTCGCCGACAAGGCGACAGCGGCGCCTGGCGGCCGTCTCCGCGATAGTGACGGAGCGCTTGAATAGCCATGCCGTGGCGAGCTCCGGGTCGTTCTGGACCAATACTGGTGCCACGTCCATTTTAGCTAACACGGAGCGGCGACTGACATTGCGCCGGTCGTACCTCGCCTTCTGCCGCGCCGTACGCTCCGCCTCAAACACCAGGGCCCAAGAGCCGGAGGCACCGCCGTAACCGCCACCTCCGAGGTAGTGGAGAATAAGGTCACGCACCTTGGCGTCGTTATCGCGAGGAGGGCCCGCTGATCCGCGCGTAGTGGTTGTGCGGCGGGGGCAACACCGGCTAGTCCTTCACGCGGCGGAGGCACTGGGCGGACGCCGGCTCCTTCTCGTGGCCTGTTGTGGCACTTTTTATTTTTTTTCCGTCATCTCAACTCTACTTACGAGCTTGTACTCAATTCAAGTCATGCATGTTGACTGCGTGCTTAATAAAATGGTTGTATGTATCCATTTGATGCTGAGGCTGAGGCAATCCTCCTTTAAAAAAAACTTGTATTGATAGTACATGATTTGGTCCAGTCTGTGCTATGCGCCATGCCCATTCACGCAATGATGGCGTTGGACCTCCCATTGAAGACCATCGCTGCGATGAACAAGGTGTGTCGAGGTTTCCTTTGGTGTGGGAGGGCCACTGCCAACGGTGGAAACTGTGTTGTCGCATGGGACTCAGTTTGTACACCGAAATGGGCTGGTGGATTGGGACTCCCTAACCTAAGATGGCTCAACGTGGCCATGCGGGCTAGATGGCTTTGGCTGCAAAGGGTGGACACAAGCAGACCGTGGAGCGAGTTCAAGATTAGGGCTCCACCGGAAGCGAGACATTTGTTCTAGGCTGCGGTAATGAGCGACATGCACTGCGGTCTTACCACGCTCTTTTGGGAGGACCGTTGGTTGGATGGCATGAGGGTGCAAGACCTTGCGCCTACGATCTATGCCATGGTTCCACCACGCGCAAAAACGTCGAGGCTTGTTGCCCCGGCAGTTGAGGAAGGTTCATGGGCGCTGGACGTTGGACCGGAAATGGGCGAAGAGGCGTTGACGGAGTTCCTCTCTCTATGGCTTAGAGTGAGCATGTGGGTGCCGGACAGGGCGTGCCGGATAAGATATCTTGGGCTTGGGAGAAGAATGGCAACTATTCGGTGCGGTCGGCTTACGCGGCAAAGTTTTGGGGCCATACGGTGGAGCCAATGGCGGAGATGACTTGGACCTCCAAGGCGCCCGCCACTTGCAAATTCTTCACCTGGCTAGCCCTTCGAGACCGGTGTTGGACCTCAGATAGACTTGCGAGGAGAGGGATGCCGCATCAGGATGCTTGCCCCCTATGCGACCAGGAGGACGAAACAATCAACCACGTGCTTCTTACGTGCGTGTTTACTAGATCAACATGGGCAGTGGTTTGTGAGGCGTTAGGAAAGCCGGAGTGGACGCCGACGGTTCAGGAATCCCTGCACACTTGGCTTGGGGATAAGCAGGGGCCATCTAACCTACGGCGCAAGGATCTTCATACCATCTTCATACTTACGCTCTGGGAACTGTGGAAGCATCGCAATGCTAATGTTTTCGACGGAGCATCACCGTCGAGGGAGGTGCTTCTAGGTAGAGTTCATACTGAAGGTTTGTCCTGGTCGGTAGCCGGGAAGTTTAAGGGGAATGTCGACCCTTTCTTCCATAGGTTGCATAGGTGGATGAGTAATGAGGAGTAAATGTAAGAATCTTGTATGATCTTGGTGGAGGCATTCTTTTGCCTTTATTCTTTAATATATAATATGCACACTCGTGCATATTCGAGAAAAAAAAAGATTGGGAGATTTTATTTTATATGTACTAACCTATCTCACGAGTTTTGTTAACTTTTGTATGGATGAAGTTTTTAAGATCGAGGAGACACATTGATATGAGATGAAAAAGGAGCGGCAAGGGCCTAAGATTGGGGATGTCCAAGGCACCCCAGGGTAATATTCAACAAGACTCAAGCGTCTAAACTTGGGATGCCCTGAAAGGCACCTCATCTATCGTCATCAACAATTATTGGTATGTCTCAGTTGGACCTAAGTTCTTATTTGTTCACATGGTATGTATTTTGCTTGGAGCGTATTTTTTGTTTTCTTTTAGTTTTGTTTGCTGGTCATTACAATCATCATGTTCTGGTTCTGGTCACACTTCTAGAGAGACACACATTGGTCTATTATTTATAGAATTCTCATTGATCTTCACTTATATCTATTTGAGTTGAGGCTTTTATAGAATTTTCTCTTACACTTACAAAATATTAGGACTCTCTTGCCTCACTTAATAGTAATGGGTAATTTTCATGAATGTTATATTGGTCCTAAAAATAATATGTATGTAGAAGTGGTATAATAAAAACTTGCATGAACTTGTAGATCAATTGAAATTGATAATTAGGTTCCTTGCAATAATTTTGAGACAAGGTGTGTGTAATTTATTTATGTGTAGCATTAAGGACTTGCGTGAAGTACTGGAAAGGTGTCATAAGATCATACATGTTAATACTTGTGGTCTTTTAATTAAGTGAAACTAATTATGAAGGGTCTAAGTTAAAGAACATTGTAAGTAACCGCCTTGTAGAATGGGCCAGGAAGCCTAGCGGACTTTGGTTCATCAAACTCACCCATGGAGTAATCGGTCTTGTGGTTCACATGGCGTACACTATCAAGTCTTAGTGAGATGTTTTGGTTTATGTGCTGTGGTCTTTCAAGCACTTCCACCTATCCATATTTTGTTTTGCTCTTCGGTACCGTGCATTGCCCACTCTCACCTCGAGACATGGCGCATACATCCCCGGTGCATCCAATCTCCATGAGATGATACGCTCTCTCACACATAAGCCATATTATATTTACCTCAAGACAACCATCATACCTACCTATTATGACATTTCCATAGTCATTCTGAGATATATTGCTATGCAACTTGCGTTGTTACTATTCATGACTTGAGCATTCATTGTCATTTTGCTTTGCATGATCATATAGAGATGACATGATATTTTTGGCAAAGCTACTATTCATCATTATTATACATGTTATGCTAGATCATTGCACATCCTAGTATATTGCCAGAGAAATTCATATGTAGTCATTATTTTCAGAGTTGTAAGTAAATAAAAGTACGATGCATTCTAGAATGTGCCCCTACTAGTGAGCTATAAAAAAGTGGCCAAAAAGAGCCCATCAAAAAATGAGAGAAAAGGAGAGGGGGGCACACTACTATACTTTTACCACACTTGTGCTTTAAAGTAGCACCATGTACTTCATGTAGAGAGTTTTCATGATTTCCATTTCTATATGCTAGTGGGATTTTTCCATTATAAAACTTTGTTTGTATATTCCAATGACGAGCTTCCTAAAATGCTAGAGGTTTTCATAAGCAAGCAAGTTGGAAGCACACGAACTTAGTTGTAGTAGAAGAGCTTTCATACATTTATAGCTCTAGAGCATCCGTTGCATGGCAATCCCTACTCCTCACATTGATACGATTGTAAGGCCTCTCCATTGCCTATCGATCAAGCTGCATTGATGTGATAATTTCGTATACCTTTTTGTCCTCTCATTAAAAAACCCATCATCATTCTCTTTGCCATCCTAAGTGATAAAACCAAGGCTTGTGAATTAAGCATTAAGAGAAGTGCTAAGTAGTTGAACAGAGCTCGTCACGGATTAGGTTATTTGACTGAAGCACTTGGTTGTGTTATGGGAAGATGTTTGAATATGATAAATCCTTGAGTGATTGGGGACATCTATATGACATCATCAGTATTAATTGGTATTATGTGAAAGCATTAATCCATGAAAAGCAATAGTAATTTTGTTTACACATTTTGATGTGACTTGCATGTTATCAATTATAAGATTATTGCCTTGAATCACATTTGTCATGAGTTCACACCATTGTTACATCATTTGATCAAGATCATGTTAGATAGCATCAACTTCAAAAATTATTTTTTTGATCATTTACCTATTCGAGGACGAGCATGAATTAAGCTTGGGGATTATGATATGTCTCAAGCGTATGTATAATTTCTGATTGTTTTATACTACTTTTATGGACTAACCTACTAATTTAGTGCTCGGTGCAAGTTCCTACATTCTAATTGTTTTGTAGTAAATCAATATCTATGGAGGTCAAAATACGTTGCCGATTTAACACGATTTTTTTGGGCAACAAGAAACACAGGAAGCTTCGGGGGGAGTCGAGACGAGCCACGAGGGGCCCACACGAACAGGTGGCGTGGCCACGGGGTGTTCATACGCCTCGTCTGTGTGGGGCCCATAGATTCTGCCTTGACTTGATTCCACGACCAAAATTCTCTATAAATACTGAAACCGTCAGTTGTGCCTCTAGAAGAACTTTATTGCCATCGCAAGCCTCTGTTCCGAAGAGATCCTATCTGAAGCCCTGTTTTGGAGCCCTGTCGAATGGGGAAGCCATTGCTAGAGGCCTCTTCATCAACATTGTTGCCTCTATGACCATGTGTGAGTAGTTACTTTAGGACCTACGGGTCCATAGTACTCCCTCTTTAAACAAATATAAGAGCGTTTAGATTACTAAAGTAGTGATCTAAACGCTCTTATATTTCTTTACGAAGGGAGTAGTAGCTAGATGGTTCTCTCTCACATACACACTTTTGGATCCTCAGTACCATGTTTGTTGGGACATGATGAATTGTCACTTTATGATCAGATTGTTCATTGATTTTAGTTGAATCTATTTGAATTTTCTTGTTGCATAATTAAATAGATTTATAATGCTTCGTGATCTATATATCTTCTTTGGCCAAGTTCGATTGATTTATCTTCGGCGGGAGTAGTGCTTTGTAGTGGGTTCAATCTTGTGGTGCTCTAACCCAGTGACAATAAGGGCCAAGACACATTTTGTATTGTTGCCACTATGGATAAAAGGACGGGGTTTTGTCATACTGATTGACCTCTTCTTGTCAACATTATGTCATCTTGCTTATTGTGATACTCTGTTTCTTGCAAACTTAATACCTTGAGATGCATGATGGATAGCGGTTTTGGGGTGGAGTTTTAGTAATAGATGCAATTGGGTTTACAGTCTACATATCACAGATGTAATGCCTATTTGAGATTATGCAATAAATGATCATAGTCATAAATATTGCAATCTTTTAAATTGTCCAACTGTAATTTATTTACCATGCCATTCGCCTATTTTTGAGAGAGAAATGCCACTAGTGAACCTTTGGCCCCCGGGTTTATTCTCCATCAATACAAACTTCTACAAAATAGTTTCTTTATTTGCCTCTTTTTATTTACCGTTTCACTTTACCACTACTATGTATCTCTATTTGTTTTAATCTTGTAACTAGCAAGATAAGGGGCTTGACAACCCCCTTGTCACGTTGGTGCAAGTTTTATTTTGTTTGTGTGCAGGTGTTGCTTAACTTGTTAGTTTATACGCTCCTACTGATTCGATAAACCTTGGTTCTTAACTGAGAAAAACTTTGCTATCTACTTCACCCTACCTCTATGGGGAAACCCAATGACTCCTGCGAGAGTAGCAAGTTGCATCCTGCAGGGGCACCTGGGGTCTGGGGAAGCAAGGAACCCAGGAGATAAAAGGGGACTAGAAGAGCATTATTCACTGGCCGATGCCACATAGAGCTGACCGGCGCCCTGCTGGGCAGGCCGAAACTCGAGAAGGATGGCCGGACGGGGCACGAGGTGGACTGTGACTGCCTGGCAGACGAGCGTAGGTTTTTCCTTTGCGTCTCTTTCTCGTAAGCAATGGAAGTCCCTTTTGGTTAATCCCTATTCGGCGCCTCAAGCGCTGGTTAACGGTTTTTTCGATAGAGAGCAAACTCCCCACGTATGCTAGGTTGGTAGTTGTGGACTCATATACCCCGGTTTATTTTTTTCCTACTTTTTTCTGATTGGTTTGTTCTATCGGTTTTCTGTTAGGTTTCTTCTTTTTTGGTTTTCCTCTTCCTATTTTTTTCCTTTTTCTCCCTTTTTTGTTTCTCTTTTCTGTGAACAATTTTTAGATTCCTGGAATTTTATCCAAATTCCTGCACTTTTTTCAAATTCGTAATTTTTTTAGCTCGTGAACATTTTTTAAAATTCACAAGCTTTTTTCAAATTTCATGAAGTTTTATATTTTGCTATTTTTTTCAAAATTCGTTATCTCTTTTTCAAATTCATGAACTTTTCTCAAATTCGTGAATGTTTTTCATTTTTTCTACTTTTTAAAATTTGTACAAACTTTTTTCAAGTTCATGAGGCATAGTTTAAACAATTGGACCGGTGAGCCTCTCGGTTCAGGTTTCCACCAATCGGATTGTCGGTTCACGGGTTCATTGTCCGGTATTTTACAATTAAATAATATATACTGGGATATAATACTCCATCTGTTCCTAAATATAAGTCTTTTTAAGGATTCCAATATATACTACATACGAAGCAAAATGGTGAATCTACGCTCTAAAATACGTTTTTATACATCCATATGTAGTCCATATTGAAATCTCTAAAAAGACTTATATTTAAAAAAACAGGAAGTATATGTTGATGGTGTACTAAAAGAAGGATCAAATGGCATTGTTTCCTCGTAATAGGCAACAGCTCAGCTTAGTGGTTATTGGGCCAAGGTTTGGCTATGGTCGTCGACATTGCCATGCGCACTTCTCCCAGAATAACGAGAGTCCCCGTCAGGCATATAGGGCCTGTTTGGTTAGAAGCCTGGTCATCGTACCTGGGGAAAAAAGTTGCCTGGATACAGCCTGAGAGGAAGAAATTTTTTGCCTGGCCAGGCTTGCCTGCTGGCTGCGTGTTTGGTTCATATCCATGGCCTGGCTGATGTGACTTGAATGATTAAAGAATTTTTAAAGAGAGCACCGTACAACTTCATAGGCGTTAATTACCTCCAGGTAGCTGCTGCAGCCCGCCAGGCGCACGGAAAGGATCGCCTGGGCCAGGCTAATCCGGCTGCCTGGGTAAATATTTTATTTCTTATTTTTCCTAAGTGGACCAGGCTAATCGCATACCTGGGGACAGCCAGGCCAAGCAAGAATCCTTTTGACGAGGACATGAAACAAACAATTTTCAGGCAGAATTCAGGGAGCAACGATCAGGCAGGGGCGAAGTCAGGATTTGACCATAGAGGGGGCGAAGGACACATTTTAACACACAAAAGAGTAACACAAAATATTTCAAGTCTTAAATATTGTAGGGATATCAAGTACTCCTACGTAACAGTATAAGCTTTACAATAAAAAACTACTCCCTTCGATCCATATTAATTGACGTTGATTTTGTACAAAGTTAGTATAACTTTATACTAAACCAACATCAATTAATTTGGATCGGAGGGAATACATTTCTACTAACAAAATTAAGAACATAGCCAATTGGTCTTCTCCGCAATCGGTCAAAGAAGTCCGCAGCTTCTTAGGTTTGG